>OX637785.1:1121750-2321750 GCA_951802395.1 Volvariella surrecta
AGGTATAAGTTGCACGTATTCTGGAAGGTTTTAACATCATCTTCGTTTCCTGTGAACTTAGCAGGGGGTGCAAGTCTGAGTTCTCGTACTTCTGCCATTTGAGGTGGGGGAGGAGGAAAGGGGGCGGGTTCGGGAGATGGGAGTCGTGAAGGGATTGGGGTGGGTTCTCGAGTTGGGTTAAGAGAGAGTTGGGCAAGTTGTTCTAGCAGATGGTCTGCTTCTGCTGAAAAGTTTCCTTCGTCGTCGTCTAACGGGGGTACTGGAGAGACTGTTCTCGAAGGACGAAGTGAAGGATTGGGTTGGTCTACGTCGATCTGTTGGATGGTTCGGTCTCCTTCTTCTGAAGAGTTATCCGAGTCTGAGTCGTCGACCTGGTCGGGGACGTCGAGTTGTCTTCTAGCGAATACCTGATTGAGTGGGTTACTTCGGGTGATTCGCTTGGTTTCTTTGAATTTCGATGAGTGGACGATTCGTCCGTTGTCTTCGTATCTCCACCTCCTGGAGGCGAGTTCGTAGTAGATTTCTCGGTTCTTTAACCGAAGTCGTCCTTCTAGGTATGCTGTTTTCCGGGGGATTCGGGTCCAGTCAGCACTTCGTCGAATTCGGGGTGAGGGTTCCAGAGCGACTAAGTTGTCGTTGGATTGATGAGCTTATCCTAATGTTACGACCTCGACCTAATCTATATAGGTATAGGTCGCTCGATCGTTGTATACAAGCTTTGAGAGAGCTTTAACGACGATGTTATTGACACAAGAGGATAAGCTAAGGTTTACATGTAGATGTATCGAAGCTTATAAGGTATAGGTGTCTGAGTAGTCCACGTATGTTAGTACGTGGCATATTACTATGTCCGGTAACTGGATACATGTCGATGGGGGAAGATATGCTGTAGCGAGGATAGAAGTGGGTCGGATCGTGGAGGATACGTGTATACTACTGTAAAGGGAAGGGGACACGTAGTATACGGGGAGAGATGATAGTCCGGTGTACAGCATGAGAGAAAGAGACAGTCCGAGGATAGGGGTGAGAAAATAAAAGACAGGGGTAGCACCTTAGTCCGTAACACTTTCCAACTTTGAGGACTCAAACAAACGTGCTGCCGATTGGAAAAACAACTTCATTGAAACCGCCACAAATGCCTTCGAACGAATTCCAGCCCACGAGCAAGAAGCCCGCAGAGGAGAAATGTTTGGAACGATAGAAGCGTTCTGGGAAAGAATGAACGCCGACTTTCTCCCACCTGATCGAAAGGAAGCCGCGCTTACCAGTCTCGAAAGACTTAGAATGGAAAAGAGGCAACTAACCAATTATCTCAATGAATTCGAACGGCTAGTTCACATCATCGGGGATCTCACGGAAGAACAAATCAAGAGTTATTTCTTGCGAGGACTCCACCCCACCGTAGGAATAACCGTAGCCACCCAAACTCCTGCACCGGTAGACTACGTGGCAACTAAGGCACTAGCCCAACGAGTGGAAGCTAACCTGAGAAGGGTAGACTCCATTTATAGAGGAGCCCGAATAAACTCCGACATGACTTTCAAAACGTATAATTCCCCGGCACCCGATGCCATAGATGTCGACCGAATGAACACGGAAGAAAGAACCCGGTTAATCAAGGAAGGACGATGCTTCCACTGTAAACAGAAGGGACATCTTTCCCACGAATGCCCAAAGAAACCCGAAATCTCACGAAGACCCACCAAAGGCAAAGCCCCACTACGAAGGCGATTACGCGCTTTGCTAGACGAAGCCGACGATGGAGAAAAATTGGAAATCATGGACGAATTAGATTTAGCCAGCAAAGAAATGGATTTTTAGAAAGGAACACCGAATCGACGTCGCCTGTTCCTCATGTATATCTCTCTCCCTTATCTGCCAATAAGAATTCTTTGAGAATCCCTATCATATTGACAGACAATAGAGGGAAAACCGTCGAAGTCAATGCCCTCATTGACTCTGGAGCCATGGGAAACTTCATTAACTTCCGGTTCTGTTCACGAAAAGGAATCCCGATGCAACGAATCAGCCGACCCATCCGGATCTACAATGCCGATGGAACCACGAATCGTCAAGGAATGATACGAAGACAAGTTAGACTCGGAATAACAACCAACACAGAAGACGCCTCAGAAGTACAGCTCTTAGAAGCAGCCCTAGGGAAGGAAGACGTCATACTAGGCCTTCCCTGGCTACGGGACAGTAATCCATCAATCGATTAGAAAGAAGGCACGATCGAATTCCAGAAGCCATCGCCCTGGGAAGAAACCCTATCGCAGATTCTCACAGGCACCGAACATTCCGACCAACGAATCACGATACGACAGATCCAGCATGATCCTAGAATTGCCTTTTCTCCGATCAAGGGTACTTGGATCCGATTAAAGTCTGCAATCACTGAGGGGGTAAACCATCTCATACCTCCTTCATGGAAAATTTCAAAGAAATATCGGCAATTCAGTAAGGTTTTCGATGAAAAAGCCTCCACTCGACTACCCAAACGACGGAAATGGGATCACCCCATTGATTTCAAACCTGAATGGGAAGGGAAGGATCTCAATTGCAAATTGTATCCCCTTCCAAAGTTCCAGACAAAGGAACTAGACAAATTCATCGATAACAACCTCAAGAAGGGTTATATCTGTTACGACCCGACCTAATCTATATAGGTAGAGGTCGCTTGATCGCTGTGTATAGGCTTTTGTGAAGAGCTTAACAACAATACTATTGACACAAGAGGATAAGCTAAGGCTTACATGTAGATGTAGCGAAGCTTATAAGGTATAGGTGTCTGAGTAGTCCACGTAGGTTTGTACGTGGCGTGTTACTATATCCGGTAGTTGGATACGTGTCGGTGGGGGAAGATATGCTGTAGCGAGGATAGAAGTGGGTCGAGTCGTGGAGGATGCATGTATACTACTGTAAGGGGAAAGAAACACGTAGTCTACGGGAAGAGAGGATAGTCCGGTGTACAGCATGAGAGAAAGAGACAGTCCAAAGATAGGGGTGAGAAAGAAAAGATAGGGGGCAGCACCTTAGTCCGTAACACTAACCTTGCGCTAATTAAAGTGGCATAGATTTGGTATAGGACAGGTCACTGTCATAGTGTAGTGCAGTACTCTAGGCTACGCATGATGCAGCCATTTAAGGCGCAAAACATGCTGCTATTATGAACTAGCATAGTGCAGCTATAAAAGCACACAGCATGCAGCTATATAGGCACACTTAAGCTACCAGGGCCCATAACCTGACAAGCAGCAACCAAGTGGGTGCGCTAGAAGCTATAACAGTGATACCTTACCTGGTAAATGTCTTAGGTAGAGAGTGTTGCAGTAAAGGAGTAGATTGAGAGTTAGGAAAAATATACAAACTACAGGCCTCCTTATTATAAAAAAGGAGTTGTCACAGTTTCAATATTTGGACATGTTTACCTAAGACCTCTACACATTTAATTCTATTTTTGTACCATTCATATTGATCAATACCCGATAAGGCATGTATCTATATTTAGATACTTCATTCATAAGCACCATTCATTACCAATCTCTTTATTACTCATCCAAGTTCCAGATGCACTTACTCAGCACTCTAGAACCTTGATCTATTGTATTGACACAGCCTCATAGAATGTTCTAGAATAATCTAGACACTGAGAGAGACATGCTATTGGTTAATTAGGTAGACACATGATCTATAGGTAGCTGTGTAATCTGTAAACAGTTATTTACATTATAAACAAGAAGTAAATAGGCCTACATGTATATAAGGCCCCATATCTGAGGCATACTCCTCAGATCAATCAATCTCTTTTCTATCTCGTCGCTGCATTAACTGTGCCAACTCTACCCTTGACTATCTCCTGCAAGTTATATTACTCAAGGTAAGCAGTTGTGACAGGAGTGTACAAACTAAAGAAGATAAGTACAAGGATATCTACATAAGAATAGTATCCAAGGTAGCTATGAATAGTCTTATACTCCGGTTTTGTATCTACATTTGATGTACTATTGTTCTAGATCGTCATGCTGCATATGGTAAACATTATGTGCAACATTGTCAACATCATTGAGAATATCGAGGGCCGTGATATGAATCTCGCTGATTGCATGCTGAAACTCATATATGCACACCATGAGGTCTCAAGGCTCCAGCTGTTGGATGGAGAGAATGCTGACTTCTTGATGCATGCACGCAGAACTCTAAATGAGCAATTCCATATCATGAATACTGACATTCACTGGCTTGCCCTCTTCCTTCACCCTCTATGCCGCAAACTTGCCGTTTCTGATGCATGTCGTTTGGCATTGGATCTTGCTTTGTGCTGGAAATGGTCAAAAGATCGCGCAGCTGCACTTGTCAAAGACATACAAGACTACTTCCATGCATGGGCACCTTTCAATCTCAGTGGCAAAGCAAATGCGATTGAATGGTGGCAGTCTATCCCTGTTGTGGTATCCATTCAGCTACTTAAAGCCCTAGCGCTGACAATCTTTAAGATCGTTCCTCACGCTGCCGAGGTAGAAAGGTTCTGTTCCAATCTCGGTGGTGTTCAAAACATACGGCGCTCGTGTCTTTCAGTACCGCATATAGAAACACTTGATATGCTCCGAAATCACTACACACGCCTCTTGCACGAAGCAGTCAAGATGGCCAAAACCACTTGACGGAAGCATGCCCACATGCATACATGCAATGAATCTGGCATCAATTCTGAGCATGTCCAGACATTAGTTGAGAATTATGCACTCACCGGCACACCAATTGTTACAGGCTCTGAAGGTGCCATGGTGGAAGGTCCCGAGGCAATTTCCATGGAGGATTTTGATGCCGAGTTTGCGAAGCTTGAGGAACAGGTTGTTTCGTCAGCTGATGGGGATCGGCTACTTGTGAATGTGGAGTTGAATGATGTCTACAACATCAGTGATCTTGATAACATTCGGAAGGGTGTTGTTGCAATAACCATTGATGAGGAGGTTGCTCAGCTCAAGATGATGGATGACAGCACAACAGAGTGGGATGCAGAAGCGTAATTGCGGTCACTAGGTGTACAATAGGTGTAACGGATGTATAGCAGTCGTCCGAATCCATTGCCAGTCTTGCCAGTCTTGCCAGGTTCCCACCCCAGGGGGGTTTGCCGCGCCGGCAATTGGCAAATGCTTCGGGAGGTTTTGCCCCGTACACTAAGCATGCGTGAACGGGCGCGAACAAGCCTGCACAGCGTAAAGGCCAAAATAGTTTTTGTCCGATAAACACCGTCATAGATTGCCCCGCACTGTTTGCCTCAGCTTACCCAGCCCACCTGTCCTGGGTCTGCTGCTGTGCAGCGAACTCCGTTGCTCAGCGGGTCGACTCCTCATCATAACTCATCCATGTCAATCTCGCATGATCTTCACCCCGTGACCCACCTCTTTCTGTCATCCTTCGTTCCGCCCTTGATGGATAGAAACTTGCCAGTGCTGACCAGGCAGACCTTTATTGGGATCACTGTTGCAATAACCGGAAATGTTCTCATATCGTTGGCCTTGAACCTCCAGAAACTCGCACACAAAAGAATGGAAACGCATGGAGACCCTCAAGGAGGCAAACCAGTCCAAAGTTCAGCTAGGAGAGACTTGGAAACCGGAGTGTCGGAGGCCCCGAGTCTAGATGAATATGACGAGGATCTCGCTGGATTGAACGGTCCAATTATCAATACATTGAGTGCGTCAAGCCCCAAGTTGCAGCGGTTACCATCCACTAGTTCGAAAGGAGGCAATAGACAGAGGTCTTATGGGACGCATAGGAGAATGTCAGTGCTCCCTCCAAGATCAAATGCCCGGCGCAGCCTGCCCTCTCGCATGTTCGCCAACGGCTCCGCTCACACCCCGCAGGCGGAATCACCTGAAAGGGCGAGCTTGTTGTTCGTAGATGAAGATCAACCAACCGACGACAATGCTCCGCATAGACATCATGCAAAAGATGAATATAATGAAACTAACGAATCCGACTATCTTAAGTCCAAGCTATGGTGGGTAGTACGTCATGGATTCTTGCACCACATGTTTCAACAATCACAGGTGGTTCGGTTTTCTCCTTATGAATCTCGGTGAACTGGGCAATTTTATCTCCTATGCATGGGCACCAGCCTCCATTGTCGCACCGCTTGGTACTGTGAGTAAACTGGATTAATTGTCATCACGTACTAGCTTCAACATAACGGCAGTTCGCACTTGTGGCAAATTGTGCCTTCGCGCCCCTCCTATTGGGAGAGCGCTTTAAAAAGGTATGACCAGAATAGTGCTGCGTGTTTTATCTGATGAGATATGCAGAAAGATCTCTTTGGCATCTTCGTTGCAACTATAGGCGCTGTGACCATTGTACTATCAACGAATGCATCAGATATTCGATTTGACCCTGACACATCAATCAATGCCATCAAGCAAACAGCATTCGTCGTATATTCGTGCATTTATGCCGTTGGTGCCGTCGTTCTTGCTACCTTATCGGAAGGGAATGCAGGAAAGTCATGTGTCTTTGTGGATGTTGGGCTTTGTGCACTGTTCGGTCCGTATTGCGGTTTATTCTCGTCAGCCCATTAACTAATAGCCAACCAGGCGGCTTCACAGTCCTTTCGACCAAGGCAATATCGACACTGTTAACAAGTGAATGGATCGAAATGTTTTCCCAGTGGATCACGTACCCTACACTCGTGGTATGTTGATTCCTCTGATGCGAATATGTCCCCACCATTTATTGGGTATAGGTACTCGCTGGTACGGGAATCGGACAGGTTCTGTATCTCAATCGCGCCTTGAAGAGATTTGATAGTAAAGTATGGACCTTATCCGCCTGGTGCATTGACATCATTATTGAAATGCCCTAGGTGGTCATCCCGATACACTTTGTTTTCTTCACAATATCTGCCATCATTGGCTCAGCAATCTTGTACGGGGATTTTAAGAAGGCAAAATCCCATCAAGTTTCCACGTTCTTGTATGGTTGCGTTGCCACATTTTCGGGCGTGTACATCATTGCATGGCAACCCACCGAGGACGTCACATCCCATGATGAAAGCGAAGATTCGGAGTCAACGGATGATCGTCTCGTGGTCAACAACGAACATGCCCCTATTCACAAAGGGGGTCTCACAACCATAGGAAGAAAAAGAAGTTCTTCTCTCATTCGTTCCAGCCCAATTCTCCGTCACCGGCGGAGCCTTATCAGTTCGATCAGTCTTTCACCAGCTCAGGTTAGTTATTGTCTCCATCGATGTCTAGTGGGTGTACTTATTGCCGTGGCTAGCCTCTCCTTCTGGTCCATACGCCCCCGTGCGATACCATTGACCCTCTGTCCCGTGAGAGTGGCTCATCCCCTGAACTTTCACGTCGCAACTGGGCACACAGTATGTACGGTGATGAATCTCGCCATTCTAACCGTGGCTCTAGGGAGGGCAGCGTCACTGGAAGGTGTTTAAGGACCATCGGTAGTGTGGACATAGCACGCAATCGCCGCCAATAATCATCCTCATTTAAGACAACTTCTCTTGTTATATCTAGCTGTACTGTGATTATTGCTATCCTCAATTCGAGTTCCCGCAGGATGATATGCCTTGTCGATCCCAGTCGACCGCTCTGGGAGATATCTTTTCGAATCCCACTCCAATACTATTTACGGCCCTGTAAGATATCGAAAACAATATCTGGGGCTAACGACTCTACAACAGTGTTCTCAGGTGTTCTGTTAATGCCAAAAGCGCTAAACTCTGTCCGTACGGCATACTCGTCAAGGGAATATTCTTGTAACTCTCCAAATCATCAAAGACTGGTGTACCGAAAGATACCTGCTGCACCTCCCCCCGGTCGGATATGTGTGCAATCACGCCGCGTATCGCTTTCTGCGTAGCATTGAGGTACTTTTTATCCTGCGGGATGAGCCTCAAGCGCAGAGCTTTCATTATCCCATAGGCGAATCCTGCGGTAGCCGATGCCTCCAGATAGGATGTCTCATCGTCGAGGAGCGTATGCCACAACCCCGTTTCAGGGTCCTGGCATTGTACCAGAGCATCAATCTGAGCCTGCAGGCTTGATACTAAGAATAGGCGCATGCCGTCAGCGGGAGGCAGTTTGAGCAGTTCGATGAATTCAGGAATGGCGACCGTTGCCCAGCAGTTCCCTCGTGCCCACCTTGCTCTTGCAAAGTGATGACGGCCCTTGAAGGTCCAGCCTACAAGGTATCAGTTTGTCAAGTCAGTTTCCATGAGATATAATGGTACCGTGGAACCAAAGCCCAGTTTGCGGATCCTGAAGGTATTTGATGCTATTCAGGCACTGGATCAGCGTATTAATACCCCTTGTGGATCATATGACAACTCACTGGAGCAAAAATTGGCGCTTCGCCTCTTCAATGTACGCCGGCCGGCCCAGCACCAAACCGATGTTGACCAAGGGCAGAACCGTCATCATGAGTGTATCATCCCAAAGGTGCTGCTCATTATCTTCCAAATATGTAATGTGTTGCAGGCCCTGTTCCTCTGTTCTTGGCATGTCGTGCATTACCCACTCTGCCCACGAATCCAAATGAACCAGGTAATTCGCATGACCATTTTGATGGAGACATGAAGCAGTCAATAGGGGGGACATCGTATTAACATTCTAGCATGAAGGGTGGTAAGTTGTCACTTCTCTGTTTAGGATTGCCTCGTACACTGTACCTTGGTTGTCCCAATGGCGAAGCGGTCTTGGAACCAGGCTAAACAGATTTGAAGCGCGGCTGTATCCGCCGTGATTTCATGGAACTTCCACAGTCCGTACAGGCCTATGAGCATGTACATTCTGCATTCCGTCTGGCACAGTTTGTATGATGGACTTGCCTATCCCATGGGTCCACTACAGTTGTTGATCAGTATAAGCGCCACTATCAGCCTATGGTCCGTACCTCCCAGTCATTCCACCCCTTAGTATCGATTACCCTCCCATCTTCCAAAGTCAGCAGGAATTCGCCGCTCTCATCCTTGATATTGACTAGGCAATCAATGACCTTGAGAATGCGTGCTGTGGTCTGAACTCTTTCGGAGTGCAAAGGATTTCGTGAGGCCATGACGATGGAAGCAAGTCACGCTTGAAATATTCACGCATGAATAGCTTTCTTCCTGGCTGTAACATGACCAGTCGACCACGGTCCGACGGACCGCAGCGTGCCTAGAGGTGGGGTGTGGGGTATCATGCATATACCTTTCTAGAAGGACTATGTATAGCGATCACGAGGACGTATGGCTGCCTCATATACGTGCCTGCTTCTCATGGACGGCTAAAGTGAAGGATACGCTCACTAACTCCCACATGGGTCACCAAGAGGTCTCGAGCGACATCATGAAGGAAGGCTCTATGACTAGTGGGGGCACGGAGAATCGTAAGTTTCCTAGCACGTTGAACAGCAGGTTGATAATATACTATTCAAGCTACGTACGGTGGTATTGATGCTGAGGTCGCTGAGTTCTTCGCCCAAGGCCCTGCAAAAGGTCAGCCCATTGTGATTGACGAGGCCACAAATGTTCGTCTCCGATGGATGGTTCACAAACGCGTGCTCGTGAGTACATCATTCCTTACTTCGAGGTCAAGTTGACAGTGAAACAGTCGGTCATGGTGATCACATATTGTAGGCATTTCTATGCTCCAGTTGTCGGTTAAAGCTGAAGCGTCTACAGTCGCACAAACATTGGACAAGGGGTGAGTCATGTGCAGCATTTAGTATGAGGGGCTTATGGCTTCAGGACAATTAACTTTGCCTCAATCATGGGTATTCGAGAGGACACGAAACTCAAAGGCCAGGAATATGCATGGTTGACAACTTGCGGTAGGACCTTGTTCAGATTTTTTGCCATCGGGCGTCTGATCCTGCTTGATAGTTTATATTGCTATGTATGCCCGAATCACAAACGTTAAGCGTAAACTAAAGAATTGATTGCTTCGTTTCAGCTTAATATGGGAATTTCCAGCCAACCGACTATTGCAGCGATTGCCAGTGGGGAAATATCTGGCCATCAAGTGAGATTTTCCTTTACCCATCCGATCTGACTCTCATAAAGTTTACAGCATCATAGCGTGGGGAGTCGTCTTGGCATTCACTGCCGTCTGTAATGACTTCGCTGGTCTCGTCACTGTTCGAACACTCCTTGGGCTATTCGAATGCGTGTGTCAACCAGCATTTGTATTCCTGTAAGTACCAGCCCTTCCAGCTCGCAAATAGCTTCTAACAGGCGATAGTTCCACGATGTGGTATACCCGAGAAGAGCAGGCACTGGTTATTGGCTCCTTTTATTCAATGAATGGGTTTCAGCAATGCGTCGGCGGTCTCATTGCCTACGGTATCGCCCAAATACAGGGTCAACGGCTAAAGAACTGGCAAATCTTGTTCACTGTAAGCGCAGATCTTCGCCTGCACACATGCCAGTGGGGTCTTGCCTAATACTAGGACAACAGCTTCTGGGTTGTATTACAGTAGTGTGGGGTCTATTCGTGTTGTGGTGGCTCCCTGATAGTCCTATGCGTGCTAAATGCTGGTCAAAAGAGGACCGATTGTTGATTGCTGAGCGTGTCCGAAAAAATGATACAGGCATTCAAAACCGAGAGTTCAAGGTAAGCTTCATAACTACCGTGCTAAATCCAGTTGACGAACAATCACTTCCGTAGAAATATCAAGCAAGTAGGTCCTGAGTCACATGCATTGTTCACAGTCTGATCATCTATTCCTTATCTTAGTCGAGGCTCTTTTAGACCCCACTGTGTGGGCGGTCGTTCTCATATCATTCACAAATGCGCTTCCTACGGGTGGCCTTGGAGCTTTTTCGAACATTATTCTGACTGCATTTGTGAGTTGCACCTTTTGATTATGGCGACTCTTAACCTCGATAGCATTCAGGGATTCACTCAATTGCAAACATACTTGTTGGCAATTGCGCAAGGTGTGTAATTGTAGCTGCACAATTATCGCCTTGCTGACCTTGACTAGGTGTCATCATCATGGTGTTTTTATTCAGCGCTGCATACCTATCCAAGAGATACAATAACAAGCTCTTACTTGCATTCGTAAGTTTTCTAGAGGCGGTCGCCATCTACGTTGCTGACGAGTGTCAGATTTACACCCTGCCTAATGTGGCAGGAACGATTGTGTTCCTATGTGCGTCTTTGGCGGCCATGCGAGACCATCCAGAATGATAAAATGTTCTGTAGGTGTACCGACGTCAAGTCACACGAAGGTCGGGTTGTTGTTGGCGTTCTAGTAGGTGTAACAGATCGCTCCGTCAGCACAGCTCTTAAATGGAATCCAGCTGTACCCAAGGTTTTGGCGCCGTAGCTGTCTTGAATTTGGCAGTTATGTCCGGAAATGTCGCAGGGGTAAGGAATTCTCTGCCGTTGTTGCATGAGCTTGGTGCTAACTCTTTGTCGTATCAGCGGACAAAACAAGTCGTTGCATCAACCCTAGTATTTGTGTAAGTCACGTTTGATCTTCTTTGTCACCCAAACTCCTTCACATCCGTCTCGACAGGGCATGGGCAGTTGGGAATGCAATTGGGCCCCAGAGTTTGTGACGATTCTCTTCAACGTTATGCCATGTGCTCATAGAACTAGTCTTCCGGGATAACGATGGCCCACGCTACCTTAAAGCATTTATCGCACATATAATTGTCTATGGGATTCAACTAGTCGTCATTGTCTTCCTTCGAATCCGATTGATGCGCCTAAATGCCCTGAAGAGGCGAGCACAACAAGGCGACTCGCAAGCGCTCAATGCTGAGCAAGCAGTTCGTCCCTCCAATATTTGCAATCTTGCAAACAGCTGACTAGAATTACAGGACGCGCAAGTAACACATAAACATGCATTTGACGATATTACTGACAAGGAGAACCCTGATTGTAAGCGTTGCAATCATCACGGTGTCATGCCTCTAACCCAAGCTTGATGATTGCAGTCCGCTACGTATACTGATGCTTGTTTTTGACGATGACCCTTTTTACGTGTCCCTGTAATACCACCACATGACGAATCAAATGATTTATAGTTACACAAACAATTATTTGTGACATGCCACTTCAGTGCACAGGCTTGTTATGCTCTGTCTCGATCTGAGGGCGGTCGTGGTAGTGTAACTTCCAGCTTTTGAGCCAATTTGAGGACTTCGGTTTCAAGATCATCGATCTTTGCACGTCTAAAATTGCCGATGTCAGAGGGTGTCACTGTCAGACCTACTTTAAAAAAAAGAATTTACTCGGAATTTGATCGCTTTCCAAACTCAAAGGCTTGGGAAAATCCTAGGTTTCGGCTCATATCAGTGACCTTGGAGATCCTTAACTTCTCTTTTTCTTGTAAGGATTTCATCGCTGGTAATAGACGTTGATAATCTCGTTCCAGCTGTATCAACAGGTCAGAAAATGCCTGCAATTAACTGCGTTGATACATACCGCCCTTGTTCTAGCCGCAAGCGAGCCTTCGTCATATTTTCCGATGCCGACTACCTCTTCTTTCATACGCTTCAATTCCTCAAACCATTTCGTCTCGTGTTCACTCAACTCGGGCGAAGCCTTCTGCATGAAAGCTTGCAGCTGACGGTCCAAGCGCCCCAGTAAGCGCTTCTGCTCAGAGCGTACTCTCTCGAACCTAGCCTCGAGTTCTAGTCTCCGTGAGCCTTTAAGTTTCTCCAAGAGTTCGACCATTTCCCGGCACTTGATTACAATTCTTGCAGCTTCCTCTTGCTGTAGAGATGTTCGACTTAACGTACTTTGGTGCGCTAGCTGGACATCATGGATTTGGGAGGATAATTGAGCAACTGTAGAAGCGAGGAAGCGAAGTGTGTCTGGAGTCAGAACAATTTGTGCTTTCATGTTGAGTCCTGCTTGTGGGAGGGATAACCTAGGCAGTCCAGACGGTTGCGATAGACACCGGGGCGGAGTGTATGGTTTGCCTAGCAGGGAGACGTAGGCTGATGGTCCCTCTATTGGCTGAGTCCACGGCGGGTCCTCCTTGGGTGACGGCGCGTTTTCAGTGACTGGAGGCTCGACGGAAGGTGCAGAAATAGTTTCGGAACGTAGTGTGAGAGGAAGTGAAGTAATACGCATCGCAGATGTAAGAATGAAAATGCTGTAGGTAAGATATACATCGTTCGGAACAGCGAGGCCAATTACAGGGTTCGAGCATCTGCCAATATTCAGCATAATAAAAATCCAAAATATGATCAGAACGAACTTTCTTTCGACAGAGAATGTTGATAGTAGGGGTCGAACGACCGTGCCCGCTGACGTTCTTACTGCTGAGTCCAGCGCCTCGCCGTCATCTTCAGCGCGCAATGCGTCCCCTAAACTCCGTAAAACGGGTCCGAAATGCAACAAGTAGACACCAAATGCATGATAGACGTAGATCGTGTCGTCATAGATGGGATCAAGTCCAAACACTGGGTGACTTCCTTGTAGGAGGTCGGTGGTTGGAGCCTCATTCAGCGATGCAGACACAGCGCTAAGGCTCTTCCAAATGCCCAGATCAATGGACTCATAGACAGCCAACATGGGTAGTCCAGTCTGTGACAGCTAGGAGAACATTTAATGAGGTTACTGGATAGTCGAGCCAGACTTTACCTGCTTAGTCTCCCATCGTGCCTCTACTTTCTCAACGTCTAGACAAAGATCCACTTTTCCGTCTTGATACACAACGAGAATTACACCCAAGTGCTCAGTTTGCGAGCTATCCATGTCATCGGTGTCATCATCCGCTCCAAATGTTAAATATGCAATGTCAGTCGCGTCGCCTCCTTCGCTTCCTTCGAGAGTTCTCGGAGACGGCTGAAGAAGGAATGGCCCCTGACGCACAGGTGGCGACTTCATGGTGATGGGTGGATGCATTGGCACAGAACGTGATGTTGCGGGGAAAACAGTACCAGGGGGCAGCTGCTTGATGAGGGCAGTGATATATTTGCGTTGATAGTCGTATAATGTAGAGAAATCTTTGTTTGAAAACGAGTTATCTTGTGACAAAAATTCCTGCTTCGCAGAGATGAAACACTCCAGGGAATGAACATAAGAGGATGGGATGGAGCTGAATAGAGTCAGCGTCAAAATATCAAGGAGGAAAGCTGGGCTCTTACGCGTTCATAGGCATGTATGGGCAAATCGCATATACATCGCCAGACTTCATGACAGCATATACCGTCAGGGGTCCCCAGTCCGCTCTTCCCTTTCCAAGGGAGAAGGACGCCACTTCTCGCTCAGAGGAGTCCTGGGCAACATATGACTTCGATCTTCTCTCCGGTACAAACGACAAGACTTGCTGCGGTTCCTCAGTATCAAGAGAAATGTCGTACTCACTGCGACTAGGTAAGCAATTGTTTTAATACAGGCTCAGACGACTCACCGCAATTTCCCATCGACGGTCATAACGAGCAAAGTAGAGCCAGCATCTCCCCATGGATGCCAATCTATTTTGGCAATGGGGGCAGCGGTTGTAGAGCCATGGTAATACTGTCCAACCGTCACCGACCTGTCAAAGCGTAAGTGATAATCGAAGTGTTACAACAACAGAACCTACTTGCAGTCTAAGGTCTGCGGTATTAGCCTTGTAGACCCCGCGCGGGGCATCACAATAACCGCGACCTGAAAAGCACCAGCTACGGCGAGCAACTTCCCACTCGGGTTTAATACCATTTGGTGGATTTCAAAGTTCAAATTTGGCGTATGCAGTGTCTGCAAATGTGGTTATTAAATTCCAGTTCTCAGCTGTTACGGAATGCACACACACTTTGTATGACTTTTTGGCGTTGCGACTAAGCTTTGCATCGCCAAGAGACGTGATGCGAAGCTCTTTTCCTGCAGCTACAAGAAGCTCTGCATCTTTAAGAATCATAACCTGCCGACGGCCAGAAGGCGTAGGACTATCGACTTCTGGGTCAACCTTGATGTACGCAGGAAGGGTGTTGACCGAGAGTTCGAGGGTGGCGCGCTCCTCATAGGTGGACTTGTCGAGCGACTTTGGTTGTGAGAAGATGGGGTGGTCCTTCAAAATAGAGCCCCAGTCCTCGCTATCGCTGTTCGAGATGAGCATTGTATGGTGGCTATACGTCAAGCTGGAATGCACGAAGATCGTGACGCGACTGCGTGTGTTCGCATGTTTCCCACGGTCTACTGACGCGTCCAACTCGAGATTGATTGCGCGTCCTCTATATCAATCCTTCCACCTCGATTATGACTTCTATTGGCACAGGCTACGACCTTTCAGCTAGTACTTACTCTCCAGATGGTAGAATATTTCAAGTTAGTGCTCTCTTTCTCGATCTACTCACCACGCTCAATTACCATCCAGGTCGAGTATGCTCTCAAGGCAGTTGAGAACTCTGGGTGGGTTACAAATCCCTGGTCCAATAGTACTGCCCATTAAGCGATATAAATTTGAACATCCAGTACTGCTATTGGTCTCAAAGTGAAAGGTGGCCTGGTACTAGCCGTTGAGAAACTCGTGCATTCCAAATTGCTCGTGCCAGGCGCGAACAAACGAATTCAGACTATAGACCCACATATCGGCATGGTAGTTTGCGTACTCTTGATACTTTAATGGACCGGCTCAACCCCTATCGTAGGCAACAGCAGGGCTCTTGGCTGATGGCCGGCACCTGGCCAATCGAGCGCGGGATGAGGCATCGAATTACCGTGATCAGTACAAAGCACCTGCGCCGCTCAAGGTAGTCCATTACCAGTCACCGCTTGACCAGCTTTCAATAACCGAATGTCACAGGCAGTGGTTGATCGTTTGGCCCTATATGTCCAAGCTTATACGCTATATTCTTCCGTAAGACCGTTCGGCATCAGTACGATACTCGGAGCTGTGGACAAGGATGGCCCATCGTTGTACATCATAGAACCAAGTGGTGTCTTTCATGTTAGTCGCCTGTTTGTTTCCATTTCCGTCACGATGCTCACCGGTCTTCAGGGCTATCATGGGGCAGCTGTTGGGAAGGGTCGGCAATTAGCTAAAACAGAATTGGAGAAGCTCAAGCTTTCCGAGTTATCGATGCGAGAGGCAGTTATGGAGGCTGCAAGGATGTAAGTTGCTGTTGTTTCAAGTAAGGATGTCACTTAAAGGATCGCAGAATCTATGTTGTACATGATGATGCGAAGGAGAAAGACTTTGAGCTGGAGGTCTCATGGATTGGAGAGGAGTCAAATGGCTTGCATGTGCATGTGCCTGAAGACTTGTTGAAAGAGGCCAAGGCTGCAGCCAAGGCCTCCCTAGAAACCTTCGAGTAACACCTGGATCTGTTGTGTAACTAATAACCCATCACTTGTACAATCACAACGTAAGTGCTCCTGGATTATTATGAGGCATCGTGGAGGAACAAGATATTATACAATTTGCTCGAGTTCACGTGCGTATGCCAGCGATGCTGCGATCAATTTCTGCTTAGGTATTTCTACTTTTTCTTCATCCTTTCTAGCAAACCTAATTCTGGAAATTATCAAATCGACTTGCCACCCTCGCTGCAATGGGATTCAGTAATGTTCATAATAAGTAAAGGGCTGCTTTACCTGTTCCGCAAACCTTAGGAGATCTGATTGAGACGTGAAGAACAAGAGTGTAGCTGCGTCTTTGAATGGCAAACTCTCGTACGCAACCTCTTCGCAGCTTGCGATTTCATTCCTATGAAACACTCTTAAGTATTCGCTCTCAAACATTTCTTGATACATACCGAATAGTCACCATTAAGCTATCCACGAAGAATTTGTATTCTTCTGCTGGTGCCTCCTCGCGAGCATTCCAGACCTTACTGTAGCTGCCTTCCATCAGCCATCGTTCCAAATTGACTGGATGGCTAATAAACGGATTATCGGCAATAGCATCCGCACGTATCGGCAAGCTCTCTAGCGTGGCATGGAAATCTGCAATGCGATTTTGAGTGAGAAGGCGAATGAGGTTCAATCCGCGGATAGGGAACTCCCGCTTGGAAGGTGGCAGCAGTGAACTGGGTGAGGAGATATTAACTCGCCGTGAATTATGAGAATGAAGCCGACGCACTTGTAGTCCGTGTAGAAGGTCTGTAGCTGTGCAAAGTATCGGTCGAAGGAGGGAACATCCTTTGCCCTGATACTGGAGAACGCCCCGATTTCTAGTATATCCCCTGTATGCAAGTGTCACCCAGTCGGATTCTGTGGAGTTATGCGGACAATGGGAAACGCACGAGCGACAACTAGATCATCTAGATGAGCATTCCCCAGCGGTGGAAAGAGACCCGCTTCAATCAAGCCAACCTACATCAGGATGAGCAGACCAGCTTGTGTAATAAGTGATAGTAATTCAAAACCTTTAATTGAGCAAGGAGAGCTGCACAACGTTGAAGATCTGATGGACGAGACTCGAATGCGAGTCGGAGGTCATCATAAAGGGCCTTGAGCTGGTTGGAAGCCATCTATCTATGGGGAGGAAGGTATGAAGCAATGCAGTAAAGAGATTGATTGACGCGTGTGCGGCGAGACGCGTCAGCCTGGGACTGGGTGTGATGGGCATCCTCATTTATTATTTGCTCTTCCTTCAACCCATAACACGCATCTACCATCACCATGGACCACGTCGACATGGACAGACTCAAAGGTGGAGAAGTTAACCTCGGTGTACGCTAATTTCTTGTCAACCATATCACAGCCGACTAATGCTGCTTTTCATTCATAGACATCTATAATGGCCGTTCAATTCAAAAATGGCGTCGTTATTGGAGCAGACAGTCGAACAACGACGGGCAGTTACATCGTAAGTACCGTTGAATGCTGATGCATTAATCGCAGCTGAACACCCTCACCAGGCCAATCGAGTCACGGATAAACTTACATATGTCCATGATCGCATATACTGTTGTCGCTCAGGTTCAGCAGCTGATACACAAGCGATCGCGGATATCGTGCATTACTATCTTCAGATGTACTCGTGCGTATTCCTGATGGCGACTAGACTTGGATTTGCACTGACACCCCTCCCAGGCAAACGATGGAGGACCCGTCAGTCCTAACAGCTGCCTCCCTTTTCCAACGGCTTTGCTATGAGAACAAGGATACGCTAAGTGCAGGTATAATTGTTGCTGGCTGGGACAAGGAGGTTGGCCCTAGCGTCTATAATATCCCACTCGGTGGAGGTATCTTCCGTCAACCATGGGCAATTGGAGGTAAATTAAATCAATCTAACTAAGTGCAAAGCAATGACCATTAGGGAAAAGGCTCTGGTTCGACTTATGTGTACGGATATTGCGATGCTACTTATAAAGAGGGATGGGGTAAGGATGAGACGGTGGAATTCGTCCAAAATAGTGCGTATCCTGCCATGTCATACTAATACTTTTCCTAACAAATAATCAGCCTTGTCGTTGGCCATGTCGAGGGATGGCTCGTCTGGTGGCGTAATTCGAATGTGTGTCATCACAGAGGATGGGGTTGAGAGACTCTTCATTCCTGGTGACAAGTTGCCGAAGTTTTGGGAAGGTAAGGAGGTTCTTGGCGAGGCAACCCAACCCAAGAACGAAGTGGTTCCGATGGCAGTGGAAGCATAGGCAGTTTCTCTAGTGTAAAGCAATAGCATAGTCAATGAAATAAGATCAAAACCCCGATGTTTCACGCTCCGTCCCGTTCTCTATAAACATACGGAGTCTCCATAGCGCAATCGCTGTCGGCACTGCATCTCCATGAAGCACGGCCTCATCGCTCGAGCATAGAACGAATGCGTGACTTGGTTTATCATCAGAATTCGTTGGCTTCTGCGCCTTTTCACAGCCGCAAATCCTCGAATCGGCACCGTGTATATTCCGAAGAAGATTGTGGAATAAAGCCCGCTGTTGAGGGGCAGGGAAGAGCGCAAGCCCGTTGTAAAGTGGCACCTTCGCGGCTGGAAGCGTAGACTCTTCCAATGACATACCACCGAGGCCCGTACCGAGGCGTTTCAAAAGGCATAATGGGGGAAGAGGTTTTGAATGACTTTTCTGATCTGGTGGTAATGGTACTGCTGATAATGATCCGTTAACTCTTTCTTTGGTAATGGGGTCGCGTTTCACCGGAGGTGCTACAAGCAACGCAACGGCGTCACCATAGGGAACAATGCCTGTGTCATTTATAACCTTCCATTCCCCTCGGGTTAACCGACGCAGTAGTCGGGTAGTTGCAGAGGGATAAGCAAATCGAGGAGCCGAGAGTTGCTCCTTTAATATCTGGAGTTCTTGAAGTATGCGAACGCGAAGCAAATGCGTGATATGGTCCGCCAAGTTTGGATGAACTGACATGTTCCACGCGATGCGCTTATGTCGCTCTCGTTCATACAACTGAGAAACAGCACTGCGGGAGCAATGGATGTATATTGCGCGTCCAGCCTTGGGCACAGTGAACTTGGTATGCTGGAGTCCGTCGGGTATCAGTGTCGTTTTGACTTGTTCAAACGCCTCGGCCGGGAGTCGCATAGCCGCGAGTCGGACAAGAAAGGCTATTAAAGCTTCGAGTTATACGAAGGCCATTCATAAGTGGTAGCAACCAACCTGATGGTAGTTGTCTATTGGAGACGAGGCATCGTCTGATGGGAGAGGAAAGTAACCTGACTGTGTTGCATAAGTGTCCGAACATAGTACACGCATGATACTACACGTACGATACGGACTCGACCACCACGCGCGCTCCTCCTCAGTCATTTCACGGGGGTTATCAAATCCATTGGTTCTGCTTGAAGCACTTTTAAGGAGACGAACTGCGGGTGGCAGTGATTTGTGGCGCGTATGTGCTCTGGAGTCAGTTATTGGATTAAGCTCGTCCAAAATAATTGATTTTGACCGAACATGGGTGGATGTAGGAAGAGGAGGTAGAGGCTTGTATAGTGACTTGGGCCGTTGCCTGAATGGCTTGAGACTGAAAGGTATATGTGCAGACCGAGGTGGGCTATTTTGAAGTGCCTTGATGAGTCGTGGAAGGATGCGCATTTTAACCTCAGACGCGCCGGGGAGAATGCCCCGTCAGTATTTGAATTTTGGTGCCTTCCACGACGGGTCACACGTACCTCGTCCGCATGACCATCTACTGCATGGAGCTCTATAAATTCGGTTCCTTGATGTTTCCCCTCATGACCACCCATGGCATCCATTCTCTCCACTACCAAGAGCATATGGCGCAAATCTACCAAGCCGAAGGAAGGGTCGGTGAACAATGCCGCCTCTGATAAACCAATCGAGCAAGAGAGCGCCAAAGCTCCATTTGAGCGTATTACACTCGCTGTTGTCGGCTGCGGACAACGTGGCCAGGTCAGAATCCACTACATATATCGAAGTTGATCGAGATACTGAGTGCTTTCACATAGGCATATTCGGGATATGCTCTTCGCAATCCAGAACTTTGCAAGGTAGTTGCGATCGCAGAACCACGGCCCAAGACGCAAAAGTCCTTTGCGAATCTTCACAGTGTCGACGAGACCCTCGTATTCTCTTCGTGGGAGGAATTGCTCGCCAAATCTGCTGAAACTATCAGCATTGTAGGCCAACGCTTAGCAGATGCGGTCATTGTCGCTGTGCATGATCATATGCATGCTGAAGTGGTATTGGCCTTTGCCCGGCAAGGGTATCACATCCTTTGTGAAAAGCCCATGGCTACAAACCTTGACCACTGCTTTAGTATGCAGCAAGCGGTGGACCGCGCTGGCATTATCTTTGGTATGGGCCATGGTGAGTACGACAGCTTCGTCCCTAGCGATCGTGATACTGAGATTGAACATTTCAGTTCTGCGTTACTCCCCGTACAACAGAGAGATAACGAAACTTGTCCGCTCTGGCACGCTTGGCGAACTTGTGAATGTAGTGCATGTTGAGCCTGTGGGGCATTTTCATTTCGCGCACTCCTTTGTGCGAGGAAATTGGTCAAACGAAGAGAGGAGCTCTTTCTCATTAATGACCAAGAGTTGCCAGTAAGTGCATATCCTGGTGTACTGCAACTTGAGATTCTTATATTGCCACAGCGATATCGACATACTTTGTCACTGGTTCGCTCCTGCAACACCTGTTCGTGTTTCATCATTTGGCTCTTTGCATCATTTTCGTCAATCGGCCAAGCCGCAAGGCGCTGGAGACGCGAAGAGGTGCCTTGATTGCCCAATTGAAAAGGAATGCCTGTACAGTGCAAAGCGGAGTGAGTATTTTATGCTAGTACACGCGTAGAGCACTTTGTTCATATGAATTCCTAGTATATCTCGACCAAGTTGCCCAAGGAGATGATGGGTGGCCTGCCAAGACCATCGTTGATGGCATCCCCGACATAGAGAACATTACTGAAGCCCTCAAGACAGGGCCTTATGGAAAGTGTGTTTACGAGAGTGACAACGACGTATGCGATAATCAGGTGGTCAACATAGAATTTTCGAATGGCACAACAGCATCTTTCACCATGGTCGCCTTTACCTCAGCGATCTGTGAGCGACAAACCCGATTCCATTTCACGCACGGAGAGATTGTCGGAGATATGAGTCAATTCACGGTGACAGATTTTCGAAATTCAACGACCAAAAGGGTTAGGCCCCCATTGGAAATCGGGGGTCATGGGGGTGGCGATACAGGCCTAATTAGGGCCTTCATAGAGGCGGTTGGTATGAAGGACCAGAAGCGACTTGACAACGACGTGGATGAGGTACTGCGTAGCCACCTAATCGTTTTTGCGGCTGAGAGCAGCCGTAAGGAGGGTCGCGTCATCGATTGCCAAGAATTTGAGAGGGAGATGCGTGCATCATTCGAGGAACGGAACGAACAACCTTGAGTTGTAAACTCAATAACTTGTAAAGAATGTAGTTAAACTTGATTGTATATCAAATGTATGGATATCGTCCCTAGGAACATCAAAGTCGTGCATGCTGCACGTACAATGGCGGTATACAGCACACAACAACTACATCACCGAAGTTAGCCGGATCGTTTCATAGACTGGGTGATAAGCGGAGGGAGTCTAATTCTGTCAAGCCAGTATTCCTCCGACGGTTGCTCGTGGTGCCTACGACATTCACACACGAGAAATTGATCGAGTCAACGATCATGCCGAATTGTCATTATCAATGATGCACTCCCACAATTTTCGCGTTCGAGAGTACGTCCGCCTACCTCCTCCAGCACGTTCTGACTCTTTTACAGAAAAGCTCTTCTCAGGCTAGGAGCTGCGAACAGCCCACATCAGAGAACAATGAGCATTTTTTCGTTCTAGATCTTTCTTAGCACTCCATATGAACCCATCATAGGTACCCTGATGTCGATCTCGTCTATGATCTGGTTCCATATCGTACTTCCTTTCACCATCACAGTCATCCGGACAAACCCCCAAGGGTCTTCTTGTCCACTTCACGACCTGATAAAGGTCTTGCTGACGTGACTTGCCTTTTCTTCTCAGTTTATGTGGTACAAAGTGCTGAAGCACTGTCCCTTCATCTGGGTTGCTGCCTCTTCAAAAGCGCCCGTCCACACTTAGAACAGCCAACAACCTACTTTCTTCATCTCTCACTGCATTAATATCTCGCTCCTTCCTTCCCATGATTCGCGTCGAGGACAAATCACTCCAGCTATCCGACGGACGTACATTAGCGTTCGCAGACAATGGCAACACATCCAGCAACACCATAGTTCTCTTTCTCCACGGAGCGTTCAGCGTTGGGGATGCATCTCGTCCGCCCTCCATTCTGATGCGGAAAAATGTCCACTACATCGCACCCACCTTGCCAGGCTGGGGTCGTTCTTCACCTATACCCAACCCCATGACATACGCCAGAACGTTGGCATCTGATATTACCCAATTATTCACTTTCCTTCATCCCCAAAACGACATCACAAGGCTCTACATCTGCGGCCACTCCTTTGGAACCGTCCCAGCCCAAATGCTGTCTGAACAACCCCCCGAAATATTTCCTTATGTTCGGCACCTCGCCGCAGTAATTCTAGCTGCACCTCATTCCCCACCACATCGGCATTTTGATTACTCGAGACACATGTCATGGCAGGGTTACTTTCTGGCAGGCCCTCCCGCCCGTTATTTACCCTTTAACCTTCTCGGTTACATCATCAAGGCCGCTACGTCAAATAGCCTCAAATCCGACCAAGGGAGCGAAGCCTTTGCACGGAAATCCTTGTTTGGCCTCATGGAAGAAGACGAACGAGAGGCGTTCTCCCGATGGAGGGATTCTTATGGGGTCGCGGAAGGTGAATACGAGAAAGAGGTAGGCAAGCTCTTGTCTCGTAGCGTTGCCCAATCTTGGCAAGGTTTCCTGGACCTTCCGACCATCTACCACTGGGGATGGGGCCAAGGTCCTACACAAAAGGTGGAGGTACCGGTTCTCATAGTTTCATCATTGGAAGACGAACAGGCACACATTGGGATGGCCAAGTGGTTGGCAGATTATCACTTTTCATTGTCAAAGCTCAAGGTCGTTCGAGGGGGTCACTTTGCCTCATTCTTTTATTTCGACGATGTATGGAAGGAGGCCTTCGACTGGACCTCCTACTGATATTGTGCATGTATTAAAAGGATGTGATATATTTCGAACGACATAATCAAGGGACGGTTACAAATCCAGATAGGAATGAAACGTAGCACCAACTACATTCCGAGTAGCATATATATCAGCATACAATAGCAGGAAACAGGACAGTAGATGAGCAAGCAGTAGCATTAATCCTGGAGTTCCAGCTCTCGTCGGATGATTTCCCGAACTTCTCGCAATCCCCCACTTTCCTGCTTAACGCGCTTAGGGCTTCTAGTGACAAGTTCCAGAGCACTGTCTTGCTTGAGCATGCCTGGACTGGGTGGAGCCCGGATTTTGCTTGGACTTGCACTGCTAGTTGACGGAGGCGGCATTTCATACCAATCCTCTCCATCAATATTCATTGACCTCAAAAAGAATGGGCACAGCTTTGTGAGCATTGTCAATGAGTCGCTCGCATCTGCTGCGGAGATGGGAACAGGAGAGGATTTGATAACTGCAGCAATGACATCCGAAGCGGGCAAAGCACGTCGTTTGCGGGTACTTGGGATTGCAAGGGAGTTCCCACTAGGATTTGAGAATAACCTATTCAAGGGTCAGCTAGTGAGGAGAGGTCGTGCAGTTTATGACCTACATCCAAGTGCTTTGGGCAACACCAGCCAGTCGTCCTAAGAGACAGCGCCGTCGAATTTCCTCCTGACCTAATTTGATCAATTGATCCTTTGTCAACGACGTACCCCTCATCTCGTCGCTTGAACCCTTGGATGGCGACGACGTAAGGGATTTCATGCGAATACGCTCATAGAGGGCCTGACGACGAGCTGTTGTTGGTGTTGCAGGGGTTAAAACACGCTGATGCGCTGGGGTTGATGGTGGATCGTCCCCTCCATGCTTTGCAGGACTGGAAGGTGTCCTAGGGAACACCAGCTTGGGAATCTCCCGTTCGAGTTCGCGGCGGGAAGGGGTAGACGGGAAGGGGACTGACTTCTTGCTAGGCGACCCAAGTAAGGAAGGGAAGGGAAGAGCAGCAATGGGTTGAGCACGTTTCGTAGGAGATCTAGGGGGTGAGCGGCTGGGAGAAGAGGGCGGAACGAGCTGGGAGAGTGCCACTTTCTCGCCTTTTGGCGAGGCAGAGGCTAGTGCACGCGTCAAAGACGATATCTTGGTTGGCATTGACACCTGAGGCAGGTCGGCATATGGAATCTGCGGAATCGGGGTTACATCGGAGTGCAACTGGAGGGAAACGATTAGGGAATGAATTCACGTTGAGGAATAGAGTCCAACCTTTATCCATTTTTCTATCTTGGCGCGGAAGTCTTTAAGGCGACGATCGGAGACTGCAGTCCAACGAGCTACTGCAGCCATGCCTCCTGCCATGTCCTTGTCAATGTCTATTTCGACTTCGATGCCTATCCCATAGGCGGGGACACGTTTCTTATCCGCCTTGGAGAAGTGAGTGGTCGGGGTCAAGGCGAACCCCATCCCGGAACGTGTCCAATCACTGCTCGAGTGAGAAGCGGTGACGGGCGTGTCCAAGAATGGGTTGTCGTCCTCGCCCTGCAGAGGTTCGGACTGACTGGAAGGAAGGTCTTTACCATTCCATTCCCATATCCAGCATAGTCGCTTGAGATCGTCAATGTTGAATTGTGTCGTTAGACCTGCATAACTTGCGAATGAAAGGTGGTTCAGAACATTGGGCATTAAGCCCGTGTCTGATGTTGGAGAGACGGCGCAGGTTGCAAGAGCATGTGAAAGAGCATTCTGTAAAGCATTCTGAATGGAGCAAAGGCGGGAAAGGTAGAGAGGAAGTTTTGTGGTAGAATTTGTGGATTTACGGGAGACGGTTGCAGGAGGTGTAGGTAGCCTTGAAGCAATGAAATGATTAGCTGAAGAAAACATCTGGGGCCATATATACACACGCAGTTCGGAGTCGTTTGGGAGTCAGAACGGTTTCATCGTCAGAATTGATATCACGTCGGCGTTTACGGGGAGAGACTTGCAGGTCTGTATAGAGGCTCGACATGGTGTGTCGCGATGGAAGCTGTTGGACTTGGGCCGCGCGACTATTGTTGGTACGCGATCACATGACCCATCAGGTGGACCGTTCGGACTGCCACTGCCACAGGATACCAGATACAAATCCTGATTTGCGTAGTGTGCTGAACAGCGAGCTGTGTACTGGCTCTGTATGACTGTTCGAACTGAAAATATGGATATGGCATAGACAGAGGAATAACGAAGGCCGCTTACAACTTGTTTGTACTAGGGTCGTCGGCATTTGGCGATGCTGGTCGTGCGAAATCGATAATATCTGGGACGAGATGGGGTCTGAATGGAATCCTTCACCAACCCTCCATCTCAATGACCAACCCAGTCAGTAATCTTGTCTTCTCCTACTTCCATACTCACTCCTCATACTAGGAAGATCACGAGGACCTTAAGCCTACCAACACCCCAGGTAACTTTCCTCATTGTCTTCGCAAACATAGCGCTGAACCTCCTTATCCCAAGGCTACAAAGTCGGCGCTGCCAAAACAGCTGAGGAATATGCCAACTTGGATGCCGAGGACGAGAGTTTGGCGCGCTGGAAAGCATCACTCGGGATTCTCTCCGATGCTCCTCGTCCAGCAGCAGGTCCTAAGGTTGCCATCCTGTCTAAACTATACGGTCACCACAAGTCATTGACTTGACTCTCGTGTCCCAGCTCACCTTCCTGAATCTGGAACTCTTCTCAACCACTCTTCCTCCTGGCAAAAAGCTCATCCTTGATCCCACGAAGGCCCAAGAATTCAAGAACAAACCTATCACGATTAAGGAGGGCGTCCTATACAAGTTCGTCCTACATATTACAATGTTGCCTTTCAGCTCAACCCCTGCAAACCAGCGTCCAGATCAGCTTCAATGTCAATCATAGCATCATTTCCGTATGTCAACCCTTTTGGCTTTGCGCAACAATTCATGTGTTCCACTCAGGGTATACGATATCTCCAAGTCGTCAAACGCGCTGGCGTGAAAGGTAAGTGAATCCAGCGGGTCCTGACTCCTTTCAGGTGCTGACGAGATTTACCAGTCGACAAAATGGAGGAAATGCTTGGATCATATGGCCCGAATCCCGATCCCAACGTGCCCTATGTGAAAAGATTCGAACCTGAAGAATCCCCCGCTGGAATTATTGTTCGCACGGGTGTGTACAGTGTTCGCAGCCGGGTCATTGACGATGATGGGGAGATTTACGCCGGTGAGTCTACTATTTTCTATCTCGTTCCGTACCCTTCATTATCTCACTCGTACGAAAAGACTTCGACTGGTCATTCAAGATCGACAAGGAGTGGTGATCATCCATATCACTACAACCCTTTGCCCGATCTGATTCATTTGGTTCATCGCATGTCCGCCTCGGTTTTGGTCACTCAGTATAATGTAGCTTTTTGAAATGATTTTTTACGATTTTTCGAATGCTTTCAGCAGTCGTTGTAACGATAAAATGGAAATTTTTACTGCAGGCGGGCATTCCTGCGGTAGCATCGTGGTACGGAATAACAATATGCACAGTAGTATCGTGGTACCGAATAAGACTGCGATCAATCGAATCAAGAGCGCGTGTATCACATTCCCGAATGCCTTGCAAACGCTAGGTTCGCGCGTGATGCATGCCATGTGGTGAAAATCAACGGACGAGATACGAACACCACTATCTCAATGAACACTACTTGCCTCACGTACCTTCGTGTTCGTCGTCCATCCCTTTTCGCGAAGCACGTCCCCCTTCGACGATGCGCTGCATCCAAATTAACCCGTTCAATATACCAAAACTCTGCACCCAGTCAATCATGGGTTGAGCGACTGCCCCAACGCATCCAGCCATATCTACGCTTGGCTCGCATCGACAAACCCATTGGTACCTTGTTACTTTATTACCCATGCAGTACGTGTCAAACACTCCCTAAAGAGCGGATGATTTATCTGGCCCTTAGCATGGTCTATCACCATGGCATCATACGCACTACAGGTGCCTCCATCTGTGCCAGCAACGTACCTTGGCCTCTTTGGCTTAGGGGCATTGGTTATGCGTGGTGCAGGCTGCACTATCAACGATATGTGGGACAGAAACCTCGACAAAGCAGTTGGTGTGGTATATATACCTCACCATCACTCATGTTACTCACGACAATATCCTCATAGATAGGACGAAAGACCGGCCCCTCGCACGAGGAGACATCACACAATTTCAAGCACTGGCATTCCTAGGCGTGCAACTGACTGCTGGTTTGGGAGTTTTACTGAATTTGAACTGGTATAGGTGAGTGTACGCGTCCTTCCAGTTTCAACTCGACCACTCACCTAACTCTGTCACATCTGACCTAGTATCTTTCTTGGAGCGTCCTCGTTGTCTCTAGTGGTAGTCTACCCTCTGATGAAACGCATCACCGACTGGCCGCAAGCGGTGCTTGGTGCGTCTGTGTCCTTGCTACGCGACTTTTTGCCTTCTTATCCGTTCACAACAAACCAACAGGGTTGGCCTTCAACTGGGGCGCACTCCTTGGTTGGTCAGCGGTAGCAGGCAACGTCAATTGGGAAGTTTGTCTTCCATTATATGCGGGCGGCGTTTGTTGGACCCTCGTTTATGACAGTATATACGCACACCAGGTCAGGACGGAAATCCTTGCCTGAGGTTTGTTGACTAACATGATGTTATAAGGATAAAGTAGACGACGTGACTGTTGGTATCCGCTCAACTGCCCTCTTGTTCGGCGAGCGCAGTCGCGCTATTATAACAGCGCTCTCTACGAGTTCTCTATCCTTAATCACCTACGCCGGTTATCTCAATGTCCAAGGACTACCGTTCTACCTTGGCATTGGATTGGCAACCGCTCAATTGGCAAGGGTCGTCCATCGGACCGACTTTGACAATCGTGCTAGCTGTTGGAAAGGTTTTGTTGGTTGTGGGTGGGCAGGATTTTGGATTTGGATGGGAACTCTTGGAGACTATGCTTTAATGTTGTCCAATCAAACAATATAGATGTAAAGGGGCGTCGTCGTTATGTATAAATCTGGAGTTAACATGGATGGAGCCGTACACCCTTACAACATAGGGTGATGACATATTCTAGTACCGTTAGGATGTAGCAACGTGAATTTCCAGTAAAGCGCAATGACCGAGATATGCTGATGGATAACATGAGATTAAAAAAAAAAAAGATTGAAAAGTTGAAGTAGTACAAGGCATGAGAACCATCAAGCGGAGCTGTGGTATGTAATTTTAGGATGTTTTCGTGACTTCAGCCAGCCCTTAAAGGCGACAACAAATAACGTCCAACAACACGCGAGACAGGTAATTGCAACAGCAACGTTCATAAACATCATGACATCTAAAAAAAATCAAAATTGGATCAGAACACGCTGATCACGTAGCAAATCACGACCTACCATCGCGACCTCTACGCATTGCTGCAATAGTGACCTCTTCAGTCGAGAAAATGAATGTCAGGCCACCACAAGCCAAGAAGAAGCTTCCCAGTGCCTCCGTTGGCGGTCGTGACGGAAGAATGGAGCGAGGTGGACCTAGCCATAGGAAGAAGTAGGTGAGGCACCTCAGGACAGCGAAAGCAACCAAGAGATTGCCCCATAGCATGTGAATTTGCACCTGGGGTATACACTCAACATCAAGTTCTACTGATAACATGTCCGAAGCGTACCTCGAAGAGATAATCCTGGTGGTGAGCTGCCATCGCAGCACCTGTGACGCCAATAACCAGGGCTGGGAAGGGATTAAAGCTACCTGCATAGCTGGGAGGCTCCGCAACTGCTCCTGCAGACATCTTTGCGGATGATAAGGTAGCGAATGTTGAGGAAGCTAGCCATGTGCGGATTGTTTTAGATTCAATTCCCATTCCTAAAAGACCAGCGAAACAAAACATGACCTGAGAAGTCATTATTAGTAAGCGAGGTGACGCTTAAGCAAAGGACATACAGCAATGCCGATATGTTGAATCTGCTTGGTTGTAAACGGATCGCCCGGTTCAGCACCAAAGCGCTCCATCCACATATTGGTCGAACCGTATAAGAAGATGACGAACGATTCTACAAACTCCGCGGTGTACTTGATGGACGTTGGTGGCCTATTCCAGGCCCAACCAAATTCCGCGAATGACCCGAGGAACCGAGCGAAACTAACAAGTCCATAACACCAGAAGATGGCACCCTCTGAAGTTACGTGTAAATACTTGGGATGGATCAGACATTTATGGAGACTTACTGATCAAATGTGCCAAGCAGCCATTAATGTAATTGTGTCTGCAACCCCCTAGAGCAAATTGAGTACGAGCATGCATCGAAGAAACGCGTGAGACTGCACCAGTGTAGACTACAATCCCCGTAAGGAGTTGATGAAGCCCCGCGAATACAAGTGAACGCTCTGCGACGGCAAAGATAGCAGGCCCAACGCGATGGATAAGTCGTTGCCTGGTGGACTTGGGTTCTCCTGAATGCTCCGCTGGCAAGGTTCGATCAGACGAGGGTGGAGAGTGAGGCGAAAATAAGGTGCCATCGGATGCAGCGGATTGGGAGAATTGGCGGTGATGACGGCGTCCACCATTAACCCAGTAATCCTCGTCGCCGTCTTGGGCTGGAGGACTGATATGGTGGGGAAGAGCGGTCTCTCTGTCGAATTCATCCGCGTCATCATCCATCGCGGTGATGAGCTCGGTGTATTCCGGAGATGGCTGTTTTTGTGAGATAATCGGGCGCTTAAAAATGGAGTTCCAGAAACCACCACGTTGTGATCTGTCACGGTTTCGGAGGAAATTGACCAAGCGCGTTAAAAATGACAGCGCGTCCACCGTAGACAGTACGATGGCGAATGCGAGGACCCAATACCCTTGGGATCCGTGCTTTGAACCTTAAGTGATGCGTCAGCGGGTCTACAACTATGGGCGCTAATGCAGATCATAACAAACCTTCATACCTAGGAGCCATGACGTCAGTTAGGGGCGAAATGATATGTTATATCGCCACTCACATATTGGGAGTAAGTTTGGTATAGAGGCTACCTGCAGCTAAACCAAGGATAACGAAGCTATAAAAGCACGCTACAGCAACAGTGTGGGCCGCATGTCGAACGGAACGCAACGCGATACCTATACATCACCTATGAGACAAGAGATTCAGCCATACGAGAGCGAATTACTGACCAACGGGAAGTGCTACAAAGAAAGCCAATATCATGAAGACTGCATGAGTGATGATTAGTCCTGGGTGTCGCGACTCCGAAGAATTGACATCCTCCCAGTCAATGGTGTAATACGAGGGAGGAGTGGGGGCGTGGTGCATTAAAAGTAATGTTTCATTGAACTCTATGAGGGGGGCAGCATGGCTAATATGGTCGTCGCGCTTGAGGATGAGTGCGAGGTTGTCGGCATTGAGAGGATCTGGTGAAGCCAAGGTAAAATGGAGGACAGAGAAAAGGAAGACGATGATGGACAATAGGGGGAGCATCGGACACCGACGGTGGAGCATGGCGAGGGGATGCAAGAGACAAGGGCTCTGAAGAGGAGAGGTAGGATAGAGAGCAGGATTTAAGGTGAAACTAGAGACCGAGAACTGGGTCGAGCCCTAGCGATCAACGGTAAGAAGCACGGCAAGGGGGACGGCAATGAATCCGTATAAACAAATGGGATTTAGTTGGGAATTACTGAGAGTACATGAATCCGAATAACAATAAACATCTCATCAGCTCTTCAACCCACCTTCTTGCTCCCGAGCGCGCGATTCACTTGACTAACCCGCCATGACCATACTCCGGTACTCGGGGATCTTGGTTCGTCAATCCGATTTCCGACTCGTCATTCTCTGGACCGCCGGCGATGTAAGGTTTGTCGCCTACAATTCACTCACGCCCTTTCTTTCATCCGTTCCAGCCCGATTTCAGGTACCTCATATATATGAATCTACGCACTCAATTCCCTTTCTTCTCGGCAGTCCGCTACCACCGCTACTCCTCCCCCAATGGCCTGGACTCTACCTACATGTGCTCCTACGCAGAAGATAGGTATTATGAATATGTGACACCTGCTTGAGACATAACAAATGTGGAACATGCCCAACAAGATCATGTGCACGAGGCGATCACCCTCGCCGGTCCAAATCCGTACTCATCGAATATCATGGAAGCCGAGTCAAGGAATGTTTGGGTTCCGAGAAACCTTCTGCGTTAGTAATACGCGCTGACTCAAAAATATGTTGAGCAGGCTTCTCTTGATGAATCGAGTTCAAGCGGGAAAACCATGGCCATTGTATTCAACAAACCGTCTCTACAATGTTTCACGTTTACTACCCACGTGGTTGACAACCGAAGCGCGAGACAACTCGTTCAGCACTCGAGGCACTCGTGCAATCGAGGCAGCTCAAGCAACAGCTAGAACTACTTTGAATGACATTGCTATCACATCAACAGCGCCACTGCTCCAATGGTCTTTACTCAATTCGACTTGTAAGGTTGCCCCATGGCCAATTTTACCAGAGACTCGTTGGTCGGATATTATTTGCATCTATCGGCCGAGGCCAATACTCCTCCTTGGCTGGTGCATCTGCTGCGAGTCATGTTGACGCCTATTCCTATTATCCAATGTCTTTCTTTGTTTGATTTCCGTCCTCTACAAGATCTCGTTCCCATGCGATATCATCTGGAGGAAGAGAAACGGCGTTCAAGGGTTTTGGGTGTTTCTGGTTCCAGAACAAGATGCGCGGCTGGACCATTGAGCTGAGCGAAACTTCTCTTTAAGGGCAGTTCTTAATTCCAGTCAGCAGGTCACCTGGCGTTCACGATCTGGTGTAATTCGGAGCTGCCAAAACGAGCCGAGAGCTCTCATAAGTCTCGGCCGGATATCATATCACCTTTGTCAGCTTTGCGTGAGGATAGGAACGTAATCGATAGATTTTACTGCACATATCGTACCATTTCATACCCTTGCAACGTTGTGCTGAAGCAGCATCTAATTTTATCGCCCAAGTTCCTGAATAATCATAAGCGATGATTCTAGTACAGTTCCGTCCAACAAAAGAGGCAGATGGCATGCACCTCTGCGAGCCGCGGGCAAAATTACCGACCTTGATAGCTTGATACTCAATGTTCCAAGGAGCTTCGGATGTTGGAAGGAAGCCGCGACAGGTGTGGTCAACAGGTCAACCTTTGTGTGCCGTACATCCAACGGGAAAGAAAGAACCGGTTATCCTGACATTGGAGAGCACATGCCCCTCAGTTGTTGATGGCTTTCATGATATACTTACCTTCCGCTCATCTCCGAAGACCCTACGGCCGCGAATGGTATTAGTAAAGGATAACCCTGTATTTCCTGCGCTATTCTTTCAGGCCATCTGCATATCCTTATCGATATCGCATCTACAGTATGCAGGTGGCCTAAGTATCTGGATTCGGTCCATCGTGTATTGCCTGTCGGCCTTTTCGGATTAACATTGTTGGAGTTATCACTGGCATTCATCTTCGGTGCCGACTTTCTATCAATAGAACCACCCTTTTCCATTACTGTAAATACCAAACACAAATGACTTTTACCCAAAGAAGCACCCAAAAAAGTTGCGTGTTTGGAAGGTTGAACGTTGAGTAATCGTAATTTGGACCCTATGAGCTAATGATTGAGTATGTACGTTTTATATAACGTTAACGGTGGTCAGTGGGTTCAATGCACAATGCACAAAGCAGCTAAACAATAAGCTTCAGACCTATAAACGTGTCAACTGCGTAGTTGTGATAGATGTAAGCAAAATGAAGATTAAGCGGTCTATGTTTCAAGTAATAAAGCAGGTTCAACCCTTTCAACCCACGATATCCAACAGGGATGTAGTAGTAACATGTCCAAAATGTGAGTCCGTGACGTAACCCATCTAGCCATTCTACTCCTTCGATGACTAGGTGCAATACTAGCTTACCGGATGATCATGCCCTCGAGCCCCAATTCTGCTGGTCATACCCAGAATTGGCGTGATGTCCGGCGTATGGGGGGGCTGCTCCTCCTTGGGGGGGATATGCCATAAACTGACTCTGTCGGCCGATCGAACCACTGTGCCCGTGATGGACGCTATGGGTGGGAGTATACGGTTCGTATTGTTCTGGGTAGCCTTGCCTCGAATGGGACCTCATGACAGGTTCTTGGACACCCAGTACTGACGGAACTTCAGACAACCTCCGAGACCCAACAAAAGATGCGTTCGACTTCTCTGGAAACGGAGATGACGATCCTGAAATGAAGGTATCAATAGGCCCTGGCCTGTTTTCCAATGCTGCGGGATCAAACGAGACGGCTTCCTGAGGGTCACGCCGACGGCGATTTCGTCTTATGGCCATAGTGACCACACTGATGAATACCGCAACTCCAACAATGCCAATCAATGCATATAGAACGCTATAAAAGGCGCCGTTCTCGTACGTGGATCCCCCAGTGTCCGAAGTGGATGTGCCGGAAGCAGAGGGATCCTGTGTTAAGGTTTGTGTTTCGTAAGCAATGTTCCTCGTAAATGAGCTAGTGATGGGATCGATGATACTCGACGGCGTTGGGATGGGTGGCAGTGGAATCACAGGTTCCGGTACAGGTTCCGGTGTTGGTTCAGGCCGTTCAGGTATAGAACTTCCAGTAGAAGTCGATGATCTACAGTGCACGTGGTTTATCATATGACAGATTTGAGTTCCCAATGCGGAAATCATAGTAAGCGAAGACAAACCGAGTAGGAGTCGTACTAGACGCGCTGGTACTTTTGCCAGATGAGGTTTCAGTCCTGTTTTATTAGAGTGAGCATGTTGCTGCTCTTCGAGCATAAGAAGCGGCGCACTGAGACGTGGAGGACGTATGAGTTGTTTCACGCTGCGTTGTAGTGGTAGACGTCGTGCTGTCGGCCGGGCCAGAGTCATTTCTGCAGATCTAGTTGTTATAGGCGATGGTTTACAAAAAAAAGGTTGATAGGATTCTCACTCGGCACTGGGGACAGCTACTAAACTCCGAAGGTCAGCTGCTAAGGTTCACAAGGAATGAGAAAAAAAACACCTGGCGGGGCGAGTTGCCTTGGAGCATGGTGTCCATGGTGGGTGTTGAGTTGGTGCAGCTTGATGGCCATGATTAGAACGTAGTAAAGGAGTGTGTGGTATTCTCGAGACAGAGAATAGTGAAGTAGCTGGACGAGTGGATTAGTAGTTGGGAAGAAAGGGAGCGGACAATGTAAGATATGTGAAGTGGAAAGTGCAAGTCAATTGAAGTTTATTCTGCTCGCTTCTTACCGTAGTCCCACGTTACAAGACGCCGCGCGCAGCAAGCGGTGACTACAGGGGCTCAAATCCCCGTAACAGACTGAATGAATCGAGTTCGGTTCTGCTTTTAATCAGTGTAGCTACACAAGCAATGACATCGATTTCGGTATATAACGGAGAATAACAATCTCTACCCAAGTAACTTCACAAACGTTGTACATACACTCATCTTGGATGGTATTGAGGCCAATAACAATTGATATTTTTTTCAACTACAAATCAGCGAGAAGCCCAAAATCCCTTATCGCCTGGGACCACCATAGCGCTCGCCTGCTCTGCGTTCCATAATTTCGCGCAAAGGGCCAAGTAGGCGAGTGAATGCCTGGGCATCCAGAGCGGCGACCTTCAACCTGGGCGTGGATGGGTCTGTTCGGTAAATCGCGCTGACAGTAGCTGCTCTTGGCGCCAGATGCAGAAGAGAAAGCTCTAGTGGGTGCGTTAGTGGCCAACTTAGAGAGGCGAACTTCCAGAGGATCACCTTACCTCCAAAATAATCTCCCTTCGTAAGATTTCCAACAACAATCTCCCGCATTTCACTATCGTCCCCTTCCTGTAATTTTGTAACAACAGCTTCGCCCTCTTCAATGAAAAAGAACGTATCTCCCATTTCGCCTTGCCTAACCACAGAATCACCATCAACATACGTCTTGCTAACTAGTGCATCTGCGATCTTGCTTCTCTCCTGGGGTTCAAGAGATGATAGCAAAGTGACGCTTGATAGGAAGCGTTCATACATGGTGCGTCTCCTATGGGCCGCCTTCAGGACGATCGTCCTAAATGTGATCCTGTCCAAGCACCACAGGGTCGATGCTTCCATCGCCAGGACTGTCGCTGCGCGAGGATGTCCATACATGAGCGCCAACTCTCCGAAAGAGTTACCAGGCCTGCACTCTGCAACCTTCTTGCCAAATTCAGCGTGGAATCCGGGTTGAAGGAAGATATCTGGGTTATGACGTCGAACAGAAGGCGCATCGTGCTTCCAAGATGGAGGTAGGGGTTCAGGGCGGATAAAGCAATGGAGGCAACCTGATTCGACGACGTAGAAATATTCACCATCATCTCCCTGTCTGATCACGACTTCATCTGCGGGTATCTTGCGTTCCTGAAATGCTTTAAGTACACCAGTTTCTTGTTCCTCATCTAAATCACGGAACAACAAATTCGTCTTGATAGCCGATTTGATACGTCGCAACTGGTCCGGCGTCTTGGGATAGACGGGGGTAGGTTCATCGGGTGCACTGTCGACATTTATGGATTCTGCAGAAACTGATGTTCGTCGCGCAAAGATAGCGGCGGTGGGTGGATGGAGATAATCTCCTGGGTTAGGCGCACTAGTTGCCACGGGCGTGGTTTCTCCAAAAGTAAAAGCGAAACCAGTGGTGAGCGGCGAGGTTGGAGCCTGCTCGCGATCGATCCTGAGAGTAGGTGGTGGGTGGTGAATGTCAGAGATCAACGCGTTCCCTGGCACATTGAGTGTCCCAAAAGGGCCAGGTGATACACTGTCCCTGATAGTGACGCGGGGGGTGGGGGATGACCTGAGGAATGGGGAAAGTGTCACTGGTGGTTTCATGGGGCTGGAATATGTGCTCATCGGCATATCGACGTAAAGCTCTGAGGGTACATCATGCGAAAGGATGTTGGCGTTTTGTTGCAGGATATCACGAGCACGAGCCCTTTGTTCTTCTAGTCTGGATTGGAACCAACTTGCACAGAACTGGAGCGCATCTTTCGGCTGAACACGACGCGCGTCCCTGGTTAATTCGCTGACCAAAGCATCAAACGTCGCCATCTGAAAGGCAGAAAAAGTAGATAATTTTGATGGAAAGATTTAGAGGTCGTGAGTGGAGAAGGAGAGGGAATGGGTAAGCTGCGGCCGCGAACAAAGGTTGGCACTGTCGAATGGTTGACCTAATAACGATTACCTTTTTGGTACAGACTGTGATACAGCGATGATAGGTTCTCGTATCTTGGCTATATTACGAACCACAGATACGAGCATTACTATCTAGTTTCCAGCTAATACCACAATTATTCCTTAAAAATAGTTATGTACATTTGAAGCTGAGACCCTTTAATCTGCATCGTCAACCCAGTCGGAATCAATCACGCGCTGTATGTACCGTTGCACCCATCCAGGTCGCCGAGAGTGTTGGGCCTCCATCTCTGCCCTCATCTGCGCTCGCTGTTCCTGTCGTCTGCTATCGTGGCCTTGTGCCTCCCCTTCGGGATTCGGTTGAGCCCTAACACTCGCCTCCATCCTGATCCTTCCTTCACGTTGTCGAAGCGCGACCCGGCGCCTATTCCAGACAGCTGGATGCATGGTGGTTATCAATAATCCAAAGAACGTTGCAACTCTTTGTCCAAATCCTGGTTCTGGAAGTACAGCACCAGGAGTAGGATTCAGAAGCTGTTCTTCTGCTTGTATGTTCATGTCTCCGATGTGATCCAGCAACACCACAGGTTGCCTTTCAGGTCTCCGGCCACCAGCCCTTCCCTGTCCACCGCCGTTTTCAGGTGCGTTCTCTGCTTGTGCGTCTGGTACACCTTGGGGATTCCGAGGCGGCCCATTGGGAGCTTGTGGTGGTCCTCGGAGAAACAGAATCTGGAAGGGGACCCACATCTCCCATACCAGCCAACCAAGCAACATGACTCCAATCATCGGTTTGCGGGCTGGTGCCACAAAGTAGAGTATGAGAGCAATTCTGATGAACAAAAATAGCAGCGGAAACATCAACGGCCGTATGGGAAGTATTCGCGCAGCCCCATTAGCTCCTGCATTGCGATCCGGCGCGAGTCGAAGAGGAGGAAGTTCAAGTTGCTGCAGCAAGTTGTTAATATCCAGGGGTAAAGGAGTGCTGTGAGACGGAAGGATGCGAGCTGTATTGACTGCTTGGAACGACAACGAAAGCAGAGGGAACGTATGCGAGAGTAATCTAAGGGCATGCACTTGAATTGGGGTTGGTCTTGCAGCTGGATCCTGAAGTGTCAGGTAAGGTTGGCCCCTACCGATGATAATTAATGAAATGTCCACCGTATGCATCTGGTTTTGTTTGCAACTCACTCGATAATCACGCGTACGTATCTTACCCCATCGGGTGTCGCAGACGGGAAGTTTGCATCAAGAATATCTGCCCATGCATAGCCACTGGCTTCAACAAATTGCTTTGCAAGGGTCTTCAAACCATTCAGAGCTTGGGTATCTGGCTGCTCTCGGGGAAGCTGACCATGAGCTAACACGTGGAGTGCCAAGTCATGCCGCGCTCGGATGTACGCTAATGGGGAGGGAAGGGGTAGAGGAAGCTGACTGGCACCCAGCTGTTGAGCAGGTGACAGTGGATTAGGTGTACTATTTGTCGATGACATCGAGGGTAATATCGTTTGGGCTATGGTCGGAGTGGGCGTGAACGCAAGAGATGGTTGGGCAGCCCGATGAGCGCCTGGAGGTGTCGATGACCAAGCAGATGGATGAACAGCAAGGTGAACGATGCGCGGCTCATCGTGTGACTACTCAGAAAGTTTGGTTAGAGTAATCGATGGGAAGTGAGGGTAAGCACCTTCCAAAGGTCTTCCACCTTCTCATGGTCATTTAGATAACGGCCTCTCCAAAGGAGGCGCTGGCCATCGACTCGGGGCCCACCCATGCATGTGCGGAAAATCTCTTCTTTAACTTGAAGTATACTGCATGCAGTATGAGCTTGAATAATGAATGAATGAGAATGGGAGGGAAGCTCGACACGAATTTCAACAAAGGTCATTGAGGAGGGTAGACTGAATGAATCGCAATACGTGGAGTATATTGCTAACTATATGTCACGTGCCTACTAACGGTATTTAATCTTTTAGTATTTACACGCTGGTCGGTGGAACCACCACTGTGGCCCCTGTTCGGGAGGATTTGTGCGCAAGCTCAACCATTTCGATTATTGCTGTTGCCTCTGACCATTTAATTGCTGGTTCTGCGCCGTCTCGAATGACTGCTGCAAGATTTCTGAAGAGGTCGACATACGATCCAGCTTCGGTCGATGGCCACCTAATATTTCATCCATCACTCCACCGTGCCACGAGTACATATAGAATCGACAACTTACACAGACTTCCTTGTCGTGACACCATCCTGCGCGAGCAGTTCAACAGTACCCCAGATGTCTTCTGGTTCCTTACCGAACTGCGGATCAAAGATCCCTTGGGGCGACGAAAGAGCCTTGAGCTGATCTTCTTGTACATCCAAACCATACTTAATGTAAGTTCCTTGGGTACCCCGCACAATGTATTTCAACTGGCGTACGCGCGCAGATAGTATGTGCGCTCTCAGGATAACGGTAACCGTGTGGGTGAAGTTAGATCCAGCAGGGTAATGGAAATGTATCGTGAACTGGAGTCCGATTATTGGTAGGTGTTCACAAGCAAGGAAGCAGGCTCACAGAATCATCGACATCGGGGTGTCCAGCTCCTCTGAGATTCTGTATGAAAGCTGTAATCTTTTGTGGTCGTCCGAATAACGTCAGTGCTTGGTCAATCAGGTGTGTACCCAGGTCGTAGGTTTGACCGGCCGCAGGTAAGGGCTCGTCCTTCCAAGTACCCTTGACTTCCAGGCGGAAACGGTCAAAGCTATAATTAAATCAATTGACATTGTCAAGCCATTCGCTCGAGCAACATACTGTGATTCAAATTCGTAGACCTCACCGATAGATTCTGGTGCTGAAGGCGGGAGAGCGAGGAGGCGCTGCAAAGCCATGAAATCGGAATCCCATCTGCGATTTTGGAATGCATACAGCACGAGGCCCTTACTCGACGCTAACCGACCGAGTTCTTTAGCCTGCACACTGGTTGCAGTGATTGGCTTGTCCACAAGTACTGGATCGATTAAATTATATATCGGGGTACATTAAATATGCACTGCGCTCACCATGCTTTCCGGCATTCAGGGTCGCCTTTGCAAAATCATAGTGTGTGTCATTTGGTGTCCCGATGACAACCAGCTCAATTTCTGGGTCAGCCAATACTTGGTCTAGTGTGTTATGAATTTTGACGGAAACACCGAAACGGTCATGAAGTTTTCCCCCTGATGTTTTGGGATTACGCTCTAGGACAGAGTGGAGGACGAAGAGCTCCGGGAGAGCGAGAACGAAAGGGATATGGAAGGTCAGGCCAGCAAGGCCCACACCAAGTACGCAGGTTTTGATTGGCTTTGCCATGTTCGATGAGCGATGGGAGTTGGTCCACTGCGCGCTCCGGCACTACTTATAGGGGGTAAACCGGGCCGATAATCACCGACAAGAATATGTGGAAAGTTGGATGTGACAGTGTCACACCCAGTATTCACGACTTTACGATCCCATGCGGATAATCCATATATCCCTACTTGTAATTATACCTTACGCGCTTGCTCAGCTTCCCCTTCCAAGCACGCCCTATATACCACCAAATGCAACTGCAGGAACTCAGCCCTCAACGGGATCTCCCAACCGCCAGTGGACTACCTTGCTTGGCAATCTCCTCTATTTTTATGATGCCCAGCGAAGTGGCAAATTACCTCCCAGCAATCGCGTTCCTTGGAGAAATTCAAGTGCAGTAGACGACGGCCGAGATGTCCGATTGGACCTCAGTGGTGCGTCCTCTCAGATTTTCTCGCCCCCGGCATGTAACCCACAAGATTATTAGGCGGCTACTATGACGCTGGCGGTGCGTTTCCAATTGCTCAACTTAGGCCATTGGCTCAGTATGGAATCGTGTAGGATATATAAAGTGTACATACCCACTTGTCAGTGTTTTTAGCTTTTTTTTTCCGTGCCAGTGCTCAACAACAACCTCAGTCTTTCACGCTGGCGTCACTATGTTGGGGAGCGATAGATAACGGGCAAGGTATTTATATATCGACCATAAGACCGCTGTTTTTCTAATGGAGTTTGAAAGGGTATGACTTGGCAAATCAAACTGCTTACCTTGATGATGCCTTGCGTTGGGGCCTAGATTGGCTTATGAAGGTACAGCTCCACAAGCTATTTACTACCATCCGAGCACCTGGATGAATGTTTTCCACAGGCCCATCCAAGTGATAGTACACTCTACGTCCAGGTCGGGGACTGTGAGCTCCATTCTGCAGAATTTTATCAAATCCAACTTATACTTTGCTGTAGTTGCAACTGATCAAAATTACTGGGGCCCAGACCTCAACATACCTACTCAAAGGCCATCCTTCTTCATCAACGATACACGTCCTGGGACTGACGCTGCAGCGGCCGCCTCTGCAGCATTTTCTTCTTGTGCTGCTCTGTATGCCAATCGCGCTTTCAATGGCTCATATGCGCAACAGACTGCCTTGCTCCATAATACATCATATGCCGATACCCTGCTGAAACATGCTCAATCTTTGTATATCTTTGCTGCTCGATCAAGCGGCGGATTAAAGACATACCAGGACTCTGTCCCGGAAGTTGCTAACACTTACCCCTCGACGTCTTTCGGTGATGAACTTGCATTAGCTGCACTCTTTCTTTCATGGGCAGAGGGTTCAAAAGACCTATACCACGAGGCAGAAGGATTTTATAGTCGATACGAACTGGCGGGTCGAGATGATGTTTTCAATTGGGATTCTAAATCCCCTGGATTAGCAGTACTCTTCGCTCAGATTGCCCAATCACCTTCTGGCCCTGGGAGCAATCTATCTGATTGGCAGCGAGAGGCGGAAAGGTATTTCGACCAGATCATAAATAACCAAGGGTCTGGCTACCTTACACGGGGTGAGTAACGGTCTGTATATCGCCGTGCGTGGCACGTTATTCAGTGGTTGCAAGGTGGACTTTTATACTACGATAGCGATTCCGAGGACGCCAGTCTAAATCCGGCTCTAAATGCTGCAATGCTACTCACTCGATATGCGCCATTAGCCACTTCCTCCCACAAGCTTGATGCGTATACGGTATAGCCCCTTCAGCTGGGTCTTTAATCGTTCGTCTGACGTGTCCGCCTAGGCTTTTGCCCAATCACAGGTTGATTATGCACTTGGCAGGAATCCGATGTCTGGTATGTATTGTTCTCAATATTGCCGTACCTGATATTCAACATATGCAGCCCCATACGTCGTGGGCTCTAATCCGAACTCCCCACAAAATCCACACTCCGCCTCTGCTAGCGGTGGAAATGACATTGGGCAGATTGATGAAATACCTGAACAAACTGCCCACATTTTATACGGCGCCGTTGTGGCCGGCCCCAATAAGTGGGATAATTTCTATGATATCCGTAGCGATTGGCCAGAAACTGAGGTCCGTGAGCGCAGTGTCAGTCATTATGCGAGTCGTAACCATTCCTTCAGGTTGCCTTGGATTACAATGCACCTATGTTGACTCTAGCTGCCATGCATGTTATCAATGATATCTCGGATCCATTCTTCGTCACACTGGAAGAAGGCGCATATGACAAAGTGAAGCCTCGTGGTCTTCCTTGCGATGCGGTATTTCCGTCGGCTTGCGCTCATGATCTCCCTCGAGGTGCAAAAATTGCTATTGGTGTTACCATCAGCGTCGTGGGGCTTCTCGTCTTAGGTGGTGGGGGTTATTATGTTTATCTTTTGATCACACGACCGCAACGCAAATGACGCTGAAGGGACTTCATTCATTACGATCCTCCTTTGTATGCGACAGATTTTGGGGGTCACTGCCTTGTTAATACCACCATTTTCTACTTCAAACGTTACCATGGGTTGTAACAATCATCATGACTGCCTTTTCATAAGTAGTTTCTCTCCTATCGGAATGACGGGTACACAAAGAGTAAAATCAACAGATAACAGGTGTAATAAATTCTCATATGATCGTGCACTAGTTAATAGACCTAAAGAGTGATCGATGATCAATGTTTGAATTCAAGGAATGTACATGCCAACTTACCTCCAAAATGTATCTTTCTTCCGCCTTCAAAGACTCCAAGTATTCGCCTGCACTCTCACTGCTTTCACCCTGGTACTGTACCATTGCTGCGACTAGCGTTTCATATACGTCCGGTACCGGCCAGGTGGGCCCACACAGGTAGAAAGCTCCATTTTGATTCTTCAACATATGCGCCAAAGTTTCAGAATCTTCCAACATTTTGTGTTGAATGTACACCTTTTCCGGTCCATCACGGGAGAAAGCAAGCCCAGCGCGGGTGACAATGCCATCTTGAATAAAGGACTCGATTTCCTCTCCGTACAGATATTCCTGGGATTGGTGACGAGAACCAAAGTAATAATAGACGGGGCCGATCTCCTTGCCTTGTCCTTGGACCCAAGATAAGTGTTGGAGGAACGCACGGAATGGTGCTGCCCCGGTACCCAGTCCCGCCAAGATGAGGGGTTGCTTGAGATCAGGAGGAAGCTGGAGACGTCGATGAATGCTGTCCTTCTCTTGAAACGACTTAGAGGGACAGACGCACCTTCATAACGCTTGGTTTGATTGAAACAGTAACCTTTTGACCAGTCTTCAGACTATTGAGATATCTCGTACATTGACCATAGCGAGTAGTGCCTACAAAGATGTATGAGCAAACAAAGATTTCAAGCGATTGAATTTCACCAACCGTTTGCCGTTTGCCAGTCCACAGTTACGACTAGGAGATCGACTCGATCACCTACGACTGCCTGCGAGCTAGCAATGCTGTAGTGGCGAGGCTGGGTATCACCGATCAGCTCACAGAGACGTTCAATGCTTGGCCGCGCGCTAGGGTATTTCTGTAATACTTCCGCGAAACTAACAGTGTCCTTTTCAGACAACTTCTTGAACGTCGCCGACCCCTCGGCCGACCCAATAAATTGCAGTACATGTCTGTCGAGCTTGCTCGCAGCAAATACAGCCAAGTCGGTGTAGAATGATTTGGGTGGTTTTCCGAATAAGTCGATTTGTTGTTGGAGGGCATGAAGCACGGTACGAGTATGCATCTTGCCTTCGTGATTGGGAACCGGAATGGTAATAAGGCTATTAGGATCCACGCCGTACCACTTGCAGAAATCTAGAACCTCCTGCTCGTCATTCCATCCATGCACACCAAGAGCTTCGCCGAGTGCGTATCGGAGACCCGTGCCTTTGGTATCGAATTCAAGATGGAAGACGTTTCGATCGTATTCCAAGGGGGTAAGCCTGCGATTCACTGTACAGGTAACCAGGTATGTACGGTCGGGTATTTCAGGGCGAAGAGCCGGGTTCTGGGAGAATTCTTCCGTTCCTGCAGATGAGGGGAAGGCATACGCAGAAGGGAATAGAAGATGCTTCGCAGCATCATGCCACGAACTTAGGTGGGTGTCATTGATTACTGTGTCTCCTTCGCTTTCAACAACTACAGCATTGAACTCGAATTCCTTTGCGGAATCAGTCGATTTGGAAGCGTCGATTTGCGGCGGCGGTTCGATCGAGGCTTCCTGTAGGCCAGCCCAAGCCTGGGCATTGATTTTGACGGACAATGGTCCTTGAGTGTCCTGGTCGAAAGCGGCCTTGGCTGCCTTGAGCACTGTGGATTCGGTTGCACCGGCGCCTAGATAAAGCCTAAGGAATGCCAGATAGACCAGAAGATTTTGAACGGCATCCTGAGTAGGGCCACTGGCGCCTACGAGTTTTGTGGCCAAGTCCTTTGCGTCAATAGTGAAGATACGCAGGTTGCGTTCTTTGATGGTACGAATCGCGTGAATCGGCAGATTGGCAGACAGTTCGGAAGGATCCCAGGACGTGACCAACAACAAGGGGCTGGAGGGTTTGGCGTACATGAAAAACGCATGCGAAGTAAGCAATGCCTGGTCGAGGATAGCAAGGAAATCGACTTCTCCATAACTAGACGAATCGAATGGTAGAATGAAGGGAAGAGGAACGTGGGTTTCTACTTCGCTATGGGGTGCCAACAGCAAGCGATGAGCGGCAACACCGCCCGGTTTGGAGAGAGCATCGAAATCTGTTAAAAAGCGTGCCGAAATTCCTTTGTGTGATAGGAAAAGATCCTCTATAGTGTGTGTGAGAATATGCAGAGGGGATTGAGGGGTGCTAAAGACAAGTAAGTTCTTCGCTTTGGGAATGGAGAAAGATGGAAAGACAGAGGGGGGTTGGGGCAACAAATGGGAGAGGAATTGAAGGAACTCGTCTTGGCGAGTGAAAAAGTCTTGGGTCTGCGTTGGGGTAATGCGATGACCAGAAACCTTGTATGCGGGGGATAACCCCAAAAGCGTCCCAAAAACATCTTGATAGAGAAATCCCTGAGTGACGAGATTAGGGACGTCATCCAGGACGTGGACAGTCCTGACAGAGGAAGGAAGGATCTGACGCAAGGCCACTTCGTCCCATGGTCGTAAGACATTAACGGCAATGACACCGAGTCCTGCGATTCGCGTTGAGAATGCTTGAGCCGCAAGTGCCAAAGGGCCGTTAAGAAGCACGACGATAGTGTGTGCCTGAGGGTCTCCCGCGTAACTGAAGGATTGATACCCTGCGCTGGCCAACACCTCCTTTAAATCAGAGCTTATGCTGACTTGTTCTTTTAAGGGTGCGATGGAATGACCGAGTTCTCGTGTGCTACTGTAGTGGTCAAAAATGTGGACAACATGTGTATTGGCGAGCTTGTAACTGAGGTCGGTGAAATCGATGGCTTGCTGGGGTGTGGCAGAGAGAAGGACAGTTAAATTCTCTGGAAGAAGGGGCAAGGCAGTCGATAGCGATGCCAGAGATGCTGACAATGTAGCTGATCCACCGAATGGAACAACGTTGGGTACCTGAAGAACAAGCCTGCTCTTCTCCGAAGCTGGGGGGAGATAAGATAGCGAGGGTGCCATTACCGAGAGCCCATTTGGTGTGGTGTAGGCAGTCAAGACCGCGCCTTTGGATGTTTCCTGACTGGTGCCTTCGGATAGCCGTCCCGCAAGGCTCAAGCCAGCTCCAGCTCGTGTCTGGAGGTCAAAGACGGTGACTGCACCATCAATTGTCCGGTACCATTCTTTGGTAATGATACCAAAGCCGATTTGTTCGGCGAGGTCGTAGACATAGATAGTTGAGGAGTTGACGGGCCGTGAAGCAATATATTCTATGATGCTGGACGGAGGGATACGGGGGTTATGATATACACCGGCCTCTACCGCTAGAGCCGCGTCCTTTGGCCGTGGAGATGGTGGGTAAGAAATAGTCCTGCTCGATGGAGTAGATAAACCTGAAGCACTTGCAACGTGCATGGCGTGAAACGATGGGCCTTGGGGGGTTAGAAAAATCTATTACAGCTCATGTTATATGTGTTTGCAATGTCGTCAAATTTCTGGAGGAATAGAGCAATCCATGCTCAGAATCACGCCTTATTACGCTTGGCATCACGTGATCTCATCATATCTCCTGAAGCACAATCCGCCGAAGAGTACATACAACAAGTAAGCTTCTCATGCTCATGAACCACAATCTGCCAAAAAGTACATACAACAAGTAACCTTCTTCATGCTCATTTCATCTCATTAAGCAAATCCGCATGACGTGTACAGACAGCAACAAAGCTCCTTCACGCTCCAAGGGTATTGAATAGTCGGTCTCCCTGGATCGACCTCCATTAGAATATATCTTATCAGTTTTGTTATGGCTTACTTACAGCGTCACCTAACCCTGGGCTAATTATACCTTCCTTCGTTAAATTCTTGTCAATTGCTGCAACCCAAATCTGGTCCCGACAGAAGGCATCAGTGATAAAGAAATACCGACAGAAGGCATTACCTCAAGATCTGGGTACTGTTCTTGAACATGACGCAAACCATCCTCAGATGCTAGGACACTGAGCAACTTGATCCTCTCCACTGTCTAGGATTGAGTTGAGCACCATTCACAGCTCGTCCTAACTTACCTGGAATACCCCATTCGATAATCATACCAAGCGCAGCACGTGCTGTACCGCCCGTGGCAATCAAAGGATCCAAAAGGAATACCTGATCAACAGGGGGATTCGGAGGCAGCTTGGAATAATCTTGCAAAAGGGTAAGCTTTGGAAATGAGTTTATGATTACACCAACATTCGACGGGTTGTAAGGTCACTTTCTCCCGGAAGAGACCCAGATGGTATACGGAAGCATCCCTGTACCGAGGACGTAATAAGCACCATTAAGTGAAAGCGCAATACCACATACGGGAAGAGTGTCAGCTACAGTACTATTAGCATACAGGCGCCGATGTCCTCTGTTGTCGTGCGACTTACTAGAGCATCCGTCATCCCCAATCCTGCGCGCAGGATAGGTGTTAGCCCGATCTTTGGTTTGATTTTGTATCCAACGAACGGTCCGACTGGTGTTTTCTATCGTAGCTAACTCAGTACCGTGCCGGAACTATACGACCACAACCTTGGACACATACACCGGGAGCTGCCTCGGTAGGTAGAGATCGTGAGGCTTCAAGACCCAGTACTAAGCTGACGTTGTGTATACCCTGATGTACATAAGATCCGGATGGACGTAATCTGATTGTTTGAGCTGCATACCTCTCGAAACTCTTTAGGCGACGTCGATTCTTGCCTCAACTTGGTGAGAAAGGTGTCGACCACTGGGTGAGAAAGTGCGTTAATGTGGGTGGGCATGATAACGATGGATGAGAGTTGTGTGCAAGATGATGAAGTAATGGTACGCGCGCTTAAGGCAGGTGAAGCCGCGAGGGACAATTAGACAAACTCTCTCTACAAAAATGGTGCTACTGTACGAGAATCTACAAGCAACGCAAATTCATCGCCTTTTATATTCGCAAGGCTGTAGGAGATGACTCCGAGACGATATCTTTGACCACTCCTTTTCTCCTTTCCACTTGCGTGCAACCTTCTTGAACTCCAAGAGCGTGAAATGCGTATTAGAATCATCCTTTACCGGGGATATGTTCAGATATAGCTCAATAACAGCCAGATATGCGCGCACCATTGAGACAAATTTGAACCCTACTGAACAGACAAAGGATTGGAATTCCTCCGCACTAGTAAAACGGCTGGCGACTTCTGCGATGCGAAGTTCACCACTTAAAATTCGGTCAACCTAGTTGCAGATATCAACAATACTAGGTAGCACTTACCCCTGTACGAGAATCCTCCATGCCTCTCGAATACAATTTGGCCAATTTGTACCCATGAGGCTGAGAGCACACACCACAACATCTACCACATGCCCTTCACCACTCGATTTTCCTCCTTCCTGGCCTTCAGACCCAGGAAGTGGTATCGTGCCACATATATCCGCTTCAACTACAAATGCGCCGTCCGAAACCAAATCAAAGGATGCAACCTTGATCCCTTTAGATGATAATGCCTTGGCGAGGGTTGCATCACCACAGCCCAAGTCGACGACAAATGTGTTCGAGGGGTAGGTTGAAAGCACCTCAATATATCGTTCGACCGGGTTTGTGGGCCAGTTCTGAACCTGATGACGGAAACCAACGTGGTACTAGAACGATTCAGTCAGCGCGTATGGGATGGGTGGCCATGAAGGTGCCATACTTCTTCAAACATCTGGGGATCCTTGCGCATCATCTGATGGGCCTCTTGGCTAGAGGTTTTGTAAAGATTTTCATTAATTATCCTAATATCGCGTCAATTAAAGAATGAGCGCGAAGTAACATAAGGCTTACCGAAACCGTGCACCATCCAAACTCTGTTTCATGCCCTGCTGAAGGGCTGTGAGATTTGAAGCTTTATAGTCAATGGATCTACGAAGCGATAGAGAATTAGAGGTCGACGATGAATCCTTCCTTTGATGCCCTGAATCTTGTTTTCGAGTTGGTTGTGGGGAACTCCTGTCAACGGGCTTCAGAGGTTTTGGTCTGGAAATTAGCTGCTTCGTTTCGTCTCCGTCGTTGTTCCCGTTTGTCGACAAAACAATCTCCCTTTTCTTGATCTTCAACGCCCCACCCGCCTTGGATGGGCCTGACGGACTACTAGTGCCCTCCCCACTACCCCCACCAAAGGGACTGCCCTTAATCTTTTTCACTAGCTTGTCCAAATTGACCTCCGTGTGTAACAACCTCTCTGGGTCGACAGAAGGGCGCTTTCGCTTTTTGGACTGGCGATTAGATTGTTCTGCAACGGGCGTAGTCGTTATAGCCCATCCTGGGACGTCGAAAAGAGGCATTTGAGAACAGGCACGGTCCAATCATGTAGGAATGAGGCGAAGCCCGAAATGGAAATATGCAGCACGAGGACGTCGCTTGCAATGTTGTTAATCAGATTCAAAATTTTGCACGGATCTCATTCCATTCAGTCAACCTTCTGAGCAAGTCCTCGCTTGGCGCAGGACCACTGCGAGAGAGCATGCCAGCTGCGGGATTCTGAGCACACTGCTGCGTGTTCGCTGCGTAGTTTGACTTTTAAAATAAAAGGCTTCAGAGCAACTTTCATGCTATTGAGCATCAAATGACGGCTATCAGTGGTGCAGCGCAAGCCTCTCCCCGATCCCCAATTGGCGAGATAAGACCGAATTTTCATTCATCTAACTTCAACGCTATTAACTTTCGTTCCAGACTGACCACGATGATGAAGAATTGGAACTTTTAGCTTTGCCACAAGCTGGAAGTCATGAGAGCGTAGTGGGTATGATTGACCACGAAATCTTCACAGCTCCTGTCTTCGAAAGAGAAGCATACCTTGCCTGTGGTTTGGAGCCCCAGACTACACAGTATGGTGTCCTTGGGACCATCACGTCTATTAAGTAAGTTGTTTTCGAAATGGCGCAGCACACTAAGAGAAACGCCCATAGCTATGGATCTGACATGTGGTACCCCAACGACCCGAGATTATACCTAAACACAGTGGGTGGACATCCTCTTGTGTGGGTTTATGCACAGAATAATAAATTACACTTGTGCAGAACTCCCCGTTCTCCAGTGTGATCAGCGGAGTTCAAGGTTGGTCAAACCTGCAATTCCTACTTCTTAACTGAAACTAGTCAGGATCTGGAAAGTCTCACACTGTTGCGGTCATGCTTGAAGGGATGTTTATCCAGGAATGCCGTCAGGTTGGGTCCTTGCATTACCCGTTATCAGGATTAGTATTGCATTACGGCGAAGGAGGAAAGGACGCACAACCTTGCGAAGTCGCGTCGCTAGCAATAGCGACACAGTCTGGCATTAGACCTCCTCGTGTCTGTGTATACGTTCCAAACTCATCATTGAAGGCCATGAGATCGTTGTATGCCAATCTAGGAGCTTCCGTCGTCGTCGAACCGTTAATGTTCGAGGATCATGAACTCGACGCCAGAGCGTTTCTTACCCTGATGGCAGTGGGGACCGACTCGGACCATACACCGCTATATATTGAAGTCGTTCTCGTGAGTAGCATATCTAGATTTGTGTGAGGCACAGGCTACATGATAAAATGCAGAGCATCCTAAGGGAGTTGGGGGAAGAGTTTTCGTATAAATCATTTCACAATAAGCTCAAGCAACGCAAGACAGCTTTCGACGAGGTGCAACTGAGGGGATTGGCGCAACGGCTCTCATTGATCGAGGGCTTTCTTGCCAGGCACCAGCCTCGTGAAAAGCGATTCTCAGCAGGTCAGATAACAATAGTTGACCTCTCAGACCCATTCATGGACCCGGTTACGGCATGCGGAATTTTCGATATATTGGTTCGGCAATTTCAGCGCGTGGAAGTTGGCACGGGAAAGGTATTGGTAGTCGATGAAGCACATAAGGTCAGTTTTCAGTGGTCGCTTCAAGGAGAATACACGTCATGACAGCGTTTCGTTATATAGTATTTGGGCTCGTCACGAGGCCACGCAAGTTTCAGCAAGACTCTAGTGGAGCTCACCAGACAACAGCGCCATCTGGGAATGAGAATCATATTGAGTACACAAGGTACACCGAATCATTTTATCACTGAGAGATTCATACCCATGGAACCTCCTAGAACCTACAGTAGTCCCGCATGCGCTGCTCGATCTTTGCTCGATTATGGTGTTGCACAGGTTCTCTTCACCATCCTGGTACGACCATATCAAGCAGCACGTCGCTGCGCACCTTCATCACACCGACGCCCTCGATAAGCTACTTTGTCTGAGGGTATTCTCTATTGGCTATTCTGTTTTAAGACTTGCTGATCAAGACGATAGGCTGGCGAAGCCGTAGTGATTGCTCCGACTGGTTTGAAGATGTCACAACTATCGAATCAGGGTACAGAAGAACAGTTGGTGGAAGTTGAACAGTTTGGGCGAAGTTATATGACGGTACAAACCAGAAGAAGGGCTACGAGGGATGGTGGTGCCTCTGTGCTTGTAGTGAAAACCCAGTGAAAGTAGCCTATTCATCTCGTACGCTCTTCTTTTCCTTGGGCTTAGCAGACGAGCCAGTCGTTGAACTGCCTGCAGGCTACTGTCCATGTAATACCACTATCTCTGTTAAGAGTCTTAATGCTCTCGATCTCTCCGTTCCCAAGGCGACCGCCATTATACAAGTGGGGGAAGACATCCACCGCACCCATCTCACCACGGGCTATCACGATAGAACGTGCAATGAGCTACTATCGGATTTCAAACAGATTTATTATGTACCTGTGCCCTTGGGATCTTCCCAGCGAATGTCCTTTTCAACACCCTCGTAGACGATTCTTAATAGATAGACTTGTGTATCCTTCGCAAAGTATCGGTCGAGTGTTCTGGACACTTGAACGGATGTCGAGAGATGAATGAAACCATCAGTTTCATCAAGTGCGCTCAAAGGCAATCGCTCAGGTAATGGAGTAGGTGGAGGAGCAGAAATGGGTACGATTTTGTAGAGGAAGGTCGGCGGTGTCGATGAGCTCATGACGAGGGCAGGAGATTAGCCAGATGATAAACAGTGACACACAACACCGACGCGCTTCAACTTCTCTCCATCACCATGAGTTTCAACTTCAGCAGCCCGTCGACGGTTCCCAATCCCTTTGCCCCCAGCAATGCTCAAAATACTTCTACCGCAAATCCAGCCCAGCCCAGCTCGCTTGGTGCGTACACACAGACTATTTAATTCCCATGAGTACGGCTGAGCATGTCATTATACCAGGAAACACCGCCAGCACGAACACCGGTTCAGGAGCAACAACAGGTGCAGTCTTTGGTAGTGGAGGTTTTGGTAGTGGTAGTGGTGGCTTCACGTTTGGCCTTGGTAGCGGCACTGGTAGTAGCATTGGGAGTAGCGCCGGGAGTAGCAATCCCTCAACAACACCAGCTCTAGGCTTTGGTGGATTTGGAGGCCCTTCAGCTGCCTCCGCTAGTAGCGCTGCCAGCCCTTTTGCCGGCCTTGGAAAACCCAATGCAGCAAGCTTATCACCGTTTTCACTGCCAAAGCCGGGAGATCAAAGCAAGGGCGGGACATCTAATTGTGAGTTTTGCTATAAGCTTAAATCTACGTTTATATTTTACATTTTACATCTATCGCACTAGTTTTTGCGATGCCTCCTGTGGGGACAAGTACGCCATTGCCAGGTATGCCCATAAGCTAATACCATCTGCACATTGGAGACATTAACCTTTGACAACAGTACCTTCATTTTCGTTGCCACCTAAACCCACGGATGCCATTGCTGCTGCTGCCACACCTGCACCTGCACGTGCTAGCGCAATGGGCGCGAGTATAGGCACAGCAGGTACTACAGCAACTTCTACTCCATCACTCTTCGGCTTTGGGAAGCCGGCAGGCGCAGGTGCGCCAACCCCTGCAATAACAGGGATACCAACACCAACAGGTATGGCATTTATCACGCGCCAAACAGTCGAGTCTCTTAGATTCTTTCAGCTCCAACCGGCTCACTGTTTGGATTCAAGCCAGTAGAAAAGAAAGATAGTGCAGCACCCATGGCTCGTATGTCAACACTCTTTTTGTGAGAGATATTTGGTAATGACAGTGCAAAAAGCCGCCGTCACTTCTACCAATCTTTTTGCTCCAAAACCTACCGAGGAAAGGAAAGATGGAACACCAGGTAAGAAGTTTAGGCTGTCGATCCAAGTCTGCCTAAAATAACAGTTGCAGCTCCCTCTTCCTTCGGCTTCCCCCTCGGCTTCCCCAAACCAGGAGAAGCCCCGAAGCCCGGATCAACAGCCCCATCATTTAGTATCCCTAAACCAGGGGAGAAAGAGGCTGACAAGGCCGGCTCTACATCTCTTTTCAGCTTGCCTAAACCGGGCGAAAAGGAAGGAGAAAAGGCTATAACCCCATCATCATTTGGTACTTCTAAGCCAGCAGAAAAGGAAAAAGAGGGTGACAAGTCAGGATCGTTGTCGTTATTTAGTCTCTCAAAGCCAGGTGATAAAGCTGGCACCACAACATCTTTTAGCCTCCCAAAAGCAGGGGAAAAGGAAAGTGATCAGACAGCTGTTGGTACGTGCAAGCGCTTCCTAACTGTGCTCCAATCTCATGTTTTTCTAGCTCCAGCTTCTGCCACAAATACAAGCAGCGGACTCGCGGTTTCTGTACCTGCGCCCTCGACGCTGCAAGGGAAGACAATGGAAGAGATAGTCAACCGCTGGACGTCGGACTTGGAAGCTCATGTTCGGGAGTTCAGCAGGTTTGCTGGTGAAGTCGCGGTTTGGGATAGAGCGCTGATGGAAAATGGCAACAACGTAAGTGGGAATGCCTGAAGCCTACTTTGTACTGATTGACCTATCCAGTTGGCCGCAATTTACAGTCATGTTACAGCAGCAGAACGTGAACAGAGCGACATTGATCAAGCCCTGGACCATATTGAGCGGCAACAAAAAGAGCTCATCTCCACTCTTGATGCTTACGAGAAAGTCACGCAAGAAATCCTTGGTACACAAGCCGGCAGCTTGAGATCTATGGACACAGGTCCTGCAGATACAGAGCGTGATAAAAAGTGAAGTTCATCTATTATCGCTACTCTATCAAATACTCATTGATCCACCATAGTTACATGCTCGCTACAGATCTACACACACACCTCGATGACCTCTCGGATTCCCTCTCCCAAATGATCGAATCCGTCAATGGTCTATCACTACAATCGTCCACAACTGAATCATGTGATGACCCGTTGACCCAAATCGCTCAGATCCTGAATAGTCATTTGGAGAGTCTGCAATGGATTGACGGTGCTGTGAGAGATGTAGAGGGCAAGGTCACTGACGTAGAGAAAAGGATAAGGGAATCAGGCCATACAACCTCACTAGGCAGCACTAGTGGCAAGGCGCGCGCATTTGGTATCAATCGATAATGGATTCCCTGTCATGTCTTTCAACGTCTATCAGCACTCTGACCTGTAATGTAACGCACATTGGCTCCACTATTACTACGCCGAATCCCCAGCTCCCCACAGCAAGGGAAGTTGGCTTGGGAATTACGTAATGAATGTGATGCTGTGCCAAAAAGTGGAACGAGTCAAGACCGGAGCAATGCACAAGTGATTTTATTGCTGTCTGAGATATTCCGATCCAGGGGCCATTTTATCCAGAAGGAATCATCAGTAACTGACTACTTCCAGCGTAATGGAGGGCAAAATGATTCACATTGTACAAATGAACACAAAGCTTGAAGACCATGAAGAATACTAAGAGGGTATTATGTTAGACAGTAGTGTAACAAAGGGTGCAAGGAATAAAGACCACGACAAAAGTACCGATCATAGTACACTGTACCGTCCAGACGTCGCGGTGGGATTGCGCATCTCGGCCTGCAAGGCAGCTGCCGATGCTTCGATGAGCAAACGCTTAATTTCTCGCACAGCTTGTTCAACCTAAGTAGGGGTAAGCTTCTGGCTGCGCCAACTATGCGCATGGAATGACTTACCCTCCACTCCTCATTAGATTCAATAAGCAAATGCAACTTGGGTGCGCTGTCTGGACCAGGCTCTTTTCCGGGTTCGTAGTAAATTCCCTTATTAGTAACAGAAGCACCTGTCATATCAATAAGCTGCCGAGGATGTCAGTCGTAGTTGTTCATAAAGTAACCTTCAAAGTACATACCTGTGTCATCGTCTCCTTGTTAGTTACGCGCCAACGAGCCTTCTGAGGATAATCGTTAATTGGGATAATCGCGTGGAAGTCCGTCGAGTCAGGATTTGCTTTACGTCCGTCATCTGTCTGTATTTGGGATTGCAATTTAGATGCCCGAAGTTGTGCGTTGAGCTTGGCAACCACGCTGAGTGCTTGCTTATGCGCGGCAGTATCTTTACCAGCACGAGCTGCAGCCTCTTCAGCAATCCGCATCTGCTTCTGAAGTCGCTCTTCCTCTTTAGCTTGCGCCAATCGACGAGCAGCGGCAGCAGCATCTCCAACGCCCAATAGTGCTTTAGACGAATCAGGTGCAGGTCCCCGTTTGACTTCGACTTTGAAGTTTCCAAAGTTGAGGTCAGTTGTGTCTTTGTTCGTCGGCTCTTCCACGGTCTTTTCGTCATCGCCTGGCTCGCCATATGCCTTGCGTTCGGCTTTCTCCTTAGCATCACGTTCCTTGTCCAACCGATCGAGACCCTTGCCTCCGAAGCCTGAGCCTGCAGCTTGAGCCTTACCGCTCTTGACTTTCTCTAAGAAACCTATGAGTATTGACAACCGTCAGCAATCAGATTTCTCGTTCCCTTGTTCTAATGCTTCTCACCATTTGCCAGATCTTCGAGATCCTTTGGAGTCTCAGCATTGCTCGCTTTGAGTGCTCGGAAGATATCCACAGAATATCTCTCTTGCTCTGGGGTGATGAATGTGACACAAGTCCCTTTGTTACCAGCTCTGCCAGTGCGACCTGCTCGATGGACGTAATCTTCCATGTGGTTGGGTGCATCATAATTGATAACGAGCTTGAGCTGCTTGACATCAAGACCACGGGCGGCTACTGAGGTAGCGATAACGATGGGAACGACGCCTGCCTTGAAATCTGCGATGGTAGAATCACGATCAACCTGGTCTTTGCCACCATGAAGAGACATGCATAGGTAGCCTTTGCGCATCAAGTCGCGTAGAAGGTTATCAGCAGCTTCTTGCCTGTCCACAAAGACCAAGGTCCGACATTCTGGGTCCTCGTTATACATCTGGCCCAATATCTCCAATAAACGATTGAATTTGGTATCTTCTGCTCGGACTTCTACAATTTGTTCGATTTCTGCCGCCACAACGGAACGTCCACCAACCGTAATTTCCAATGGTTTGCGAAGAATCTTTCGGGCTAAAGAATCCATTTGTTTCGGGAATGTCGCGGAAAACAAAACTGTTTGGCGGTCTGGACGAATATTATTGACGATTTTCATGACTTGAGGCTCGAAACCCATATCAAACATCCGGTCTGCCTCGTCTAAAACAACGTATGTTACGCGCTTGAGGTTTGTTACCCTTCCCGAATTAGCCGTTAAAAGGTCAATCATTCGTCCAGGAGTGCATACGATAATTTCTGCGCCTTTTTTGAGCTCTGCGATCTGATCTTTGATGGGGGATCCCCCATAAGCACAAACTGCCTATGACCAACGTGATGAGTAAGGATCACCAAGAAACGTCACTGAAACACTCACTCTCAGGTTCATGACTTTAAGGAAAGGTTTGCATTCCCGGTGAATTTGAACCGCTAATTCACGCGTGGGAGTCATGACTATGGCTACGGGTCCTTCCATCTGTTCAAGAGGGCGTTGATCTTTGATGTGACGAAACATTGGAAGAAGAAAAGCAATGGTCTTTCCGGATCCTGTCTTGGCTACACCAATAACATCACGACCAGACATGATAGCGGGTATGGCTTGAGCCTGAATTGCAGTTGGGGCAACGTAGTTCAACCTCTTGATGACATCGATGCTAATGAGAAGCAAATATCAGACCGTGTCAAGTGAGTGGATCAAGAACAAACCAGCTGGCTGCGAGGCCGTAATGGCTCCACTTCGTGACTGGACGGGGACAATCGATACCACGGATTTTGATACCATCGAGCTCCAATCGAAGGAGCTCCGCCTCCTCGTCAGTCATTGCCGCTATATCAGGAGGTGGGACATAGAATTCCTTGCGAAATTCATCATACTTGATGCGAGAATGGTCGATAGTAGCAAGATCCTTCTTCTTTGCCTTTTTGGCTGCGAGGGCAAGAATTTCTTCGGGATTGAGATCCGTTGCATCTAACTCGTCGGGCGCCAGGTTGTCGAAGAGGTCTTCACCACCTTCATCCGTGGCTCTATCGTCTAACCTAATTCTGGAATGACCATTCGCGGGGCCCATCATCTTTTTCATGTCCTCCAAGTTGACTTTCTTAACCTCTCCTTCAACACCGGTCATGAAAGCATCCAAAGGATCTACTTCTTCCCCTTCGTCAACGTCCATAGAATGCTTTGTCTTGTTCTTCAACGCTTGATCCATAATGTTGGCTTCCTCGTCGTCATCATCATCATTGTCTAAGTCACCAACACCAGCCCCCCCTTCGGTCATGGTCATGTCGACAGCTGGCATGTCACCCAGTTTCTCCAACTTGCGTTTTGTTTCCACAGAATCATCCATTGAAGCAGCAATATTAACGGATGCAGGGTTGGCGAAATCCGGCTTTGCAGGGAGACCTTTGATTCCCAATCCGCCAATTGCGGTCCTATTGAGCTGGCCGGGAGCCTTGACCGCACTATTGACTACACGCACGAGGGATCAAGTATGGGATATCACAAAATATGATTCAATTAAAAAATAAAATACTCACGTGGTGCTGATTTACCTGCCAAAGCCATGGCTTTGGCTTTAGCTTCATCGAGAGCCTTCTTTGCTTCTCTCTCTTTTTTCCAAGCCTCTAGCTTGGCACGTTTTGCTTTCATCTTTTCGTCCTCAGGTGCAAGTGGTGGTGCCGGGCTAGCTTCCTGTGTTACTTGGGCGCGTGTTGGGCTGCTGGGAGCCGCGGGCCTGCGTTCTCGTGAACGGGACCTACGTCGGTCGTCGCGACGGTCTTCCCTGTATTCCCTTCTTCTTTCGTCACGATACCGTTCATCTCTATAGCGAGATTCTCTATCCCTCGCTCTGTCCCAGTCCCTCTCACGATCATCGTCGTACCTCGATCTATTGCTGGGCCTTTGGGTACTGCGCCTCGTCGGCGACGGAGACCGAGGTGAGCGGTGAGATTGTCTTACCCGTTTGTTTGGCGTATCCGGCGTCAATGACCTGTCTCGGCGTACCATAACTGTGAAAGTAGGTAGGAAGTATAGTGGTGGAAGGAGGAAAAGGTATTGTGTTTGGATCTATTTGTGCAGGGCGTGCACCGGACACGCGCTCTTGATAAGAATGTGACGTAGGTGTCAACTCTGCCTTGCACTCCCACTTCATCCGGCCAGTGTCCTGTATATCCGGAAAGTATTCACGCATAATGCCAGCAGACATTCTCGATCCTGCTGCGCTGATATCTTCTTTGCCGTCTCTTCTTTCAGAGCAGTCAAAGGTCCTCCAATCACCACAGGATGGCCTAGCAGCTCTTCTTCATGCTGCCATGTCTGCGCTGGCCTTTCGAGTAGTTGCTGTGAATGAAAAGCCGTTGGGAACATCAAATGGAATTGTTCTCCCAGAAGATTGGAATAAAAATGGTCCAGAAAATTATTCTTTCAAGTACAGGCACGATCAGAGTAGCCTCGAGTTCGTACTCAAGGTCATCCAACTTGGGAATCGTACACTTGTGAATGCGATAGCATCCGAGGTGAAGGCTTAGAACTCCATGCGCTTATCTAGCACTACTCACTTGCACACCAGACCAATAAAGTTGTTAGCTTGGATGTACCTACCAATGACTTCGTTTCTCCGTCATTCTACCCACACGATATTGCGACGGGCGGCACACCATTGATACATGGTTTTATCTCGTCCAACCGAGTGGCAGATTTCATCTCACAGTTTAAACTTATGATAGTACAAAAGTTGATACCGGGGTTGCGCAAAGAAGGATATCAAGAGGAAGAAAATACTACTACACGTCCAAATGTTGCTGAGACCTCACAACCTCGACCGAGGTACATGCCTCCACCCTTGGCACCTCCATCGGTCCCCGGTTATCTTCCTCGCAATCCGCTGGAGATCGGTCGACAGGATCTTGATCCCATTCCACTGAATCCCTTCAGCCCTCCATCGTTGTTCCCTCATGGTGATGGGATGTTCGTTGGTCCAGATCACCCCATGTTCGGCGCTCCACGACGTCCCCTCGGAGGTCCTGGTCCATGGGGTGGTGATGGATTCTTGCCGCCCATAGGTGCTCCACCGGGTGCCAGATTTGACCCTGTTGGTCCAGGGCCCGTATTCCCTAGCAGAGGCGGCTTAAGGGGTGGCAGACCTGGCCGAGGGGGGCCTGCATTTGGAGGTGACCCAGACAATGATGAATTTATGCCACCTGGGGCTGTGAGTCGTTCAATACACAAGGGTTTTTATTGTGGCTAACTCCTAGCAAATATGTTTGACCAGGGTGATATGTACATGTGACGGAACGGGATATGTCTCTCCCAACTTAGTGTTGATATAGGTTCCAATAGAATCATGAAAATGAACAGAGGGCATGTTAGGTTACATCCTGAACAGTGAACATGACACACATGTTTCAAATGACTCGAATGCTAGTTAGGATCAATCGTACTTCACGCAGTGTGAGAGTAAATGGTGGGAGTCCAAAAAAGGAAACGCTGGCAAGCAGATTAGTATAAAAGGATCACTGTGCATCCTTGAGCTCCCATTTCCCGTGTCCAATGTCAACCCCTGTCAGAACTAACCCGCGCCACAGTCCAGCTTCTCCAACGTCTCCGACCATCCCATCGCCTCACAGGAATGCGGTGCCTCCAGGTTTTAGGGCACCACCCAAGCCCAAGGCTCGTCAGATCGAAGAATTAACCGTCAGAGAACTGCGAGACCGCCACAGAATGAACATGAGAATCTTGCAATCTCCGTAAGCATGTCCTTTTCATCACATCGTGTGATTTTGCTTGATCTCTCATGTTCCTGTAGGGAAGCTTCCACCTCAAACTATGTGCAGCGGATATCAGCGGAGCAAGCCGCCATTGAAGGTCGTCTATTGGATTTGGAAGGGGTGGACAACATTAACAGAGGGTTGAAGAATACACGGATTACAGGTGATGATGATATGAATGTCGACCAATCATCAGAACACCCAGCAAGTAGAACTAGGGAGGCCAAGGCGAAGGCCTTGGCTCAATTCGTGGGTCAATTCCGCTTACGGGTCACACACCTTTATTTTAACCCAGGCCTCTATTCTAGGGGTCAACAACGAAACTTCGCGCCTCGGGCTCATTTACTCTTCAAGAAGCCATGGAACTTGAACGACAAGCATACTTACAGGATAAAGAGCGCCAAGAACGTATACTAGAAAAGCGCAAACGTCAAGGTCTTTCTATCCCTGGCGAGGTCTTAACTAGGGAGGAGCAGGCAGCTCGTATATATGCATTCATGTGCGTGGACATCCTTTCCTCTCGTCAAAACGACTCTTACCGTCAGCCAGGAATCACAAGGGGTCTGACGAAGGTGAAGATGACGAGGACGAGGACGAAGATGACGATGACCCTGCTGCTTGGTTTGAAGATGATCAAGACGATGGCAGAAAGGGCCAAAATATAGTGGACCCAGACCCTGACGAGCTTTATGATATGATTCGAATTGATTCAGGTAGAATTCCATATAGCAGTTGGTACCCAGACCGCGACGATGGTGAATAGCACTTGTGAAGAAATCCAAATATTAAATGTAATATTAAGTATAGACCTATTATCGGGCGTGAAGAGGACAGCTCTTGCCACGTTGCAACCACGATGAAAGACAAGCTGAAGCGAAGAATCAACAATAGGACAGGACATAAAGATCGGGGTACGCACCGTTGTGGAAGCTGCAAAGGCAGCTAAGTCGGGCGATCAACGAGCCTAAAATTCGGTCAGTGGTACAATGGCTAATTGTGATGGTTACTGACCTTCGACGAATTCCTCAAGACAAATTACACCTTCAAACGGTCAGCAAGACTCGTATATTCACGGGGAAATATAACGTACATTCTGCACCAAGCAATGTACTTTCAGCAGGCAGACGATATACGAGATATTTGGCCGAGTTTGTGGTCCCTGTACCCCCTTCCAAGCAATTCTTGACATGCAATTCCTGGTCCTCAGCATTGCCAAGCTCGTCGAGGTTGCAGTTGCATACAGGGCACCTATGCATTGTGTCAAGAAACAAATCAATTGGAAAGCCATTTTATTACGCACTCTGCAAGATCACTCAGTTGTGAGCTCGTCTGCCGTCGAGTGAGGTGTCCAGGAACAGTCAGGCGACCCTGATCCACGACAATGCGTTCAATCGCAGTGGCGCGTGTGCCATGGAATCGAGCTGGCACGTTCGCATTTACTTCTTCGTGGCAGGACCTACATACACGCTGAGAGCTGGAGCTAGATGCAGGTGGAGATGAAGATGGTTCATGAACAATGTCAGAGGGATCCAGCAGCACACGATAAGAAGAACAACGGTCGCAAAATATACGCCCACATCTTCGGCAATGCTGCAACAGAAGAACCTAAGACTGTCTGCTCGACACACGGCTATGGAAGAACGTACATGCTATTTAATACGTTGAATTAATATATGCCGGTCGCGTAAAAGCAAACCAAGACTTACTCTACGATTGAGGAAGGTGAAGCGACGTTGGCATTCGCGGCATTGATGAACTGCTTCATCCCTTTCCCACTGAATGTGCTGTGTAGAGCTAGTCCACCTCGGTGCTATAACTTTTTGAGGTGCCTCGTGAGTAGGCACGCGGAAATCAGGAGCCTGAGATAGGTGAGGTGTCAAATCTGTTGGTGCTCTTGAGAGACTTTGTGGAGGGTCAAGTGGTGGGGAGGATGATCCTCCATCGGGATCTTCGCTGCCAGCTGGGTAGTGAAACTGTTCATCGTCCTCGTCGTCAAAGTCCTCGTCTTCTGCAAAGTAAGGGTAACGTTAGTAGTTGTTGCTGTGACACTGATAGGAGATGGTTTAGAACCTGCACTATTTATAATGAGTCCCTGAGCGCCAGCAGCTAGGCGTCGACGGTCCAATTCACGACTGTAAATACTAAGGAGTGCTTCACCTTCCGCCTTCCTGTCGTCGTCTTCGCCGGCTTTGCGATGGCAAGAAGTGAGTATATCCGAGTAAATTACACTATAAAAAGGGCCTACCCAGAATGCCCTGTCGCAGCTCTGTGGTTGCGCGTTCTAGCTTGGCTATTGCCCTGCGCGAATCAACTGCAGAAGCTGTGTCGTTCCCGATCTCGCTGATAGCATTCCCTGCGAGATAGCGGGCACGTGCAACAAAATCTTGGGCTGAGGTAAGGAACGACGGCGGCATTGCTCCTAGTTCTCTTCCCGTCTCGCCATCCCCAGTACCCTGGTGATCGATATGTGGAATGGCGTTGCCTTGAGAATCAAAGAAATACATGGCTCCATCCGGTTCCAAGAAAGGGAGGGGAGGTATATCCAACCTTCTACGCATGATCCTAATCCATCTCCGCCGCCTAACCCAAGTTTGTGAGGTCCGGGTAGAAAACGTAGACGAACCACCGCGAGGAGTTGGGCCTCCAAAGCCCGCATTGACGAGCCCTGAGCTATTTAAGATCCGCTGCAACTGAGGTGGTTTTTCTGCCGACCACTGCTCGTCAGGATCATCAAAGCTGTAAGCATATTGCCAGCCTTCCTCTGCGTCAACCTTAGGATGAGTGACATCCAATGTCCAGTCGGATCTACAAGGGGAGATTTTTGATCAGATCTTCGCGGTGATTGTAACATTGAGCACGAACAGCCAAAAATGACTTCTTTCGCCATTATCACTATAGCCAAGGGTTGGGCTGGATGGACCAGGGTTTGGCAAAACCCAAGGTTCACGAAGGAAAGGTAATTGTACCCCACTTCGCCATGCTGCGACCTCCCGTATGCCCGCATCTTCAGGCTCAAATAATCTCAACTCGAATGGCGCACGCCTGCCATGCTTCCCAAGTCCCGATGCGGAGAACTTAGGATAACCACCCGATACAGCGACTGTTTTCAGCCTAGTATCTAGGCGTTGGTTCTCGTAAAGAATTAACGGGACAGTGGTGTGCACCGCAAGTGGATTATATGGCACAGCCGCGCCATGCCATCTCTCTGCTTCCGCTTGTTGAAGTACCTGCAAATAGTGAGCCGCAGTAGGTCAGACAGAATTATCAGGGATATACCTCACAAATCCAGACTTCAAACACGGCTGCTGCTGCATCAAATGCGGTTTCACCCCAGTTATTGCGGACGAGCGGGTTGGCTGATTGCTTTGTCAGCAGGTAGCGAACTATTGGTAAATGTCCCTTCGATGCGGCGTTCACTGAAAGAGGTGAGTACTGGATTCTGGGAAGGCAAGACATCACTCACTTAATGGTGTCCACCCATCGTTGCTACGCACATCAATTTCTCTAGAACCACTAGGTCGCTGAGCAGCACCAGCTTGTTCACAAAGGTACCGCACAATATCCAAGTATCCCTAAAAAAAATCAGAGAGTGCAAGACGGGAGCAGAGGTGAGCGCCCACCTTAGAGCAAGCATTGTGTAATGCAGTCCAGCCATCACCATCTTTTACGTGAACATCAGCCCTTCCAGGTACTAAGTAACCAACAACGGACATGTGCCCATTTAATGCAGCTTTGTGCAACGCAGTCTGGAAGGGGATAAATATTAGCGTTTGGCGTTTAAAGAATTAACATACCTCTCCCTCCCTATCCTCTAGGTCTGGCATTGCTCCACATTCTTCAATGACTATCATGGCTATGAGTACCATTTGGGATAGATCTGCGCTTGAACTTACGCCAACTGATCACGGGCAAGTGGCCTCTGCTCGCAGCGACGTGTAATGCCGTATATCCAGTGCGATGTGACGCGCCGTTCGCCAGGCCAAAGCTTTCGGTACTTTCGCGTTCAACAGCATTCATGAACAACTGCTTTAAAAAATCCAAATCACCCGACGAGGCTGCAGCACAAATATCCTCGAGCTGTGAGGCAGAAGGAGGAACTCGGGGCGGGGTGTGCGCAGATTGGGAGACAGACGTTGATACTGGCGACAACAGCAACTGTGGTCTTGACGGTGAGCCATGCACACTTGGTAGCGACCTTGGGGGGTCTTCAGATAGATGAGCAGGAGAGGTAGCTTCTACCACTGAAATTCCAGGATAATGGAACACCGCATCTTCCTCGTCTCTTCCATCTGGCTTGCTGAAATTTTCAGAACCTGGATAGAAGAACTCTTCTTGTTCGTCTTCAGATTCTTGTCCACTTCGGTGGGGCAGCTGGGGTATATTTATGTTTGTCCGTACGTCGCTGCTTGGGACTCGTTAGTGATGCCATCTCCGTGAATAGCCACATGCATTACCTCGATAAAATTGCAGGAGTCTGTACTTCACTGTCCTCCGTAGACACATTCATCCTGCTTGCTGTGAGGCAAGTAGTTGTTGGCTACAACACACCCGTTTAGGCTCATAACGCGGGTAATGGTCACATGACCTTAGCCGAACCCCCGTGCTAGTGCTACTGATGCAGTACATCATACAGTGACCACTTGGCACTGATAGCATTTCACCCATGTTTGCATTGTTTGGTGCAGCGTTAATGGATAGATCTTGTGACACATATGGACCAGGTTCTGAGCAGGGCACACCTCAGTGCTCTTACACTTCATTCCAAGACTTTTGGGCCATTAACATCCACTCCAGAACATAGGCATTAGTATTCGTCATCGGAGGAGCACCACGCAGCACTGCAGAGGGTCCCGCCAGTTTGGTTCTCAGGGTCTTGCGTACCGATTTCGTCGGCCAGAACTGGCAACTACGAACATGGATGAGAATCAAAAGACGTGCTGACGTGGGTTACTATCAAAAATTCATGCGCCATGTGGCAAATAGGACCAAGGGATGAGAAGGCTGCCAACGGAAAAGCGGTCAAGCCAGCTGCTCCGGATCGCACCCAATTATGAGAGAAATCAAACCTGGCTGGTAACCTGACAGTCGCTGTCACACTGTGGGAATCATCTCATATATTCTCTGAATAAATTGGATCTCTGCTTTCATATCTACAATATATTCACAAAAAACTGGACTAAATATATAAGCCCACTTCCACAGTGTCAGTTGGCTCATGGTCAAAAGTGAATCAATGATGTTGGCCCCACTTTGCGTGCATCCACAAGACCAGGCGGCACATTCGGGCTGCAGCCCTATGGGGTATCTTATGCTGGGAAACCCTTGGTTATGCTGGGAAACCCTTGGTTATGCTGGGAAACCCTTGGTTATGCTGGGAAACCCTTGGTTATGCCAGGGAGTCATGCGAAATGGGAACCCGTTGAACAACACCAACCTTCTCGTGTCTGACACCCGTCAGGACTAAAACGCATCAGTCATTGCCACGCACTGGAGTAGTGAACTTACAGGATATGAGGTAATCTTTCCAGCGAGGGACATTACACGCAGCAGTTGTATCGACGCCAGGTGCGCTGCCCGACCTTGCCAAAACTTGGTCATGAGGTCCCATGTTAATGATCGAGTAAACATCAGCGATGCATGAAGAGGCAACGCGCTTACTATCGACCAGTAGCCAGATGAGCATGGCAACTATGTACTCAGAGATGAACGCAAGCTCTGAGGCTGATATAACTGCATGGGTCCCCAAAGGAAGTGTCCGCCTAAATAGGGCGATTCTGAAGCCAGTGGACACAGCATCGAGGAAACAACTCGATGACGATGCAGTGGGTACTTCGGAGACCGAGTTCATTTCAGCATCACCGCGTTTGTGCTCGGTCTTCAGTTGTCGACCTTAGGCCAAAAGGCATGCAAGCACAGGAGACGAAGAAGCCGAACGAGTGTGAAAAATACGACACATGCAATGAAGTAACACGTCTACTTAGCATGCCTTTCTTGGATCTGGGACCTAATAAGTCGGTCCTCAACTATCAGCGAGGCTTCACGAGCGTGCAAACTTGTTGGAAGGGACATCCAAGACTCGGAATGCAAATGTGGTGTACGTATTGCATTGAACCCAGATTTTATACCTGCCGGTAATACCACTGGTGCCCTGCAACCCATATCCGCAAGGCCAGCAAAGCATATTGCAACCCAAGGGTGCAAGCACGGCAAGCACGCTAGAGGTAAAGATGACAAATTGGGTGCGAACAGGCAGGTTGAGCGGAAAAGGTTGGCCACACGAGGCGCATTTGGCAGAATAGCATCGACATGTCTGAGCAATTGCAATTGCTGCTGGCATTGCATGTGCGAAGGTAGGGCTTTCCTCGAGGGTACTATACTTAGATTTCGAGGAAATTAATGTCAGTATGGTTGGTCAGATGACCAGCGGAAAAGGCTCGGCTGCGTGTGGTCAAGAGTGGGGCTAGCAGTGTGGATTAGACGAAGATCAAACCACCTGGTTAGGCTATAATCAGGGGTTACCGCTTCGAAAAGCGCTTGTTATGCGACTGCGGCCAGATTAAGGTTTTTTTCTCCCTTGGAGCGCTGGAGGGGACCGTGTGCTTTGGACTTGAGCAAAAGATTACTGACGAATGTGGATGAGAGATGTCGACGCGCATGACGGCCTACGGGCGTGAGTGCCGGCGCAATAGGCTTCTGCTATGATAATGTGTGGTGTCAGGTTTCAATGTAAATCCGTATGATCCTACATACCCAGAGGAACAGACAATCAGAATATCAAAGCACTGTCAATAGTAGTGATGTTCTTTTTCATGGGGTCAACTCAGGTCTCGGTGACGTCAATGACCGCTCTGCGTCATTTCTATGGCAGTCTTAGCGGATGGAGATGCACTGAACATTCTCGGTACCTGAATTACGAATTCCATGTTGTCAGACTATAATCAGTTACAAGCCCGAATCCCCATAAATCCCATAGGCGAGTATGGGTGACTGATAATTATAAGTCGATAGCTCAATCCACATCTGGTTGCGACAAGGTTGGCAGACGATGAGCACACTGTTCAATCTCTATTCAAGCATCAGATCTAGACTAGGTATTCAATTTCTTGTTGGTCCAGCTGTCGCATTTCCCTTATCCAAGCTCGATGGCGAGTGATGCCTATGCCAATGCAACAGTTCCCTGATTTTCCAAACACCCAATGGTCCACGTATATACTGTCACCCTTTAATGCCAGACAGACTGCATCTGCAATGTGGTCCACATGGATTGGGGTATGGTCAAAGCGTTGGCAACAGATTCCAGAGGTGACGTCACCACATCATTGGTAGGACTCTGATAAGCCGGTTTGCGTGTCATTGCAGACCCGAGTTCCCGGAGTAAACGGAACGGGGTAGGCCCGTAAGGTGGAGATTTTGAGTGAAGCGTAGCAGACACGTCAAGTAGCACCGCAGGTGGCTTTGCTGAAGGTCGATGGTGTGCGTGGTACACAAGACCTTGTGAGAGAGGAAACCGTCAATCAATTAGTCGTCATGAGAAGAGACTGAAGTCGCCACGGAGCTAGCTGTTCAGAATATCTGTTTGGAAATGCGCTTACTTGGGCGGGTATGTACGGCATGTACATCAGTCCTTCCATGGACCGTTGCATCAAGGCCTTCCTCTGCTTACCACTTCATCTCAATATGCTTTGAAGGATGAATGGCCGGAAGACGTCTTCTGCAGAAATGTGCACGAAAACTCGGGGGATTATCGCCATTTTCAGGTTCACCCATAGATTCAGGTTTAGAAGTCAAGAATGCTTCGCATACACGTAGGGCTGAATATTCCAATGTGGTCAGATATACGCCTCGCATTCCGGCAGTCGGAGCAGAGAGCATCCCGGTTCATCAGCTCGTAGCTTCCTCTTTTTCTCCCCATTTGCCTGTGCTAAGGGATTACCACTTCCTGCACCTGGGACGATAGCTCGCAGGAAGCTCCTCGCTAGTCTCAGCGCATGTATATCTTTCACAGCTTGTTTGTAGCGAGCATCTTCCATTGACGTCCCAAGGGTATGAACAACACCTCCAACGCCAGAGAAGAGATGTGCAAAAGTTTCAGGGCGCAATGCGTCGGCGGTTTGCCAGTCTGCCTATGGGTGAAATACCACCGATGTGAAAATCGAAGCCGACCGCACCAGAAGATGTGGAGGAGGCTCGCGCTTATTACGTAATGACAACCGGGGGCTCGCACGGCGAGGCTACTTCAGTGTTCGCTGTCTACGGTTATCGAAATGGAGAGATCAACACATATTTCGCATTCGACCTGCTGCGTCTCACTGGAAACCAAAGAGTGAAACTGGTGTCAATTACAGGTAGTATTCCGAGTACCCTGGGTGCCCTGGATATCCTGGTGATTCTGGGTTTGTGGTCTCCCCACCCTCTCCGTCATTATCAAGCTCGTCACAATATGGGATATCCTCCGTCACCTGGTGTTGGTGTAGATGCTGGCAGAGGAGGGGCAGGAGGGGCAGGGGTAGGGTTGTTGGCTCTGCTGGCTCAGGTGTTGCAGGGGGGGGGGGGGGGGGGGCGGCGGTGGTGGGTCTGTGGGATTGACAGGTTCTCCTGTATTATAACCCTCTGAGTCGCTGCATGATTCCTCATCATCTGCGTCAGGAACCAGGGGGGGGACGGGAGCAGGTGTTTAAGGGGTAGGGGGCTCATCAACATGAGGACGGCTCCCATAACCTCCGTTCTATAGCCGCCATCGCCTTCATCGACGTTCGTCGGACGGGGTGGTGGAGGTGGGGGGTATGTAGGAACAAGCATTTGTTGGGGGTGTGCGTGTGGAAGGGACTATCGGAGTACCCTCGACGTTGTCATCTTCACACAGGATTGGGGCTCTTCTTCCGTAACAACTGGCATCGAAGGAGTGGGAACGACGGTACCGCCATGGAGGGCATCACACTCAGGGGAAAGCGAGGGTGGGGTGGGCGACGTCTGATTGCTTGGGTGAGACTCACAAGACACCTGCGAACCAGGTGCGACAGCGAGGGGAAGGCGAGGACGACACATATTCAAGGGTTCTCCGTCCCAGCTGTTCTCATTCTGCTTTAAATGAAGACGGGACAGCGATTATCTAGTTATATCAGTTGCATCTAAGAATCGAATGACTTACTATTGAGGAGATTATAGAGATTGCCCAGCACTTGCTTTCGTGCATTTCAGGTGGTCCATTCCTTCTGACCATCGCGCGAGCGGAGTTTCAACGAGATTCATCAAAGGAAGAATTGAGAACGGCTGGCTTGTTTCCTAGCCATATCCATCTAAACTGTGAGTGTGTTCCTGGTTCACTGGCGTCCACGTTGCTGACTTGGGTCAAGTGAAAAAGCCGTTAAAAAATATAAAAAATCTTTTTATATATCAGCGGTTGCTCCTCCTTTGTGCGCAACTCGTTTGATCAGAGAAAACTAATCCTGATCTCTTCTCATCTAGTCTCAGAAAAGTCCACAAAGCAGTAACGACGTTTCAAATTCATTAGAAAAACATAACCATGTCTTCCCCTGCCGTTGCCCCTGAGGTTGCTCCTCCAGTTCCTGCCCCTGCCCCGGAGTCTGTCTCGACTTCGGCACCTGCGCCCGCCACTCAATACTCCCATCCTGCTCCCTCCACGGTTGCTCCCACTCCTTCTGCTTCTCTCTATGTCGGAGAACTTGATCCCCTGGTTACGGAGTCTATTTTGTTCGAAATTTTCAATATGATTGGTCCCGTGGCTAGGTATGCTCCTAGCTTATTATGCCCCCCACGAATGATTTTCTGATCAACTTATGGTTGGTAGTATCCGCGTCTGTCGTGATGCAGTCACCCGTCGCTCCCTCGGTTATGCCTATGTAAATTATCTCAACGCCGCTGATGGTAAGCCCTTCCATACAAGCATATCAGAGAGTTACTAATATCACCCAAGGTGAACGTGCCCTCGAAACTTTGAACTACACTGAAATCAAAGGCCGTCCATGGTCAATTAATTTCATTCATCGCATAGCCTCGTGCTCACTCCATTTTGCGCATATAGCCGGATCATGTGGTCTCAACGCGATCCTGCCCTCCGTAAGACTGGCCAAGGCAACATCTTCATTAAAAATCTCGATAACACGATCGACAACAAGGTACTTGGGTACAACCAAGGGATTCGGCATCACCACTAACAATGTCCAGGCACTTCACGACACCTTTGCCACCTTCGGAACCGTGCTTTCCTGCAAGGTTGCCACAGATGAACACGGTCGCTCCAAGGGATATGGATTTGTCCACTATGAGACTGCTGAGGCGGCAACCCGTGCTATCGCTGCCGTTAATGGCATGTTACTCAACGACAAAAAGGTTTATGTTGGTCACCATATCTCTCGCAAAGTTCGTCATTCACTATGCCTACAATGGGCTTTGCTCTAATGGAATTGCATATACAGGAACGTCAATCCAAGTTGGATGAGATGAAGGCACAGTTCACCAATCTCTACATCAAGAATCTTGACACCGAGGTTACTCAGGAAGAATTTGAACAACTCTTCGCACAATACGGAAATGTGACTTCGGCCCTAGTTTCCGTCGACGAGGCTGGAAAGGGCAAAGGGTTTGGTTTCGTCAACTATGAGAACCACGAGGAGGCGCAGAGGGCAGTTGAAGCTCTACACGACATGGATTTACATGGCAAGAAACTCTTTGTCGCTCGCGCTCAAAAGAAGGCTGAGCGCGAAGAGGAATTGCGTCGCACATACGAACAAGCTAGGATGGAAAAGCTCAACAAATACCAAGGTGTTAACTTGTATGTGAAAAACCTTGACGACGACGTAGAAGATGATAGGTTGCGTGCCGAGTTTGAGTCCTTCGGTACCATCACCAGTTGCAAGGTCATGCGCGACGAGAAGGGGATCTCTAAGGGCTTCGGTTTCGTCTGCTTTTCGTCTTCTGACGAAGCCACCAAGGCCGTTGCTGAGATGAACAACAAGATGATGGGATCCAAGCCGCTGTATGTCTCCCTAGCACAACGCCGCGAAGTGCGTCGACAGCAATTGGAAAGTCAAATCGCGCAACGCAACCAAATCCGTATGCAGCAGGCTGCTGCCACCGGGATGTCCGGAAACTACATGAGCAACCCCATGTACTATCCTGCTGGCCCAGGCTTCCCTCCACAGGGACGTGGCATGATGGGTTATCCTCAACCAGGGATGCTTCCTCCTCGTCCTCGCTATCCACCTGCTGGCCAAGTGTCCGGAATGGCTCCCATACCTGGACCATATGGCCAACCTCCTCAGGGCTATATGATGCCTGGATACCCCAACCGTGGTCCTCCTCGTCCTCCAGCAGGCTCACGTGGACCAGGATCTTCACCAACTAACTCAACTACGCCCATTCCTCGTGCAAATGGTCCCCCTGCAAATGGTCCTGCTCCTCGGGGACCAGGACCCCAAGCAGCTCCGCCTGCAGCGGCGCGTGCTCCCTCGGCTGGTGCCCCGGCGGCTGCACCAGCAGGGGCGAATCAAATTCCAGTATCACAACACCCACCCCGCCCCACCGCTGCTCAATTGGAATCTCTTCCCGAGGGTGGCCGCAGGCAGGTTTTGGGAGAATATTTGTTCGTCCGGATTCAGGACTATCAGCCCCAGTTGACGGGAAAAATCACTGGAATGCTTCTCGAGATGGATGAGGGCGAGTTGTTGACTTTGATTCACGACGATCATGCGCTGGTGGCAAAGGTTGATGAGGCTGTCAATGTACTGAATGAGCACGCCCAAACTCAGGAGTAAACGCTGATGATTGTGTATTATGCCCTACTTCGCACCTGATTCGTTCCTTCTCTCGTCATTTCCATCTACGTTGGATCATTGACGGCAGTATGACCTCGTGATCGTGTAATTAGTATTTGTCGTTGGTCTGGCTTGTGTACAATTACGTAGGAATGTGAGGTGGTACAGCTGAGAGCGTGCGGTGTGATATCTATGGATACAAGAAACGTGCAACTTGGGGGATCTAGGTATCATTGGCGTGGCGTGGATCGATAACGCGGGTGGATTCTCGAGCTCGGTGGCCGTGGGCATACCATAATTATCTGTGCAGGCCACGTGTCCCTTCATTGTCGTGCATCCCAACAACTCTGTGATGTTTCGGGTTGCTTACGGCAGAACACGCCCATTTTCAAGGAATATCACTACGCCATTGATCGCCCTCACGCATACTTCCTCGTCAATTCCAGCTCATACCTCATCTACCATGGCCACTTCGACCAACACCAATGACGAGAGCAACTTGATTCCTTTTTCCTCCCGATTGCGAGAGGGTAGGGCACTGGTTCAAGACGTTTGGTCAATTTTCAAGTATGTGCCCTATCTCTCCCCTTCTGCGTTACTAATCAGTTTGCTCTGACTCAGTGCGGCCAACCTCCCAGCAGATTGTATCAACTTGGGACAGGGTTACATGAACTTTGCTCCTCCCGAGTGGGTGACTCGTGCCGCCGAGCAAGCACTGCAAAGTGTTGTATCCAACCATTACTCCCATCCAAAAGGTCGTCTCCGCCTTCGAGAGGCTATCCGAAAGTTTTACGGTCCTCAATTAGGCCGAGATCTTGATGTCGAGAGTGAAATTTTGGTCACGAGTGGTGCTAATGAAGGTATGATCTAGTCGATCAAGCTGTCTCGGCTAAGCAGCAATGCATACTGTCTAGGGGAATATTCGATTTTCGTTGCTTTTTTGGAGCATGGCGATGAAGTAATCATGTTTGAACCCTTCTTCGATCAGTATTTGCCTTCGGTAACCTTCAATGGTGGCAAGCCAGTTTACGTCCCTCTTCATCCTCCTTCCGAGGACATAACTAAACCCACCAGCGCGGACTGGACACTTGATTTCGATGAACTTCGGTATGACTAACACATGCATTGCAGTTCCGTTTGCGTTAACTCCATGTAGGCAAGCCGTAACCTCTCGCACCAAGATAATAATCGTCAACACTCCCCATAACCCTATCGGGAAGGTATTCACTCGGGCAGAACTAGAAGGAATTGCTGCTATCGCAAAGGAGTTCAACCTCATGATTATCTCCGATGAGGTGGTACGTCGGTGCAAATATTTTTGGTCAACACCTGCTGAACTCTTCAACAGTACGACTACCTAGTTTTTGATAACAAGGAGCACGTTCGCATTGCAACATTTCCAGGAATGTGGGAAAGGACCGTAACCGTAGGGTCTGCAGGCAGTGAGTGACTATGTGGGCCCTATATCGTCTGGATTGACTAGCATCCCACTCAGAGGCATTCTCGGCTACGGGATGGCGGGTTGGTTGGTTAATTGGGCCCCCATCCATCATTAGACCCACGTTGGCTGCGACTACTCGAATTGTCTACTGCACCAATTCCCCTTTACAAGAGGCTGCTGCTGCTGGGCTCGAAGAAGCCACTGAGAGGAAATTCTTTGAAATTCAGCATGAGGAGTACGCTGAACGGCGGGCTACTTTAACCAACGCTTTTGATCAGTTGGGGTTAAAGTATTCTATGCCTGAGGGCACCTATTTCGTCCTATTGGTGGCTTATTTTTTGGTTGCATTCATCTACGCACACTGAGGTTGCATCTCAGGATTTAACCAAAGTCCAATTCCCAGAAGATTACCCATTCCCTGACAGCATACGTGGGCGTGGGCGCGACTTCAAGTAGGAGCAGTCCTTACATAGATCGTCCCTGTCTAACCATGCTCTTATTAGGGCCGCCTGGTTCATCGCCATGGAGGTTGGCGTTTCTTCAATCCCCGTCAGCGAAGTAAGCACTTTTTGTCTACCTATTTCCTGATTTCTAAGAACATTTATTAGTTTTACTGCGAGGAACATGCTGAGATCGGAGAAGCATATGCACGATTTGCATTCTGCAAGGATGTAGAGACACTAAAGCGTGCCGCTGAGCGATTGCAGAACCTCAAGAAATACCTGACAAACTGAACTCGTTATTAAGTATTCCTAGAATGTAGCGGCTTGTTACCGACATCTACTTTAGATAACTGTAGAGTTAGAGATCATAAATACCATGGCCATGTCATTGTACTTGCTCTAACATTCGATCCGCGATTTGCGATAATGCCTCATTCCGTGATTGTGTCGCAATCCCGTAATAGGTAGGGTTACTGGTGATTCGCCTTGCCAAGAAAGTGAAGGAGAGTATATCGACGATGTCTTGTTTTTGCACTCGTTGATTGACGTTAAGCGTGGTGATCAATGTCCTGAAATCTCGGGAATTCAACAGGGCTGATTCAAGCGGCAGTCCGTTATCGAGGAAGCGAGTACATGTGTCCTTCGTCTCGGCTTGACAGAAAAGATAGAAGTGACCCCCGCTTGCATGCCGAACGGATCGGCTTTGCATTTGAACAAGCTCTGCAAGGTCGTAGTCCTTGATCTGGCGGTTCGGGCCATCGCCGGACATGTACTGAGTACCCATAACTACAACAACAGCAGCTCGTACGGGTACAGTCCAACAAGACTCCCGGGGGACAATTAGCACTCGGATGACTCCCTCTGCAAATAATTCCAGTACGAAGTTCCTATCAGGCCGTTGCATCCCTTCATGGAAGAAACCCACGCCCTTGAAGATAAAGTCGAGGAGACTCCGGTCTTGAACTCGCATGGAAAACACCTCCAACAAGTTGTCGTATATATCATTGGGAAGATACCCACGAGAGCTTTCCGTCTCCAACGTGCATTGAGTGATTAAGTCCCGGGCAACAGATGCGCAATAACCCCGTGTGGGGACGAAAACAAGCGCCGATTCCCCTAAAGGAGCAGATCGTATCGCAGAATGTGTAGGCTTTGCCATTGCTTTAAAAAGCGATGCAGAGTGCGGGATTGTGAATGTCTGCGTTGTGAATGCCAGCGATTGATCGCGATCTCGAGGCCGAAAACTGAACAACGCCGTCGGTTCGACATTGAGCCAGTCAGCCAGATCCACAGGGTCTAGAAGAGAGCCAGCAAAGCCAACAAAGCGAGTTGAATTTGATTGAGTGGCATGGCGTAGCAAGGAAATTCCGAGCTCGTAGTTTGCGTCCATCTGTTCAAGAGAATCACAAAGGACTAAACGGATGTTGGATGGCGCAACGAAGCCTCTTAGGAAATACTGGAGCAGCGCTTTTGCTGTGGTAATTTGTATAATCCTACCCTTGGGTGCCTCCAGGTTCGCTGATCCCTCGGCGACTGAGATTCCTGTTGACTGAGTAATGGCTCGCAGTTGTGCCATGAACTCTTTCGCTACGCTCTTCCGAGGAACGACAATTAGAACCAAAGCATTTGCGCTATTCATGACGGTCGAACTGGAAACACCCATTCGTGAGCTGCTGGGTTTCAAGGAGGGACTACTGACTCACATGGCGAGAGCTTGTGCAAGTACGGATTTCCCACTGCCTGTTGGGGAGCATAGCAGGGCATGCCAGCGTGTCTTCATGAGAGGCCAGAAAGATTGAGTTTGTATGTTATTGAGGATCCCAGTCTGGTTTGTGAAGAGCCGCTCGAGGACTGCACTCTTGAAAACATTCGTACTGAGCAGTGGGATGTCGAGGAGTATCGTGTGGTAGAGTGGTTTCGATGGCATCTTTAAGGAGTCAAACAGTACCTCCACCTCGTCTTCTGCGCCGACCCACTTATCCGATATGCTGCGAATGAACACGCCAGCTGGTGGTATACCATTCGGTATTGAGATTACAAATTCAAGGTCGATGACTTTGGTCTCTTGCCGTAGCAATATGTAGGCTGACTGTAGGATGTTGATACCGTCGTAATCTTCAACCCATATCCAGAATGGTTCACTTGTCCCGTGTACTTTGGCATTCCAAACGAAGGCGGACTGCACTCGAATGTCAATCTTGAGGACGTCGTGTCCTAGGGGCTTGAGACTGTACGTTAAATGAATCGCTGGGAACTGCTTTGCAAAGTTGAGAAGTGCGGCACCCTGTTGCTCGTTTTGGTGTACAAGCGCTCCAAGTGTTGTCGCGTCCTGCTCTACCAGATCGGTAACTAACCACTCATCTGCCCATTCCCGTAGTCCGTATAACACTGTTGGTTTGAGAGGAAACTGAACCAGGGGATGCTCAGTGGGCCACAGTTGTTTCTCGACCGCCTTGCTAAGGCCCATTAGTACAACGCTTGCATTTGCCCACTTTTTGCTTATAGCGATTTCGAGGAGAGCTCTGATGATACGACCCCCATTTTGTGCAGAGTAGGCAGTATCCGATACAAGAGCAAAGTCATCAACTGGAACTTTTGACACGAATCCTTGAAGAAGGATATTGACTTTGTCCTGGCTTGTATCAACACCCTGCAGAGCGTTGGTTAGGTAATACTGAGCGGCAAGGACGTACGTACTTTGACCTCGCAAGGAATGATCTCGCGAATCCTAGTTAATTCTACCCGTTCCTCCTCACGTAATTTAACTTGGTCAAACTACTCTACGGTTCAGTCACAACCCCGTTTGATTATGGCAATCGTACCTCAGAGCTCATGGCAAGCATTGCAAGAACATCAGCTTCAGACATCGTGGGTCGGAATTTTTCGTTATAGGTCTGTATTGACAAGAAGCGAATATAGTACTTGGCTGCGATTCGACCCAAACTAGTGATCGATAACGAGCCCTGCTGTCGATCAAAATTAATCATGGATGCCTCCGCGAGCTTCTGCGCTGCACTGGTGATAAGGTCGATTCGGCGAGTACCAAGCTGAGGGTCATTGAGTAGCTCATCCCCACTGACCCCTGCTACACGTCAAAATAGTGACAATGGGATGCGAGGAACATACCATAGAAAAAGGGATTTTTGCGCATTCTAACGAAAAGGTAGGTATAGCCCAACCACTGAACGGCGTCATTGATATTTGCAACAGTTCCGAGTGAAATTTCCGCGTTCAATGCGTCGATCAATCCAGTCTGGAACCTGCGACAAGATTGAATCAAGGGAATCCGAATGGAGAAGTAAGGCTTACTGTGATTCGATGGGGTGCTATGCCGCAATGCATGTCAAAGGTTGCTACTATGCATACAAATAACACTTACTTGCGCGGTCACTACCTCAAGGTAGTGAGCCAAGTTATCCTCTGAAGTGCAGATGTAACCCTCTCCGCTGTCTTCGAGACCTGGACGACCAGCTCGACCGAAGATTTGAAGTACATCAAGGACAGACAAGTCTACGAATGAGCCTTTCGAGCTGTCGTATACCTGGGTGCCTTTGATGATTACTAGAAAGCGTCATCAGAATAACCATACTGCAAAAGAAACGAGACCTCACCTGCATGTGCAGGTAAGTTTACACCCCAGGCCAGGGTAGCTGTACAACATAAAACCTTGCGAGCGCGGTTATTAAGTGACATCAGTGATGGGAGGCACAAAGAACCTTAATAGCTCGAGCCTCGAACATGCGCTCCATCATATTCCTGTCAGACCTTAGCATTCCTGCGTGATGGATTCCAAAGCCGACATCGAAGAGCTGACGCATCTCTTTATTCTTAGACTGTCCAATTTCCCGCCGAAAAATTCCCCACTGTGGGTGGTCTTGACAGTCAAAGTATTCCAGTTTGTTTTCCTGGGTAGCCGTGTCCTGCAGACCAAGTGCTGTTTTGACAGTTTCCTTGCGCGCGTGCACAAATATCATGACCTGGTGTCCTTGGGCGACAAGTTCAGAAACCTTCTCGAATGTCACACGATCGAGATTTTTCTTAGCTTGCGCGCTGCCAGGCTTGCCCTTTATACCGATGAAGTGCTGCTCTAGAGGTATTGGACGGAACGACGAGTCGAAATAAAATAGACCCTTGTGCTTGGAGGCACTAGGAACACGGTCAACAATAACGTTAACGAGAAAAACAGGGACTGCATACCTCAAGAATTCAGCGACATCGACATAATTGGGGAGGGTGGCACTAAGACCGACTATACGTATCAGCGATTGACTTGACTCAACCTATCGATTGGTCAGTGCCCGCTCCTGAGCCATCTAGCTTTCGTACCTGACGCAATGTTCGAGCCACAATAGTCTCAATAACGGCGCCACGTTCGTCATTTAGTAGGTGGACTTCATCAATTATGAGCAACTTCAACAGCTAATGCGTGCATGAGCCTATGTCTGGGCGATGTGTGTTTCTCACCCACAGATGCCAGCTCCCCTTCACCGGTTGGCTTCCGAGTAACTACGTCCCATTTCTCTGGAGTAGTCACAATGATTTGTGTTTCCGCGATTTCAGCTTTAGTCATCTGCATATCACCTGCATAAAGGGATCAGAAATGCACAAGGCTCGCCGAGGACGGGACAATAACCAGTTAGTTCTCGCACTAAGATTGATAACCACTTCAAGCGCTTTGACAACTTTCGGACTATTTCTGATGCGAGTGCTTTCATCGGGGCACTTGTTGTCTATCAGCGGGTAGTGAAGTGAATATCTGTAAAATACCAACACGTAGATGATCTTGAAAGCGTTTCGTTGTACCACTGGTGCATTGCCAGGACCTACTTCGGCTTTTTGGTGTAATTTTAAGACGCGAAGGATAGTTAGCATCGCAATGTCTGTTTTTCCCTAATTCCTATCAGCATACGTTGCAGTACTTTAAAGAACTTTCATACTGCTCCAGTCGGCGCTATTTTGACGCATTTAATTAATGAATCGCATCTGATCTAAAACACTTACCACAAACTAAGAGATTTTCATTCGAATGATAGGCGGTCTGATAGAGAATTGATTGGACACGGTTAAGAGAAGTATAGCCCTAGAAATGCTCAAGCTCAACAAATTCGACTCTTTGGCTTGAGATGAAGTATCCCTCACTGGAAAGCATCCTCGAGCCAAGATGTCGAGCTCCCGCACTGGGATAAGACGTTCTACGCCCTTCAGTGGAACGGGATTGGCGGGCGGAATTATCACCTCTTCATATTCCTGGTACGTTGAGTTCAATATCGCACAACAACTGCTGCTCCTTACTTCATGGTAATGACGCGTTGTTCCCAATGGCAATGAGTATTTACTACCCGTGTGTGACAGGATTGTTCCCTGTCCCATGGATGAATACACGTGAGGAAGTACCTCTGGCGCAGCGTGCTAATTGAATGTCAGTGACAGGCTGCGTATCAGCATAAGGAAACACACAGCAGTTCCGGAGAACAGAGGGCGTGATGCGTTCATTCTTAGCTGCTCTTCAATGCGCAAACGCGCAGCCTCATTGCTAGATAGCAGAGCTGTGCCTATGTCTTGACCAAATTGTCAACTAGTATGATCTGATGTAGCGTGCGTCATCTGACCTTCCGCAGTGTAGTTCACTAAATTAGAGGCAACGGGTAACTGCTGTTCAGAACGTGAGCTCAGATAAGCTGTAAGCTAAGTAGGGGTCAATCAGTCTGTGCACATTAGGTCTGGAGTCTGACCTCATCTTGGACCATGGCACGATCAGCAATTATCTTCATTACTAATTCTATGCGCTCATATCCTATTAATTCGACCAGGTCGTTCTCTATATCAGAGTTCTGTCGCTGTGAAAGTATGACTGCGGCCAGGGACTCGAGCCCAACATCTATTCTGCTCCAAATGGGTGAATTGGCATGTTGCGGATTGAGGCTAACCTACTGAAGCAATTGTGGTATGTACCGTCCAAGAATTCCATCCGAGCCCGTTCCTGTCCAGTTCAGGGTGAGGATGGTGTCTGACTGCTCAGAATCGTTTTCATAGTGCTGATCCTCTCCTACTTCGTTACCCTAAGTGGCTGACTGAGAAGGTTCATAGATCGGCTTAACTGATTGAGACTAAGGGCGTAGTAACTCTAAGAATTCCAATCAATTTGGCTCTTAAATGATAAAACGGCCAACGCACTTCAGCCAGTCCTCAACGACGCCTTGATCAGAATCGGCACTCTTTGACGATCCGAGAAGGAATTCCAAGTGATCCAGGGCTCCGGGCATCGGTGATGAGTCGCGTGGAGTCGATAAGAATATCAATGGTGGTTGCTGGTGGTGGATGCGCCAAATAGATCGCACCCGTCCACAGTATCGCGTCGGAGCCGGTTGAATAAATGGGGAAGTGGTGTAGTAACCGTGATGACTCCGATGGTGCTTCAAATCATATCGTTCAATTCAGGTGGCTCATTATCTTGCCAAATCAACCCTTGGGGCTCAGTGGTGGGTCCCATGCAACTAATTAGTAATCCCCTTCACAATAAATCGGTTCGCTAACTGATTGGTGCACGGCGCGTTCCCAATGCGGCACATGGCAAAAACGTCAAATCCACGTAAATACAGGCAAATAGCGCGATCGCGTCGAATTTTTATTATTATTACTTGCATGTTGAACTTGCCAAACAAACCTCTACGCCATTGGGTTTATAAGAACTTTTCTCCTTGACTCACTACCTCGACGCCACTTTCTTAATATCTATCAACTGGAACATATCTGTACTAATACCTCGTGATACCATGTCTCCTGTCACATTCGCATCTCCTAGCAAGCAGGTAAGTCAACTGCATCCATATTGGTGTCAAAGTCCACTCATTTTTCTTTTTTCAGCTTGCGTCTGCTATCGCTAACCTGGATTTCGATGGGCCAATGGATTCTAAAAAGCAAGCTGCTCTCTTCAACGATGAACGTCTCTCCAAATCCCCAAAGTCATTGACAGAGGAAGAGGCTCGCGATTCTTTGGGCGCTATGCGTTCCAGGTTTGTCGGCGATATTAATCTCCCAGAGTGTGAGTCTCTTCCCTACCCTATCTATTGTTACGTAGGTGGCTTATTTTGTCGATCCCTTTCAGCTGAAGAGCCACTGCTGAAAGAATCTAAGAAGCGATTCGTGTTGTTCCCAATTCAATATCATGAGGTCCGTTGTTCTTGATGTCACTAAATGTTCACGTTAGACTCATGGCTCTTCGTAGATTTGGCAAATGTACAAGAAAGCTGAAGCGTCATTCTGGACTGCGGAGGAGATGGATCTGAGCAAAGACCTACACGACTGGACCCATCGCCTGAACGATAATGAACGCCATTTTATCTCTCACGTCCTCGCTTTCTTCGCCGCCTCGGATGGTATTGTCAACGAAAACCTTGTTGAACGGTTCTCAAATGAGGTGCAGGCAGCCGAAGCGCGCTGCTTCTACGGCTTCCAAATCATGATGGAAAATATCCATTCTGAGACATATTCACTCCTCATTGACACTTACATCAAGGATCCCGCGCAGCGGGAATACCTTTTCGATGCAATTGACACGATTCCCTGTATCAAACGCAAGGCTGACTGGGCTTTGCGTTGGATCTCGGACAAGCAGTCGACCTTCGCCGAGCGTCTCGTTGCCTTTGCCGCAGTCGAGGGCATCTTCTTCTCTGGGTCCTTTGCATCCATTTTTTGGCTGAAGAAGCGTGGTCTTATGCCTGGCTTAACTTTCTCCAACGAGTTGATCAGCCGTGACGAGGGCATGCACACCGACTTTGCGTGTCTCTTGTTTAGCCATCTCAGGCGCCGTCCTCACCCCGACACCGTGAGGACCATCATTACGGAAGCTGTCGCGATCGAACAAGAGTTTTTGACAGGTGCGGGAAACTTGATGACGAGCGTATTCCTGGTTGACATTTTTCTCTAGATGCCCTGCCCGTGCGGCTCATCGGCATGAACGCTCAACTTATGTGCCAGTACATTGAATTTGTCGCCGATCGTCTGCTCGTGTCGCTGGGCAACGACAAAATCTACGACGCATCTAACCCATTTGACTTTATGGATATGATATCATTGCAAGGCAAAACCAACTTCTTCGAGAAGCGTGTCTCAGACTACTCCAAGGCCGGTATCAACCACGTCGCGTCTACTGAGACTGTTGTTGTATCGTCGTCGACAAAGTCCTTGTAAGTTTTTATTTAATTTCCAGACCGAACAGGTTGCTGATTGGTCTTGTAGCTCCCTTGAGGAGGACTTCTAATGGATAATTGCTCATTACATCTATGCTCCCAGTACTTTAACTAGAATAAAATACATAAACTTAATGTAGCGATACCTTTGTACCACTAGACTATGTTGGACTGATCATGCAATATGTTATTGGATCATGCACGCTAAATCGGTTGCATTGGAGCGAACATGAAGAAAGTTGTGCAGCTCGGCTGTGGTGAGGGGAGTATGGAAAATCCCAAAAAGGAGAGATCCATCAATCCCTAACCTCATGGTTTGCGTGATGATCTTTAGATCTATACCCCGATCTGTGTGGCATTCTCGTGGTCCCTTCCTGCTGACTCCCTTCTCCACTGCTCCCGCCACTTCCCTCGACGTGTCTTCAGCAGTATTCCTCCTTTCGTGCGTCGTATATTGTACTCTGGGTCTTCACAGATTCCCTTCCACGGCTTTTTGCAAAGAATTCACTCCCATCTTCTTCACCTCCATCCTAAAACCGAGGATTCGCCACTCCGCCCCCTGGATAAACAACCTTCATTGATGAATGATGTATCCCGCTAATATTACACACTAGCTTCCCCTGCCGTGCATCATTGCACGTGTTCCGTAACTTGGTGGTTTCTTGAACAGGGACAACTCGCTTGGAGCTTCTTGCAATTAGCTATTGCCCCGTGAGAAACGTGGTGCTTTTCAAATTTACGCCATTCATATAACTTACCCACAGGCTTTTTTTTTATTCCTCGCTGAATTTCTTGCTTAAAATCTTCTCCCCCATCACCACATCCCCTCTTTGCCTCGCCTGCTCTTCCATTCTTAAGGATGGGAATCTCAACTATGATGAAGCCAGTCATGTTTTTGCGTGCTCCTTGGAAGAAGGGCAAAAGATCAATCCCTAGCGAGTCACTAGGAGCAGAGCCAGGTCTCGGCCCGTACTCTTCACTTCCTCATACCCCCACATCTTCCCTCATGAATATGTCTGCTGGCCAAATATCATGCGGCAGCGAGTTCTCCTTGGATTCTTCTGCCCTGCATACTCCTCACTCCGCTCCAATGAGACGCAGGCAGCGAGCAGAATCATCCATTACGGACTGGTTGCCCGGCTGTTCGTCGCCTCAAAAAGGTGCCGGCACACTATCACGATCTCACAAGCCTCAGGATCCACAGAGTCTGAAGAGGTCATCCTCTATGCATTCCGTGTCCTCTCCCAGGCGACCTCCTCGACCTCCTACCCCAAATTTGTTCACACCACCATCATCTCTACTCTACATGGAAAACATCATCGAGGCGCCAGAGAATCATCCTTCGAACGCGACAACGAAGCTGCAGCCTTCTCCGTCTAGCTCTGTTATACTCGATGGGGCATTTATAAGTTACTCAGAGGATTCAGAGAGCGAATCCGAGGAGGGCCCTCGAACCCCGAAGGTATCTGGCTTCCTGGAAGGACAAATTTTAAGGGACAGCGAAAGACTCCCTCAACGCACGTTGACATATCACATTTACGGCGACCGCGTCGACCTCAACACCAGTCGCGCCCGACATCACAAGATGATTTCGGGCTCTCACCTCGAATCCCCCTCACCAAAACCTACTATACGCTGTCGCGCTCGCTCTGGCTCAACGCCTCACCTGCCGCTCCCAGCTTCCAATGCTAAAAGGAGCTCAGGGCTGGACCCTATATTCCCGCTATCTTTATTCCCAGCTCCACCGCCCCTTAATAGGCTGAAAAAGGTACCGATGCCTTTACCACTACAACACGATCCTTCATCAGCGCTATCTCCTTCAACAACTATCCTGTCCAGCCCAACATCAGTAAAAATGACCCCGCCGACCTCCCCGAAATTCGCACCTTCATCCCGACCCTTGAGAAGTTCTATTGGCCGTGGCAATGGGTGCATACTGCCACCACCTCACAGTCCGCCGACTAGTCCATTACCTGATCCGCCAACATCGTCTATTATTCCGTTTAATCCCATTATGCCCCGATCCTCCCTTCCACCACAACGATTGAGGGCTGTCCGATCAACATCTCATCTGAGAAGGGAAATGCAGACGTCTGCAACTCACCGTATCACATCAAGTGATCCTGCTTCTGAATGGGACAAGGTGGAACCCGCCGATACACAGGCTTTTCGATTGGTCAGTTGTTCTTAGCGGTAGCGATGAGTTGAGCTAACGGACCCCAAATAACAGCATTTTTCACGAGTTACTCAGGACGTACCGGCACAATCATCCGGCGAGCAGTTCACCTCCCAGGTCCACTGGGGATATGCTATATAATCATTTTTTTATATTCACCATTCAGAGGCATAGACTACACAGCTCGCAGAAGACGCGTTGTGATTGAAATTTATTTGTCAATATTATTCGCATTGTATGTGTATAGTACTTAGAGCATCAACTCCATATGTGCAAACCAGCAATAGAAGTCCATTTTATCATGCATGACCAAAAATTGTGCGATCAGGGGTATCATAGTGGATTTTGATGGCTGTCATATTCATGGCAACATTACCTATCCTTCCTACTTTCACCAGGCTTCTCTTGCGCAGCGGGGGCGACTTGCCGGTCCTCTATCAGGGAAGATATGATATATGCAACGAGAACAATGTTAGCGGCCACGACTGCCGTTATGGCGGCGAACGTTGCATTCCCTATATGCCCTCATCAATTCCTGTGCATCGGTTAAAAGCGCGATGTAGAACCTACCACCCCAAATATAATGCAGACTTCCGTAGTAAGAACCAAGTGGTGCGACGCCGAGGGCTAAAGAGAAGGCGATTAATTTAGCAAGAACGCCGCTGGCAAGGTTTTGAGTGCTTTGACCAATGTTAGCAAGATTGTGACATACGCTCTTGCAATGTTGTTAGTTGCTGTGCCAATAGCCTTGTTTTCTGACATGTTATGGTGATGAAGGTGTGGAGAGAACAACTCTTGACGCAACTGGTAGTGTCTCGATTGGTGGTGGCGGCCACGTGACCGTCTGCAATTCGTGTCAGTCTATTACTCGGGCTCATTGCTTAAGCTTCTGTCTCTTGACGGATCTTCTTGCACATTATCTGACATGGCTGATAGGCCGAGGGAACCATCGCCTGCTCTCTCTTCTCATAATGAGCTGCCAACGGAAAAGGATGTCATGGAGCAGATAGACATAAATTCAACTCCTTGGTGGTTTAATTGGAGTATTGAATCATCTGAGGTGGACATACTGGTTATGTCTACGGCGCTCAAGTTGTTACTTTTTCCATCCTAGTGAGTGCTTACTTGAAGAATTGGCCTGGGTAGGTCAACTGATACATCCAAAGTCATTCTACAGACTTCGAAGTACACAGGAATTGGCTCGCCATTACACACTCACTACCAATCTCCAAATGGTATTTTGACGTGAGTTGACGGGATAGTTATCAAATTATAGCGATCATGACAGCGCATATAGACCACATCCGAGTGGAGTAAGCAGTTCGTGCCCTCCAAATTGTGTTGTCGTACCAACACTGTTTTGTAGCGCTCGACTACCCGCCATTCTTTGCATACTTTGAGAAGCTATTATCAATACCTGCCTCATTTGTCGACCCCAAGATTGTCGATTTGCACAACCTAAACTACGCCTCCTGGTCTGTGATTGCGTACCAGCGGACCACAGTCATCATCACGGAGTTGGTTCTAGCGTTTGCGTTGTCGAGGTTCGTCCACATGCTGGAAACCCTCGAAGCTCCTTTAACGGACGTACACGCCCTCCAGGTTCTCTCGGGGTGCAGTCGACCCGTCTGTCCAGCGCATAATTTCCGCTTCCTTGTTTCTTCATCCAGGTTTCTTGATCGTGGATCACATCCACTTCCAATACAATGGATTCATGTACGGGATCCTTCTCTGGTCTGTTCTTATGGCCCGGAATGTAGGTCCAAATGCAGTGCATCAGGTTCCAACTGACCCCTTCTCAGGGGAATAAACTGGCGAGCGCCATCCTTTTCGCAGTCCTGCTGAACTTCAAGCATATTTATATGTATCTAGCAGTAAGTCCAGAGTCGTACTCCATGGTTAGTGCTAAGTAATGTTAAGCCAGCGTATTTCATCTACCTACTCCGTTCTTTTTGCTTTTCTCCGACTGGACGATTCCAAATCAAAAATTTTCTCTCACTGGCAAATGCAGTTATTGCGGTTTTTATCGCGTCACTTGGGCCCTTCATCGTTATGGGACAGATACCTCAAGTGCTCTCTCGCCTGTTTCCATTCACTCGGGGTCTAAACCATGCTTACTGGGCACCAAATTTCTGGGCGCTTGTCACGGCTGCAGATCGTGTATTATTGAAACGTAAGTCGCTTGCGAACCAGATTTTGGGCACCCCTCAGAAAAATTTCTAGTTGCATCGTGGGGTGGCCTTTCTGTATCGATAAATGATGCCGGAGTTTCCTCAACTTCCCGTGGGCTCGTCGGAGACACAGTGTTCGCAATCTTGCCAAACGTCCAGCCAATCCACACCTTCGCGCTTACTATTGCCTTTCAAGTGGTTAGTAAATCCAGCATGTAATTCTCGTTGTCTGGTTTACCGTTCCACTAGGTAATACTCACGAAGTTGTGGTTCATCCCGAGCTACAAGTCCTTCCTGACCGCCTTGACGCTTTGCGGATATACATCGTTTCTCTTTGGATGGCATGTTCATGAAAAGGCCATTCTCCTCGTCCTCGTACCCCTTAGGTAAATGACGTGAAACTTTGTTTCTCATTATGCTGACGAATTATAGCTTGTTGGCTGCGGAGAGACAGGCTTATTTCCGCACGTTCATTCTTGTCAGTGTTGCTGGCATTGTTTCTTTGTTCCCATTGATTTTCACGCCTGCCGGTGAGTGTATGCATTCATGGGGCTCCGCCAAGCCATAACTGATTCCTGCGTTGATAGAGTCATTTATCAAAGTTGTCTATTCCGCTATTTGGATGGCGTTCGTTTATCTGCCGATCGCCCGTAGAGTTTATGAGTACGTATTATACATTCTCTTTGATGCACATCTCAATTCAAGGTTTTACTAGGTTCCCAAGCTCACTCCCATTTGTGATCATTGACATGGCGGAAAAGTGCTACCTGGCAGGTTTTGTCTTGCTTCTAGCATTCGTATCGCTGTTTCCTGCTCTCAACGAGCAGCGCTCATCGGGAAATTCCTCATCGACCTTGGCGTTCCTTCCGCTATTAGTTACGAGCGTCTATTGTGCCGTTGGCTTGGTTTGGGGTTACACTCGGCTAATGTTTGTATATTTGAATGAGAAATCATATCAAGGACAATTGGATACTATCTCGTAATCATGTATACCGCAATTTACATATGGTGCCCGGAGTAAACAGTAATATCACTTCTTTGAGATATGAACAACTGAATGGTTTGGGTTTCCGTAGTCAGTGCGTGTCAGTTGAAGAATCGTTTGCTTACCATCCTCATCCTCCAGGATGTGTTCCAATCCAACCTTCTGCCCGCGAGCGTGTTTTGCACTCGCCCCCCACACAACTGCACTGAAGGTAGGGTGAGTATTGATGGGGTATGAAAGACGGGGATCGCATATACTATTTCATTTGTTTAGCTATTTCCTTGTGAATAGCATTACAAAAATCTTCAACCGTGCACTTCCCACGACGGAGGACGACGGGTGCGCTGTAGTCTGGGGCTTGACCCCTGGGTTTGGTGTACGCCCTGACGAGGTCCAGCCTATCCCACATCACTTCAATCAACTCGTCAACGTTCATCCATTCACGTGAGGATATCGGTACGGAGTTTGGGATCTTGTACCTGTGGCAATGAGTGGATAAACCTTAATATCCCACCAGAAAGATTTCTCACAAGAGATCGAGTTCTTCTATAGATATAGCATCAATCTAGGATTGATTAGCTTGTGCGGTTCTGATTCTGATTGCAATCGTACTTTATTCAGGACCTGACCGAGATGAGAATTTAGCAGGCGCATCAAAGTGCGAATTACTTACATAGAGGGCCGGAATATATACCCTTGTGGAAGGACATCAACGTCAAATCTGTGCTTGTTCAAGGACAAATTTCCTACCTATTTCCTTCTATTACATCGACGAGGTCATCAGCAGTTGCATTGGCCTCCCGAATAGCGACATCTGCATTGCTGATACGATACTCGCTAAGAATGGCCTTTATTTCTTCATGGTCGATGTTGGTGAGTGGGACAGTATTTGTGATGGCAATCCCTCCCTTATCCTTCTTGCGCACAGTGATATTTGGAGGTCGCTTATTGAGTCGAATTCCAAAGCCTTCCAATTCAGATTGAATGATTTTCTTGTCGCCAAGCGGTTTAAGGACATCCAACACGATGAATATAAGATTGCACGTTCTTGCCACTAAGATTCACTATTTGAGGCGAGGATGCTTGGAAAGCGAGGGCGAACTATACCAGCGATAACTATTATCAAGCAATAGTTATTTTTACTGACTTCTGGCTCGTGTATTTATAGGAAAATACCTTGACGACCTCTTCCTCGACCATCGTTTGCTCCTTCAATGATACCGGCTGCCTTCCTCGTCATGACAGACCTCACTGCCGAACGAAGTATGACTCACGCAAGTCCAATATTTGAATAGGGGCACCATGCACTTTCAAAGTACCCGGGACAGTTGTCAGAGTCGTGAAATCGATTTCCGAGACTTCAGAATGCGTGCCAGTGAGTTTGGACATAAGTGTAGACTTCCCCACTGATGGGAATCCTACGAATCCAACTGAGGCAACACCGGTTCTAAGCAGTAAACAAGAGGATCAGGTTTGGCTCTTGCTTGAATGAAAATGTACAGGCAGACCTAGCAACATCGAATCCGATACCGCCACCACCGCCTCCGCCACCAGACGGTGTGGAGATAAGTTCTCGTCGTAGCTTGGCGAGCTTGGCCTTGAGCTGGCCCAAGTGATAACTTGTGGCCTTGTTTTTTTGGGCTATTAATTAACAAGACTGCATGAACTGGCATGCAGATGTACCGTATCATGTGCAGACTAACTTTTGGCCTGGTAATACATGAATGTCTGTCCAAAAAACGTTCAAGAAACATTACGAACCATCTCATCTTCGATTTCCTAACGATAACGAAGGCCATGTGAGAATGATGTAAGACAAAAGAGTTGGATGAGCCACCTTGATCTTTTGCACTGTGGTCATTGTTGTGGATGTACAGAATGCTTCGGTAAATGCCGAACTTACCTCGCAATCAGGGCAACGGACGCTTCTAACAACGCCTTCCCTTGGTTTTCACCCCGGCTTGCAAGTCCCACCGCCAGCTAGCTCATCTAGCTACCTCACTCTTTGAATCGCTCAACACTCTCTTCATCGACTCAAGACAAATTTATGCGACTGGCTGGACCTAGTCAATAGCTTGAACCATCACTCCCTCTCGACAATCACTTCCCCCCCATACACCATCTTTACTCCTAAGCAAACAATATGTGTGGAGGTCCCAAATGGAAGCGAGAACATGTTCAAGACCACAAAGTTCGTTTCTATAATGGCATCGTATACCTTTCAGTCGAGGCTGACGTACCTGCTCATAGTTCGACTTCGTTAACGTCGGTGATTTCGCTGACAATGGGTTCATGATGCGGCTAAAGTAGGAAGACGCTGATAATTCCGGATATCTTCCCAACTCACTGGCGCTTCTAGGTACCTCTGGCTGTACATCGTGGTTCTCAAGTCGTTCCTGGTCTACGTTTCCGATATTTTTACTGCCACAACCATGTTAACTACCAATACCTGGTCGAATGAGATTTTCAATGATTGCGAGGATAACCAGAAATGCATTTTTATCCCATTCAATACCGGAAAGTGGCTATTCGTAGGCTGCATCATCTTTGGTTTTCTTCTGGTCAGTACAAGGTGCTGCACAAATCACTCAGTACTCATTACCTCTCAGCTAGCATACGAATCTCGGAAGGCCAAAAAGATTATTGCGAGTCGGGATATCTCTTTTGCATTCACAAACGTCATGGCAAATAACTACTATTCCCTTCGTGAGTCTACAACTTGTTTCTTTGATCGGCCGTTGAATGTTGTTGTTAGGTTCATACCCTCACTTCTGCTTCTTCGATCACATCAGCAACTCCACAAAACTCAGCGACGACTTTGCTTTCTTCGTCTTCTTCACTTTCAAGAGTAAGTGGATGCTAGCATTGCTCTTGGTGTCATTATATCTGATTCCCACGACAGGCTGGAAGCGAGTTCTGCTTGCAGATGGTCCTCGACAGACCATCAATGCCTTGACGCTCTATGCAATTTATGTGGCTAAGCGCGATCCGAAACTCGAGTGGTATGACCCAAGACAGTACTTCTCGAGTTCGGTGTCGACTTCCGCCCTCACCGTCACCACATTCTTCACTGTTGTGGTCTTCCTCGGTTCGTTGCTGCTTCTCCTAGTGGCTGGTGTCTGTTATATTCCATTACTACTACACATCCGAGGTAATCTTAAGGTGAGTTGGACTTTGTGCCATTAGCGACTTTTTCATCAACTTTGCTGTCCAGGAATATGTATGCCATCAGTCCGACAAGGTGAGCGCAATATTGATTGTCACGGTCGTTCTCTGCTTATGCTCTACTTATAGCGTATTGAAACCGTCATCACGCGAAATCGCAAGGACCGCGTCGACAAGGAAAATCGCGATTTCGGCAATGCTAAGGGTGGGAAGAACCTACCGCAACCCACACTTCCCAAGCTAACTGTTGATGATAACGTCGATGATTCTGCGTCCATACACACTCGAGGACCTCCGCCAAGCACCTATACCCAAGATTACAACAGTTCAGAAAACAGAGCCAACTATCTACCGCCAATGCCAGCTTATGGTGGCTATCACCAGTCGTCTGGAAATTCTTCGTACTTCAATCCCTCCCACTCAACTCTTCCTCATGACGATGACAATGAGAGTACTGCACATCTTGCTGCAGCTGCAGCTCCGTTCGCGTACCAGCCGGACAGACCTGGTTCTGCCAAACCTCATTTACAACCAAACCAGCAATCCGTCACCTACGATCCGTATGATGTTTATTCCGGGCGAGCAACGCCGTCACAACAATACCCTACACAGAGACCAATCCCTCCTGGCAGCCCTGCACGGCGGCCTTCCAGCGGTCTAGCGTATGACGACGAGGATTCGCAACAGCAACAACATCAGTATTATGGGGGTCACATGCACCAAACCTCAAATGATAACACATATACAAATTATTCAAATACCCACAACGCACCCCAAGCACAGCAATGGAGAGGAAGAGGGTACGATGAAGAACATCGAGCGGGTGGTTATGCCATATAAATTCACTTTTTTGGTTTCATTGTGTCTCTTTCTGTGCCTGCCGCTGTTGCCTTGACGTGCTTAGTAGTTACTCGTCCTTTACTAGTACCCCTTTCTTGACTTCATTTCCTCTTCTTCTCGTCTATCTCTACGACGGACATCGTGTATAACATCTGAATAATTATGGGCTGGCTATTTAGAGTATCCCATCATAAACCAGAGAACAAACTGTACAGATGACAAGCGTAGGATCAATCACAAGAATAAAGTAAAGATCGGTCCGCTGAGGTCGCGAAGTTCATGCCAACTTAGCTTAGCTGAGCTTGCTCCATATTACGAAGATAATTAAGAATATGAGGAGAGCTATTATGGCCGCTGTAACCGCACGCTGCTGATACATCCTGTGAGATTGAGGTTATTCGTAGTATTCTTCAATCTGGCAGATAACATTTGGAAGCGAAAACTCACCGAAAGATCATTCGCTTCAATGTGCCAGCTGCACGCTCAATGGACATATCTGCACCATGTAGCTGTGGGGAAAAAGTAAGTGAGCTGTGATTTAAGGTCGCATTAAGCCATACGCACTGTGTCCCTTGCGTGCTCAATCTGTTCCCTTTGCTGCCTGAGATTCATTAAAATATCGGCACCCTGGTCCTCAGTCTCCAACGCAAGCCTTTGGGACTCCTGTAGCCTCTTCGTCCCGTCTTCAAGCAGAGCAGTCCCAGTCAACAAGCGCGTCCTGTCGCTTGATGTATTATATGGGTCGTCTGAATCTGCGAAACCTCTTCCTGGACGGGAAGATGACAACAAATCGGAGCGCATCAACGATGCATTGAGGTCTTTAGAGAGTTTCTTATATTTAGCTAGATCAGCTTTGGCGGTGCTAAGGCGTGCTTGATATTTAGCACGTTGGGCCGGGGGTATACTTTGGACTTCAAGTTCCATCTGCGAGACCTGATGTAATGTATGCCCAGTGATTTTGGATATATGCTGAGATAAGGACAGACAGCATGAATAACGATAGACGAACCATCTCGTCTGCTTCATCCAAGTCCATTTCTGCGCGGCGCAAAGATGCCCTGCGTTGCTCTGAGATTGGACGTTAGAATTTTGCCTACGATGAAATTAGCACGTCACTGAAACAAACCTAATTTCTGTTCCTCCTGACCATCGCCTTCCAGCTTCTGCCGTATCGTTCCTATGAATTGCTGAAAATCTTGCTCATAGGACTCAAACAGGGATGCCGGTGAGGTATCCATCGTGAAGGAAGTTCTATCAAAGCGCGACAGGCAGAAGGCTAGATGGTCGAAGGAAGCTAATGGATAGGCGTAACCCAGTAAGAGTTGTGATCAAATGTGGCGCAGCTGACGAGCCTTGTCATACAGTACAATTGCCAGGGGGGTTCCGGCAAATACCGACAGATTCCAGAAAAGGTAACCCCCCCTCGCCCTTCTCAACTCCATCCTTGCCGACAACAAGATTCCTCCAAATATGGCGGGCTCAGCGTACGTTCGCGTGGCATTCAGCACTTGCTTCTCGTGCTTATGGCTATTGCAGTGTTTCTTTATATCTTGACCCGCAAATACGGGATTGGGTTCTGTTCCCAATTACCCTGGTCATGGTACGTGTCCTGAGGGCATGTAACTTTGAGCTCAATACCGCTACATGATATCAGATTCTTGTTGGGGTGCTCCGCCACTATGTCATGCTTTTACTGCAATCACAACCTAAAAAGCAATCTCGTCCAGCTATTCGTGAGCAGTATGTCATCCAGAATTATCCCAGTACAGTCCACAGCTCAATATTACCCAATTTTTACCTCCACACTGCATCTCACGTGCTGCGCATGGCACAGGAAGGCACTGGCACGATCCCAAATCTTGCGTGCAACGGCCTCAAACTCACCGATACCACCTCAATTTTATACATCTATATCAAAACACCTTTCGGATGCTTTTGAAGCAGGAACATACCTAAAGGATGGGCCCCTTAAACAAGGCGATGCACCACCGTCACCTCCTAATCCTATGTCGGATCCTGCTGCCATGGACGGGATGATGGCAGGAATGAAGACGCAAATGGTTATGATGGTTCCGCAGATGATTATAATGGGATGGATTAATTTCTTCTTTCAGGGATTTGTATTAAGTACGTCAACGGTTTTTTTCCGACCTCACTCTAAATGCGTATGATTGATACTGGACGGCCTGTGGCGATCCAGTTAAATTACCCTTCCCCCTCACTCTGGGCTTCAAGTCTATGCTACAGCGTGGTATTGAGACACCGGATATGGACGTTCGTTGGGTGTCCTCGTTATCATGGTACTTTTTGAATTTCTTTGGCTTGAACGGCCTCTATCGGCTAATCCTTGGAGGAGACAATTGTAAGTCCTGGCAATCCCCATAACCACACTGCTAAAAATTGTCCTCGCACAGCCGCGGATTCGTCGACAGATATGACAATGTCGCCTTTTGCAGCTGCTGGCACTGCTATACCAGGACAACCTCAGGACTTTAACAAGCTCTTCAAAGCCGAACGAGAACACCTAGCATTGTCTGAGGGCTTATATGCATGGGTCGGTGCCGATGTTGAAGATCGAGTGTTGGGGAGGTATGGGAAACTTTCGTAGTCCTCCTGTGTAATCGTCAAGGCATTAGACACTCTATTTGGCGTTACATACATAATGCTAGTCCCCGCCACGTTACAGAAAAATAAGTATCTGCGAATAAGAGATCGCGCAGCGACGATAATACACAAAATCTTGCAAATAGAATACCGTGTGTAACCCCGGTAATGAAACTCGCACAAAGCGGAGCAATGGTGCCTCAGATGGGTCACATCACACGAGGCCATCGTACAAGGAGAGCGCCTATGAAGTACAATTAACGCGGGAGCGGGGGGCGCGGGGTAGTTGACATACCTGCATGATGGTTGGATCCTGCTTACTACCTTCAACGAATTCTTCGTACGTTAGCGATTCGTCCTTGTTGCGGTCCATGTTTCGGAAAATCTTGTCCACACGCTTCGGCAACAGGTGAGCACACGAGCTCAAGATGTGAGGCAGTGCTTATTACCTTTTCGGGTGTATCCTCATCCACGGGCAGTTTAACCATTTCTCCGGTCATTTTGTAAATGGCCCGTACGATCTCCAACATCTCGTCATGCGTTATCTTTCCATCCTTGTTGATATCGTACAGTTGGAAGGCCCCTAAGAGACCGAATAATATGAGTGGCTTGAATGGGATACAGATTAAGACATGGGAGATACGTACACTTGAGCTTCTCGTCGATCTCACCGCGACTGGTGATACTGAGAGCTACGATGAACTCTCTGAAATCGATCTCTTTGTTTCCATCTGTATCGAAAACGTTGAAGACATGATCTGCAAAATCGCCTGGCTCGCCGAAGGGGAAGAACTGCTTGTATATGCGAATGAATTCCTCCTTGTTCAGACGTCCGGATGGACAATCCTTCCTGAAACCCTTATACCTGTATTGTAACTGTTATCAGATATGAGGGTTAGGAGCGGGACAGGGATGTAACTGACCATTGTTGAAGCTCCTTCTTCTCAACTGAGGAGTGAGCAGGATGAAGATCACTCAGGGTGGCGGAATGAGAGGAAGTATACGTACAGTAGGTGTCCTTTGCGAGGGCATTGAGTTGTTCTGTTGTCAGCTTAGATTGATTCTTGCCCATGATGAAGGAAAACGAGGCTCAGGGGAAGGAGGATAGATGATAGGCAGCAGATACGATTGGGATGAAGTGTGGTGTTAAGTTGTTGCCAGAAGGCAGCTTGGCAAGAACGTGTGTGCACAGCAATAACAAGTGCCTGAGACCCATTACATCTTTACTTGTGGACTCGTGTTGTGATGGTCTTGTATGCATGTATAGGTTCGAGTCTAAGGATAGCCTAGTAGGGTAGGGACAACACATGTATAGCAAGTATGCAACGAGGATAACGTAAATACCATGTGGCCACCGGGAGGAGTGGCGTACAGGAATGGTGGATGGTTGTGGGTTGTATGGATTGCATGGGTTGTATAGATTGTATGGGTTATAGATCGTATGGTTATAGATTGTATGGGTTATAGATCGTATGGGTTATAAATCGTATGGGTTGTGTAGATCGTATGCATTGAATGCTAGATTGCATTGTAGGATGTACAGATTTTGTAGATTTTTGTATATACAATTAATGGGCTTGTCCAACTCGGTTGCCTTTCTTGCCCATACAAACACGCACCCTATATCTTCTCGACCCATCCTCTCATTTCCCTTCTCACTTCGCCTCTTCTCCATCCTCATGTGCTACATTTACGGCTCAGTCGACCAAGCAGTTAATGCTTGTCCTATGTGCAAGGTCTTTCCTCATGCCAGGCATGCCCTCTTGACATCTCCTTTGACTCCGCCTGGCTTAACCCCCTTTTCGTCCCCAGATGTCCGCATGTTCGCGAAATCTGTAGAAATCGTACCGCTCATCCTCGTTGTGATGTCCTCTACCTAAAGAATGCCGAAGGTACCTCGTTTCTGCCTTTTTCAGTCTTCTTGCCACAGCATGGTTGACAACGTGGTCTAGTTGAATGCTTTAATGGTTGCGGCTATTGCAAAGTACGTATATCCTCTTTTCTGTTCTCTCAGTCCCCCTTAATCCTCTCCCTCTCTCTCTCCCCAGTGGGCACGCATCAAGCCTCCACCCAATCTCGCAGGTTGGAATAACCCAGGATGGCCTGGTTGCTGTCGTCCCCCAGCTCCTTCAGAACATCGCTTCATTCAAATAGCAGATTGGAAGTCAATTAACGTGATCTATGGAACAACTATCCCTCCCGAAATCAGCGCCGCATTAGCAGGTCTTCAGCGTCGCGGCAACAGTCCCGTACCTCCTCGCCCTGTCCCGGGCCACAGTCGTCCCACACACGAAAGAAGGGGTAGCACCATCTCTCCTCCTACTAAACCCGTATCTCCCACCTCGTCTGGAAAAAACTCCATTCGAGGGAGGTCGTCTGGTAGTCCCCAATTGCCTTATCATACAACCAACCCCAATATTTCTCGTAGTTCCAGTGTCACAACAATTGCCTCTTCTGTCTCCAACTTACCCGTTGTGGATTATAGACGTCAAGATCATGTGGACAGGGCTCATTCCTCCCGGTCTTCGCCAAGTCGCAAGCACACGGATCTTGATACCTCCAAACGCTCAGGCTCAACTCATGGTCACCGTCCTTCAGTAACACCGGCCACTACGTCAGTTTCTGTTTCCAATGTAAACGCCGACGGTCGTGCGATTTCCAGCCAACCTTCCCGTCACAAGGCATCCTTATCTACTTCGAGTATTCCGTCTGCCAAGTGTCCTCCTTGTGCTGGGGACCGTCCTTCCTTTACCGTTCCCAGAACACCAAAGAAGGACGACGATGATTCTTCGAGTGCTTCCAGCAGTAGCGGCAGCGAAGGAATGCTATCAGATTGCACAGTAACTTCGGATGGCGCGTTCACGGATTATTTGTCAGATGAATCGGAAGCAGAGCTGCAGCGACAAGCCGAAGCCAGAGCTGCTTTGGTAGCGCAGAGTCAGGCGGAAGAGTTGGAATTCAAGGCTGCTCGCCAGCAACTTGCCCATATTGACTTGCGACCTCCAAAAGCTTGGAACTCCATCAATTTGCACTACAATTCCTCCGTTAGGCTACCTGCTGGATCTGCACCTTACCCTCCTAATATCCCAATTTCTAATGCTACCCGTAGCTAAGTAGGTACCCAACTGCGAATACGTCTCACATGTGGGCATCGCCATGTATTAGCATCCTGACGCATTTTACGTCTTTCTTTCTTTCTCTCTTTTTTTTTTTTTTTTTTTTTTTTTTTTGAACTGCTGTCATATCTACTTGGGACCGATGTATGCTTTATCTGCTTTGCAATGTAGCTTTTGAACCGATTAACTATGATTGCGGGGCACATAAGGTTCAACGGACTCGTTCAGAGTCACTAGTTCAAGTTGCGTAAACAGCCCATATTTGGACTCTCAACCCGACTCGGAGGATCGGTCTGCTCTCAGGCTACTGCTGTGGGTGACTTACCCTCATCCCCCATGAACCTAGCTCGCCATTCAATCACTGCCACCGCTCCAGTCAACGTCTTCGACGCACATCTTGATCCTGACTGTCAAATATTCACTGCCACAACTCAGGCGGGCTTTGGAGTTTACAGGACATGTCCGCTGGAACTTATCCGGAAACGCGGTACGTGTCATTCCTTCTCATCGCTCTCTTAGAAACAAGCCCCTTATCTGATGTTGGTAACGTCCAGAATTCACTGGTGGCACCTTAGCGGCTGCGGTGCCTCTAAACACTTCCAATATCCTATTCTTGCTTGGGGGTGGTAGGAGTCCTCTTTATCCACCGAATAAGGTGATTGTTTGGGATGATGCTCTCGGACGTGAAGTTGCAGAACTCGAGTTCAGGACAAGAGTCACAGGATTAGCATGCAGACGAGGCTGGCTCGCTGTTGCGCTAAAGAGAAGAGTGGTAGTATTTAAGGCTGGTCAACAAATCTCCCGATACAACGAATGGGAGACATGCGACAATCCAAGGGGTATGTCCTATCAAAATTCCTGTGAGCTTCAGTGAACCAGATATGCGCTATTTCAGGCCTACTTGCGCTTTCTACAGCACCGCACTCAACGTTGCTCGCCATTATGGGACGACAGCCAGGGCATGTGCACCTAATACACCTCGAACCATGCTCACCACCGCCACCAAGGGGCCCACCGTTTCCAACAAAGCTACATCAACCGCCGCCGCCGCCTTCGAGGTCTCACATATCTTTCATACCTGCTCATTCATCTCCTCTTACTACAATTACAACTACGCAATCTGGCCGTTTGATTGCAACATCATCTGAGAATGGCACTTTAATACGAATATGGGATACTGAAACAGGAAACCAAATACGAGAACTTCGGAGAGGGACAGATAAGGCTGTAATATATGGTGTTGCGTTTAGACCCGACGAGAAGGAAGTATGCGTATGGAGCGATAAGGGTACTATCCACATTTTCTCACTTGTAGCCTCGGAGAATAGGTAAGTTGTTTTTCTATTTGTGGACGGTCTCCTTCCCCACTCTAACTCCGTAATTCTTCTCCCATCATAATAGAAACCGTCAATCCTCGCTTTTGCCTTTAACACCTTATTTACCGCTACCCAAATATTTTGGATCTGAATGGTCATATGCCCAGTATCGTATCCCGGTACAATCCTCTCATATTTCGATATCTTCGGCATCAGCCAGGTCATCACGAAGTGATGATGCTCCTGAAGAGGAACGATGTGTCGTGGGTTGGATCGAGGCTCCAAGAGATGGTACAAGCACCAATGCCCGCCCTGCGACGTATCAACTGATCGCACTGACATATTCGGGCGGTTGGTATCGTCTATCTGTTCCAACCCCATTGGGGGTTACGAAAGAAGGCGAAAATGCCGTGGCAACTCCGAGTAGTCCCCAGCTTTCCAAATCCCCTCCGAGAATCACGTTTGCACAACAACAGCATCGACCCCGAACCCCAAGTGGATCATCGACGATTTCACGACTTGACAAAGGAAAAGAAAAGGCAGGAGAAGAGAAGAAGAAAGAAAGTCGACAATGCGTCCTAGAAGAATATAGAAAATACGGACGTTGGGATGGCTGGGCTTGATGGCCATTGGCAATCCTCGACCTCTCGCAAGCTTCCGGTTATCGCATCTGCCTTGCACGTCATGTCTCATCGATTTGGACCCTACTTGCTCTCATCAACTATAGCACTCGCATTACGTCTTCGCATACATCTCGGCACCATTTCTGACGATAGTACATCACGATACCCGCAGCCTCGTACTGTGCAGCATTCACGCTCTGACATGATCTAGCTTTGTTTCTTGTGTTGTACCATCAAACACTGTCAATCCATTCCGTTAATATTTCCCTTCCTATCTCGTCATACACTTTGTCCTATCACTTCGTAGTACATGAGCCATGCCGTCCCTCGCCTTCCCTTTCTGGCATGTAATTAGACGCGTGACATGTCGCGTTCGCTGTGACAGTCCGTCGCCCATTGTGCAATTAAGTTTATATCAACCATCCTGATGGAGAACCCACATGCTGAACTCCAAGCAGTTCTCTTAGAGCGAATTTTAAAGAATTCCGTATGTCATTGATTTTCGTCCGGGTTATGTACTAAAGACATACGCAGTCTAAATGTACGGAAGCAATTATGGAACTTAACCACTGCTTAGAGGTCTGGCTTTCTCATACACACGACTTTAGGCGCTGAGAAACTATCACAGGAAATCCTGCGCGCGAATGCCTCCGTGAAGATCGCGGCTGATTTAGCCACCAAATATCGCAAGAATGTTCAGTACAATCTCGAATTCACCAAGGAAGAGTGATGGTGATGCGTCGAGTGCAGAGTCAAAGCCTGCTGGTTGATCTATCTCTATTGTCAGTGTGAAGCAACTGATGAGTGCATCAGTCCTGTAAGAATCACTATTTTGAGACTTCCGTTGCTGTTTATCAATTTCTATTCCATCTTTGCGTGCTGCAGTATCGCCTGTTGATCATTGCGCTTATCGATCTGATTAATGTGACTCTCACTGATCCCGTTGATTTACCGTTTGCCCCTCCTTCATGTTCCATATCACTTCGGTATTGGAAAATGATCACGCCTCCACCTAATGCCATTTCCATTCGTCGACCACGCATGTCGTCTCGCATTTCATTCAACAAGTATCGAGCAAATACCTTCACATTCCAGCACATTCTTGTTACATTCTCAAAATCCTCTACGGTCACGCACATTAAGACTTTGCCATCTTCAATAACATTGCGATTAAAATATATACAAAGACATATTACACATTTTGCAATTTGATACTTCTATTCCAAACTTTAGGACGGAGTGAAGCGCCCTCCTGGCAGAGGAGGGTCGGCACGCTTCACGAGTTCGACGACTTAATCTTTGAACCACCCTCCTGCCTCTCGGGCTGGGACGTGTGGATTGGGACCTACACACATTTCGTCGAAACGCTCAGTGGCCCTGGTCGCGATATTAGTCACGATTGTGTCGGATGAAATACGGTCACTTACTCGTCACTTGTGCCGTCTCATTCACCTCCAGGCTTGACCCAGACAATGGCATCAACAAGGGCGTCACCTGTGTCCGTGGTGGGCCTGGAAACCAGCACCCTTAATGTTGCACCAGAAACCTCACTCGGAACGAATGCCGGTTTGGCCAGAGCGCGACGATGAAGCGTAGAGGGTAGCCTGCTGCTGCCAGATGGGGAGCGCACATAGAGCTGCTCGTTTTGAGAATTGTTCCATTCAGTGTATGGCTCCCTATCTGTAGAGTTGTAGTGTGTTCAGAGTATAAATTGTCATTTTCTGCGAGTAAAGAAAGATCAGCACAACTCACGGTTGTAGTAGTTCGAGACATTAGTGGCAACACCTCGGACTCTTGTTCGTGGACCACCATTGACGAGGACCTCAGCGAATAAGGTTGCAGTGGGTGCCTGAAAATCACCTCAGCACAATCCCTGTGTTCAGGGATACGACTGGCCAAATCATCATTCCATCCTAGCCAGCCGCCGTGAGCAGCATCGAGATAGAGGTCGAAGTTAGGGTGCTGCAGCCTGGAAATCGTGTAGACCACACCATCCTTATAGGCTTGGGCAGCATTAACCGACTTCTCAATTGCCATGTTGATGACCACGTTGCCCTATCCACGCGCTGTTAGTGAGAGGACACAGGGTATCATGTCTTTGAGTGCTCACCAAGGAATCAGGGTCAATGATAATAGATAGCGAAGGCCAAATTGCGAGCGAGAGGGGATGCAAGCTCCCCGGCGATCCCTGGAGAACGAAGCAAGGTCATTCACTGGGTGGAGATGATAACTATAATCGGGTACTATCGATGAAGGCTTTGTACTTATTGGCACCATCTTCGTCAAGTTTGAGTTCGCCAGCGAAGCTTTCGCAGAGCAGTCGCGTTCTGGCAAGTTGTAACTACCGCTGACCCAGTACGTCTCTGCTGTATTTTTCCGAAGACCAAGGGTGCGATGTTTGCAATCTAAGATGTCGGTGAGAATATGAACCTCTATTGCTAGAGACATACCCACGTCTGCTATTCTGGAGATCCATGAGAAAATACCGACTTTCGAACTGACCTAGCGCGAGCATTCAAGGAGTTGCCCTGGGCTTCGAAATAAGCATCTGTAGCAGCGCCGAGCTTGTTGGCATAGATTTGTTTGCCAAGATAAGGCCTAGGATTACCAGTAGTGCTGATATCCTGGCATGCATCCAATTCAAGTATGGCACCCGAAGAGACGAGGGGCTGAGCAATCGCAAGGGCTGCAAGGAGGGACCGGAGGTACTTCATTTTGTACGGCTAGCTGGGTCAAGATCTGTTGAGCAAAGTCAATGGATCATCGGTCATCCTGTACATTTTCTGCAACGCTTTTTATACGGGAACGCTGTCTCCAGGATATACGTTGGCCGCGAAAGACAAGCTCGAGGAACTCTCAGGCTGGAGTTGCGCGCCGAGATTATTCCCCATGTCTCGCAGCGCAGGCCCAAGCCCCGAAATTCCAAATCTCAACCCCCACAAGGATTCAGAATGGGTATGACTACTAACACGATATTGGCGATTGCCTTTGACGTGATCCATTTGATGAATGAATGGGTTCAGATCACTTTGCAATGACCAGTTCATCCCCAGTTTATGTTACAAAATTCCATCCACCATAGTGCCCGAAGTCATAACCACAATCTGCGCGTGGTGATTTCCGCGTCAAGATTATCCAGACAAATACAAGACAGAGGATAGTTCCCTGCCTTTTCCCGTTCCTATAGCCCCACATCAATAGACATCACGCGTATACTGCGTTTAGTGCAAGTACAAGTGCCACTATGCGATCCTTCTGCTTTCCTTGAGTTTCATCCCTTGAGTTTCATCCGAGAGCAGATCGTAAATCCCCCAGCTGGGTAGTGCGTCGTGTTAGGCGTGGTGCATGCGATTACCCCTTCCATTGATTGGCTTGCAGGTAGAATAATGCGAAGCACAGGTTTGACTTGGTTGTCGTAAATTATCGGGATATTGTCAAGCCCTTGAGCGACAGGTTGTAGAAGCAAAATGCTGATCGGCGCTCGGCGTGGTCCGAGCCACTTGAGGCTACAAAACAACCCGGCACGAGGCCAGCATGTTTTGCGGAGGCCATAGGTTTCGCAGACTGCAAATTTTGTGTTGAATAATATAACTATTATATGTTTGAAGCAGGGTCTGAAGTGGATAAGTTGGTGGCTCAGATGTTGTCCAATATTCCGTCACAATTGTGTGACAAGAGTCATCCTTACAGCGTACTATATCGACATGTCTGCTTTGGATGTGTCTATTGGTGTGGCCTATGGCAGCAATGCATCTAGCTGTGGATATTGCTCACCCCCGGGAGAGCGAAGCACAACCAAGTCCAGCCTTCACACAGCAGGCTTTGATGCTCTGCAGTTAACGTGCACCGTACGTTCAGCTCCTCGTCCTCAGTTTGCTCACTAGGAAACGTTATACTTGGATCGAAAGGACTATCAGACGATGGTTGATCGAGGGTGGAGGCGTTCTGGTTAGAACATGATTGTCCCTTCTAACGTCCAATTCATCGGCAATCACAGGAACTTGGTGTTATAAGCCACGTCTGGCTAAATCGTGCTGTCCTCAGTACACAATTAAGTACTCGTCCTTTGCTTTCGGCAACGTCATCCAGTGACTCACCGCTTCAGACTCGATGAACTCCATTTCAAACCATCGAAGAGCCAGCGAAAGCTGATCAATCGGTGAGGTTGTCCGAGGCTGGATTTGGCTTTGGTTAACCCTCCTGAAGTTGGAATAGCTTCGTTATGAATGGTAAAGATAGGCAAGATCTGGTAAAGATACCTCGGTACGTGTGGGCTTACATCCTGGGAGTAGCGGTCGTGATGTTTGGGCTAGTGCTCGTTCAAAGGGCTCACCTGAATTTTCCTTGGTGGACGGAATACACGCAGCTGAGTATCGAGGGCATACAGAAACGCAATTTTCCCATCGTTTTGAGGTTACACTTGAGCCCTCTTCATATACCGAGGAGAAATTTGCATTATTCAAGCGGTATCAAGAGGATATACATCATGATATGAAGTCATCCCCTGGTGGTTTTGATAATTTCTTGGTGGAATCCCCACTCGTGGTCTGTATCCCATATTCTAACCCATCTATGTTCTCTTACGTTCTGCAGCGTCGAACAATTGAATATCCAAGACCAGCTCCCACCGGGTTGCCCCTTGAATATGGATCTTACCACCAGCTGTATCGCCTTGACGGCGAGCTTATTGCGATGGCTGTTCTGGATATATTGCCATCCTGCATATCAAGCGTGTATTTTATATATAATAAGACCTGGGAGCATTATTCCATGGGAAAGGTCGGTACCCCTCGTACAAACTGACGACCTCTCACCGCATTCGTAGCTTAGTGCCCTCAGGGAGGTGGCCTTGGCAAGGGAGCTTAGAGAGGCCGGTGCGCCAGGGATGAGTGCTTTATACATGGGTAGGGTGTTTTCACTGTATCGTCATGCAACTGAAATTATTCAGGGTACTATATTCACTCATGCCAAAAAATGAGATATAAAGGGGAATACTCGCCATCATATCTCGCAGATCCAGTAAGCGATTGTTTCACATTGTCCGGACAAATTGTAAATGTTATTCAGGAAACATACGAATGGTTCCCATTGGAGCACTGCAAGAAACTGCTCGATCAATACAGATATGCATGCTTCTCCAGCCCCGAGCACTCGAGAAATGAAATAACCATAGGTACGACAAATAGCATGCGATAGCTTAGGTGGCTCAATAGCTAGTACCATAGAGGACGCAAACGATCAAAATCTCGTCAAGGATGAGCAGTTAGCGGAATACAAGGGCTTGGTCCGAACATCTCGACGATCCGTGTTGTACCCACTAACGGTATGTCACTGCACTCTGGGGTTTTTGGGAAGCAAGGTCAGAAGGCTAAGCCAACATCATGGTAGCGGGCCCCACAGTGGAACTCTATCACTGCTCAGAGGCATTTAAAGTCGTGTATCAGTGCATTAGGGGTAGACATTGCCAAGGACTTCGTATTTCAGATGTGGTATTGATCATGAGCGAGTAATGTGACGTGACTATTTCCGTGACATGCAAATTATCTATCCTTCCTCCAACCTCAATTTAGTATGGTAAGTAATTGCAAGCCCAGCTAGAACTTTGACCCATTCTTTAAGAAAGTTGCGGCGTCAAATAAGGGAAAGGCGTCAATACGTATATGCCAAATCACTGGAGGCACAAGAGAGGCAGACCTATGAGCGCAAACAGCAGCTAAGGGACGCTTTAGCCACTGGCAAGGCATTACCGACCGAACTTCGAAGGGATGCGAAGGCTCTTGGACAGGACCTAGTTTTCGACGAAGCTCAGGCCGGTGTGTACTCCATGCAGGTGCTCTTAGAACTACTTCCTGACATGCATTGGTAGCGCCAACGTCACACATTGACAATGAGTACGCAACGGCAGGGATTCAAGACCCCAAAATTATCATCACAACATCAAGGGATCCAAGTTCAAAGTTATTGCAATTTACCAAAGTTGGTGTCAGGACTAATAACAATGCCGACCTCGTCTGACTCGTCCTACTAGGAGATGCGCCTGGTGTTCCCTAATGCACACCGCATAAACCGTGGCAACTATGTAATCAAAGAACTGGCAGAAGCATGCAGAGCGAATGATGTGACAGATCTCATCATTTTGCACGAGCATCGAGGAGTCCCAGGTCTGTTGTTGAGCTACACTCCATGCAAACGGGTCTTAATGCTTCAAACAGATGCCATGATTGTTTCGCACTTCCCCCATGGACCAACTGTATACTTTACGCTCAGCAACGTTCTTTTGCGTCATGATATCGGTACATACAAGGAATCGACGGTTTCCGAACAATACCCACACCTTATTTTCGAATATTTCACTTCAAGGCTAGGAGAGCGGATACGAGACGTGCTGAAGTACTTATTCCCGATACCAAAAGAAGACAGTAAACGTGTAATGACGTTTGCTAACGAAAATGACTACATCTCCTTCAGGTATCAATGCTTTCTAACGTTGTGGAATATATATTCACATTTGCAGACACCACGTATTCGTGAAACATGCCAAACAAGTTCAGCTAGCGGAGGTTGGACCGAGGTTTGAAATGAAACGTAAGTGGCAGGAATCTTCTCAGCTTCGTAAATTAATTATTGTTGCAGCGTACGAGATACGGCAAGGGACCATCGAGCAAACCGAAGCTGAGCGCGAATGGGTTTTGACTCACTACACTCGCACAGCTAAGAAACGGAGTGTGCTGTCTGGTCCAGAGACACTACCGATATCAAAAGATCTCCAAGCCGCGAAAAAGATAAAACGATGAGCGATTTTGTCACCATGGCTGACACTGGTATTTGTGTATTGCTTCCATGTAGATCGTTGCATATACATTTTTTTTTTTGGGCTATGACTACAATATTCTCTCATTCGCTGTTGGGGGACTGGGCGCGCTAGTCCACCCTTAATCCTTTGTCCAATGCGTGGAAACCCTCAAAGAAAGCTCCGAAAAGGTCGATGGCGTTTTGGACATCATGCGCACCAGCAGTTTCACGAATGGAATGCATGGAGAGCATCGCATTGCCTACATCCACCGTCCGAATGCCAATCTTTGAAAGCATTGGCCCAACAGTGGATCCACATGGGCTATGGATGGGTGTTAGTGCCAGTTCATGGGTGCCGAATGAAGACGCACATATCATTTCGAACCTCAAACTCCTGGACTTTTCCACCACGCCGTTCCACTAGTTGTTTCACGATGAAAGTCGTTACAGCATCGGTAGCATAACGTTGCTTAGCGTTGGTCTTGATCACAACTCCACCATTCATGACGGGTTTGTGACCCTCCTCATGCCTCGACGCATAGTTTGGATGTACAGCATGACCCATGTCGGCCGAAATAAGGAAAGATCGTGCGACTGACTGAGCAAACGTTGCAGCAGTAGGAGACAGGCGATTGAGTAGGGAAGGAATCAAGCTAGATTCAGCACCCGACGTGGAAACACTACCAATTTCTTCGTGGTTGAACAGGGCGATGCAATTCACATTGCCCTCTAAGCTAGGGAAGTAGTTTGACTGGACGTTCTCTGCAAGCGCTTCGACGGCACAAAAACTGATAGAAAGTCATGGAGATGTTTCGTGTCAGGAGGGGATACATACGAGGACACGAGGTTGTCCATGCGTGGACTGAAGATGAACTCGTTATTGATACCTCCCAATGTAGCAGGCTGTGTATCGTATAGTGACCTAGATGAACGTCTAGAAGTGATACGCGAATTAATTTCGGTGGTGCTCACAACTCGAAGTCATGGATGGCCTCTGGCGCCACAGACAGCTCTGACGCCAAAAGCGATAGCAGGACTGGATGGTGATTGCTCTGGATATTCGATGCCGGAGGATTAACAGGCTTGGTTTCCTTGTTATCCTTCTCATTGTCCTTCGCATTGAGAGTTGACTCAATGAGCCCAAGGATAGGCACAAATTCGGTCTCTTGGTTGAATTTAAAATTATCGTTCGCGCTGCGGTCCACTATGCAAAACATGAAACAAGTTTCTCCTGAGTTCGATATTCAAACACGTACGATGGATGGCAAGACTCGGGATGCGGAGCAAAGGGCCGTCAATCTTGATCAGCTTAGACGTGAAATTGCCACCTGATTCTGCGATAATGACTCTCCCGGCCAGCGAGAGGTCGCGATCAAACCATGTGTGCCAGATGCCACCACCATACGTCTCAACAGAAACTTGGAGATATCCCAATTTAGCTCGCTTGGAGACAGGTCGAACCTGGTTCATTTATCCTCAGTACACTGGTATAGCGCCATGAAATCACGGAACTCACCCGCAAATTAGGACTGTCAACATGTGTCGCCACAATGCTTACCCCGGCCCCATGTTCCCATTTTTGGGGAAGGGTGAAAGCAATCAATGCTGCTTGGTTTCTGCACAGGGTGATGAGCAACTGGGCCAACTCGATAACATCGTGACAGATCACCTTGTGAAATAATACTTCCCTCCGGGTTGAATACTTCCCTCCCAGCTATCTTGTTCCTTGATCTTTACATGATAGGGTAAATCCTGAGTCACCTATTGAAATAATTTCGTCCACCTTTTGGAATCCAGCTTTCTCCAATCTCAATGCAGCATTATGAACCGCATGGAATGGAGTTGGAGAGGCGTTAACAAAGTGAACAAAACGAGCAGCTGCTTCTGGGCCAGCTTGTTGGATCATCATTCTCTGTGCAGTAGAAATCGGCTTGAGATATTTCGAGCAGCGTGCAGAGGAGGACTGACCGGCCAATATCGCTGCATATGGTAATGCTTGAGTTAAATCTGATTGCCATTTTATGTCAAATCACGTGGTCATATCAGCAACTTTTTGCGGTGGGCATCATGTCTTCATTATTGACTTAGACTATTTCGCCACAAGAGCGTCGCAATGGTCCAAAGTTACCCGAGACATGGCCCAACCCAGGTAGACGATCAGTTCAACATTTTCATCCATGCTTTCTCATTGGTGAACTTAGGCCTTCGGAATTATATGCAGTGCCTCATCAAACTCTGTGTTCGATGGCAAGCACGCATACGTACCTGCTCTTGAAGACATCTTGGTATGGGATGTGAAAAAAAGCCAGATGGTGCGGTTATATTTGAACGCGTTCTCAACATTATCCAACTATAAAGCATGGTAGATGGCCATGTGGCATGAAACGGGTCACCGTTCAGAGGTTACTTGTATTCAGCGCTCATCTAAAGTCAACACATTTGCTGTTGGTTATGCTGATGGCTCTATACGTCTCTGGGATGCGTCCACTGGTTCTGTAACCTCTACGTTTAACGGTCACAAAAAGGCCGTAACTGCCCTTGCTTTCGATGCTCAAGGAACTCGCTTAGCTTCTGGATCACAAGATACCGATATTATCCTATGGGACGTGGTTGCAGAAGCAGGCTTGCTCAGGTGCGTTTCATTGTTCTACCGTTTGATGTCCATTGACTCAAAACAAAAGGTTGCGCGGCCACCGAGATCAAATCACTGGGATCCACTTCCTTCACCCGTCTGAAGATTATCCCTCGACATCTGCTTCCTTGGGCATCCTTTTAACCTCATCAAAGGACACATTTTTGAAGGTTTGGGACTTAGCAACACAGCACTGCGTGCAAACGATTGTTGCACATCGTGCAGAGATTTGGTCCATGGCAGTCAATAATGACCAAACCCTCATTTTCACGGGAAGTGCAGAAGGTGATATCAAAGCATGGAGCTTTAATCACAGTTACGTGAATGAGGGCTTGAAAGAAACAGCAACAGGCGAGGTATGTTCGTCAATATGGTTCGATACTCAGAAGTTCACGCTCGCCTAGATCGAAAAATGGGTCCACCCTCTATCAAGTTTCCCTTTGGCATCCAACCATCGCGTTTCTCAGATAACATTCCATCATACTTTGCCTTACCTTGCTGTCCAGTCTCATGACCGATCAGTCGAGATTTTTAGAATGCGGACAGAGGACGAGATGAAGAAAAAACACGCACGACGGAGGCAACGTGCCAAGGAGAAGGCGGAAAAGCTGAGGGGAAAACATCAAGGTCAAGAGAAGGGCGAAACCTTCAAACAAGACGAAGAAAATGAGGCATCCATGACGCTCGTGGACCTGTTCACACCCCATCTGGTTGTACGCACCAGCGGAAAAGTTCGTTCATTTGGTTTCGGTCCTGGCGATGTGAACGGGAATTTGCAGGTAGGCCCAATGTCCGCTGCGTACACGAAGTCCTGACAGTTTCCTCTAGCTATTTGTTGCCCAATCCTCCAATTCATTGGAGGTCTACAATATCCCTCTGACCAGATCAAAAACGGAGGCTCCAGAAGCGAATCGTACATACGTTGTCAACATCCCGGGGCATCGTACAGATGTACGTACCCTAGCCCTAAGCTCGGACGATAGAATCCTTGCATCTGCTTCAAACGGTAAATTGCACATGTTCCTTAGTAGTGGAGTCTAATTTGCTCGTAATTTAGGGTCTGTGAAGATATGGAACGTGAAAACGACTGCTTGTATCCGTACAATGGAGTGTGGATATGCAATATGCAGCACTTTCTTGCCTGGTGACCGGCATGTTCGTTTCACGCTTGTATGCTGTTGGTGTGATCGGCTCATTTTAATTTAGCTAGCTGTTGGCACTAAAAATGGCGATATCCTCATTTATGACTTATCTTCTTCTACCCTTATCGAAACTATAAAGGCACATACAGCCACAGTATGGTCGCTTCACGTGCGACCTGATGAGACGGTGCTCATAAGTGGAAGTGCAGATAAAGATGTCAAGTTTTGGGAGTTTGCACATGTGGCCCCCACATCAAGCAAAGTGAGTTTTCCTTCAACCACGTAGAGCTATTCCAACACATTTTAAGGAACGAAACGGGAGGGTACTCTCACTTGTGCACATTAAAACGTTGAAGATGACAGACGACGTCTTGTCTGTGCGTTATAGTCCTAATGGCAAACTATTGGCTGTCGCATTGCTGGACTCAACTGTCAAAGTATTCTATGAGGATAGTCTTAAGTTCTTTTTGTCGCTTTATGGTCATAAGGCATGTGCCTGCTACGCCCTACTCAGAATCGCAGCTCTAACTGCGTCTTCTAGCTTCCTGTGCTTGCAATGGACATTTCGCACGATTCCAAACTCATTGTCACTTGTTCTGCAGATAAAAATGTCAAGATATGGGGCTTGGACTTCGGGGACTGTCATAAGTCACTATTTGCCCACGACGACAGCGTGATGCAAGTGGCGTTCGAAAAGGATACTCACTATTTTTGGACAGTGAGCAAAGACAAGATGATTAAATACTGGGACGGGGATAAGGTATGGCTTCACCAGATAACTGTATGATATGCGGCTTGATCATCACTTCAGTTTGAAAATATTCAAAAACTTGATGGACATCAAAGCGAGGTTTGGGCGTTAGCTGTTAGTCACCATGGCAACTTTGTGGTGACTGGCTCTCACGACAAATCTATCCGGGTCTGGGAGAAACTAGATGAACCAGTACGCTAACATTCGTCCTCACTCGAAACACTACTCACCTGCGCTCAAGCTATTTCTGGAAGAAGAGCGAGAAAGAGAGATGGAAGCCATTTACGAAGCGGGCATTGCCGATTCGTTCAACCGCTCAGATGGACAAACTGGGAGCGGTGTAATGATTCCAGAAGGAGATGCTGCAGTCGAAGCCACTAACGTTACAAAACAGACGATGGAAACCTTGATGGCTGGTGAACGCATCATGGAGGCGATGGCGTTGGCTGATGACGAACGAGACGCTTTCAGAAAGCACAAGGACGCCATGGCACGTCTCTCAGAAGATGATGCCCTGAGGATGCAGCCCCCGCCACGGAATCCAGTCTTGGTTGCGTATGACCTCGAACCTGAAGCATATGTTCTTATGGTGGTAGAAAAGGTGCCCAGTGCGGCCTTGCACGATGCTCTGTTGGTTCTCCCATTTGGGAAAGTCATTTCGCTGATGGATTACCTTGGCATGTGGGCGCAAAAGGTGTGTGGGTCTTTGGTTGCAGATGCACTGGTCTCACCTGTCTTCCAGGAGTGGAACATACCCCTTGTATGCCGTATCATGTTCTTCCTTCTTAAAAATCACCACCACCAGATTGTTGCCCACCGGACTATGCGGACTTCTCTGATACCCCTGAGAAAGTACCTTCGAGCAGCATTGCTTCGACAAAAGGAGATGATGCGTTACAATCTTGCTGCCTTGCATTATATCCGACATCACACCGATGACAGGACGGCGCAATTTTTCGAGCAAGATGGCTTTGATGAGCAACAACTCAAGGCACGAATCGAGGACGGCAAGAAGCGCAAACGAATAAGCATCAAGGCATGATCAATAAATAGTTCATATGGTGTCCAGAATACACGTTAGGCTGTGGGTATGATTACGTCGTTACTTGCTCTTGCTGTTTGAAATGCTCTTTGGAATCCTGTTTCTTCTCCTCATCCTTGCGGCCCCCATAATTCTTCAGACCTTCATGGAAGTAATTCAGCACCATGTCAGCCACAATTCGATCATTTACGCACCAGATCTTCGGCTGTGACGCGCGCCTCATATACACTTCGAGGATACCTGTCTTCAGATCTGCCAAAGCAGAAAATGCTCCCTTGGTTAGGTCTACATGCTTGCTCCCTGGGGAACATCCAGCGCACGTATCGACGACTCGAGCGAAAATACACTTTCGATTTCCATTGCAAACTATGGTCAATTAATTCGACGTCGTCTATTTGATGATCTGGCACACACGTTCGACGAATTCGAAGCACTTGGGGCGATCATACCAACCCTCGAGCGTAAGGGCACAAACGAAGGAGTCGTCCTACAGGAAGCCATTCAGTACACGAAAAAAGGGTATTGGTGGAACGTGGACATACAGTGGGAGCCCATTCTGTCCTGGGCCAGCAGCTGGGATTCAAGAGGTCTTTCCCGGTGTACCTGAAGTAATCAAAAATCATGGAGAATGCCCGTCAAGATTGCCCTACCAGGTGATGGCGACAGGTTCTGGTTTACCGAACCCAATGATAGACTTCAATGCCTCCTCAATAGATTGTGCTGCGCCGGCTATCCCGCCAATAATTGATGGTCTCGTGTTCGTCGCTGTGTCGTGCAGATGCTTGTCGGGTGGTTTATGAGGGTGATGGTTCTTGTCGTGCCCTTTACTCTTGACTGTGCGGTGGTGTCCATGGTGGTACTTGTAATCCAGGTTTGTGACGTTGACAGACTGCCATTCTTCCTGCTTGAAGTCGATTGAATCCTGAAGCGTGTGGATGGCGCCAAATTCCCGAGCTTGGGTGACGGTGTGTGGCACGGCAAACACAGGTATGAATTGCGGCACTAATGCAACAGTTAAAAGCAATGGCATGAGTTTTGCCGCCCTCATGACTAGGCGGGGGTGTCGAAGTTGCTGCGTTCGGTCCTCGAGTTTGTCTTGTCCTGCGCTTGTCCAAGTCCGCCTCAATTAGCGTTAATACTAACAGGCACATTCACGTCCTGTCACATGACCACTACCAACCTGCGTTTAATATTAATAACTTAGTGGCGCTGTGAGTTATCGTGAGGCAGCATATACGACTCGTCAAACCGTTACCAGTCGGTCTACATGACTCGTAAAAGCTATACATCCTGCATGAATTCGAGGCCAAGGCTGTCCAGGGGCGCAGACTTACATTGATACTACAGTATTAGTCTTTGTCAGCTTAGCAAAATGCCGCCGGTAGAAGACCGGGGCCAACCTTGACTTTCCCTACGAGGTGCAATGCCTGTTGACGTCTCCCAGCCGCTGCATAGTCGACGAATATCGTCGAGGAAAGCAAACAATGAAGAGGACATCGATTTGCGACGCGCGCGAGGTGAAGTGCGTGCTTTGACATCATTGGTTCCTAGTCACCGTGGCCTCTTCTGACAATACCCTGTTCTAGATATCATGCGCTGAATGTAGGAGGTGCGTTGTCGGCATCACTACCTACGTGTGTATTAACGTATACCATTAGGTTGAAACTGAAGTGTGATAAGCAATTGCCCTGTGGATCGTGTGGTACTTGCCTATCGGCTTTCGGAGCGTCAACTTAACCAATCGTTTTTCAGTGCGCCGGGGTTGTCCTTCAATTTGCCCCAATGGTAGTCTATCTACTGGCCAAGGGACCAGGTACGATTGATTTAGTTTTCCATTGATTTAGTTTTTTGTACCTTGTGGCCATCCTAGGTTCGTTCTGGCAGATACAGCCCAGTTGCATGCAAAGATCACGGAAATGGGGCAACGTATACGTCAACTAGAAGATGCCCTTTCAGTCTTGCAGTCTGCAGTATCTAATGAACACCATCCTCTGCTGCATGAAAGCCTCCTATCGATCAAGTTTGGGCCTGAAAGGAGTCTCTCAACGAACGATCCATCAGCACCAACAGAATTGATAGACGCACTGGGTACTCTGACTATAGGGAAGTCCGGGGAAGTCAGGTATTTTGGGCGGTCAGCTGGCTCAGAGGTACGTTGGCGACCCAGAAGACTAAAACAACCTCTAAATCTTCGCGGCAGACTTTATTCATGGTATGTTTTACCTATACATGCATCATCCTACATTTCAACTCGGATCCAATTAGGCTGGTGCAGAATTGGAGGCTCAAGATGATGTCGATGATGACGAGAGTCTCACGCAACATCAACTCCCATCTGAAATCGTTGAGTTATCCAATACATTCCCTTTCAAAACTGAACGGGGTCTGGCGTGGGCTATGAATGCACTACTTCAACACTTGCCGCCACAACCTCGAGCCTGGACTCTATGCGAAACATACATAGAGCATGGAACATGGTCATTTAAACCACTTAAACGCGACGAGATCATTAACGACATTCTCACACCTACCTACAAATTTCTGAAGGATTGGCGTGTGTCTGGATCTACCATACCATATGCTATTTCACCACATCAGCTTGCGGTTTTGTTCATGATTTTTGCCTTGGGCACCTTTGTGGATTTGACCCTGGATTCATGTAAGTTGAAGGATGTTATTTTGGGATGGCAACAACCTCATCTATTATAGACGATGTAGAGGCGGAGACCTACCACCGTCTGAGCCGAGCAGCATTATCATTGCGTTCAGTTTTCGATTCACCTGAAGTTGCTACTCTTCAAGCTGTTGTATTGATGGCTGCCTATCATGGCCTAGGTAGCAAAGCATACACTTTCGACGGTGGTGTGAGCGTCATCATATTATAATGCCTTTCTTACACATTGACTGTTACCTAGTGGACTCTGCTTTCACTTGGAATGAAGTTAGCTCAGAGCGTACGTCAGTCTTGTCACGGTGCTCCCAGAATTTACCCTTGCTCTTATTCAGCTAGGTTTGCGTGAGTTGCATCATCTGAGGAATCAGAACGGAGTTGAAGTAGCTCTAATAGATCGCGATAGTGCCCGATGGCAGTTTGATCCAATAACTGTACAACGTCGAAGGGCACTTTTCTGGGAATTGATTTCTGCAGAACAGTTTTACGTCAGTGATGTTTTAGATTATACAATCGAGCCTCTTATCCCGGAATTATGCAGAGCCTCGCGCTTGGCAGACCACCGTCAATTATACTGTCCTATATCGACTGCGAGTTCCCCGAGGATGACGAAGCCACGTTAGATGATCAGGGTAATGTCCTCGTTGGCTGTAAGCACTTACTCCGCCTTGTATTTGTGTATCGCTGAATACGCGCAGTTTATCGTTGGAAGTATGAATTCGTCAAAGACATCTTTTGCAGCATCACAGAGCTCTCAGTAACCGCCGAACCCCCTTCATATCAAACAGTACTGGAATTAGATCGCAAGTTGCGCGCGAAGGCTCTACCACCGCATCTAAACGCCTTTCTCAGTCCTGAGGACACGAACTGCTCACTCTCTGTGTATATGCGCGGTTGCCTACTTGAGCAACTCCGGACGGTCTGTAAGTCAATCTCTATCATAATTTCATCTTTCACTCAGGGCCTCCAGCCCTTCTCTACCTACATAGGAGCTTCTTTGTGCAGGCGATGCTGGACTATCCAAACAACCCACTTAGAAGTCCCTACTCACCGTCTTTCCTTGCGGCATATAGATGCGCATCTGGTGTCATCAAGCGGAACTTAAATAACTTCGACCGCTTCCCAGAACTTTGCAGTCGTTGGTGGAGTATCTGGACCCATTGTAAGCCTTGTCATTGTAGCGTATAGTTTGTTTCTGACCCCGGCGTTTAGTATTTTCTGCTGCTGTTAGTGTCTTCGTGGACGTTCACCAGTGTCATTGACATGTTGCTGCAGATTATCGTTGGTAGTATCGTCGCGAGAGCACCATCGTCAAGCATGGCCGCCAGTGCATTCATTGAGTTGGGCCTTGCATATGATCTTTTTAAAAAGGGTGCCGTGAAGTCGCGCCGCGCCAAGTTCGGATTGGTATGTCTTCTGATAATAACCCTTTCCCATTCGTTTGACATGGTCTAGGCGATCCTTGATCGATTGCAAGAGCGTGCGTTGCAAGTTTATTCGCAGTTCAGAAGCGGAAGACCAATATCCAACCTACTTTCTATTGACAAGCCACATACCTGCGATGATGAATTGGCGCTGTTTGGCGGACAAACCAGGGTAATGGTTACAAATCTTTTATCTAGCTCCACTTGCAGACGAGGACGTCCACCTACCTCTTCCTGTGCAGAACCCAGCCCGGGATCAGAGGGTTCAGGTGAATCCAGAACCACACCAACATCTGGTGCAAATGAAGTCCACCCATCCCTCTTGGAATATCTGTCCTGCTTTCCTCCATCAACATCTCCAAGACCCGTGCTCATTGCACCATCGTTCCCCTTTGCACAACCCGAAGCATATCCGACTACCCCAATAGGGTTTGCTGAGAGCAATCAAATGTGGCAGCAGCCACCACACCTCACCGCCACCTCTGACTTCGCTAGCCATGCAGGAGAAGGAAATTCCATGAATGAAGGGACTTGCTCAAGAACCATCCCTCCGCCAGTCCAGGATTCAAGTCACCAACTTGAAGACTCGCTGAGTAGTAACCTACAGGAATTGGGGATGATGATGTCTGGGGATACAGGAATGGATGGGCAATGGCTACAATTCATGCGCCAAATAGGGCTGATAGGCGATGTATCTCAGCAGAATATTGTTGTATCACAATAATTACATTATGTATGATGTACAGTACGCGCGGTATCTGCTATCCGAGTCCGAGTCATTTTCGATTGTTGGTGGCATATAAAAGATGCCAATTTTAGATGCCGATACTGATATTCCTCTTCCTCTGCAATTCCCATGTCCCCCAAATTGAAAGGAATCGATCTTATCCACGGAGACGACGCTGTGTCCGGCGGACCTGAAGTTGCACCATCGATCTCTGTTACCACCAGTATGGCATCTTTCCGGACATGCGGCTATAACTAATTTGCGATTATACAGCATTTAGGCAGCCCAAGCCTGATAGCTTCGAACCATTTTTAGGATCTGGCATTGACTACCGTAACCCCACAAGACATGTATATTCCCGTTATACTCAGGGAATTAGCACCCGTGTAGAACACATTCTGAGCCGTATCAATGTAAGTTCTCGACGCGTCCTTTCTTGTTCGAGAGAAACGCCCATTAACCCTACACCTTAGGGAGGTTTTGCGCTGACGTATTCTTCTGGCCTTGCGGCATCTTATGCTGTGAGTGGGAGTCCTTGGCATCAAGTTTCCGTATGGCTCAACCCCCCAGAGGCATTAGTGCACTTCAACCCCAGACGAATTGCCATTACCGATGGATACCATGGCTGCCACCTTACAATTGAAGTGTTCAGGAAAGCTCGGGGGCTGGACTTTGAAGTCATCGGTCTTGATGATGAGTTCAAACCTGGGGACTTGTGCTGGCTTGAAACCCCGTTAAATCCGACTGGTGAATCGCGGTATGAGGCAATTCACTTCGAGCTCGCTTATCCAACCTACATACATTGGGGCTGATTCGGATGTGATTTCGTATCTAGTGACATACAGTTCTATGCGGACAAGGTAGTTCCTGTGGCTAGTCGACTCAGTGCACCTACTAACAAGGTCGTTTCGTGGATAGATTCATAAGGTTGGAGGAAAATTGGTGGTAGATTCCACTTTTGCTCCTCCACCCCTCCAGTACCCCTTCAAATTCGGTGCCGATTGGTCAGTACTTTAAAGAGATGATCACCCCTGGCTTTATTGAGTATCTCGTCAATTTTAGTGTTATGCATTCGGGTTGGTAACATTTCAACCTATGCAGAAGTGGAAACTTGACATATATGCAGCGACCAAATACTTGGGTGGACATTCGGACTTGCTTGCTGGCGTGTTGGTCGTCAAAACGGAACCTGAATGGGGAGCCGTAAGTTTCTTACTTCTGCATACTCCAACTGCTTGACCAATGTGACATGGTTGCCAGCTTCACAACGAACGCATCTTCATGGGTAATACTATAGGTTCACTTGAGGCATGGCTTTTGCTACGCTCATTGCGTACATTGCATCTCAGAGTTCCACAACAATCGGCGACCGCTACGGCTTTGGCGCAATGGCTAGATACACTTTCTAGAACCCCGGCTGGCCAGCACTACGACGGAGCTCCTGGAGGAGTTATTGCTAAAGTTTGGCACTCATCGTTGCAACCTATCAGCTCCACTGGATTTGATCCGAAGACCCAAATGGAAGGCGGATGGAACGCTACGTTTTCCATTCAGGTCAGTTGAAACTTTGGTGTCTTTGAGAGCGAAAGGCTAATAAACATTTAGTTGAGCAAAAAAGAGCACGCACTGCAGCTCCCTCATTTGTTGCACTACTTCGTGGTACGTCTATTATTACTCTCTGGGGGGCATTTCCCTTACTCTATCGAAGCCCGCAACGAGTTTGGGCGGTGTTGAGTCGTTGATAGAACACCGCATTCAAAGTGACCCAAAGGCAGACTCAAGGCTCCTTCGGTTGAGTATTGGTGTTGAGGATGTTGAGGTACGATATGATTAGCCCCCCATAATTCCAACCGTTCACTGTGTTATAGGACCTCAAGCGGGACTTCCGTTCAGCCCTCCTGCAGCTTGTGCAGGTGTGTTGCGATCATCATCGTTGTGCTTACCCATTCTCACCGATGCTCTAGGAGCGTAGCAAGCTGTGATTGAGAAGACCCACCTCCCGGCACAAAAGATGTAGCACTGCGTTTTTAACTTTCGATCCCACGAGCATGTAGTATCTAGCACGAGCCCTCGGGTTTGACATTTGATCGGAATTTGTTAATGAATAGTTTTTCTGCATGTGTTGGGCATGTAGGCAGAGGCATCGCCGTTAATTTGAAATCTCACATTTATCACACCATCAAGGTTGACTGTTGACGCTGTATTCGTCGCTTAACACAATAACGACGTCGGCATTGTGTGCCCTTCTGAGCATGGCTTGCAGAGCAGATTCATATCAATTGCAACCAAGACCTTCAGAAACCAGCCGAGGTTCCATGTGAACCTTCTTTTAGTCATCACCAGTCTGCATCTCCACGCACCTGGATTTTGTTAGGAGCCGGATCCTATGCAGGTCCTGTCCCTGGACGGACAACGCCATCCATTACCTGTCCAGAAGCTGCTGGAGAAATTGGGTATTGGATCTCAATACCGGCAATCAAGTCTAGAAAGTAATCGAAATGAATGATTCTGCCAGCGTTGGACTTCATGCGGATCAAGCAATGGTATTAAATGGGCAGGCTCCTGTATTACAACATTCGGGCAGAATAATATAATATATCCAAGATCAATGTTGCTTGCCTTGATAGAATCGGAGGAAGCTAGACTTATCCTCCCAACCCATGGCCATCCTTTTGAATTTACCTATATGTGCTATCAACGCAGCACAGGCTTCTGTCAATTGTTCCTCTCCGACTGCGCCTGCTAGAACGTCATGTGCCATGAACAAAGGCGAACTGGGGGACTCTGCCTGTGTGAGCAAGCGTATGGACATGGATAATGGCATCAATGATGATGCTAAGGTCCACACATGTGGCATGGGGTTCATGGCATTATAAGGGATGGATAATGCCATTGAAGGGGCAATGAGTGTTGGAGGATCGATTCTGGAAAAGGTCATGAGGGTTCGCCTTGGTGCATCGGCGGCAACCTACCGAACACACATCACAAAAACTTGGAAGTTCTTGACAGGAAGGGTTTGGCTCAATACATTGCCGAATCGGAGCAGCCCTCGGCCATTGCTAGTAGTGCATTCTGGGAATACAACCAGAGGCCGATTAGCTGCCGCGCGTATTGTTTCAAGGTCAGTAACGTTAGATAACCCCGATTGACATTGTGGTACTCGGCCGGTCGCGGTAATCATAGCCAACAGCGAAACTTGGCGAAATCCAACAATGGGTATCCTGCTGTTCACTGGCCTTGGTATAGTGGCATGTATGCCCGTGGAAACACCAACAGCATGTCTCCCAGGCGTGTGTGTAATTGGGGCATGAGTATTGGCTGTCGCCTCTATCGGAATCTCGCGTACAACAGGAACGACGAAAATCGGATTGAACCTAATTCGCCGAAGCGTTACTTTCAACGCCGATGAGCAAAGAGGAAAGCAGCACGAACCGCATTGCGAGCCAGAGTATTTCCAGCCATGAGATCCAATTGGACACGATAATGTCACCAGATTTCGGCTCCCAAGACTCTGAAGGCCTGGCGCCCTTCCTGGAGTACGATCATATCTATCTCTGACCAGGCAATGATATACCAAATATACTCACGCGCGCTTCCTGGACACCACTTCAACCGGTATCCAGAAGAATCCGAGAACGAACAAGGCAACGCGTGCAAGGATGCTGGTTAGGAGACGGGAGATAAAGAGGTACAATGGCCGGACAGGGTGCTGTTGTTGAAATGACGTTAGGGGTGCCAACGATGTCGAGCAAAATAGCCAACCAGGATCAGGCACAGCCCCCGGACTAAGACGACATATGCCAGAAGGATGAGGAGAACAAGGAGTGTTCTGATGGCAGCCAGGAGATAGATTAATGGCAGGGCTAACTTTAGCAGTATGCCCGGGTCAGCAGGGGGGACAGGCGTCAAAAAGGGCTGTAGACGAGGCAGTCAGCGGCAGCAATGAAGTGGATGAGGCAATTTGACCTGAATTCCTGTACCAGGGTCCTACGTCGGAGATTGATGAGTGGTAAAGAGAGAGATGGACGGACAAGAGACTCAACTCTATACGCAGAGAACTTTTCCATTGCGGTCAATGCGATGTAGATAGAATACACGTGATCGTGACAACGGACTGCCATCCGTCCTAATCGTTCCATCGTCCACATACATCCATGTCCACAGATTCGCCACCCTCGTTTGGCCTCAAGACCGCGCTCCGTTTCATTCTACGCAGGTATCAGAAATTGCACATCTATGGAAAGGTAGCTTCCTCCGCAGCGCGCAGTCTCCTATTCTCCTGAGCTTCGCAGATATTCCTCTGGCTTGTCGCTCTTTTCTATCTTGGTCTAGGCATGCACCTCGCCTTTCAGTTTATAGATTCAAACCTTATCCCTCCGCAGGCGTCCTCATTATCATCATCACCCCAAGCCGCATTGCCCAGTATCTATACGATCATGCTCGCATGCTGGCTGAGTCCCGATTTGGTTGGTTGGTGTTGTCGCTTGCAATTGGTATGTGCGCATACAGCATATCTATTCACGTGCATCACCTCACATTATACCCCACATCGTGCCATCATGCAGTGGGCATATCCTTTCCGCCTCTTGTCGGACACACTACTCTCGTAACCTTATGCGGCTTTGCCTACGGCATGAAGGGTTTCCTTATTTCATTGCCTGCATCGGTTCTAGGAGCCGCAATCGTATTCTCGCTTTTGCGCCTCGTGTTTAAAACAAGGTTACAGAACTGGGCCGCAAAGAACGAGAAATGGCAAGCCCTGGAGGCAGTGGTGGTCGGTTATCATCCGCATTCACCGTATTTCATCATCCTGAGATCACGATCTGTTAGAGAGAGAAAGGCCTTCTCCTTATCATCCTTATTCGAGTCTCGCCTTTCCCTCCGTGGGTCTATTCGAATTCATTGTTTGCTGTTAGTCCCCTGTTCCTCCTTTCGTACACATCCCTGACGGCTATCGTAGTCCATAGACTCTGTTGCACCTTGGCAGTTTGTCACTGCAACCCTTTTCATTTCTCCTAAACTTTTGCTGCACACTTTTATTGGCTCACGCCTCGCCGCCTTGTCAGATGGCGATCAGCGAGAGCATATGGATACCCGTACGTCTTATGACTCGATCAGTCTCCTCTACTCCCTGTTAACCACTTCCAATTAGAAACCATTGTATTAAATGGTTTATTTATCGCCAGTGGTGTCTGTATCGCCATCTTTACCAGCTGGTACGTTTGATCCCACCATCCATGTGCGACTATCTTTCACCTTCGTATCTTCAGGTGGATCTATAAACTCGTACAAAAGCATATCAGCGATACAGATGATATACCTCCGGAGGTGCGAAACAGGGCTAATGACGCATTAGAGGAGCTAGACGAGGAGGCACCACTACTTCCCTCCTTCGATGCTCATAATGCCCATTCATAGACACCTTTCTATATATCTATCGTGCAGTGTACCGAATCATATAATGATAAAGTGTATCCCCGAGTACATCTATCGTCCCTAGTAGTAATGCAAGAACAGGAGACTAAGACTTGCTCCCATGAGAAATACCAAGATAAACAGCCGTCCGTCCTTAGCACGTCTCTTTGCTTCGCGTAACTGGACATTGCCCTTTTCAACGGAGGCCGAGGCAGCAATTGCATCTTCGTACAGTTGCTCCGTCAATTCTGTTTGCCTCGTTAAGTGTGTTGTCAGCTCCGTTTGCAGCGCACTAATCTCCAATAAACTTGATTCGGCCTGTTGAATGGAACCTAATGTAGTTTGAAGAGCTTGGAGTATTGTCGCGTTTTCGGTCTCAAATTGCATAATCTGTGACGCAGTGAGTTCTATCTCTTCATCTTCGTCGTCCGATTGGGAAGGTGGCTGATGAGAAGGAACTGCAGGCTGCGGGGTACGCCGATTTTGCAATGACGTTGCACCGATAGTCGCGGCAATTATGTTCGAAGATGCGTCCCCTAACCAGCTGGAAGCAATGCCACCTGAGGCAGTCTCTTGGATCCGTGAGCTCTCTAGACCACCCATGGTCGTTGCCTCACGAGCCGCACCCGAGCCAAGGGTTTTGGTTCGTTCGAGCTGGCGTTTGATACGCTCCTCTTGCATGTCCTTTTGTGCTTGACTCGCTTCAGCAAGTCGTCTATTGAGATACCATGTAATGCTTGCGTTATGGGCGGCACGGAAGTCTGCCTGAGCGCTAGAATTGCTTTGGCGCAGTCGTGCGGGAATAAAACGTGACAATGTATGTGTCTTGCTCGCAATGAGCTCCACGCGTCCTATTGATTATGTGGGGAAAACGAAAACGAAATGTCAACCTGCGCAGTCCGATGAGATTGAATCCGCGTCAAAAAAAGCTGCCCACTCTTTTCAAGGGTTTCCATCTCCCGCACTCTGTCTGCGCAACGAGACAATATGATACGAGCTTGTGCATCTATCTGATCCCTTTCTTCGTCGGTGAGATGACGTATATTGGATATGGACGAGGTTTCTGAGTCGCTTAAATTGATAACCTGAGAGGAATGCCGCATGGATGGAACTGTTCGGGTATCCACGTTCAGGTAGGGTTTGCGAATGGTCATGAGCATCCTTGTCAAGGTATCAATATGGTTAAGCTATACAATGCGTGAGCGGATTGGAACAGAGCAAGTCAAGTGGGTGCATACAATGACGTGAGCATTATTGTTGTAATCCTTGCCCTCTGCTGCCTGCTCTGCCAGGGTGGGGTCATGAGGAACCTTGCGCATGTCCCGCCTATGGACGTCGCTGACTTTGGACTGCTTTTCATGAAAAATGTCTCGAAACTCGTTGGTCTGGTCTGCAAAAGGCATGAGGATTGGGGATAGGTGGCACAATGATTGACGTGTTGGTCAGGTCTTGAATATCAAGTTGCCAAATGTAGTTGGCCACGTGCCCCTAAACGTGGCGTATAAAGGACCCGACTCGGCTCGAGTTTCATCTCCCACTAACCGCAATACCTTGTCCGTGCGATTGCACCCTTCTTGTACTCTCGCTCTAGGTATTACGCGGCTGATACTCGATTGTTTTTGTTTGAGGTGAATGGTGTCTGTCCTTACCATCATTTGCCATAGAAAGGAACATACATGTAGCTTTTCCATTGGTCTAGATTAAACCAGCGACAAAAAAGAGTCTCCCTTTAGACAGTTAATCGACCCCGTTGAGTGGCGTCCAACTTATGAATTCTTTGCGCTAAGCGTTTACGATATCGTTCATTCCGGCAACATCCAATCGGAACTGTATGGTATCCCATCGATTAGATTGCCTTCTTTTAAGAGAAATTGAAGAAGAGCTTACAGCAGCAGTCATCTGCATCCTGGATCAATTTGCAAGTGACGTAGCGAGTTAAATTATAAATGTCACGCTCTTGAACGAAAGCACAGTGGACGATCGTCAATTCACTTATCGGTGAACAAGGAATAGGGCCATCCGTCTCTAGTCGGCTTCTGACTAACTCAACCAATGCTTCACCAGTCAACGTTCCACACCAACGTAAGCTCAACCGATGTAAACGAGGACAATATCCATTGGGCCCATTGAATGAGTTGAGTATCCGGTCAGGTAACTCGCTTTCATGAAGCTTGAGCACCTGGAGAGAGGGTAATACTGATAAACACCAAGACAGATCATTGAACGGAATATCCAAGTCGTGCATTTCCAACAGTTCTAACGGTGGCGATGACATGCGGAGATACTGACGTAGCTCCGCTCCAATGCTTTCGAGGGGGTAACCAGTCGGGTCCAATGAGTAGCGAAGGTGTAGGTGCGTAGTGACAGGCGTGATGAGAAATGATAAGATCTGGAATAAGTCAATGGTGCCAACGAAAGTTAATCGTCGCAAGTGACCCAATGTTGTCGATGAGGTGGACTCTGATGGTCGGACGAACTGGCGCAGGCCACCAGGTGAGGTCATCAGTGATAGACTGTAGAGGTGCGGCAACGCTTCTAGGACGTCTAGGATTCTCGCAATTGGAAAGGGTGGAGTCGGATTGGAACAAGGAAACGTGATCGAAAGGGTAGTAATAGACGTTGGGAGTGCACCATGAGCCGGCAGATTGTCGCAAGTTAAGCTGGTCGATGCAAGTCTCGGCGCGTCCCGGAATGAGATTGTCAAGTCTTCAACTGAACCCTCTCTGGAATCAATGTCTTCCACAACGACAATATTTAAGGTTGCTAGTTCGGGGGTTGCAGTCGTACAGGAAGCGAGAATCCGATTAGCACGAGCAAAGCTGTGTGCTCGAAGGGTAAACTGCCTCCATTGGTGACTGCGTGACAATAGCAGTTCCATCAGGGCAGTATCTACAGTACCCTCTGTGCCTGTCTCGATTGTGATATGCAATAAGCTGGACTGGGCTCTGCGTAACCAGACGTGCGTGCGGCTGAGGGCATTGGAGGCGCTACAGTTCGCATAGATGTGCGACCAAACGCTGGGAGCACAAGCCGCTCGCCTCCATTCCGAGCAGACGTGTGAGGCAATCAATGGGGTGAGAGTATAGCCGTCTTGCACACATTTGAGAAAGATGGCGACTAAAATTTCGTGAGGCATTCGAATGGCCAACGTGACCACACCCCTACACAGCTGGATCTGGCGCTCGTGAACATACTTCTGATACTGTAACTGGCGCGCCTTCTGTTGTAGGTCCAATACTTGCGTATCTATAAGCGCCATTTCTCGTTCGTGATGGTATATCATGCCCATGACCTGGGTAAAGCTCACGCCGTGTTGCATACGAGCCCTTTCAGAGTCACGATACATGCTCGTGTCTATTGATAGAGGTAACAAGAAGCTCTGCTCGTCTAAGGTCATGGAGTGAGGATAAAGGTCTGGTGTAGTGATTGGGTCCGTACCTGACATAACTTTCTGTGGCTGAGCCCTAGAGCGTCTTGATGAGGTGATGAATTAGCTGTTGTGTGGTGTTTGGCCTGGCAGCACATCGGACGCGACGAATTTGTTTTCAATCAACTCCGAGTCTCAACTTCAAACCACAATCATAGTCCTGGGTACGTATTTTTCATCGGTGGCCCACATGTGATGATTCAGAGTGGAAACTTTATCGACCCCAAGCCTAACCATCTGTGTTGGGTCGAAACGAAGACCCTAAATGTTCTGGATACTGCTGAAATCGCTATATTCCTTGCTTTAATCAATTTACTCTTTGAACTTATCACAACATAATTTCTTCAGAAACTAATGGACCCACGGCGGCCTCGCGACCCACGTCTTGCACGTGCAGACCCTCGAGTGCAACGGACGCAATCTAATTCTCCAGCACCAGCACCTCAACAACAAACCACCTGGCAAGAAAATGGTGCTAACCTCCAGCCAGTGCCACAGCACACACCAGAGCCTTCCTCCCAGGGTAATGTCATGGACGTAGGAGTCCCTAGTCGTGTGCTATCCCCTTCCCCGCCTCAAACAACATATAGAGCGCGTCCGTTATTTTGTGTTGTGTGCGCGAGTAATCAAGTATGTCCAACCTTTCCATTCGCATTTATTAAGTGCAACCAAGCGTATGGTCCACCAGAATCGATCAATGGAGGGTCATCACGTATTGTCGTACGTATCCGTGAATTAAGAAGGAACACACTCTCAATGAACCACAAGTAAAGCTGGGTACCGCGTGATATCTTCAGGCACGGGCTCAGCAGTTCGCCTCCCCGGGCCTGCAATTGATAAGCCCAATATATACCCGTTTGGAACTCCATACAATTCAATATATGAAGAGCTCCACACAAAGGATTCTAGGCTGTAAGTCCACCATGTGCCTGCTGGCTGACGTTTTATTGAACATTGGAAAAGGTATACTGCAAACGGTTTATTACAAATGCTCGACCGCAATCGCCGAATCAAGCTCGCACCGGAGCGGTGGCAAGATACCAAGACTGTTGCTGACATTGTGATTACCTGCGAGGAAAGGTGTTTCGATGCAGTCTGTGATGGTAAGGATACATTTAAAGCATTTCGTATGGCGCTGAAAAAACTTCTAGATCTAATGTCACGGGGTGGCGATTTCAATCGGCCTGTCCATATTATTAATATTGAAATCAAGGACAATCACGAAGAGGCGCTGATTGCAGGGAATGCTATGCTTGATCTGGCAGCAGCTGTAAGTTGTTAAGTGGTCACGAGGTGTGTGGCTCATTGCCTGGTTTAGATTGAAGCAGCAGAAGACATCGACGAAAGCATTGACGAGATACTGCAGGTACAGCAGGAAAGCCACCCACATAATTTGTTGCATGCTGTTGCTTTTTACTAGGACGTTGAGTTATTCTGTATCATAGATGTTATTATTGGCTCAGGGATTAGTGATCCGCAAACGTGATGGATTGATTTCATAGCAGCATGCAAATTGCAATGCCTCGGGGCGTGGGAGTGGAAGACGCAATGAATGCATGAGAATGATTCACAACCTGACCCCCTATAAATGCTGAGCCGCTGATCAACCCGCGATTTCTCGACAGATTATCATGCCATCTCTCCGCCTTGGAAGCATTGCCCCCGACTTTGAAGCCCAAACCACCGCAGGACCTATCAAGTTCCACGAGTGGATCGGCAATTCTTGGGTAAAAAAGAAGTGTACTATGCAAATACTATAACATTCTAACTCAAAAGTAGGCCGTGTTGTTCTCGCACCCAGGGGATTTCACTCCAGTTTGCACCACCGAACTTGGAGAAGTCGCTCGTCGTGCACCCGATTTTGCTAAGCGGAACGTAAAGGTTATCGGAATTTCTGCGAACGGACTGGAAGAACACGAACAATGGGTGAAGGACATCAATGAATACGGCTCCAAGTTTGCGCCGACAGAAGTCGAATTCCCCATCGTATGTTGACATTCGCGAAACACATACCAGTGATTAATTTTGTCTCCCAGATTGCAGATCCTGATAGGAAAATTTCTACCTTGTACGACATGCTTGACGAGCAGGATGAGACCAATCGTGATGCGAAGGGTCTCCCGTTCACAGTTCGTGTTCTCCATACCCCTTTTCCTCTTTTCTCATGAATTATAGATTCGCACTGTTTTCATCGTTGACCCCAAGAAAGTTATTCGCTTGACCATTGCCTACCCCGCGTCGACGGGTCGTAATTTTGATGAGATCATCCGGTGAGTATTTGTTTCACCATATCTAATTACCGCACTCAAGCCATCATAGTGTCATTGATTGTAGGTTCTCTTCATCCAATCGTAATAGTGGTCTCAGCCTGACCGGATGACTAATACAATAGCCTTGCAAATTGGTGATAAGCACCGAATCACCACTCCTGTCAACTGGAATAAGGGAGACGATGTGATTGTCCACCCCACTGTTACCAACGAGGAGGCCAAAGTACTTTTCCCTGAACACACGGTTCACAAGGCAAGTGCGTTAGCTTGAATTGTGAACTGTCTATTGACCCCACGATGTAGCCATATCTGAGAACCACGCCCCTCAAGGTCGACTAAGTTACATCCGCAATACGATTTAAAAGTGGATGATTTGTGGTGTATTTATGTTGTAGAATCGGATATTATCAATCAGAATGGATTTGATGATTGTCGATCATTTAGTGTTCCACTATCAGATAAGATATATGAGTACATCGAACCAAACAAATACTGGAGTACGCGCGTCCGTGGTCACTACTTTCACTCAAGAACCATGGCTAGTGCAGACGGAGGCGCCTATAGGCAAGTTCACGAACCATTTAACATACCAATCGACTGAACCGTTGTCCAGTTACTCATTGACAGTTTTTTCCCCGAGTGGGAAGCTCGTTCAGATCGAACATGCACTTGCCGCCGTAGCACAAGGCACGACAAGCCTCGGGATCAAAGGTCAAATAGTTTACATCGCACTTCTGCAACGTGCCTAACATGCAACTGCAGCATCGAACGGTATCGTAATCGCAACAGAGAAGAAATCATCATCTATTCTAATTGATGATTCAATGTTGGACAAAGTTGCCATCATCTGTCCTCATATCGGGATCGTGTACTCGGGCATGGGCCCAGACTTTAGGGTTCTCGTTGCAAAGGCAAGAAAGACGGCTCAGGCATACTGGAAAGTGTATGGAGAATATCCGCCAACGCGTGTACTAACACAAGAAATCGCGACGGTGATGCAACAAGCTACCCAATCTGGGTATGAACATTCATAAGTCAGATGTCAGCGTATCACGCCTGCTAATTGCTCGTGAGCAGAGGAGTCAGACCCTATGGAGTGTCACTGCTGGTCGCTGGTTGGGATATCAATCGAGGTCCAACACTGTATCAAGTTGATCCGTCCGGTTCGTTTTGGGCGTGGAAAGCGAGTGCGATAGGGAAGAATATGGTCAATGCCAAAACTTTCCTAGAAAAACGGTATGATATCCGTAACCCCCGGCACGCGTGTCATCGCATCTGACCTTTTATAAGCTATAACGATGATATCAGTCTGGAAGATGCCATTCATACAGCTCTTCTGACGCTCAAAGAAGGGTTCGAAGGGCAGATGACGGAGAAAACGATCGAAATCGGTGTTGTCACAGTGCCAAGTGCCGAGGATTTGGAGGGGGTCCAAGTTGCATCAGAAACAGGTCGCCCTAAACCCACCTTTAGGAAGTTAACGGAAGAGGAGGTGCGAGATTATTTGGCTTTGTAACTATGCGTGGGGTGTGGCATGGTCGTGTTGATCAAATGTGAAGAGCGACCCTATCCATGACCGCACCTGATACAAACACTTCAGTTCATCACATACGTGTTTTTTTACCCAATTCAAATCGGTTCATATAATGGAACTACTCCCCACAACCACGTTGAACGGCAAACAAAAGGGCTGTTGACCGGGACCCATGATCTTGGATCTTGCCCAGTCCGCCTGGACCGAAAGGGCAGCTCATTTGCCACTCATGCTGAACGAACGCCCAAATAATCGATGATAGGTAAAACACTCCTATTTGCATGCCAAAAAGGCTGCGCACATGAGTTCGATGATAAAAATAATCAGAGATACATAGTCCCAAGGAAGACATAAGTAGGTCAGCGAGGATTGTTCCAGCAGAGTAACCATCCCGGGAACCAATCCGCTAAAATGCAGGCTTACCCTCGTCGTGTACCCATCGCTTGCATGGAATGCCGTCGTCAGAAGGTGAAGGTTCGTAGAGATTGGACCCTGTTTTCTTTTCAACAACTAACCCGTGCTCTCTGTCAGTGTCAGCACATGAAAGAAGATGAGATTTGTGTCCGCTGCAAAGCTAAGAACTTAGAATGCAGATATGTGCCTGTGTCCAAGGATGAGGCAGATAGTCAACCATCGCCTACGAGTATCTCTTCTCCCCCACCAACGGCTCCTGCCTACTCACAGGCGGACCCAACTCACTTTTTACCGGCACCCCCACCGGAGGAAGTTCCTTGCGGCAAATGGGTGACTCAGGGGGGTCAACCTGACCTTCGCTCACAATCAGGAACATTTAACTTCCAGCACGACAGTGAAGGGGTCGCGACAGGTCATGCAGGGCATAACTATGTTGAGTACAATATGACGGATCGTCTACTCCCGCAGGATGACATCTCAACATCTAACCTTCCTTACCACGTTCAACCTAATCACTCCCTTCAATATACCGACTCCAATCACTCCTTGCTGGAGCCGACGGCCGATTCGAGATCAGGCTACGGACATGTGCATAGTTTAACAATGGATGCCGCACCGCAGAACGTGGCTTCAGTCACCGATACCCCGGACCCAACCATTATGCCTACGGTCGATTCACGTCACGGGTTGAACGGATTCCACACCCCGCGACGCTCCGTGCAGCTCCAGATTCCTTCCATGCCAGCAAATACCCCCCAATTACCACCCACCCCGTCCTATCCGGTATCAGCATATCGAGCAGAACCTACTCTACTCTCTGATTCATTAGAGGTTGTACAGCTCAGTCCAATACGCACGCCCGACTCTATACAAGGGAGCCCTCAACATACTGATATGGCACCTTACTTCCCTCTCGAGAGCGGATGGGGTGCTAGCATGCATCCACAAGATCGGGTTCCTCGCAGTCAGCCCACGAATATAACGAATGATGCATCTTATTACGAGGGTTATACTGCACCTGGTCCATCGAGGTATACGCTCTCTAATGGGGGTGTGAGCATGCATGGCGATGGTCTTGAATAGATACTGCACACTTTCTGGACTTGTACGACGCTCATTCGTTATGGTAATCATTTGTAATACTTCGCAATGAACTGTTTGTAATACAACCAAGGGTGAAATATTACACATTCATGGGCATTTGGTCACTATTCGTTGTCTTTTTAATAGGGCCAGGAGAGTTTCTCGCCGAAGTTCCAGTGAACGGCTTTGACCGATGTATACTCCTCCAGTGCATAGCTACCCAGCTCACGACCTGCATGATGGTATGAGCTAAATGGCACCTTCACCAGTTTCACATACTCACCGATTCCTGATTGTTTTTTGCCTCCAAACGGGACGTTGCTGTGCAAAACATTGTACTGGTTTACCCACACCTGGTAATGGTAAGGTGGTATTAGGCACAAGCTCGTCTGTTAGACGTTGTACGTACAGTCCCGGCTTCGAGTGCGGATGAGACGCGCATGCATTGGTTGGCGTCATCTGTTACTAGAGTTTGAAATATGCTTCATGCAATTATTAGAGCATTTACTGGAGTGCAAGCCGGCTCCCAATCCGTAGCTGGTTTCATTCGCAAGAGATATTGCCTCCTCTTCTGTAGAGAACTTCCCAACAGCAAGTACCGGACCAAAGATCTACAAGCCGTCAGTTAGTTCAAAGTTATCAGTTCGTCATCTCGTTTCTGTCACCTCTTCCTTTACCTAGTCGATGTTGCGTCAGTGCATGACCCTGTTTCAACGTAACCAACTTACGATCTTCATGTCAGGGCGAATGTCTGTAAAGACTATAAAGCGTAAGTACACGGGAAGAGTTACTTAAATGAGAACCAGAACTACGTACTAGTAGGGTCTATGAAGTACCCCTTCCCTGGCCGTTTCGTCCCTCCAACCAGGGCCTTTGCACCTTGTGCTTTCCCAGATTCGATGTAGCTCCAAACTCGATCGTACTGCCCTTTACTAACCTGTGGTGCTCATACCAAATTAGCGAGCAGTGCATGAATAACACTGGACCTACAACAGGCCCTCCAGCTGTTTTTTCATCGAATCCATTCCCAATGACCTGTTGTTTCACCTTATTCACCAATATGTCAACGAATTTGTCGTATATGGTGTCTTGAACGTAGAGCCTTGACCCAGCGGTACAATCTTGGCCCGTATTAAAGCAGATTCCAAAGGCCGCCCAATTTGCTGCTACAAGGGATGCCGTCGTTAGCCAATGAACCCAGTGGTTACGGTGCAATCTGCCCTTGCATTGATCGTCCCGTAATCATGAGGCTCTGACCCCTTCATGAACTTTGGTTTTGCAACCCTACTGGGACCGTCGAGGAGCAGTGGCAGTAAGTAAAAACGTACCCTGATCTAGGTCTGCGGACTCGAAAATTAGATGGGGTGATTTACCGCCCAATTCAAGCGAAAGCTTGTACCAGGTGTTGTTAGTAACGCATCCGGGCCTGTGAATCGAGGGAAAACACCTTCTTCAGATTGCTCTTGGCTGCTGCTTCCATTATCTTTCGTCCTGTCACTGTCGAACCCGTGAATGCAACTTTATCGACGTCTGGATGGGCGGCGAGAGCGGCGCCGCCCACGGGCCCCAGTGATGGTACTGTATTGACAACGCCCGGCGGGAACCTAAAGCTAGTAAATTCGTAGCTAGATCAGACTTTGAATATATGTACCCTGCCTCCTTCACCAATTCGGAGAGTTTCTGGTGTATTAACGGGTTTGAGCGCATTGACGCAGGCAGCAGGATCCATTCGTACCAGTGCAGTGAGTGGTGTAAGCTCTGATGGCTTCATAACAATCGTGCACCCGACAGCAAGAGCTGGCGCAACCTTCCAGGCCCTAAGATAAATTACTTATGATTTTACAACAATTTAAGGATACCACCAACCACATATTGATGGGGTAATTCCAAGGGATGCTTTTCCTTGTCAGCCACAATGCTTGCTTGTCATGTATGCACAAACACTTACATCTGTCCACAAACTCCAATGGGGTCATGGCGAGTGAAGGCAAGCTTGGCCTTATTATCCACTTCAATTGTCTGTGTTGTTTGAACAATTGATCATCATGGAGCACCAGCATTATAGGACCCCACAGGCATACCTCACCAGTAATCTTGTCCGCCCAGCCAGCATAGTAACGCAGGCACTGGATGCTATCACCAATATCAGAGTCCCTGTTGCGGCTTTAGTGACGGCAAGTAGAGTGGAGCGGCCATTAAGCCAACGATACCGAGCAATCCTAACTGGTTTGCCATTGTTCAATGTTTCGAGCTCAGCTAGTTCTTGAGCATCTCGTTCAATAAGGTCTGCGAGCTTAAGAAGAAGTCGAGCTCTCTCAAACCCTGTTACATTTTTACCCCATGTCGTTTTGAAGGCTTTTCTGGCAGCAGATACCGCAACATCGATGTCCTTCGGCGAGGCTGATACCAGATCAATCAGTGTGCGATTGGGTAAACAGGCGCTGGAGTACCGGCAACGACTGAGCACAATATCTCTTCGGTCGCAGGGTTGACGGCGCTGACGCAAGATCATAGATCAGATTTATTAGTATAGTCGGACTAGACGCACTCACTGAATGAGATCTTTTGTGTCGCAGGAAGGTACAAACTCATTGTTGATGAACAGTCCTGTAGGGACATTAATTCGCTTGTTGAGGGCTTGCACATCAATGACAACGGAATTAGCCATGATGAGAGTGCGAGCAAGTCGAGGATTCTCATAGTCATAGCTTATATACTGAGATCAGACATGGGCCATGTGCATGAATACTGCATTGGTGCTACGTCGCTGAAACAGGCGTCCCAAGGTAAAGTGCGTGACGTATAACAAACAAATGAATTTATTGGGCAGAAATAGGATTATGTGGAACATAAAGTATAGCCCCATTGTCAAATCATTTGCAAAACATCCTAGACTTTGGGGCTCAAATAACTGGTGCCCAAATTGCGCGGGTGATAGGTCACAGTCTTGTCACATGAAGATATTTGTTATCATAGTATCTATAATATGAAGCACGAAGTGCTATCCTCACACCATATATGGACAACTTTCACCTTTCTGTATTGGTTTTCGCGCAGTGAATGGTACCATACCACGACTAGCGCTCCCTCGATCGTCCAATCTCCGATTTTCTCCTCGCCTTTCAGTTTGAATACTTCAATATATAGCGATCACGCCTTTTCCGTCATCGTTTATTTTCTTTTCTCATGGTTCTCTCACTCCTCCTTCGCCCAGTGTGCATCTATGTGGTTTCTCCGTAGTACAAATGCATGCTTTCCCTTGCATGACCGAATCAAAATCTTCATTGTTCCAGTGACTGGTTTCCGTCATGATGTCGCATGAAATGAAACTTTACAGTAAGAACTTAAATTAACGTCACATGTGTGACTTTCTCCCCGGCCACTTCCGCACCCTCATCGGACATTCTCGACAAAGCTCTATCCTCTCAGTCATGTCTTTATCCATCGCCGCCCGGTCCTCTGTCTTCCGTCAACCAGCATTAGCTAGGATTCGTGCATTGCATTCGACTACCCCAGCTCGTTCAGCCCATGGACACTATCAGGTAGGTTTCCACATGCAGTCAAAACCACCCACACTCACTTTTTGACTCTTAAGCCCTTTCCCTTCAATTTCCCTGGCAACAAGGCTGCATTCGCTCTGAAGGTCGCTGCCTTCATGTCCATTGGTTTCTCTATTCCTTTTTTAGTCACTCTTCACCAATTGTTGGTCCTCTCTCAGGTGCCAATCCTAATCATACTGATGTACCCGACAGGAAAAAATCTGGAAGCAGTTAGAATATACTCCAAGGTCGATCCTATATTGGAAGTATGCTATAGCACGAAAACAATAGAATTCTCATTATCGTTGATTCGCCCGACACTGCTATACAACCGTTTCCTCCGAATTGACATGATGTTAAGACGCAGTATCGTCCTCAACACCAGTCAGAAGGGCTTCAAGATCCTTTGTTGTCTTTTTCGGCCGTGGCCGGGTTCGGCAATCGCACGTTCTACCGAGGAAGCCTGGATCCCCCTCGAGTGCATCGAGTGAAAATAAAGATGCGAGGCGGGCTGCAGTGTTTGGGGCTGCATCTTCAGCTATCACCAAAACAATATCATGGACGACCACTGTTATGTAATGAGTGAATACGCCGCTTAAATGGCTTGTTGTTTGGGTGCGTACCAGAACAGCGCGTTGGACCAGTCCCTTCTTTCTCTTTGAGGATTCCAAAACTTTGGCAGCCCTGCGCTTGGAACAGTTCGAATAAACTTTTCGTTGGATGATGCGATAAGCTCTTGAGAGTTATATGTTTGCTATAAAAGGGACGAAGTAGTTTGTCGAAGATTGCCTCAGCGCCCACGGGTGAAAAATTATCTGACACATAGACAGCCCCAATGATGGATTCCACCACATCAGAGAGAGCCTGCTCGCCGCGTTGAGTTGCAGTGTTAGTGATCCAGTATTGTACTCACTTTGGGAGGTTCCATTTCAAGCCAATATTGACCAGGTAATCTTTCTTCCTTCTCTGCAGCTGCATATTCCTCTGCTTGTTTATTGCGCAGTTGAGTGGAGTATGCTTGGATGCTGTTCGCCAAGTGGGGAGAGTCAAACAACAGGTACTCCTGCAATCCTGACCAGACGCAAATGGCTGCAAGTGCCGCATTTGAAACCATGGCTCCCTGGGGCAGTCACATATCAGGTCACACCGCAAGGTGAAATGAGAAGTATGCACTTTGAGCAAGGTCAAACCTCCCGGCGATAGCTTGTCTTCTCGATCGAAGATATATCTGATCACCACTGCAACAACTGAGCATGGTGTCATAGCAGCACAAGATTTGAACTCACTGAAATCTAGGATGGCATCTCCGATAAATTCAAACCTCTCATATGTTGTAGAATCCATCCCTGAGTACGAAGAATGTGTCTATCGAGAAGTTAGTTCTCCAAGTTGAACGGAGAACGGACTCCGTTGGTGACATGAACTCACTAATGCCTGCGCTAGTAGGTGAGCATGCTCAAATCTATGACCTATGATGCTCTCAACGGCCTTAATCGTCCCGGGTGGTAGCTCAGCTGTGATGATGGGTGGGGGGGCAAGCACCTTCCGACCAAAATCTGACCACTGGTCAATATCATAGATGGGAACATGCAGTGCCTTGGCAACTTTCAAAGCTGCATCGCGTCCGCCCGAGACATATGCTGCCCCAATTATTGCTTCAGCAACATCAGCAATCGCCTGTCACGACCGATAAGAACATGGTGACCACAGATCAGACGACTCTGACCTTTTCTCCTAACCACTGCGTATTAGGATCTATTACGCGCTTCTTCTTCGCCTTCCGTTTCCCTTCCCCTTTATCCTCTGTATTGTCCTTTTTCTCTTCATCTGTCTCGGCTTTTGGCATCGTATTGTCATCCGGCGCCACGGCTGTAGGAAACGCCATGGCAGTGGGGTCCAGTCGTGACGACTTTATCGGGTTTGGAGGTGTTATGTAAAAGTTGGGCGGATGCCACATTTTGATACTCAATGGCTTTGATTGGATGTATTGAGGCAAGCCAACTTGAGTTGCTGCGTGGAACAGTGTCTTGTTGCTAATGATTTTTTGTCGGATCATATGCATGGCCCCTTCACTATCCGATGGTTTGGTCACGAAGATATACACCGAGGAGAGGTATTTAAGGAAGGCATCCCCTGACGACGATTCAGTGACAACATCTAGAGCAACCTGTTAAGCTTACCCAATAACTCAAGTCGTTCGTAATCATGTTCCATCCCAGCAGACGGAGCGCATATAGCCATGTACAGCAGGTTGTCTGCGGTCACGTTGTCGAATAGCTTAGTGTTCAACTCCTTAACAAGTAAAATGTCGTCGATCCTGCTAGCAATACAAGGCAGGAGTAGAGCGGTTCGGAAGGTGCTATGATGAATGAGTAAAGGTTTCGCATTGGAAACGGGAAATAGAACCTTGCAGGAATCGTGAACTTAGCACAAAGCTCTGGTATCAGGTCTTCGGAAGATGTCAAATTGAATCCAAACAGCAACGAGAATGCAACTCACATTTTGCAGGAACTTTGGAAGAGGGTGTCAGTGCCAATGTGGTCGGGTTCAAGTGGTTAAAGGACGAAGAACACTTGGAAACTTCAATGATTGGCTGCTCATAATCGTTCAGTCCTTCGAACCCTACTCGACGTTGTAGGCAGAAATGAAGTAAGCTGTTGTACGTTGCTTCACGCTTGATCCATATCAGCATTTGGGCTGTGAAGGCACTTCAAAGTATAACACTTACTGGGCTATCATCAGGCTTGCTCAAGGGTTTTAAGTCGGGTCGGACTCGGACAATGTCGTATCTTCGAGTGAACTCGACCCATCTATCCTGCACGACAGCATCCTCCGAATCAGCGAAGAGCCCATCTTGAGTATCGTACGTTAAGGGTACTGCCCAACTCTCAACGGCCCGCTGAATTCCTGTCCAGTCAATGACGCCTGCAAGGTCGAGCAGTGAACTTTGCGAATGCTTGGAGGATGGTTCAGGGAAGTTAGCTTTGTGCATTATCGGAGCAATGAAGTACGTCATGCCCGATATATTACAATTATAGCGTTTGTTCAAAATCGAGCGAATGGCACGAACAGTGTACTTGTGAAGGCTCTGCACTTGGTTATCAGTGAATAGAATGCCTTGGCCCCGTCGGAATTGCGTCAACGCCGGCATTCCAGAGAAAAACAGTTGCGCAGGTGGTAGATCCGGTAAGGACTTCCATGTGAGAAATAATAAGGGTGCATACGGTTGGGCGAGATCAGTGGTGTGGTCGACAGTGATTAGCATAGGATAAAGCATCTTCGATCCCAAAGTAACCGCCGGTGTTGCGTTGTCCCAAAAATCTGGCCGTTTTTTGTGATAGCCCGAGTACCCGGAAGGTTTGATCCCTTCTGATGGTAGTTTCATATTTGAGTGCTGAAACGAATAGAATAACCGATAGTCCAACATTCCAGAAGAAACCAAGTTAAGACACGCCCTATAGCATGCGGAGCGTCGTGCGAGGGCCATTGAACGAGCAGGCGTTCCGGCTACAGGTCCAGTCGGTAATAAAACATTGCAGGTGAACTGTACAGAGCTCTGGCCTCTTCCTGTGTTTTCGCAAAACTGGAACAAGGGGGCGCCTGTGGCATGACCTTCAACTGAGGCTACGTAACGATAAATGGCGGTTGTAGCATTTTTCGGGGAGATTCGGCCACTAGTGACGGGGTCCTGTATAAATTCTGTGATATCTTCATCCTCGCTATCAGAGCAATACGGGTCCGCAGTCTCCTTCAATGCGCGAGGTGGCACCGCGCTACAAGGGTTATTGACAACGGTTTCCTGCCACCGCAACATATCCAGGTCCAAGCTTGCGCTTTGGGCCGCGATACGCCGGTGGGCATCGTTATTTCTTTCTACCATGTGCACAATATGACTTTCTCGGCCGCGAGTGCGTGATTTCATATAGGCAAGCGATACTTCACTGTCAAAAAGGTCGAATCTGGATATGAATGTGCAGTGAGTTCCAATTCAGAATGCTTTTCGAAGCAATCCGACCTAATGACGATCAGGGCTCGAGGTAATTCGATATCCTCTGCAGACTTAGTAGCGACGATCAAATTGAAAGTCCCTACAGCGAAGCTCTTCATGACATCTGGCTGTCGACAAATAAATATCGTTTGCTCCCCCGTTGCAAGCAGCTCTTACCCTTTGAGAGTCATTTGAAATTTGTCGGCCTGTAAGTGCGCAGGGCCTTAGGAATCCCAAGTGCTCATCTAACATACGCAAGAGGTCCACCATAATAAGGGCAGTACTCCTGCGTCGAACTAACTTCTCTTGTCAGCTAATGTTGCTACTGACAGTGCACAACTACATACCAAATACGATTCCACAGAAGGCTTCTCCGTACGCCTTACACGACTTCAATACCTGGACCAATCTGAGGAATTTATGCGTCACGTTGAATCCGCGCGAGCTGAGATCGAGATTTGGCATGGTGAAGTCCCAGTTCGCAACGGTATGGCTTATACGAGATTTAATTCGAGGAATAGAGCCACCCGCATCGTCGCTTTCCTCGTCGTCGTCGTCCCAGGGCGCAATATTCGGTTTCATATCGCTCAGAGCTCGCCGCCAGACGAGATCGCTGGCACACCCACCCAACTCCCAAAGCACGTGTTTTGATGCTTTAAATTGCTGACCAAAGGTAGACTGGGATGGATCCAACTGATGGAGCTGCTTGTAGAGCTTAGTCTCAAACACAGACTTGACGCCTTCATAAATCACCACGACCTCATTCGGTCGATCAGGCAGCGAAGCAATTTCAGCTCTCCTTTCGTCTGTCATGCCAACTATGCTGGCAGAGAAGATTTCCTCAAGCCTGAGCATTCCAGAATCATAGGTGGACCACTGAGCGGATGGTAGTGTCTCTGTGATCAGTAGACGTGGGCGGTGTGTATGTTCAGACGTGTTATAAAACCTATCCATGATCTGGCGAAGGGGTAGAAGGGCCTGTGAATCTTGGTCTTTGAGATATCGGGCATCAATGATGATCATATATCGTAATTCTTGCATGGAAATGATCCCACGTTCAAAGCCTTCCAGCAGAATCTGGGCATGGTGTAAGTCACGGTTTGGTTGAATAAAGTGTGCAGTCATCACCAGGGCGGAAGTCGCTACCACGTCACTCCTAACCAGTTTGTTCCAGGTAGGCAATTCAGCAGCACGATTGTCTCGCATATATTTCTCAATTCGCAATGTGGGAAGCGCGCCACCAAGCTTTCCGATGTGGGTATTGACGGTCGCAGGATCACTGACAGGAGGAGTCAACAGCAATCATCATTCAGTGGGAAGGGTAAGTACTCGGCTACCAGGACTGTAGTGCCATGGCGTGTAGCGTCTTGTTTATGAGATTGAATGACATGGGACAGAACTGCTGTCAGAATGTCTATGGATGCTTTGGGCATTGGTGTCCGTCAGTACATGAGAACCGAAGTAGACAAGAGATTTACCTTTGAGGTTAGGTACAGTTACGATAGCTGTGGGTGAGATAGGACTAGGTGAGCACGAGACCAATTAAAAAGTGGGCTACTAACTGTTGCTACGCAGAACATGAGTGAGCACTTCCTCCGGCGAAGGTATTGAGGACAAGAGGTCAACAGAGGGCTCAGAAACGTTTACAATCTCAGGGAGATGTGTGGCAAGAGAATCATCATTGGGCTGTGCGTCTGTGGTCTTAATTTTCTTGATTGGCCGATTGTGAACATCGTCATCAGGCTGATTTGGTTCATCTCGAGACCGCTTTGTGGTGAAAGAATCAACTACAGCTGCATTTGGCGAAGGAGAGGACGCTGCACCGGGTTGTGGTAAAGTAAGTCCAGTAGAATTTGGCCCTGAGGGTTGTGGTGATTGTCGTGACCCCCTCCAGGCTTTACGCCATAGATTAAGCATATAGAAAGATTTCGTTTGACAAGGCGATACCTAGATGCAAGGGGAGTGGCTGTGACCAGTATGTGCTGCTGGATGGATTTGTTTGCATTCCCAATGGGTGTTCCTTGATTAGCCTGACTGCGTTTGTTGACTTTTGACCAGTGCACCCCATATGTATTAAATCCAGTATAACGCGAATGTATGTTTCTGTACGCACTTTCGGCACATGAACTTCAACAATGTCCATATCGTTTCTGCCCTTGGCGTAAAGCTGGATGCTTCAGCTCAGACACCATCTACCTCCAAAGTAGCTTTGCCATCTGAACCATGTCTTCCTGCCCGTCTTCCTTCAACCGGTGAGTCATTCCTTGGGTCTAAGTGCTGGTGGCTTCAATGTCTCTATCATCACAGGCTTTCTTGATCGTGAAGCAGAAGACTTTGCCCCTCGAACTCTGCTCAGAGTGCGAACCCGCCACAGCCCATCCCCACCCCCTTCACCTGAACCAGAATCCGATGAGTCTACTGGCCCGCCTACCCCAGATACCATTGTGCAAGAAAGGCGTGAAAGGAGGAAAAGCATCACGTCTATCTTTTCTACAACATCCCTCAGTTCTCCCAAGTCAACCTTGTACTCCCCGAACAATCGCCCAGGTGCGATGTGGAAAGAACCCCAGGTATGTAGCACTTTCTTTTTACCCTGTAGACTCACTTCGTTATCATTACAGCCCTTCGAAGTATTTCGGGCAATCGAGCAAAAGAACCTCATATACTTGATGGAGATCCGAGACAGGGCATTCCCAGTTGGTTGCTTTGTTTTAAACATCCCTCAGGAACTAAATGCAATTTAGCTTCTCCTGCGAAAGGCTGGGGATGCAACGCCGCTACTTCATGCGATGAGAATTGGACAAACTCATAGAGACGTTGCAGTTGTATTGCTTGGCGCATTTTCTAGATGGATCAATCATCTAAGTGATGAAGATATAACCAAACCAAAGACCAAGACCATTTTGAAAGCATTAAGTATGGATTTCACAACGTATGGCGGTACTGTGTTCTGATGATATGTTCAGGAGTAAACCTTAAACTTGCCATCGATTTTGGCTTAGTCAAGTCACAAAGCGACCTCACGGCATCATTCATGCAGACACTTATCATGAGTGAAGGGGGAAAGTGGGTAGGAACCCAAGTAGAGAATGTCGCACACGCATTACTACTCGGTACCGCCGGGCAACCCGTCGGCATAGCAGGTACAATGGTTAGGCGTTTCACGACGCGAGAGCTTGGAAAAGCCGACCTCATTGCGACGCTAGAAGATTAGTGAGTACTTCACCGATTTCTATAGTCGTCGCTGAACTAAATTTATGTAGCATAGCAAATGCTACGTCGTGAGTTAATGCGTCAAGCATCATGTTGCCACTTTTCGAGTTATTAAACCCTCATAGTGACCTTGTCATGATGGCTGCATGGCACCTTGCACTAGAACACGTGCAAAGCACTGCAATCCCGGTATGCTCACTGCCCGCAATTTGAATCAATGATATTCACAAGTCACATTCAGACGTATTATTTTGCCAGGGATGATCGCGTTTACAAGGCGTTTACTGAGAGACTAGATACCAACAGGACGGTGATTCATTCGAAGCTGGGGCGCAGATTGAAATGGCAATTACGTGTTCTTCAGGTTGTACTTGAAGGACGGGCAACTACAAATCGAGTGAGTCGCTTTGAAGATTGATTCATCATATCACCCTCATGAAGCCACAGCGCAAAGTTGAAATTCTGGCGGGAGAACTTGATGAGAGGGAGGGCGTTTAAGCTTCATGGGATTTGATATTGGATTTTGACCTGAAACCGTGCTCGTACAAGGTGCCCAACTGTTTGAAAGTTCACACACAGTTTTTGGCGTATTAACGAGCAAATATCAACGATATTGACCCACACGATATCGATCTCATCCAATCACATTGGGCCGAGGTTGAATTTCTGATAATTGTCTTAATCTGGGCAACATTAACCAATAGCAATGAATTTGAATATTATGTGTAGCTAGCTTATCGTGAAATATTATATCTATTGCAACGAGAGAATTCTCAAGCCCTTCCACCAAACAAAGGCACCAACGACGATTAGATTTAATACAGCAGGACCTAGATCCAGTTGAACAATTGTATAGACCCACAAAGTTGCAAGAGGCGGACACTGTAAAGGCTTTACATGGGCACGCAAGTTATATCTGATAGCTAACCCAACTGACCTGCTTCATATTCAAAAGCCAAGATGAACGATTAAGCATGTAGATCATGCGGGAGCCGACGAGACAGGATAAAACGAAAAGCAGGAATTGCGTTCTTCGGTGGCGTTTGTGGCGAATGGCTGGAAGGAACGTGGGTGCAGTTCACGGGGACTTGGAACCAACTCACTATAGAATATGAAGACAGCTAGGACTGGTACAAGGACTTTGAGGGGAGAACAGGGAGAAAAGATGTAAACAGGACATACTTGGGACCCCTGAAATCATTCTGTTGGTGAGATCCGCAAGCGCTGGATGTCGACCATATTGATAATGGATGAGACTAAACGACATGAATGAACGAGAAGAATGAAAAGAGACAGGACGTACATTTCCATCATCAGCAGGAGAAAGGAGAAAGGGATGATATATAGACATGCATCCAATATCTCTTCTGCCAGCGGGACGTCCTCTTTCGGGGGACTAGGACTGGAGTCGGGATCCTTTATTTTCGACAAGATTTCGGACTGGTTGACAAGGCGCCATTGCTCCTCTTCGGACAACTGTATCAACGGCTCTTTGGGTGTATCTTGTGCTTTCGACTTGACTTGCTTGTTCTTGCCCATTGATATTTCAAATTGATTTCCAACAATCCCAGTTAGCACAACAGTGACTTCACACTGTCACGCGACCTTGAATTTCGAGATTGAACTTTCATTATTATCTCCTCATTTTCAAGGGCTTCAAACATGCAACAAGATGAATCTCAGCTGCTCGATATGTTAAATGCACACGGACAGGATTTTATTTTGTCCTTTGGGAATCTACAGCCAAGCTCTACCAACCGCAAGCGACAAGCGAGTCCATCGTCTCCATACCCATCCGACAATGAGCACGAAGAATGGCAAGGAATAGAAGACCACTCGCCCAATGAGAGTGAGGACTACAGCAGCAGTGAGGATGCGGAATCAGGTTCGCCCTTCACAGGACTACCCTTGGCTATCAACCCATCCAACTTCAGCGATACAGGCCGATGGCCCGCCTCCGAGTCATCAGTTAGTTGTATTCACGGAGAATAGCTCATCCCACAAGTCAACCAGCAAAGCAAATATGAAAGCCTTTATGGTACGTGATCCGCATTTGAGAGACGGGCTAGAGGGTGTAACCATCTGTGCCAGTCCTCGAAAGTGTCTAAAATGCTGGCAGATACCCAACCTCTGTCACAAAGTACAAGCAAGAACGAGGATGAGGACGAAGAAATAGAACGGTGTGTTCCATTCTCCTTTTAAATTGTTTGCTTATCACCCGGTGAAGTACAAATGCAGAAAACGACGCGCTTCTTCATCGCCTAGTTCACACTCAACTCTTATCTGGTTCTCTCAGTCCAGATCTCCAACTTACTTCTGCACAACATAAAAAAGCCTTCGCGGGGCGTGTTCAAGAACTCGCCGGTAGCTCAAAGCTTGGCAAGGGGGAGAAGGCTGTCCGCGATGAAGAGAGGAATAAGGCATCCAAGCGCGTTCGAGACGGCCTCATTGCGAAGCAAAAGGATAGAGAGAAGCAGCGCTTAGAAGAGGTCGGTCGACATTTGCTCAGGTTCATCCGTTCCTCACATCATTCCTAGGCCAAAAACCTCGGAAATTATCATCCAGTAGTGAAGAAACTTTATGATACCTCATCACCACGAACGAAAAAGCGGAGAGAACGCGGCCTTAGAATGGGTGTTGGCAAATTCAGTGGGGGCATGCTCGATCTAAGTCAAGAACGAAGAATGATGGATCGGGTTCAACAAGTGGCGACCAATATGGGTAAAAAGAGACGAAGGATTAAGTAGTGTCCCTTTTACAGGTTGCTATCCTCTGTGTCATTCACCACACTCAGCTATTGGATAAAAACTTTTACTTAAAGTATATTACCAGACGATTACCGATACGATCGTGATCTATGCCCGTAAGAACCTGATCGAGGATGAGCACCTCCGGATGATGGCCTGTAGTCAGGAGGTTAGTGGTGTTACTTGGCGGGTGTTCATGTGTACCTACATCGAAGTCTGCCAGCCATATTCATCGACCACGACTACGTTGCCATTCGAAATTGGATAGCCATTGGGTTGCGGATATCCGTAAGGGTACGATCTATATTTGAGTCCACGTTATATGTTGTTATTCTCACTTATCCTTCTGCGACTTACTGCAGATAATCGGGGTGCATTGGCTCTATATATGCTGGTTGATGAGCATAATCTTCCTCATACTTGCGGGAGCGACTTCTACGCCTACGACGATCACGGTCGTCGTCGGAGTGCCTTGAGCGACGGTGTTTATCCGGACGCTCCCGCGACGATCGCCGACTCCCCCGTTCGTGTCTATACTCCTGCTCCCAACCCGATTGACCTGATTGACCCCACGAGTCCTGGTCCCGACTTAAGCTATCAAAGCTTGAACCAGCATCAAAGTCACCGACTCTTGAGACAAGAGTGAGCGGCATTTAGTCAAAGACTAATACTACCTACCGATAAAGTTCTTGGCCCTCGTCATCCTGTATCACAACCGTTGGAGGATGGTGCGAGGGTCGATTGAAATTCCCAATGCTATTACAAGTTAACACGAAGATTCGCGCACAATTATTGTTAAAACATACCGAGCCAACTCATTTCCGTTATCATCCCTGAGAATGACATTGAGACCTGCAGGAATAATGTAATGGTAAAACATGGGATCATGCCCCTCTTCCGGCCACCTGCGGCTGTGGTGTCTCTCGCGCTCATGGTAGATATGCTACAAAGACGTTGAGATGGGAAATAAGGCACAACGTACGAGCTCACAGTGATGGCGTCCCGATGCCTGGGGGTATGACTACGACATTCCCCGTGGTCCGATGCCCTTGAAGAAAATAATAAAGAGGGAGGTTCCTATTCCGGATAAAGTCAGCGCAAAATTCTTCAATGGTAATGCAGACGTGCATACCGTTGACCTATCCTCGCTCGAGCTATCGAGATTTTCTTCTTCACTTGCGTCATCATATCCGTGACTCCTGGACCGGGATCTACGCCGAGCGGAACTGGCGATAGATGGTAAGTGGGCGGGGAGAAAACCGTGACCTTGATTCTTGTGTTGAGCATCACTAGGCCAAATGCGGTCGTCTTTTGGCAAAGCATCGTCTCCGTATGGAGCTACCCCGGGCTGAGAGCCGCTGTCAATACCAACAGACTCTCGGTGAACAGCAGGTACTGGAGTCTGAGTTCTGCTGGGAGCAGGTAAAATAGCAGCGACAGCACCCCCTGGGTTGTGGACATCTGAATGCACACCACTGGTCCCGTACGGAACTTCACTATAGGTACCACGAGCTGCCTGGAATTCTTTATCTAGATCCTGGCGACCTTTACCGTGACCTCTGGGATCTGAATGCTTCTGTGTTGTAATGCAGGAGACGTCAGAAAGAGAGCTCAGACAGAATATAATCGAATAACCTGGTGATATCCATCTTCTGGACCTACGCTCCCTCGCCGTCCCCAAAAATTGCCTCGCATAAGTGGGTCATGGACTAGAGGCTGTGGGATATAACCATCTGTTGAATATTCCGAAGAATGTTTCCCCTTTCTTCGTTCTCTTGAGGACTCTTTGGAAGACCTCGATCCAAAAATGCTGAAGGAAGGCATTGATATGGCCATGGATTATCAAGAAAAGGACAACGCCCTGCGCAAGTTATATCGTACGGGGGAAGGCACGAGGACTCCCTCATGCACATTCCTGCATGATGTGGAACAGAGCCAATCGCTCCTCAGCCATGCTTACGCCGCGAGGTTGGTTCGTGGTTAGCCGCAACAGTCCCTGGTACGGAACCATTAAAAATGCATGGAGGGTATACAGTAATGCCTTAATGTACAAAAGGCCACAATAAGTAGACTAACCAAGTGCCATTTCCTACCTGTACCCATCATATTTGGAGCTTTCGTACTTGCCATAAGGCTTGGGCCACATTACCAATAGCCTCGGCAGTTTGAGAGATTGCAATAGGGTCCAAGGCAAAGGATGAGCTTGTCAGGTTTGTTAGACGTGCCGTGAGTGCGTCGAGAGACTGTTGCAATGCATATGCTGACTCTTTAAGTGAATTGGAGAGGTGGGGCTCCTAAGTCAGCGAGGCAGGCATTAGGGAGTGTGTTAAAAAGGATTTGGCGATAGGTACCATGTCACGAAACATTGTCGGGGCGGATGTGTGATTAAGCTAATCCATCTGTCAGATGTTGATGGTACTCATAGCAAGCTGATTCTCTTACCTCCGTGGGCAATGGCATGGGTTTAGCAAGAGGTAGTATGGCCTTGGGGATCGTGGCGTCAGCGCCCAATTCCTCTTCTGACTTGTGGTACTCAACCTGAGAGCTTTGAAATTTTCCAGCTACCTGTGAGTTTCCAGCTTTTTGGCGATCGTTCACGATCCGGAGTTGTTCCCGGCCCATTGCATCGAGTTCAGTTATGAAGGATTTTCCACAAATCACGCACTCCTAGAGGGGATCAGCTAGGGAATAGAAAGTTTGAGTCCATCTTACCATGCGAGTGTCATTGTGTGTAGCAGTTTTTGGAGGTCGCACCAATGGAACGCCATAGCATCCATCACTGGGACACTCATCTGCCAACATTGCCCATCCACTTAGCAGTCTCTTTCCTATTTCTGCTGAGGCTCGGTCAGACTGTTCGCGCCTTAATCTTGATTTCTCCGTTTCTTGAGGGAGTTCAAAAGCAGGGGACTGTGGGGGACTATCATGATGCTGGTTTGCTGCAGGGGTAGATGACTTCGAGACGTGAGGCATAGGGGCATCATCCTGATCTGAAAATATGCTGGATAAGGGACTTCACTGAAAGTTCAGATCTCTTAATACCATTTGGCGTTCCATCACACTTGACACAAAACTGTTTTGGAGGATTGACCGAGGACGGCGAACGCATTAGAGGAATAGAGCACCCCGGGTTTGTGCATGGTGTATTGGTCAACACCTAAGAAATGGCTAAGCTACTAGCCAAGGAGTAGATACGCAGAACCAACCCATCCTTTGAGCATGTAATCACCGAGAGCAGCAGGGACATCGAGCACAGCAGGCGACATTTTGACCATCAAAATGTAATATAAAGAATGAAAGATAGGTCGCAATTCCAACCCTTCAAAGTCACGTGCACAATCATACATTTCGTGCCACGACACTACTCGTCGCCCAACTACACTCCAACCACCGAAGATCTCGTTGCGCTACATTGTAGCATTACTTGGTCTTGGTGTGCGACACCCTCCTCTATCCACCTTCCATGAAGTGGTGGCAGTTTCGGCCGGAACTTCTCTTCGTCACTCTAGTCGCAGTATTACAGGGCCCTAGATGGTGGCGAGATACCCAAGCTTTGAGCCCAATTAAGAGCGCCAGTTGGACAGCTCAGCGGAAGCTTGCTGCACGGTATGGTCGCATTACTTAGAGATGTCTCTTTCTCCCATTGACATTTCAACCTCAAGGGAGAGAACGCGTGAGCTATGGTATCATGGGTTCGACAATTACATGAATTATGGTATTTGCGTCACATTCACCTGCTCCGAAGCTAACACAGTCAAACAATAGCATTCCCCTTTGATGAGGTCATTATTCATCCTACTTCTAAAGATCTGCAAGCTCATACCCATGCCCTAACATAGCTGACGCCGCTTTCGTGTGGTGGCCAAGGACCTGATTGGGCAAACCCGTCAGTCCCGTGGTGTCTAATTCACCCTCCATTTCTCACCTCAATTCTCCAGGCAGAATATAGCTGCGAATGATGTCGCAGGGAATTTCTCGCTAACGCTGATCGACGTTCTTGACACCTTCGTTGTGCTTGATGATCGACAGAGCTTCGAAAGTGCAGTAAAGAACGTTATTCAATGGGTAAGCTTCGACGTCAACACAAAACCCCAAGTGTTCGAAACGACCATACGGGTCCTGGGTGGGTTGCTTTCGGGTCACATCTTCGCAAATTCCTCGAGTCATCCCTTCCATTTGCCGTGGTATCGTGGGGAGTTGCTTGACTTGGCTGTTGACCTTGGCGAGCGTTTATTGCCTGCATTTTCCACCCCTACTGGTTTGCCGTATGCTAGGGTACATAACCATTTTTGTTATTCACCGCAATCAGTTTCCAATGAAATTATTTTTTCCAAGATCAATCTTCGCCATGGAATCATGAGAGGAGAAACGCTAGAAACTTGTGAGTACTTTTGCCATCGCTGGTGAGACTTCCAGGTTGGGATTGATCAATTATCCTTGAATAGGCACTGCTGGGGCTGGCTCCTTGATGCTAGAATTTGCAACGTTGAGTAGATTAACTGGGGACGCGCGATTTGAAAAGGCGGCTTATAAGGTATGCACATTACCTACCAACTGATTTCGCCCTAAGCTAGATTTCAGGCATTCTTTGGGTTATGGAACCGGAGATCTGACATTGGATTGGTTGGGAATCAAATTAACACTTGGACAGGAGTAGGTGCTGATTGCCAAAAGGCTTGGGATGACCTTTGATCTGTGGTATAGTCCTGGATATCTCCCGAAGTAACAGGTATCGGAGCTGGTGTCGATTCATTTTACGAGTATGCCCTGAAGTGGTATATTATGAGCGGTGAGACTCATGCAACACTCTTCATGTCACTATTCCTTACCTCGAGTAGGGGAGACGGAGTTTCTGGATGTTTGGGATGATGCATACTCAGCAATTATGCGGTATTCCCGGTCGAGTGACGGGTATTGGGTAGGCGTACAAAATCGCAAGTCAGAAAAGTACTTACCCCAGACAGTATCGAACAGTCAATATGCACAGCGGCGATGCTGCATATAACACAATAGACTCTCTTTCCGCATTTTGGCCTGGGCTTCAGGTCCTTGCAGGCGATGTTCAGAGCGCAATTAAGTTGCACATGCTCTGTGAGCCCTCATGTTCATCGAAACCTTCGGACAAAACCTATTCAGCATCCCTTCAGATTATAACGTATGGCGTGCGCATTCGGGACTGCCCGAGGTTTACGATACCAACTACAAGAAGGCTACTTCACATCAATATCCTTTGAGACCTGGTGGGTCCTACGGTTATTCACAGTAATTATTGAACCCATTTTCTTGTAGAGTTGATTGAATCGACTTGGTATTTGTACCGAGTGCGTATGCTGATCATCAAGTATACCTGTATTAATACCCCCACTAGGCAACGCGCGACCCATTCTACTTGGATGTTGGAGAACGAGTACTATTCGATCTTACAACCCGTGCCAAGGTAGAATGTGGTTTGACAGGGATCCAGGACTTGCGAACAAATAAACGTGACGATCGAATGGAGTCCTTTACACTCTCCGAAACTCTGAAGGTATTTATCTGAATGGATTCCCTCGACGTGTCGCTAAATCCTGAAAATTAGTACCTTTATTTGCTGTTCGACGAAGATAATCCCCTGCATAGTGATGACTCAAATTACATCTTTACTACAGAGGGTCATATCCTCACACTCACCGAAGAGCACCTACGGCCTCCTACCGTCAGAAGCCGTCCGCAACAACAACCAATAAATCATCACCAATGTCCTGCGTACCAATCATATGTCTTGGCAGGTGATGACCCTATTCAGAGGAGTGGGTTAGTGCAAGGCGTCAGATCGCGTCCAGATATCGAGTACACACGAGAATTGGTTGGTATTCAGCCCAGTCAAAGTGATATGATTAGCTGGTCACCCAATGGTTGGTGCGACCGACCAAAAGTTGACATTTATGCAAGCCTCAATTTCCTAATGAATAGTCCCTGTGACTTACTTTTTAGATACAGGCGTTTGATGTCGTTCTCTCTGCGAATGGACGGAATGTACCAGAAGACCTCAGCCCGAGCCTTCTGAAGCTAGCGATTCTACCCAACGGCTTTGTGATAAATAACATTACTGGTATTCGAACCCATATCATCAAACGCCTCGATGGAAAGGGTTTTGATATACGGAAATGTGGGTCATTTTCTGGCACTGTTTTCGCCCAAGCTCACCCGTATCTAGTGGGACATTACACTGTACGACCTGGCCAGCTGGTTTACATCAACGACACATCCCTCTTCCTCGAACCTGCAGTCCCCGACTCTGAACCCCCCCGCCCACGGGATACGGACCTCGAGATTAGAATATTCGCGGAAGGGCTGGTCGATGTCCTTCCACCGCTAGTCCGATCAGGATTAGCGGACCTGCTCCGACTATTCGAAGTGATGAACCACGTCTTAACTGGGTACACTGCCACCTTCGGGGCAGACCTCTCCACTCATCGACTTGCGACTGCGAAGTCACCTCCATTATTCAATCCAAATGGTTTATCACTGTATCGGGATCCTGAGAACGAGGAAGGTTGCAATTCTTATCAGAGCACTCTCAACGGTGGTGTCGCAGTGGTATTGAGGGGCAACTGCACATTTCTCGAGAAGCTAGTGAATGCCCGGGACGCAAAAGCTTCAGGTGTCGTAGTTGTTAGTAACGAGGATAACGCCATCAATCCCACTGCAAGTGCAGAGGAATTGGCCCAAGTTGGTGACGTTAGCGGGGTTGGACTTGTGCTATTAACGCAAAAAGCAGGACAACTCGTCCTGCATTTGATGGAAATGCCAAAAGAATTTGGAAGCGGACAAGTTAAGATCCTGCTTCATCCTGGTCGCCAATCCTCAGTAGATACCGAGGACGATGAAGGAGAGGATGATAAGGAACAAGCTAATAATCATTCGGAGAAGATACTGTATCTAAACGGCCATCCCTTGGCTAATACAAGACTTTTGGTTTGACTAGGATACTGTATGAGTAGGGCTTGACCTAGTAATGTTATTCCTTAATCCTCTGTCTTGATGATCGAGTAGGTAGGAGCATTCAGGGTAGTCGCAGCCTTCAAGAAAAGCAGTTCCACGATGAAGAGGTATTCGATTGTGACACCGCCGAGTTTCTCCACGAGTTCCCCTGCAGCCCTGGCAGAGCCACCTACACGACGCTGAGCAAACAGGGATGAAGGGTATATATCACTCGTACCAGTAGCCACCAGATCATCGACTACTATTACATTCTGGCCGGGCTTGATGGCATCGACCTGCATCTCAAACATATCCTGGGGGTTCCCTTGAAGCCATCCGAATTCATGAACGAAGTTCACGTACCGTTCCATACTCTTTTGCATACGTTGCATTAACACATTCCCCTGGTAGTTTGCCCTCCTTCCTCACAGGGACAAAGGCAGCCCCGAGTCGCAACGCGATGATAGGACCGAGAAGAAAACCTCTTGCATCCAGGCCAACCACAACATCGATTTTGTGAGATGTTACACGATGTAGGGTACTTGACAAGATGTGGTGAACGAAATGGGTGATCAGGGTTTCGAATGAGAGGGGATCCCTGAGAATGGGGAAAATATCAAGGAACACGATGCCCTAATTTTTAGCTGATTAGAATATCCTTTTGAACAGCAGTAGGTGCAAATACTTTCTGTGGAAAGTCCGGATGAGGAGTTAACTGTTTCTTCAAGTAGTCGATGTCAGCCATGCTGGATGTGGGATCAAGTACTGTTCTAAGGTGACTGACTGCAATGGTCACTACGCTCCAACTTGGAGTACTTGTACCAATGGATCAATGCTAAATCCAAAATTTGCGGGTGCACCACCAAATGGTAAGAAGTACAATCATATAATGCTAATAATCTCAGCCAGTGCATGATGCATGGTTTGGAATGCTGCAATGGCATAATGAAAACATGGGCAAGTAGACTAATTATAGACAGCTTAGACCGAGTCGAGCGGTGCAGGCTCCTTGAAGTCCTTCCCAACACGCGCACCAGTTTCCTGATGTAGATACCGGAGATTAGACAAGTAATGAGACGCATCAAGGGAGAAATACGCACATCTGTCGATTCACCATGGAGCTCCATCAACTTGGATACATCGAATTTAGGTGATTTCAAGATCTTTGCCTTCCGAATGAAAACGTTTTGAAGGGGATAGATTCCCCGGGTAGCCTTCTCTATCTCTCGCCCAATAGCCTCCGGAATGAACTTCAGGACTAGTTCCTTCAAGTCACAGTTCGATGCCTCCCTAGTCATAATCTCAAACATCTTTTTCCTAATCTCCCGAATCTGGCCTGATTGAGCATATGTCGTCTTCTTCACTTGGCTTGGCCGCCGCTTTGTGAATGCAATAGCGAACAAACGAAGGAGGTAGCCGTCCGTTGTCTTTACGTCGACATGAGCCTCGATGAGTGTCTGCCATTTACGAACAAGGGAACGGAGCTTGTCGGAGGTGAAGTCCATGCCATGGAAGTTGGTTAAGCAGTTTTTGCCTTGAATCTCGTCGATTCGAAGCTTGATTTTGCGGAATGACTGATCCTCGTCCTTGTTAAGATCTCCAAGCGAAAGCTCAACAATACGACCCCGCAATGAGTCATTTGCATTCTCTGTGTGATATGTAAGCCCCGTACATGAATCATAGACAGGAGAATAGCGTACTTAAGCCCTGGGACCGATTGGCAAGTGTCTTGCCAATGTTCCTGACTTCAAAGATTGAAGGGGCTTTGATGTCATACCAATCTATGGGGAAGAATCAAAACCCTTGTCCCGCATCGACATTCACTGATTCAGACCTTTGCGAGAGAAGGGGTCAACCACCTTCTTCTTAAGACCCTTCTTGCCCTTTGAGAGACGCTTATTCTAAGTAGACCATGAGCTCGACTGTTCCAACACAGATGAGAGAACATTTACCTTGCCTACTGCCATGTTAGAGTATCAAGTAGGTGGGCGGTAATATGGACCGCGATAGATTTAGCCGGCACTTGGACGGTCTGTGTTTTGGAATTGGCTTCACCCCTGCGCCTGTTGGGTACGATGAGCTGAGATGTGGCTGAAACTTTATTTCTGCAACTGCAAAGCATTCTGTGACGTGACACAGCGTGACGCTATGCTCACCCGCCCTCAATTCGAACAGATCTGCACGGCATTTATCGCGAAGTATTCCACTGCCAAATCACCCCCATTCCCAGGGCTTGATGCGCTCAAGGACTGGAAGTGGAATGAACACCCTGTGCGGGAGATCTGATCCATACCATTGATATCAGTTATCTCATGTTTACGTAGTCTGGTGGAATGGGATTCATGTCTCGTCAGATTATCTACCCTAGCTGGCAACGTCAAGCGATGAATCTGGACAGTGAATTCTACGCCAACACAACAATCATGGAAAACGATGAAGCCACAGCACCAACTGACTTGTCCCCAAAATACTTGGTTTCGCAGCAATATGTGGTGTATTCTCCTAGCTTCCAAGTCCCTGCTTTATATTTCACTTTGCATGATCCCAGTGTGTAATCAACAAAGTTGAACTGCTACTCTGATTTTGATTGCCGTAAAGATGGGAGCCCACTTACCCTGGATGATATCGTTCGCAGTCCTTTTCTCAAGGCGACACTCGCGGAGAATGCCGAAACAACGTCCTTTGCTCTTTCGCAAGCTTCTGCATCCTTTCCGGTACTTTCGCAAGCCGAACACCCTACCCTTGGTTCACCATGCTGGTGCTTACACCCGTGTCAAACTGGTGCTGCTATCGACGAAATGATGACTGCGATAGCAATGGATGATTGGTCAGAATTAGAGAAAGGTGTACGGTGGATAGAAGCATGGTTCATGATTGCTGGCACAGCTGTCAATTGGAACTCATCTTAGGAGTATTGACAGTCATTATCGGACTTCACCATGAGCATCTAGCGAGAAATGTGGTAATACATTGCATTCTTTGATGTGGATGTGGATAGAGTGACTAGTAAGTAACGGGCGCAAACAATAGAAGCGGAGGACCGCAAGAGGTTAGTGCAGGTTTATCGTGTAGTGTAGAAAGTACAGGGACGAATTATAAAACTTGGAGAGCTAGAGTGAACATTGGAAGTTTCAGGGTACTAATGCTACGGTGTAATATGACAATGCTCGGAGCTAACCCAGCCGTCGGGTTAACTTTGTACGAAGGTGTGTGTATAAAGGATTCCGTGGAGAGCCTCCTGCAGGTTTTTCTCTCACCATCTACACGCCGTTGTTGAATCTGGTGTGTAATCCCGTTCATCCGACAACAATTATTCTTCCGCGAACCTCTCTTATTGTCGTACGATCTCCCAACAAATCTGTTAGCTCATTCCCGAGTCCCCGACCCGACAATCATATCTTTATATAACATGCTGCTTTCTCGTCTAGCTCTTCAAGCTCGTCATCCCACCCCTCGAAGCTTTGTATCTGTCTTTTCTCGCTCCATGGTGAGTTTCATCCATCTCTCCACCCAAGCGCGACTCACCTCCGCTTAGGCCCACGAAGTCGTCATCGTTTCTGCTACTCGTACCCCTGTCGGCTCCTTCAATGGCTCTTTGAAGTCCTTCACCGCACCTCAACTCGGTAAAATCGCCCTCACGGCGGCTATTGAAAGGGCCAAGGTAGACCCTGGCGCAATAGAAGATATCTACTTCGGCAATGTCGTCCAGGCCGGTGTCGGCCAATCTCCGGCTCGTCAAGTTGCCTTGTCCTCAGGCATGAAGACAAGCTCAGATGCCACCACCATTAACAAGGTCTGCGCGAGTGGTATGAAGTCAGTAATGCTTGCTGCCCAGAGTATCAAACTCGGAGATAGTTCTATCGTTGCTGCTGGAGGAATGGAGAGTATGAGCAATGCGCCGTGAGCAATATATCTTTACCCACTAGTGCATATATCCTGAGTCCAAGCTACTAGTTATCTCCTGCCTCGTCAAGGCACGACATTCGGCAAGTTTACTACTCTCGACTCCCTAGAACATGATGGTCTATGGGATGTTTACAACAACTTTGCCATGGGCAACTGTGGAGAAAAATCCGCCGAAAAGTTCGACATTAGTCGCGAGTCGCAGGATGCTCATGCTATCGAATCCTACAGGCGTGCTGCCAATGCTTGGGGATCAGGTGCTTTTGATGCCGAGATCGTTCCTGTCGTTGTCAAAGGGAAAAAGGGAGATATAGTTGTACGAGAGGATGAAGAGTACAAGCGTGTCATTTTTGAAAAGGTTCCGACCTTGAGATCTGCCTTCAAGCAAGGCGGATCTATTACTGCAGCCAACTCTTCACCGCTCAGTGATGGTGCATCTGCATTGATTCTTATGTCTGCAGAGAAGGCACAAGAACTTGGTCTCAAGCCCCTCGCAAAGGTTGTTTGTATGTATATCTCTAGTTTTTCTCTCTTCGCCCAACTCAACACTCTCCAACTTAGCCTGGGCCGATGCTGGCGTTGATCCCATAGACTTCCCTAGCGCGCCGACTGTGGCAATGCCAAAAGCCCTTGAGAAAGCTAATCTCAAAACGGAAGATATTGCACTGTTTGAGGTCAACGAAGCTTTCTCCGTAGTTGTCCGAATTGCTGAGAAAGAATTGAACATTGACCCCGCGAAGATCAATGTTAATGGGTGAGTGGACGCGATGTCGCAAGTTGCTGGTTCATTAAGACCCTCCTAGTGGTGCTGTCGCTCTCGGTCATGCTATTGGCAACTCTGGCTCGCGCATCGTCGTTTCATTGGTTCACGCCTTAAAATCCGGTGAATATGGTGCAGCCGGTATCTGCAATGGGGTAGGTTGATTTATTTTCGCTCCCTAAAATGATCTAATGATTTTGCTCAATATAGGGAGGCGCAGCGTCTGCGATTGTCATTCAAAAGTTGTAATTTTATCCCCGCATTTTGTGCTTTTGCACTTCCAATGTAGACTATCTAAAGAATGAAGCATTATTAATACCCTCTTAATTGTCTGGAAGTGCAGTTCCTGCGCGTATGACGTCAACGGTTTGACTTGATCTGGTTGCCTAAAGCCCAACCGTAGTTCCAACCCAAATTCATCGCACCCGAATACATGCCACATAGTCCCCTGAGCCTCAACCCAGAGGCTCTACTTAAGCTTCCTAGCCTCGACAAAGAGCAATTCATACAGTCGTACTTGAGGGACCAGCGTACATCATCGAAGGTGGTCCGTCAGTCTCGGTCGCGGTCAACAAGTGCCGTTGGAGTACCAATCGTCCATGGATTTGATACTCCCGTACAGCTCCAAGCAAGAGCACCAAGAGCTCACAAAAGTGAGGGATCAAGTAGGCTGGTGGCTAACGGCTTATAAATTGTGAAATTTTAGGACCGGGAGCCCTGGAGGAGCCTGCGGGTAACCACACTGGTGACATGGGGGCTACGCCTCCACGACTCCAAAAAAGGTCCGCAAAGCCAAAAATGGAACAAAGGAGTTCATCTGAGGTTGATGAAAAAACCCTAAGTACATGCATAACTGGATTGCGGACTTGCAGGGCTAATGGTCTTGATGCGTATGGTCATTCAGGACTCAAGGAAAGGCGGGAGAGCAAGAAACAGAGGAGGGAAATCATGAAGCCCCCAGTGCAAAATGTCAAAACTACCAAGAAAAGAGATGTCTCTGACCACCCAAGGGCGCGCAAAAGATCTTCCGGGCTTGCATTAATGCGTGGCTTTACCTCGACCAATGTCGGCGCTAGTCGATTGACGGTGAGTGGGTAATTCGATGAGAATGCCTCGACTTGATGATGTATTGTCAGCAGATCAACACCCTAGTCTCGAATATAGGCGTCTTTAATAAAGGGAAGGCGTCATCCATGGCGAAGCTATCGGGGAACAGAGGTACATTTTCTATTCCTTGCATACACACGCCCAGTGCGATTCAGAGTCCTGTGCTGCAGATTCAATGCACTTCTCTGAAGACAAGTTTTTGAAGGATACACGACCAAGTCATTCGAAAGTATCTACGCCCGCAGCAGGAAACCAAGGACATGATAAAGAGAACCAATTACCCTTGGCATTGAGATCGCTTGCCAGATTAAACAAAGCAACGAAGTCAAAGACCAAGAACAGATCGAACCAACCTGCAGCCTTACGGTCGTCTTCCGATGACGATGGTAGCTGTACTACAGCTGAATCACAATCTGCCGTCTGGGATATCGAAAACGACGTGACTCAGTCAGAAATTCAATCAACCGTCGTCAAAACTCGAATCGCGGCAAAAGGCAAGACACAGGAGCATGCGAAAACAAGACAGGAAAGCAAGACCCGGAGCGACATTCAGGGAAATAGTCAAGCCTCTAATCACGGTACTTCTGAAGTAGATGAACAGTCTGCAAGACGAGATACGGGTCTGAGAGAGGACTTTGGACTATCAAAATCTTCACCACTTTTGGCGCCATCTGAGTCTGCTTCCCAGGCTCGACAAGGAGCCCCAGAAGCTACAGGCAGAATAGCGACAACATCGAAGTATTTCCCTAATCTTGATCGCGTGCCGGTGCACTGTACGTATGGCTCTGAGAATCTATTACCTGGCTTAGACAGCCCCACCAAACCTCACTCGCGGCCATTCAGCCTCTCCAAAGAAGACAACTACGAGTATAACAACGAAGGCGCGTCGCAACTGGAAGATCTTCAATCTAGGCCCATACCCCTGAACTCAGAGTCCTGCATTTTTCGAGGCGACGAGCTGACGATCGACAACAATGCCGGGGTACGGCAAGGTAGCCCAGTACCAGTTGCATATAGCTGGGACCTCGAACTCCATGAACCCATCATCGAAGAGGCATCATCATTCCTCGCTGGCGCTTTTCATCAATCGATAGGCTACGATTGCGATATTATGGAACCAGAAGACTTCTTGCTAGATGACGTCCCTTTTGGATATGACGTGCATGGTAACCCTTCAAACCCGGACGCGCTCCAGGACGAACAAGAATGGGAGGAGGTCCAAGACCAGGGTGAATGGTGTCCTTACCCTCCTTGTGCAGTGGACCGAGCTATAAATATGTCTATGAGTGGAAGCCCCATCTCAGAATGTCGCAGTGCGGTTGATCAAAGCCAAGTGTCAATGTCGTGTGCCTTCAGCCAGGGAAGGGCTTTGCTTATGGGATCGGGAGTTGGGGCCGATTTAAACGGGTGCCCCTCAAACTGGGATGGGCGACGAGAAGAACCTCACAACTTGGTTTGTGTGGAACGCGATGTTGGAAGGAGGCTTTCTCATCACTGGTTGCCTCAGAAATGGTGAAAACATCCGGATCGCTATACACATGTAGTATATATGTTGATGGTAATCATGAGAGCGTGACCCAATCGGCGCGTCGTGTCACGTCGATTAATGGAGTCACGCGCCACATGATGCGTTCTGTCACAGACGTAGAAGCGCCTCGCAACTGACTAAGTGACTTGGTCCCATCTAAAGCCATTGACACAACCATGGACACCAATTCACATAGTCCACATGCCAATATACCGGTAAGTGGTTACACCTATATCCTCCCAAATAGACACTTGAAGGACGACCTGCAGCTCAGCGTCAAAACTGAACCGCAAGAGATTACGTCTATCGCAGACCTCGAAAGGCGCTTTGGACTGGACACCCAAATACGACCTTCAAATTTGTTTACCATAAAACAAGAGCACTATGAAGTAAGGATAATGCTTGGCAAGCATATACTCGAGTGCTGAATAACCACATGCAGACATCATCGGTTGGAGCCCTTGGTTCCCCAGGGCAGATTCGAGGAAACAGTCTCAATGCGACCATGCAAGCTAAAATGGAAGCCAAAATGGAAGATCCTCTTCACTATACGCTTATGCCAACACAGGCACCTCCCGTCGCTCCCATACGTTTCCATCAGTTCAATTCACCTCAGGAAATTGATTATACTCATGAGAAGGCTCTCTCAGCAGGCGCTGAAATGGTGAAGGCAATTAACGAGAGTCTGAGTCACATCGAGCTGGGCAAGCTACGCCAAGATGTGTGGATGCGGGAGGTTGAGAGGTACGGAGGGTATATATACTAATATGAACCTGGATCAACTGACGCTTTTTCAGCCTTCTGAAGCAAGGAACTCCAACAACATTGATTGCGGTCTGTGGAGGTACTGTAATATTGTGCACCTATCCGAATATTTCTCATGCAGTAATCAAAATTAGCCACTGGTGCTGGAAAGTCTTCGGTCTTGAATGCTATTCTGGATGGTGAGTCAGATATCTTCAGTTCGGATAGATTCGCTAATCTTTCGTAGACAACATTGTTCCTACAAGTGGCATGCGCGGTAAGGATGCTCTCATTTCGCCGGAGTGATGCTTCTAATCGCTGCTTCTTCAGCATGTACTGCTGTTGTAACAGAAGTTGCATATCATAACAAGCAAACAATTGACGCAGACATCTCTTTTCTCACGCTGGAAGAATGGAAGCAAGAGCTGGCTGTATTATTGCACGATCTAGTGGATGAAGAGGGAAAAACGAAACGAACTAGCGACTTTAAAAGTGATGCTGGTGTTGCATGGCAGAAAGTAATTTCCTCTAGCATATCTGGAATGGCCGCATGCTGAATGTCATAGGTTCATGCAGTGTATCCATTAATCGTACAGGATCAGCTCGCAACAATGACAGTCGAGCAAATCATAGCTCGTAATCCAAGTTGGTCTCGTTACTTTCTGGTGGATGAAGCGGAACTAACATTAAATGTTCAGGAATTGCAGCAATGCTCGGAACGACAAAGCACATTGCAGCCAGGGACTCAAGAGCATTCTCACACGAGGTTGCAAAGTATATTGATTCCAAGGATCAACGACGCGACAAAAAGGCCAAAGAGAAAAGGAAGGACAAAGCCAAGACGCAATCAGAGCACAACGAACCTGCATATTGGCCTCTCATCCGCCAAGTTAACGTTCGTTGCGCAGCCAAAGCTTTGTCAACAGGCGCAGTGCTTGTGGATCTACCGGGTCGGCCTATGCACTCTGGCGGTTTATTCATCTGACTATTTGTAGGTGTTGCTGATGCCAACGCCGCCAGGAACAGTATCGCAAAGGACTACATGAAGAAGTGCAATTGCATTTGGATTTTGGCCCCGATCACTCGTGCTGTTGATGACAAGACTGCTCGAGGTACTACGAACGCTCTTTTTCCACACTCGTGATAGTTGATTCCGATCTCGTTTAGACTTACTTGGCGACGCATTCAAGCTACAATTGAAGAGTACGTCATTCCCTGATTTTTATGTGGTGCTCAGCCCATAATTAATACGATATTGTCAAGTGGGTGAGTTATCTCGCATTTTCTCGACATCGCACAACACCTACTGTGTAATTGGCAGATGGCAAGTGAGTGCGATTTCATGTGACTTGTACCCACAGGCTATTGATGAGTGGACAGCTATGATGGAGATGCAATTACATTTATTGGTAGGTGACCCGCCTGAACTGAAGATCTCACATAGCTGAGGTCGTGTAGCCACCAAATGCGACGATGTATCGTGCTCAGAAGTTATCGGTGCTCTCCATCTGGAAGAAGAGCCCGAGCTTGAAGTTATCGAAGAACGTCTGGCAGAGTTTGAGCAACAAAGGTCGGAACAGAAGTCGAAAAAATCGGATGCGGGGAAAACGATCGCCAGTAAGGGAGTGTGGTTTTTTCGGGACATTCACTAATGTGTTCGAGCAGATCTGAACGATGAGCTCAGGAATGAACGAAAGCGTTTACGGGATTACGAGGAGCAACTAGATGCACTCCGAAGAGGTGAGGTGTTACAATATCCAACTATATCATATGCCGGGAAGAAACGCAAGGGGCGGAAAGATAAACGGGGGAAGGCCAAACGGAAGCGGACTTCAGACGATGAAGACGATAGTGATCCATACAGCACTGACGACTCCAGCATCTCCAGCCCTTCGGAGAGCGATTCCGATGGCGACTCGGATTCAGAGAGTTCTGCTTCTGAAGTAGATGAAATGGAAGTTGAAGAGGGACTTGAAGATGTTTCAGAAGAAAGCTTGAAAAATCGAATTGACAGGACCCGCGATGCTATTAAGCAGGTCCGCAAGAAACTGAACGCCGCAAAGGAGGAGAAGCAAGGTGCAACAGATGCACTCGCGACCTTGAAAAGAGATGCGACAAAGGCTCAAAAGGAGAAAAATGCCTTCTGCTCGCTCAGGCGCTCAGAGGTTGGTCTGTTGTTCAATGCGGACTTGGCTTACGTGCTCACATTGTCATTAAGTTCTCTCGAGGTGTGCTCAAGGAGGATTTTCGAACAGGACTGAAGGAGTTGGATGGTATGAGCTGGTATCTTTGTCCTATAAACCCGTTTTGTTTCTCACCTGGTCAATGATTGCAGATTCCACTGCCGAGCAGAGGGACCCTCAAAATTTTGATCCAAATGCGCAGTTGCGAGGTCTGTCACTGCAGTTGTAGTATTATTCAGTTTGACTCACTATCATCCTCAGATTATGACGCCATTGACCTCCCGGTATTCACGGTCTCTAGTCGTGACTATGTTCGCCTCAAACGTAAGTAGCCTAAGGATCCTTGTCATTTCTTGGGTGTTTACTTAGTATTTACAGGCCAGGTCAAGGGGGATGGCGAGCCAAGTTGCTTCTCTAATGTGAACAACACAGGAATACCAGACCTGCAGAATTGGTGTCAGAGCCTCACTTCATCTTCGAGAGAAAGATCAACAAGGAATTTCTTGGCACAGCTCAAGACATTCTCCGCAACGATTAAGTCGTATTTCGAAGGTAGCTCACAAGTGACCGCTTCTGATAGGGACTCACTACGCCAAACCTGGGAGTCCAAATCAATGCTTTATCCAACTGAGACCGGAAGTTATCATTTTCTTCTGGGCAGTCTAATTAATCCCCCTGATGGAAGATTGCACGTCGGTCCCTTGAATGTGGAAGCGCCCCAAAGCACACATGGGATAATGCACCGACTCAACAATGTATGTGTGTTTCCAAAGCAAGGGTTTCACGCCGACTTACACTTGCGTTGACAGGAATTCGAAAAGCTTGTTCGTGTCAATGTTGAAAGTCTAAAGAATCACTTCAAGGACGGACTGGAGGAAAAGTGCAAAACTGGTGTTATACAGGCAGCCCAAGAAGCCGTGAACACCTCGGACAATTTTGCAACGTCAATGCACTGGGGAACATATCGTGCTAGTAAGCTACCCATTCTCTCTTCCTCTCTCAGTGGTTGATATGATTTTCCGTAGCTTTGCGGCGTCATGGAGCCTTCCGACGCGACCTCAATATCGAACTTGTTAATCCGTTTACCCGCACCATCGCTCATTCATGGAGTAAAGTATTTGAAACGGGTATATTCTCCAGCTTTGAGGCACATATCCTAGGAGCAATTAGTGCTCTCGTCTCTGAGATAGAGGACTCGGCCGCTTCATCTTTGAAGGAACGCGCCAAAGCACAGGCAGGACTTTGTTCGGAGGAAGCCATTGCTGGCCTCAAGAAAGCTCTCCACCTCGCACAAGAAACACTTACGACTCAGCAAAAAGAGGCATCAAGATCTATGGCACCACATGTCCAAACCCAGTTAGCCGAAGGATACGACAAGGCTATGGAGGAACATGGAAGGGGTAGTGTGGCTCGACAGAAGGTATTGCTTTTGGAAGACACTACGCTCTAGAACCGTCTGACCTTACTCCTTCTAGACTGTGTTCCATAACTACATCAGCGATTGCAAAGATGAAATGTTTGATGATGGTGCTGATATCCTTATGTCGCACCTCGACGAAGCTGCAGAAGCCATCGGTTCTGCTCTGAAAGATTCCTTGACTGAAGTGGCCCAAAAGGTAGGATACTGAGGTCTGAGTAGTGCATTGCTTTATTGACGCTTACAGGTGGAAGTATCTATGTCTGTCTTGTGGGAGGATGCTCGTGAGAGTCCTACCCAGGCAGTTGCTCGACATAACATGCTCGCTTTGATCAATAGCGTTAGCACTCAGGCTAATATGTGGATCTCTGCACAAGTGGTAAAGCGCGCCCAGAATATCTGAGCATATCCTTGATTTTACCGACTACCACTACCGTTGGGATGAAGAGTTCCACAAGCTTACAATACAACATATCCTAGTATACAGATGGTTTGTCCCGTTAGATGTGTAGACTCCTGCGGCGCTTTAAGCTGAAGGTATGGTGATCGCTGCCAACGATGAAGCAAACCTATACTTGGTATACGCGTCTGCCTCTCTCATCCACTTCCGCACCTGTGCGCGCGTCATAATACCGCGGACGTTTCGACCGACCCATGAACCCCCATGAACTATTCTTAGATCGATACTCAATCCCCCCTGCCGCTAAGCCAAAGAACCTGCGAAAGCGGTCCCCGAATGTGAGATTTCTATGACGCCGACTGCTACTCCGAGTCCGCCTTGCTCCATTGTCCTGGCTCTACGCACTGTAATTTAGCACATCAACCACAGGTATAGTGGAATAACGCACAACAACGACTGTTGGAACGGTTGAAGGGACCACTTGAGTGGGATAACTATGTACCCATTGACTGCTACTCTGAGTTGGGACCACATGAACTCCACTATTTTGAGGTTGATGATACGCATCGGGGTATGCATCTTGGTATATTCCATTGCTGGACGTCACATATCCTGCGCGATTTCGATGTGAATAATGGGAACCCTGGGAAGGATAATAGCTAGGCATTGGGGAGGATGGCAACCTAGTTTTGGCGTGTTGGACTTGAAATAAATAAATAAAATTGCTTTGTTTGGACAAGTCTCTATAGGTAGATAGATACAGGGGCTCTCGCTATGTCATTTCCCCGCAGCTTGCAAAAACATGACTTCACTGGCTCCATGTAATGCGCATAATAAAGTTCACTCCATCTCGGGAAAATCGCCTTCATCGAGATCGTGGGGCTGCAGAATGCAGCGTTAGCTGGAATCAACGAGGATGAGCTGGTACCCACCTCACGAGGCTCCTCGTCTTCACCATATTGCATGGTATAGTCAATATGACTTACTACGGTCTCTAAAGAATCCGAGGAAGTGAGATCCAGCGGAAGGAATGACACGAGTGGGTGATCCTCAATCTAGGCCGACGTCATAAGTTTACCAGCAGATCCTATGAACTGACGTACCAATTGGACTATCGCTTGGTTGAGAGAATGGAAGCGTGGGTTGGAGAAATTACTCTCTTGACCGGGAGTAGATGCAAGAAGTAAAGGATCTGGATCAAGATATCTGGGATTGCACATATCGGGCAGACGCTCTAACCATAAACACGTCAGTAGCGCACCTTGCAATGTCCTTACGGCCTCGGATTCCATTCCTCCCGCCTGACAGTGGGTCGTCTGGATTGGGGGTTATGAGATCCATTTTTGAGAGAATATTGATCCACGGTATCTCCAAGTTCACCATGGCCGACATTGCAGATAGCACCCCACTTAACATTGCATGTTACGCCTGGTAAATGACACATGCAACTAAGACCTTGCCTGAAAAATTTGTATCTGTCCTCCATAAATTGGGATTCGATGAGGTAAACAGCACATGTTCTGATACCAAGTCGTTGCAGATTTTGTACGAGCGTAGGAAGAAATGGGTGATGGGTATATAATTCAATCTGACCTAGTAGGGCTGCCTCAAAGCCTGGGAGATCGACGGCGGGTAGGACCAACCTGGACAGTCTATTATGAGATAGTCATCTTCATATCCTCCTAGTTCTTCCTCTAGCCAGTCCATGTTTTGCAGTAGATATCTAATAGTGATTGTATTACGTCACCTGTCGATACATACCAGGGTTGGTTCACTCGCTCACTCGAAGCAGTACACCAGACCACCATTAGGGCCGTAGCCGAGTTCTCCCATCACATCTTCCAGACTCACTAGATCTTTGATGTCTATCGCGGGCTCGTATTCAAAACTTGTTGGTGAAGCAGCTGGGTCGAGGTTTATTAGATGAGAAGTGCGACGAGATGTGTGCAAGTGCGTCATAAATGCTTTTGCGAACGTGGACTTTCCGGCGCCGGCAGGCCCGGTGATTAGAACTGCGTAGCGCATAATCGCGTAGGGTCGCTTTTAAGATATCAAGTGAAGTGGGATGTAGATGGACTCGGACGAGCAATAAGTTATCCGAGTTGCAATTTGCAGAAGATAAAGCCGGAGTCATTCAAAGTCCGCTAATATAATCAAGCACTGCAATCTATTGGCACTGGCAGTCTGGCCTGAAGCAACCGACTTGCAAACAGCCACTTTCGCTCCCTTAACCACCATGTCTCGTATGTCACGACCGCCTATTAAGCCAGACCAGACCCCATCTGGCATAGCTCTCGATCCGCAAACACTATCGCGCGTGATTCCAGAATCAAGACGCCCTGATGGATCGTATGTTATGCTCACGTTTATCTGAGCTAGGGTATCGAGCTAATGCTTTATAGGGTCCGTAAGCAACTTAAGATTCGGCCTGGGTTCACCCCTCAGGAAGATGTCGGAAGATTTAGAGGTACCAGGCAGCAGCAAATGGACACCAGTGCTCTACCCAAGGGCCACATCATCGGCTGGGCCCCACCTCCCTCATCGACTGCAAGTACGACCAGTGGGCAGCCTATGAGCAAGAGCGCCAAGAAGAATGCCAAGAGAAAGGAGAGGAGAGAGGAGAAGAAAGCAGAAGTTGTTGTACCCGATGATTGGGATGCTGATGAGCCAGAGGTAGATACTGGTGCGAAACAGGCATCCGAGTCTACAAGTACGCCTTCGGAGACGAGCGCCGAGCCTGTAGCATCGCCGGTGGATAAAGATATCGAAGGATTATCCTCAACGTTACAACAGTTGGATGTTGGTTCCAAATAATGAATGGTATTAGTTAACCATGTTTGTAAAGTATCATGGGTATCGGGTGTACAAGGTGTGATTATACAAGTCAATGCTACTCATTACTCTGTCGGAATCTGCCAGAATGATCGGACCTACCCATCTACTTCATGTTATAATGCCCGTCATCATCGAAGGTTGGCGTGGTGGGTAGCGCAGGCTGGGGAGGTGTAGGTGTAGGAGCTTGGCTCTTAGAGTCATGCTTTGGCTGTATCTCCATCCCAACGATGATAGCCAAGACAAAACACGAAAGAGAGACTGAGTAACTCCGTAAGGAGATTGTGCTGGGTGTATAGATAGGTTCCCTTACCGACGGCTTTCTTCATATTGTTCCATTTAATTTCTTCCACGTCCGTACGGAGATCACTAACTTGTACGATAGTCTTGTTCAAGAGTTCCTGGTACGCCATGTCAGCTGGTGTCATGCCTTGTTCGCAATATACATGCTGACCTCTATAGCAATGTCCATGCGCTTCAGATCTGTTTTTGCTTCATTCTTACGAGTGTCAAGCTCCATTTGAATTCTGAATCGAAAAGCTATGATTGATGCACACTTGGAATGGTTATGGCACGCACTCATGCTTCAGCGTTGTGATGTCCTCTTTCATCTTGGCGTCCAAGCGATCGACTTCCTTGCGAAAGGCAACAGTGGAGGCTTTGATAGCGGCAGTATCATTATTTTTCCGCAGCGTCACTTCTGAGCGCAACTCTGACAAAGCTGCACGGAACAAGTAGGCTTGCTGAGAGGAATGAGCAGTTGTTATAAAAGCAAAGTGATCATGTATACACACATTATCTAGGCCCTTGACTGTAAGACCTTCCTTTCGTATCCGCCCTGTTCTGTCAACAAGTAATGCCCTGGTTGCACGCATCAGGCTTCGCGCTGTTGGAGTTGGAAATGTCTTCTCTAGCGCAGCAAAGAAGGCATGGGTGTCAAAAGGTGGAATTGATGACTGAGCTTCCGTTGTCTCCGGTTGGATACCAGACGGAACGTTCAGGGTGGGAGAGAGCATGGAACCAGGAGAGGAGCTCGTATTGGTCTCGGGTACATTTAGTGGCACGGGGGGATGAGGAAGAGGTGGTTGTTTGTTGGTGCCTGGATCCATGGGATGAGCTGAGGATATGCATCGCCTCGCAAGCTTTATGTGATTACTGCCAACACGCGAGAGTCGACTGGAGAGGATCATGAAGACGGGATCACGCGATCATAGCTCAAACAAGCCTAATTTGTTTGTCCCTATTTCCATCTACTTTACGTAAGGGCTGCTTGGCCTGCTTTTATCGCTGGCCTCTCATTGAACCGTTCCACCCATGCATTAACATTTGGCCAATCGTCCAATGTTTCGATCCCTGCGAAACGATGGCGGGAAACCCTGTGCGATGTCAGATCGGATTATCATTTCATCAAAGTTCAATTTACCAGGGCACGGCCTTGATATCCGCAAGGCTGAACGTACCACGTCCCGGTCCAGCGAGCCAGTCTCGTGAAGACAAGCGGATTTCGAGTACTCCATAGAGCCTTTTTGTTTCATCTTGATACCCTACCAACGAAATGCAATGTCAGCGATCATGTCAAATACAGCTATGAGCTCCTTACTCTTCTTCCCGTAAGGAATGTCCGGTGCGGAATGCAAAAAGTGGCTGGCTAGGAGCCGTGTTAGTCCTCGCACGCATGAACCAGGGGCTACACCTTACCTTGGCCTTGCATAGGTCCAACACCGCCGTGCTATGGATGCTAATTTAAGTGATGGATGCTACTGTGACTTGATTCTGAACTGACAGCGAACATAATCCATTGCACCATTTCGCTGTACTCATTGGGATTGCTGGCTGGATCAAACCAGAATTTAAAATCCTTGTCATAGTGCTGGGCCAAGTACAGCAAGATCGCAGCTGTCTCAAACACCACAAAATTTTCACGGGAACGATCGACAAGGGTAGGAATACGACCGTTGGGATTCAACTTGATGAACCAAGGTTCCTACGTGGCGTTTAGGAAACAAGTGTAGACATCAGGCATAAATCTACCTTTTGAGTGTTCTTCATAATGTCTACCTGCTGGATCCTGGCTCGAGTTTGAGTCTGCTGCATTTGGGCGATGTCGGAAGACTCACTCGTAATCGACGTCGGGGTACGCCGCCTTGAGCTCTTCCAGCAGGACGACTGGCTGGCGACCGTTTGGAGTGGGGAATGTATAGATAAGGAGAGGCTTAGACATCGGAGGTATGTGGGTACTGAGATAACGCGGAAAGGAGGTCCTTATAATGTGCTGGTATAAGATTACAGAGCGAAATGCCGTCATAGCGAAAATCCCAGCCTGGTTTGGTTGGTAATAGCTAAGCCGCCCCTTCCTTATCCGTACCCTCAGTTTGCATCCCCACCACATTCCCCCGAAATCGTTTTCTCATGTCAAGCTGTACGCTTATTAATATCACCGTAACATGAGTCAGATTTTTGAAAAGCGTACCATGCCCCGTTTGCACTCATATGTCGCTTTTCGTAACGAGCGACACTCCTCAGGAAGCTCGTCCACATGGTTTCTCAGACAATCTGATGGAAGGTTTCCTTGCTTGAGTACGCAGTCTGAATGAAGCAGACATTCTTTGAGTGCATTTATCAGATGCTGACAAGAAGATGACATGCTCGGGTGAAGCCAAAATCTGAACTCCTATATTCGTCCACTATTTGCCCCAATTTCGGAGACACGTGATATCTTCCGGTGGGTCGCGTTCAGTCTTGCTCAGCCACGAGCCCATCACAATGCTTCCACCAGTGTTACGCTCTCTGTTGCGCACCACACCCTCTATTGCTGCTATACCAAATCGCACAATATTATCGGTTTCTGGGTCTCAGGCTGCGCCATTTCTTCACGGTGTACTAGCCAAATCTGTCACTGAATACAGACCCAACTATACCGCAATTTTGTCTCCGCAGGCGCGCCATTCTATCTCATCATCACGTCGTAGAAGTATCAACTCGTAATCCTTGACTAGGGAAGGGTACTGCATGATATCTTTGCTTATGTGAAGACAGAGGAGAATGGCTCTCAAGCTTTCCTCCTCGAAATTGATGCTACCCCAACTGAATCAACCCCGTTGTTGGCCATGCTCAAACGCTATGTACTGCGCTCCAAAGTCAAGATACGAGATGTCTCCGAGCAATATGACGTCTGGGCTGCTTGGGGATCCGACCCGAGCAATTCAGCCTTGGAGCAAGACAGGCAATGGCAGTGGGCTGCAAGCGGGTGCGTTGAACCCGTATGGGAGAGTGATCAATGGCCCTGGGGATCCAAAGACTTCGTCATTTTGGATAAAAGGGCTGCTGGCATGGGTCGTCGTTTATTAGTCCCCAAGGGAGACATTCGTAGGTTTTATTCCGTCCCCATTTATGTGACCCTCACTTGCCTGCAGCGTCGGATAGTGCGACACATGATGTCCTTCCACCGCATGAATACCTGGTACATCGCCTTTTGCATGGAATTCCTGAAGGTTCCACAGATATTGCTCCCGGACAAGCTTTGCCAATGGACTTGAACCTCGATATCATGGGTGCATGTGAGTTTGCTTGCCTGTGAATAATGATCTAGTGACAGAAAACAACAAGTGGACTTCCGCAAGGGCTGTTATGTTGGACAGGAGCTTACTGTACGAACATATCATACCGGCGCTGTCAGGAAGAGGACGCTCCCTGTGTTGATACACGATCCCAACACTAGGTACGGCGCATTGGTACTTGTCTGCCGTCTTCAAGTTCCTCATCCAGACCGACAGTGCCTCTAACATAACCTCACTATCGGAGAGAAACTTAAAATCTGACATAGATATTCGCCCTCACGCAACTCCCGGCTCCGCGGCTCGACCTCGAATGCGGGGAACAGGGTCATTGCTCAGCTGTTATAACGGCTTGGGATTAGCGTTACTTCGACTTGAGCATGTGGAAGCCGCTCTACGCGGAGAAGTCCAATTGAGGATAGAATTCCCCCAGGAAGGTGGGACACCTCTCGCGATTTCTCCTTGGTGGCCGACTTGGTGGCCACAACAACCATCTTCCTAATACTCGGTAATTGTATTTATGGGCCTACGGATTTAGAGTCGAGGTCCTCCACAACAACGTACGCTAAAACGTATTCACCATCGTGAGAGACAGTGACATGTAGCCTTCCTACCCTGTGCTCCCTTTGGTCGGTAGTCATAAAATTTAATGAAGGTTTGGGGTGATGTGCAGTGAGATAATTGGTATAAGTGAGATCCTTCCACGTTGGACGAACAGTTGGGTATAGTGCCTTGTACGCGGCCTCCTTTACGCCCCACCTTGTCTTAATTTAGCACAAGCAACAGCGCAGGTCGAAGAGAGCCTCACCGGACCGCCAAAAATTGAATGCGAGTAGAGTCGTTTGATGCTAACTGGTTCCAGTGCAACCGCTCTTGAGGGCTCAGAATCCGCGCTGCCAGCTTATCTGCACTTCTTCTGGCACATAGAGCAACTATTCGAGGCACATGAACGAGGTCGGTGCCAATACCAAGAATCATGATTTGGTGCAGACACAACCGGGATATTTGGTCGAGTTTATCGAGTCAAGGTTACTCGTAGCCCCTAACCCCAGATTGGGGGTCCTTCAGCAGCCTGTGATAAAATGTCATCTCCACGCCCCGTCTATATAGCAGCATCTACAAATCGCCAACCTTACGCGGCCGATATCTCGCCTGCATCTACAGTAGCATTTGGTTCATCAAATCTCATCTGTTTATGGGATGTCTCGGTATGCTTCTATCTCTCATGACCTTAATCACAGCCTAAGACGTCAAATTTAAGCTCGAAAATGATAGATGCGTCTCGGAGACTCTACCGGGACACGAGGGCCTCGTAACATGCATTAAGCACATAGATGATCATGCGTTTATAAGCGCTGATGATCAAGGCGTCGTCCTGCTTTGGAAGAAGCACACAGGGAGGGCATGTCTTTACATACACCCAATATGTCATGTCCTAATTATGGACTATAGTGGATTACCTCCAAGAAAATTCAAGCACACCAAAACTCGATCTCTGTCGCTCACGTCTATGATGATCTTGTCGTGACTGGGTCTTCAGATTCCTCAATCAAGGTCTGGCGAAGAATCACTCACGATGAGACCGGTAGCCTTTCTTACATGTCATGATCCCTGTCTTCCGCTCATCATCATGTCTGTGTAGATGATCTCAAGGAAGTGAAAACGATTCCCTTTCATGGGAGATATCCACTAGCTCTCACCATGAGCAAACTTCCACGATCTGAGGGTATTACATCGAATTTCCGTCCTCTAGACCCTTACCAACCCATAGCTTGAGCAGCTCTCATTCTGGCTGCAGCCGGCACCGATAGGAATGTGCAAATTTGGGTTGCATCCGAGGACCGTGTAAGCATCGATACGACTGTCAATTCGTCCTCTCATATCCTGTCTCTAGTTCGTACATTCAGCAACTCTTTCCGGTCACGAGGATTGGATTCGGGCGCTGGCATTTAAGCAGCCTTCAACAGATGCTGAGCCAATGGTCCTAGCCTCAGGGTCGCAGGACTCAACAATACGTCTGTGGAACATCGAAGTCCGCGAGAAGGAAGCACCCAACCTATCTATCAATACCGGATTAAGTGATGAGTTGTTGGATGCATTCGAAGCGTCGCTTGGCGAAACAGGTGATGAACAGGGCGGGCGCCAGATCTCACTGAAGAAGCATATATTCACCATTAAGTCTACAACGGGAGAGTATGTGATCTGTGCTTATTTTAATGCGTTTCTTTTCTAATATATATGGTCAGATCGCAACAATTCTCTGTGACATTTGATGCATTACTGGTTGGACATGAAGCTGGGGTCACTAATTTGAGTTGGCGTCCGGGGAAGTGGAATACTCCCACCCTCCTATCTACATCTACAGATTCTTCCCTCATTCTATGGTCCCCTTCACTTGGTGCAAGCTCTAGCATATGGATCAATCGTCAGAGATTTGGAGATGTTGGCGGCCAACGCTTGGGCGGGTTTGTTGGAGGTCTATGGAATCGAAATGGTGCAGAGGCATTTGCCTGGGGATGGGCTGGCGGATGGCGGAGATGGCGCTGCACCACGGCAAACACTGCAGCAGGAGTGGAACAGTGGGAAGAACGTGGAGCAATCAGCGGGCATAGTGGCCCTGTCCGAGGCATTGACTGGAGCCCAACCGGTGAATATCTGGTGTCTGCAAGGTTTGTTTGCCCTTATGACTCTGCAATCTCCGTACTCAACTTTCCTTAGTCTCGACCAAACTACACGTGTGCATGGCAATTGCCTTGAAGGCACTGAGAAGTCGTGGCACGAAATTGCTCGCCCACAAGTGCATGGCTATGATCTCGTTGGCGCAGGCTTTATAAGTGCCCTAAAATTTGCCAGTATTGCTGATGAAAAAGTCGTACGCGTGTTTGAGGCTCCTCGGGCGTTTGTGGAGCTTGCAGAATCATTGTGGGTTGCAAGCTTCCCAAAGACCGAAACAGAGGTATGTCACGGTGAGGAAGGCTGCCTGGCCGAATTGCTAAACAATGACATTTAGCACCCTCGACCTCTAGCTGCAAACGTTCCCGCTTTAGGGTTGTCGAACAAGGCAGTTGATACAGGTAAATCGTCGCTGCGCTCAATTGTCATATAGGAATTTATGCGCATTAGAGGAGCTGCAGCCCAGTGCCAATGGACAAGAGGAAAGCAGACGACCATTTGAGGGAGAATTAGCCTCCATTACCCTCTGGCCCGAGATAGAAAAGATCTTTGGTCATGGTTATGAGGTGAGTACTGAAACACCCTTTATGATCCCTTACTTCATAGTTTACCTAGTGTATTACACTCGCTATTTCGAATTCACGAAAATTGATGGCCACTGCCTGCAAAGCCACCAGTCCTGAGCACGCCGTTGTGCGCATATATAACACGGAGACATTTCAACCTGTTGGCCAGACACTAAAGGGTCATGCCTTGACAATAACGAGGATCGCATTCAGCCCAGATGATCGCTTAATTCTCTCTGTTTCAAGGGACAGAACATGGAGACTGTTTGAGCTGCAAGAGTCTGGAGGTAAGGCACATCCCACAGAGCGTTTATATACTAATAGTGCTTTTAGAGTACCAGCCTATCTCCACTGATAAGACACATGGACGGATCATCTGGGACTGCACCTGGAGCAAGGAAGGGGACGTATTTGCTACTGCTTCCAGGGACAAGACGGTGCGTTCCTTGGTGCCTAGTGGATTGTGCTAATGGACTGTCGCGCGGTAGGTAAAGATATGGCACCGCGGAGAAGGAAGCACGTGGAAGGCTATCACGACAATCAAATTGGACGCTGCGGCAACTGCTGTTGATTTCACAAGAGCGTCCGGGAGTACTTCAAGGTAGGAAACACCGTCAAGTCCCGCGTCAGAATAATTTACCGACCGAACTAGGCGCCGCCGGCTGGCGATTGGTCTAGAAACAGGTGAAATATTAATCTATACTAATGACCTGGCTGCTCCGAAGAACTGGGCACTGGAAACCACGATCGACAAGCGGTAAGAGGGCAACCATGTACTTCTGCGATACCCTGGGTCCTCACCTCCATCCAGAACGGCACACGTCGACCACATCCATAGATTGGCTTGGCGACCCGGTCAATTTGAAGGAAGCCATGAGCTTGCAAGCTGTAGCGAAGATGGTACAATGAAGATACTAGACATTCCATTTGTTAAGAGTTGAACGGGGATGGGGAGCAGGAGGGATGATGTCCAAATAACACAGTAGGGGAAGACTGCTATACAGATTGGGTGGTAATAAGAGACACCCTGGAAAACTATTCAGTATCGAAACAAATTGGGTAATGGGTAATGATGAGGTGCAGATCAAGGGTATCAAACAGTGGAATGCGGGTGCAAAATATACCTAGGAGCAACAGAAAACAATCAAAGATGTGGGGATGCAGTAGGGATACAAGAACTGGCTGGGGCCACTGAATCAGTCGTTAATAAGTACTTTAGACGATTTCACGGAGACTCATGGGGACTTCGGGCTACAAAAAACCATTAGCGATGGCAGAATACAGCGCTTAAAGACTTACGCATTTAATTTTGTAGAAGCACTCTATAGAGCGAAGCATCTCGACATCGCCTCCCGTTGCGGTGACGAAGTTGATGATAATACCTGCACGTGCGTAATTGGGGGCTACAGCTGCTGCAACACTGGAGGTCCCGGTCAGAAAAGATGATATGAAGCCGTTAAGGCACCTCTTACCGATGGGCGTATTCCTCCACAGCTTTGGGCAGGTCTATTCAAAAATTGAGCAGATGGGTAGAATATGGGTCAAATCGCAGCTCACCGTAGTTGATGATAAGCGGAACATGCGGTACATCCGGAGGCTTGACCTGAACGTCATAAACTACCAAAATCTTTGTAGTTGTCTGCCTCATAATGGCAGGGGCAGGGCTTCGGAATTTATTTAAAGCAGAAAGCTTTGCTGCTGAATTCATATCTCCATGCTAAAATGAAAAGATTGTCAAGCGTCATGAGATAAAGTAAAATTCACCAGGCATTATACAACTTACGATAGGGATAGGATCATATCCACGACTCTTCAATTTATATGAAACCGCATCGACAGCATTAATACCTCCGACGTGCACAATCGCCTGATTGATCTCGACCTCGTCAAAAAGGTCGACAAGTGCATCAAGTTTCCATTCTCGTGCTTGGACACTTTCCGGATTTGAAGCACCTCTTCCCGAACCGATGATACCGAGACCGCCACCAGGGGTGGCAGCCATGGGGTCTGATCGGCCACTGGCAGGGAATGCAAGGTAGAGGTAGAATTGGCGTAATCCCCGAGACCCTTGATTAGAATCTGCTTGCGTCACATTTCCATCTCGCCTGACTAAAACCCTAACTGGTTCTCTAAGCTGGATAGCGGACGCAAGGTTAAGTACATCTTGCGGCACGGTGTTAGAGAATAAAGCCGTCTGCCTCTCGACAGGGTTCCCACTGGGATTGTCGGTCTGAACCATGGAAGTAACTGTCGAGAATCGGCGATTTGCAGTTGGGAAAGTTGATTGGGAATTAGTACCGTCTAGTAGTGTTGTGAGGGTTGATTGTGATGGTGATGTCGAGGCCGTGTTACCAGCGACAGCAGGGAGTGGTCGAGATCTAGGAGGGGGGATGAGTTTGACAATGTTGAAGACAAAGTCATGAAGGTTGCGGGCAATGAGCTGGTCAACCTCATCGAGCACGAGGAACCTAACCTCAGAGCCCGACAATCCGCCAGGTGAGGTGAAGAGAGCGTGTAATTTCTGGGGCGTTCCACAGACAATGTGAGGCATATTCTGATGGAGCAAGCGCAACTCTTGGGCCAGGTCGCTACCAACTGTGGTGGTACCTACGCCCAAGGCGGAGCGGACACCAATAGGCCCTCCTAAATCACGTATCATGCGCTGAGCTTGGGTAGCCTGGTCCACCGTAGTCGACAAAAGGATCGCGAAGGGACCACTCGCGCGATTGTTCATGTGGGCAATGGTAACTTGAATGGCGGGAATGACATATGCTGCGATACGCTCCTGTGTTGGCGGAGCCTGAGCAATGATATCAGCTCCACGAAGGAGGAATGGCAAAGCCCTCTGTTGGATCTTGTTAGGAGGCCCAAGGCTACTCAAGGGTTCTGAATACTCCGAGGCCGGATGAAGATGTCATAGATGCTCACCCAAATTTGCTCAAGGATCTGAGAAGCTCAGGGGCGAGTTGAAGCTGTTCCCATTTAGAGATCACCGGACCAGAATCCCTAGGAGAGCCCGACCAGCCATCAGCTTGACCATCGAGCATCTGGATCGTGATGAGTGCAAAGAAAATTGGGATATCAATATTGAAAATACCACGGAAGAGTCTCTACGAAGAAGGCCGGCCACAGATCGTCGCTTGTCGCGTGGTGGACCAGAGTCCTGGCGAAGAGAGCTGGAATCATTGGGCCGCTGAGGGAGATCAAGGTTCCCTGCAGACCAAGTGCGCATCGGCTGGTTAGCACGGGAGGGCCTAAGGTCAGGGCGGTTTGGTATCCCGTGGCTAAGCAGACCAGTGCCTTGAATAACAGGAAGCACGGATTGATTCGGGGCAAGCTCCTGCTGAGCAGCAAGGCTAACTACTGAATTGTTGCGTAATTCCGATGTGGATTGCATCTGCTGTTTCTGCAAAGAAAGAAGTTGACCGACTGATGTGGTCAAGGTATTAAGACGCTGTGATATGGCCGTAATATCATCCGATGGAGCAGACTGGTTGGGAGCAATGCTCGCGCTTGCCACAGATGGGCGAGGGGCATTCATGCTCGAAAACGTATGGCCGTTGCCCACCGCAAATGGATCCTTGAACTCGGGCTGGGAGTTCGAACCAAGACTACGGTCGACGAGGGCATCTACTTTCCGCTTGACATCATCCAAGTCACCTTGGAGTTCGCGGACTGTTGTTTCATATCGTAAGAATTGATCGAGTAGATTGTGGATGAAAGGCGAAAATCTAAGCTGGGCTTCAAAACTTTGTGCTTGATCAGCACCGGCAGCAAACTGGCTGGCTGAATCAAGAGATGATACGGGGGATGAGGACGTATATGTGCTGTGATAAGTTGAAGATGCGAGACTTAATGATACCGGTGGTGTTGAGAGGGGCTCTGGTGCTGATCCATGATGAACAAAGAGGTGATTCGGGGTATGGTGATTAATGCCCGTAATAGCTGCATTTGTGTCTGGGGGATCTTCTGCTTCGGGTAGGGTATTGAGCACACCAAACATACTGGACTCTCGTGGCACTCTGTGTTCTATGCTGGGATATGACCTATTTGCATCTACTTGGCGAATGGTTGTTATTGGGGAGGTACTGTCGACTACAGCGGGAGGGGTTGACAAGCGTTTTGATGGAGGGCGGGTATCCAGAGATGGGCTTGGGGAGGAGCGTGCCGAGCGATATTCCGAAGGGGAAAGCGACGACGAGGACACTCGGTCTTGGTCACCACGAGAATGATTGTGGAACGCTGGGCCAGCATCTTCTTCATGGCCGCGAAGGCCCCCTGGGAAGAAGGGCATGGAGGTGGGATTGAGAGCGGCGCTCCTCGCCATGGTTGGTGAAAAGGTTGGAATGAATAGAGGGTGGGACGTTTAGTAAGCCTTATGTTGGGCTCACTAAAGGGTAAGGCACCGATCTCCTTTGGCGGATGGGAGTGATGGGTAACTAGGCAGGTCGCATACAGTCCGAGTGGCAGAGTCGGGCAGAAAAGCAGTTGCGGTGGAAGGATGAGAGTGGAACTGAGGCGGCAGCTGCCCTGATTGCCTTTCCCAACCTCGTTCGATATTTAATATTCAGAATACTTTGCACAGCGTCTCATTCACAAGTTTTTGTACACTAATACCGAGGTATCCTATGCAACCGTGATGCGCTTACACTCGACAATATCTGCCACCTCGGGAAGATCGGCAGGGGATATGACGACCTGGGGAAACAGGCGTCGGCATCAAGTGAATCACAGCCAAGTGCGAAACCTACGACAATAGGGTGGTTCTCCAGAGCAATACCATTGGCTTCGAGTGCCTTTCGGGCGGCCCAGCACTCCTTGAATTCTATGCTCGCGTATCGCCGGTCTCGGTCAGACAGAACACCTTTGGGAACACCCGTTCCATTTCCGACAGCTCGCCCCCTGCTGCAACGCATAGTGACATGCTTGATAGTGCCAAATGAGGAGAAAGTCTGTCGGAGCTGTTCATGAGTGACCGAAGGGACAAGCTTGCGACAATATCAGAAACAGGCCACGACGATGAGATGTATTTCCTCACGTTTCCGACGTAGACCCAGGAAGAGCGGGTTTGGGCCTGTTGTATCATTCCATATGTCTTTCTGACTTCATCCTTCTTTCTGGCTGCCGCCACGACTATGGTGCGCTCGGTGTCATTCGGGCCAAGTCGTCTCCAGTTCCACGGAGATCCAGTTTTCTTCGTTTTCTTCAAAATGACTTTGTTTGGTCGCGTGCCTTGACTTGGAGTCTGTAGAAGAGAGTGAGAGCCATCTTTACATCCGGGCAGGATCCACGCACTGTAGGATGCATAACTGGATATCATCGCGAGAGCCCAGCAGGGATTTTATACCTCGCTGTGGCAACCGGGGTCATCGTATAAAGACGCAAAGATTTGATTGTCGGCGCGTTTGTCCACTGTCTACAAGAGACTGATCACGTGCTTTTATTCTGTCATGTCCATGAGCGGAACCCTGGATATTTCAATTCGACATTCATGGGCACCAACACACCTCAAACCTATCGCTGGATTCTCCGCGAACTGAAAAAGGTGCACTCTAGCATTTCGTCTGGCTTCTGACTCTCTGCTGATGTTTCATGTCAGGCTGTCACCCCGCGCGAGGTCAATGGAACGATTGCCAGGAACTTTCGAACACTATTAGAACGGTCTAGGTCAGATCCTACGGTCTTGCAGGACGCCCAGAGTGCTGCCATATTCTTGAAGTCACAGCGCGAGCACAAGGTCAGCATGCTCCCACAATGCAATTAATTCGGAGCTGAAGAGTGGTTTTGGTAGGCCTTGCTGGAACGATACAACCCGTTGTTCGATCTAACTGCGCAAGAACACATTAAGGCGACGGCGCGTCGTGTGGGACTGAACATGCCAAAACTATCTGGGGAGGGGGACGCGTAGTAGAGCGGTAAATTGTCGATAAATAGAGGACAACATATTTTTCATTTTTCTTGAATGCTCAGCCATCTTATCCGTTCCGCGCGCAGGACTTATTCACGGTTCATGACTCCTGCCCCCACTGCTCTCCTCAAATGTGATCCAGACGCTATTACGTTCCCTGGTACATCTACTACTCCGTCCATTTCGTCTATGGACACTCTCAACGCCCTTCATCGCGCCTGTCATATTCTTCAGCAAGGTCAGTGCGTTGCCTTCCCGACGGAGACCGTCTACGGTCTGGGTGCGCTCGCCTTAGACTCCACCGCTGCAAATCGCATCTTTTCTACCAAGGGTCGACCGGCGGACAACCCCCTGATAGTGCACGTATCATCCTTTGAGATGTTGCATACACTATTACCACCAGATTTCAAACTCCCCCCAGCCTATCAAATTCTTACAAAACATTTTTGGCCTGGTCCTTTGACCTTACTCTTTCCTAGTGTCCCATCCATCGTTCCTTCTGTTATCACCGCCAATCAGCCGACAGTTGCCATCCGGATGCCCTCTCATCCTATCGCGCGTGCCTTAATTGCACTCACAGGTCAGCCAATAGCTGCACCCAGTGCTAACTCCTCAGGCAAACCTAGCCCAACGCGTGCTGAACATGTATTTCGTGACCTGAATGGGAGATTGCAAATTATCTTGGACGGTGGCGATTGCGACGTTGGATTAGAAAGCACTGTCGTTGATGGCCTGCACGATGATGGAAATATCAGGATTCTCAGGCCGGGTGGCGTGACAGTGGAGGACATGGAGCGTGTCTTCGCCAGTGAATCCTCTTCTCTTGAGACACTCCCGAAAGTTTTGGTTTATAGACGCGATTACGAAGATGAACAAATAGAGCAAGTCCCGACTACGCCTGGGATGAAATACCGTCACTATTCGCCTTCCGTTCCCGTTATTCTCCTCCATACTTCACCCCAGACACAGATTGATAAACGCAAGCCAGCCTTGCTCCAGGATTTTATCGAGCACATACGAGCAAGTCACGGGACCACCAATGATCCAGAAATTGGGCTGCTTGCCCCGGAGGACTCAACCCTGTGGATTCAACTCGCGGCGAATCCTCGAAACATTCATTGGCATCGATTCACTCTTGGGCCCTCCTCTCGGCCTACTGTAGCAGCACACAGGCTCTTTGACGGGTTGTTGACGCTGGAGCAGGAGGGAGTTTCCCTCATTGTTGTCGAGGCCTACCAGGAGGCACACGAAGGCCTGGCAATTATGAACCGGTTACAAAAGGCGGCGAGCGAGTCCTATTGGATTACCTTAGATGAATGATAGACTCGATTCCGTTCACTCCGTCACATCATTTGTATACAGTAATTTCATCACGGTCGCGATCTCGGTGGGTTTGTATCCTTTGACTGGGCAAATGCTTATTTCTAGTGTTCATCAGATATAGTTACAATCACCCTTTAGAATTAGAATGTATCTGGTAGATTCTACCATCTAGAGCACCTCGTGGCAATCCACGAGGCAAATTCTAGCCAGGATAAATTGCAAGTTGATGTCAAAACTTGAACCCCAATGGTACGGCCATTGGCCAAGGCTTTGAAGACTCGGTCCGAGATGCAACAGCCTCTTCGTTTGTACATAATGTCCGGATCGTACCCAATTTGACGCTTCACTCCGGAATGCAAATGATTTGCCGTCCCTTTAATCCACATTCGACTTCACGCGAGGAAGAAATCCGTACAACGTGCAGTCGCAAGAATCCGTTTGTTGAACATCTTTGCTATGTTCTCCTAATGCGATCTGGAAATCCTCGCGCGTCACTCATAATTCCTTTCATGACGCGCTTGGATGGTCGGCGAGACTCATGGTCAAAGAACGCATCTCAGAAATATGATCGCTGGATCGTTAGCGTCGAGGAGCTGGCGGTTCGGTATATATAATTCTAGTTGACTTCAAGTTCTACATTTATTCCTTTCTCTAAATCCCAACGTCGTAAAGCCTAGTCTCTTTGAACTTTCGGCGAAATGACCCCCAAAGGTGATGTGATCAAACGCAACCCCATGATCCATTATTCTAACGATCCTTACGAATTGTATGTAGGCTCTCCGAGGAATGCCCAGGAGACACCCTCACTGCGCGCCGTTCGTCCCGGTGACCAGCAGGTTTGGCATTTCCCTGCCTCGACTGAATCCAAGAAACCTTCATCACCTCAGATCCTTGCAGTCGCGGAGGGCGACGATGCGGAGCCCATGAAATCCAGTACAGGTACGCGGCGAGGCACAAAGGTAGTGATACCTTTGTCGATAGTAGATGATGTACCACCCTCTGTGTTATGCAAACTTCTGCAGAGCAATGCTCCCGTGAACCCCTCCGAAACATCTGAGCCGCCTCCCCGCATCCCCCGTCCACCCAATGCATTTATGCTTTACCGCTCGCATATTCTAAAAGAAGGATGGATTCCCCTTAACATTGAGAAGCGGCAGCAAAATCTCAGCCGTCTCGCTGGCCAATGTTGGCGACTTCTACCAGCCCACGAAAAGGAGTATTGGAAGTCCCAGGCCGCTCAGGCACTGCAGGAACACAAACGCAAAAACCCAGATTATAAGTTCAGACCTGCCCCGCGTGGGTCTCGGCGCGCGAAAGCCAACAAAAGTCAAGATGAAAAAGAGATCGAGGCGCACATTAATAGTATCCGAATCGCATATACTCCTTTGAATGGTGCTGTTGCACCTCCTCGACGTCCAAGAAAACCAAAGTCGACAAAAAATGAGCATCGGTGTTGTCATCAGCTCGACAGTCCTTCTCGTATCCCCAAGCCCGATATCACGTACACTTCATCCGATATAGACAATCCGCCTCTTCCTCCGATGTTCCCTTCAGTGCCATACGGAATCATTGCCTCACCCCAGCGCCCTTCTTCACCTCTTGTATTTCCAGTGGATTTGGGGTCAGAGGCAAGTTATACAAGCCCATTCAAGCACAGAAGCATCGTGTCATATCCTCTGCACATAGGGTTGTCTGATATCTTCCCTTTTGGCTGCTTAGAGGGGGCTAGCGTACGTGCACAAGCCTTTACTAGTCGTTGTGTCCAACTAATCTGCTATCCAAGTTACCTTTTGGCAGAAGACACTTCAATCCGCTCAGTCCTTTGAGCCTCTCATTCACGAGGCCCTTGCCCGTATCCGGTTCCAGCTTACCCCCCAGCGATTCTTCACCCTCTAGAGTGTCCATTGATTCCTTGTTGCCAGAAGGTATGGTCCTGTCCAGCATTAATGGTCTAGTCTAACATTTGACCACAGTACCGGTTGACAACAACGACCCGTTATGCTCAGAAACCACGGCATTGGATAGCCCATTAGGAGCCTCGTCGCTATCATCATGGGCATTCACGAGTACTGTCAATGTTCCTTGATTTTTGTTAACAAGCGCCCACGCATAGGCTCTGGAAGTCAACGTTTGGGACATTTTGCACTTGCAATGTAATAATATATTTTAGAACTTGTTATTTACTTCACATCGTAAGTTGTATTATATCAGTAGGCATAAGCGTGAAAATGTCAGCTTCGGTATCTACAGTGGATATATATATATATATATTGGTGTGCCATCCTCAGCGGAACCCCTGGAAGACCTGAAACATTTCCCTGAACTTGGCTCCTGTTCAAGTGGTCGCATCTCACACAGACGGGGAATCGCGGATATAAACTGTTCGAGAACGTAGTATCTGGAAGGGGCATACTGGTAGGGATCAACCTAGCTAGGGACTACGTTGACGAGTCACGGCATAAATGACATCAAACAAAGTATACTTGTGAAGAAGATTTCTAAAATTGCGGCGGTGGCTACTATCTACCATCTAGGGTTTAAAATTTTTGGTAGTTCGTTACGAGGCTAACGGTGATACTGAACAGGGTTGTGTCCAGCCTGGTGTCCTCGGGGCTATGGTAGTTCAAATTTGAAATCAAGTAAATTATTCGCGATCATGATCAGGCAAGGAGACATGTGCAGTTACTTCCACCGTGCGCTAACCCGGGCGCATGGACCTCCAACTCTTGCCCCAATTGTCCTTCCCTATATCACAAGCAAATGAGGACCCAAGGCTGAGAATTCAATTAGATTTGGCGAGTTTATTTAAATTGTTTCAATTTTTTAGAACTGGGTATCCGGGGAATTAGGAGCGTGGGTCCGGGTTTGCCTATAATATCCCAAGATATATACTGTACCTTCATCTCGAGATTACCTCCCCTCTCTCTCCATCTCATCTCCATTCCTCCGTTCCCTCCCCTTCTAGTCTATATCTATCCAAGTTTCCTGTAGAGCTCTCTTGGTTTTAGTTGGATTTCTTCATCTTGTGCCGACCATGCCCGCCGGGGATAATTTGAAAAAGAGGAAGATAGCAGTGCTGGGCTCCCGATCAGTCGGTAAGTACCCCGTATCATGCATCATGGTACCTCCAAGCCATAGACATCATAAATAGAGCTCCAGTGGTCGAAACCCTCGTTGCTTTTCTCATAATTGTTTTATTTTCGCTTCTTAGGAAAATCCTCCCTCATCGTCCAATTCGTGGAGAATCACTTCGTCGATTCCTATTACCCCACAATCGAGACCACGTTTTCCAAGAGTGTCAATTACAAGGGCGTAGATTATGAATGCGAAATAATCGATACCGCTGGTCAGGCATGTACCGCGATAATTTTGTCTTCGGCGCGCAAGCATACCGTGCATATTGCTTAACTCTTCCGAGCAGGACGAATATTCCATTCTGAGTGCGAAGCACGTAATTGGCATCCACGGCTTTATTCTGGTCTACTCCGTCGCCTCACGGAAGTCATTCGATATCGCCCGAATCGTTCATGATAATATCACCAGCTATTGCGGCGTGTCAGATATCCCATGCGTGTTTGTAGGCTCGAAAGTAGACCTGAAGCTAAGGTAAGTTCCGTTTAGTGCACTGCGATCGCATAGGACCGGGATCTATCCCAAATGTTATGTTAGACAGGTGGAGACCACTGAAGCAGAAGAAATGGCAAAATACCTCAACGCCGCTTGGATTGAGACTAGCGCTAAGAATAAGCTTAACATCCGTGAGCGTTCTTTTATCCTATGTCGTTTCAGGTACATTCACACCGGTTGCAGCCCAGGTTTTCGAGCAATGCATAGCGGAGATTGAGAAGCATACACCACACCAAGCGGAGCCGGAACCTAGTCGGTGTGTTACTATGTAATTTCGTTTTAGGTCGAGTCGCGGATTTTGCTTTTAGCCATGGACGAGTGATATCTCGCTTTTTGGGTCTTCTGCTCCACTTTCAGATTGAAGGTCACAGTAGTTTTTCTATTTTAAATCTACCAAGCGGCTCGACCGCTTGGTATTTATTTGTTCATAAACACAAAATGTACAACTTAGAACATTATAGACACGAACTTGAAGAGAACCCCACAATATCTCATGCAGATCCTGTGTTGTCCCCCAAGTATCGGATTTTGATATTTCTTCCCTTCAAATCCGTTGCCCTAATAGTCTGCGGGTCGTCTGGAACCAAGTCGATGGCTTGGTCGCTCCACTTGACATCGTCTCCATCAACATCCAGTACGATCCCCTTCACCGGCTTCTGGCAAGTAAGTGTCACCGACTCACCATCCGCTCCAACCTTTGCCTGGAGCCCAACCTCCTTAACAGATGGGAAGTGAATGTATTTGAATGGTTCCGGCCTGTATGATACGCATCAGCACATTAGAAAGTTCATTCAATAAGTTTCGGGTGTCGTCACCAGTTTGAGTATCTCCCCAAAACCTCTTGCTTCTCATCAAGCAATCTAGCGGATACAACAATCACCTTGGGCACCTCGCTCTTCTTCGTGCGGACTGGCTGGCCAGGCAACTCTCCACTATATAATTCCGAGCTGCAATTTGGGCTGAGGACGACGTTTTGTTTCCAAGTATGGCGCCAACTTGAGTGCAAGTCGAAAGCCGTCACCTCAAGTGTCGCTTTCTTATCGGACAGTGTACTGTTCGTACCCCATATCTCCAATCTGGTCTCGATTCGGAACTTGTCAGCAGAGCGATCGTTGTCGTATTGTTGATACTCCTTTCTGGTCATACCAACCGTGAACGGTCTGAGTTCACGAGAGACGGTGAAGTATGCCGGCTTTGGGCGTAAGAAGTAGTCAACAATGGCCCAAGAAGTGACTGGCCAGCAGTCGTTGATCTACGAGAGTGGTCAATCACCTTAACAGATACTCGTAGGATTGCTCACCTGCCAGACTAATGCCCCTGCGGTATATTCTTTGCCACGTCCGCGCCAGTTCCTCCTCCAGAGGCGATAGGCCGACGCCAATGTTTCTGCCTGCATCACCTGGGTATAATAGACATAGCTACGGAGGGTGATCAATTTTCTTGATCGTGTCTTTTAGGTCAGCTCACCTTTCCATGTCGAACGAGTGCTGAAAGTTCTCAACAAGGTAAAGCTAGATTTTCCTTTGAGAAGGACTGCATATATCGACAATGGATGACAAGTATTTACCTCGAGACGACGTTCGAAGCCATCAGCCTTATTGTGATTACAAATGGTGCTAGATTTAAAATCAATAAGTAAATGCTCTCATATCCATGCTTGGGGCCGTACCGGGACTGAGGGAATCTCTCAGAAGTATTGCCGCCCAACCAATAATCAATCGTACGGATGTTTGGGAATCCTTGCCTGTAATCAAATTGTGTCCTTGAACACTATTTCGCCATTATTATGCAAGACTTACATTCCAAATTCTGAGACAAATCTACCCGCAAGTATGTCCCAGTTATGCCAGGGCTCTTGTGATCCATGCCACACATTCCCTGCCAGATATTAGTATTGGTTTTCGAAGGGACAGGCGGGTGGTGCGAACACTGGTGAATATCGCCCAAAGTCCTATCAGTTGTTGGTTTGCCTTGTCCACTGTATGGTGACGCTCGGTGATAGAAAATGTTTGAATGCATGGTTACCACCTCTGGAAGAACTCTCTCGTAGATATAACGAGCTGGGAAGTTAGTTTTACGGAAGTCGGATGTCTCATCACCGTAGTCGAGTTCCAAGTGCATTGATTCGGCCACTTGGTAGTCTAAGGCATTCTTCAATAACAACACCAGAAATCGACATCGCAGTGCACACCTTCATTGTTTCCGGCTAAGGAACGTCAGAGAGTATGAAGAGGAACTCCTGGATCGGGTACATACCAAATATAACGATGGATGGGTGGTTTCGGAGTCTCTTGACATTTTGAATCGCCTCCTCGCGGACAGAGTCAACGAAAGAGTCATAGGCTGGGTACTAATTGGTATAAGTCACGAGCTTCAAAATGAACAGGCGTGCAACTTACCTGGCCGCAGCCAAACATGAAATCTTGCCAAACGAGAACTGAGAGTATATGCTGGTTATGACATGTCCCTTAGTCGTGGAATCGATTTGACATACTTCCAAGCTCTGCATGGTTTGCTTTTATCAATGCAAGTAAACCAAATCCATGACCACAACGTACCATCGCAGATATCGTAAAATATATCATACTCGTATATGCCTCCACCCCACACACGAATCATATTTTGATTGCCATCCACAAGGAGTTGCAACCATGCGCGGTAACGCTCAGGGGTAATACTGAACATGTCGTCAGCGTATTATTAACACCTCAGTGTTGTAAACTGACGTTGTCAAAAAAGAATCCGCAGGAATCCAGTTTGAACCTAAGCGCCATGACGTATGACTCTGAGCAAATGTGCTAGTGGAAGGAACTCACCGCCACAGAATACCCTCACGTTGTTAACCTCAAACAGGAAAGTCAGGCCATCTTGATCAACGAGCGGTTCTTGTACCACGTCGACGCGACGGAAAGCAATCCTCAACGATTGTGTATCTAAAACAGTCCCATCCTGAATGATTACCGTTAGCTCAGTTGGATGATTTATATAACTGCACGAATACATCTGATAATAATTTCACTTCAGCAGTATATAGTGGTTGTCTTCCGTAGCCAACAGGGTGCCAAAGGTCTAATTGACCAGGAGTAAAGTCAAATGTTAATTTTGTTGACTCGTCGTTGTCAAGCCCAGCCTCCCTGGTGGTTTGGACAGTCCCATCTGGACGCAGAAGCGTGAATGAAACAGAGGAGGCTGTAGAGTCAGAGGCTTCGATATTCGCGAGCAACTTGACATTGAGATCCTTAGAAACCTGGCTGCGGATATCCAATTCCTTGATTCTGGACGAATACGTATGCAGACTGATTGGCTTCCAGGGACCGACTGTCATCAGAATTGGGCCTAGACACAATCGGCGACGCCCGGTGAGATCAAGCGTGTTTCGCGCAGATGAACTCACCCCAGTCCCAGCCGTAGTTATACTGCGCCTTGCGGACATGAAGCCTACTAGAATCCCCGTTCCAGAGTGCGTACTTTGTGTGTTGCTTCTCGATATCTCGCCCCTTTCATACAGATAGTGATTGAGAACGGTAATTAAACACGAACACGATAACCTACCTTCAAGAAAGCACTTTCGAAGTGAATATGAAGGGTATTGTCTCCGACATTGAGCCGCGACTTTACAGGAACTCGGTGCGCAATGAATTGGTTTGTGGACCTGATTGGCGAGTTGAATGTCAATTTACCAACGGTGACCTGTTGGCAAGACTTACTCGAGGATGAGCTTGCCATTCTTGTGCCAGTGAATTTTGATCGAATACAAGCCTGAATGTTGTAGAATAACTGACTCACGAGGGAGACTTTCGCAAACGTATCTAGTCCATCAAATACGAGATCAGCGTTGAAAGCCTTCAACTGCTCTTCTGAAACGCTGAATGTCGTCTTGAACGCCCATTCGCTTTCTCCCACCCCTATGGTTCATTTATTAGGAGTGAAACAGTCAGGCAAAAGAGTTTGCCCACATTGGACATCCCATTCATGCAGGCCAATGAACTTTTCAATGGAGTTTCATGGTCCAGCAGTGTCAACATTTGAATGAGAACGTACTGGATCAGGAATCCTCTTCAGTTTAAGAAGCTCAACATGCACAGTGGTGGGGAACTCTGAGACAGCCAACCACTCCTCGTCCCGTGTCCCTTCACCACCGCCGACTTGTGTAAAGGCCCAATCTTTGAGGAGACGAACCTGAGAAGGCGTAGGCATCTTGCCAACTGAGTTGTAGTAATCGAGGAGATCTCTGTGTTGATTCAGCATTCGCAATGTTTAAATAATCTACATCAGAGACCACAGATCACCCGAACAGATGTAATATATAGCATGCAGCGAAGGGCGCCCGATGTTTCTCCGATTGGAGACAATTGGGCATAAGTGACGTCTGGAAATTGTATTGGTTTACAAAAGATATCTAGGCGCGGCGTGCTCATCCCTCTGGACCTCTGCTTCGTATTGCCTTGCACGTTTATTGAGTCGCCTTAAATGTTCCCGAAAGATCAAGCACATCGCAATGCATATGCTGCTGGTGATCACGCATATGACGTAGCTGTGTCGATATGAGGGGCCCCATGGCTTGGGCCAAACATACCTAGCGATTAGAAATCAGGGGCTTGATATAAACTAGGGTAGGAAAACTTACGATCCAAGGGCATTTCCAATGGCAGAAAATACATTGATTAAGGCTAGACCAACAGCACGTTTGGCAGGTGGTGTTGCTATCGATCCGCTGGCCCAAGCAAGGAAGCATACAAGCCCGGCATAGGACTGCGCCATCAAAAATCTACTCAGGTCAGCCAAGCATCTCTCGAGACGTGGGACCACCTACAATGAAAAGTATCGAACAGCGGTGTCCATAGTCAGTATGGCAAAGACAAATCCACAAATGCCGATGCACAGTGGCACGACAATATGGAGACAGCGCTCCCCAACACGATCGGAGTGGCTAAATAACCATTAGGCCCAGTACGATAAAATTAAAACACCAATATACCGGGCGACCAGCAACGAGACAACCGTTGCAAAGATCCAAGGAGGTGCACAGAGCAACAAGGTTACTGTACGATTGTACCCCATAGTTTCGCTCAATGTCGGGAAGTACGAATTGAACGAAAGCGAGATAACCATGTGGAAGAAAGCAATAGCTAACCACCAAACTTTACGATCTGTGAGAGCCAGTTTCAATCCATCCAGTTCACTGATTTTGTTTGCTTCAAATCCAGCAGATCGACTATCTTCTTCCATCCGCTGAATTGCAAGTCTCTGTTCTGCGGGGCTGAGCCAGTGCGATGGCGTCTCCGGAAAATCAGGAAGAATCCAGATGGAGCAAAGAGCGACAGCAACTGTGATGCTGCCTTCTACAAAGAAGAGCCACCTAAACAAGCATCTGAGTCGTGATCAGTAGCGCCAGAGCAATAGATACATACCGCCATGCGGCATAACCCTGGACGCCTTCCATCACATCCAAGATGACAGATGCAATCAAGGACCCGAAAGCGTTGCTCATTAGGCTACCACAAGTCAGAATTGCAGTCCTTTGTGACAATTCCTTCCTTGTGTACCATCGCGCTATTAGAAACTGCAATTGGAATGAGGGCCGTGATAAGTGCTCGGCTGTGAAACAACAAACCAGAGCTCCAGGAAAAAAGGCAGCCTCTACGAAACCCAACAGAAAACGAGTGCATAATGCGCCGAAGTAGCTAGAGTACGAATGGTATTGGTTTCGCTAATGATGAACGAGGTGACATACTTCGTAGTGAAGCCTAATACGCAAGAATGAGTACATGGTGCGCCCATTGAGATAAGGAGTACCTGTTAGAACTGAGATGACACCCCAAACCGCCATACAGCCCGGAAGGTATAGAGAAGGCTTCGAGATGCGGTTTAGCAACATATTGCTGACACAAGCGGTTAGTGGCAGCAAGGTAAGCTGCGTGATGAGTCCTACGAGGGTATCTGCATTAGAGTATAGCCGACGTATAGTATTGAAAGTATTGTGGCAAATTGGGAGCCTTCCAGCTTGAGGTCGCGCTCGAACCCACGAAGTCGTGCAGCCCTGAAAGCGTGGTGTCATTGCAATGAATCACACATAGGCATAAAAGCCAGCCATACGCGGCATTATTCCTGTCAATATCTGCGATTATGATAAGAAACACGTATTAAATATATCAGGAAGCTCAAACTTACAGTTTAACATGTAAATTAGTACCATGATGGACATGCGCCGATCCAATTTACGAACAAGACTCCGCTCCAATGCCGCCCTCGTCTCAACGTCGCCAAACACAACATGGTATTCACGTCTAGCAAGGGGATTTTCATCCTGTACTGTATCCAATAAGATGGTCAATTGAGAGGGTCCAGCATCTCAAACTTGAAGGGCATAGTCACCAGCGGTGTCGTCGTTCAAGAGAGGCCTGTCCTCTTCTAATATGTCTAAAGGTCCCTCATAGTTCATGGCGATGGGTTGAGAAAAGAATCGGAAGGATAATGGGGAAAGGAGCGACAATGGGGTATACGAGAGTTGATGAGCACGAGAGGGAAGAGTAATTGATCCACCCTGATGGGGTTGAGGCCACGTGGGAGTACTCAAGTACTCAAGGCCTTGTCTGCTTTCAGCACAAAGATCTAGACTGGAGAGCACGATGTTTATTAGACAGGGATTTTTTTACTAGTACAAACCACTTGGTGTGATTAAAACAATCTCGAAGGATCATGGTCTACTCTCGCCACATCCGCAACTAATTGGGCGAGCTTTTTATCCAATGCTTCAGCAGCGCTTCGAATGTTAGGATCGTCGTTTAACACCATCACTGACGAGGGGAGGTGATACATAATTTCAGTACCAACGCGGTCCTCTTTCTCGCGAACCAACAATCTCGGTGGGATGTGAAGCGCCGCACGGAGATCGTGTTGCAGTATGCTTCGTGCAATGAGTGGATTTCCAATGACATAGGTACGGGTGTATGGTGTGTTTGTGACATTGAAAAACACGTTCAACCAATTACTATGTAAGTAATCTTGGAAGTAGCTGCCGGATATGACAATGAGGCAAATTGCCCGGGCCATAGAGCGACAAGTACGTACAGGAAATCCTTTGCACCAGTGATTGAATTTACAATTGCCTCAAGATCTTCCCGTGTCTCGGCTGCTCTCATCTGCAACATGATTGAAGCAGAGCCATGTCTATTGATCTCTCGCTCGATGCGGCCTACGACCTCGGTTACCGGGACAGGCGTTTCTACTACGACAAGTTGCACTGTCAACGATGTAGTTCGTGTTGTAACTTGGGGTTGACTGCTACCAGATTCATCAGACATATCGTCCTCTGCGATCTGGGTCTGGAATTGGTAGAAGAGTAATCCGTCAGCTGAAGAGCCTGCAGGCTGGATACAATAAATATTCACGGTAAAGCGTTTCAAAGGTAAGAGGTGATATCTGGTGAAGGAATAGGTAGGTACAGGAAACCGATTTAAGATCTCAACGCCTCTTATCAAGGAGACCAAGCTGCGTGACGTGAGGATACCCTATGAGGATATGCTCTGCAGCGTCGCCACCCAATTCGGCAATATGATTGTCCGAGTTGATACTCGTTATTAGAAAGAATTCAGATAAGAATGGTAGACTTGGGGGGAATACAATCATCACTAATGTTGGTGTATCCAGACATGACCAGTTGACCGGTGGCGCTGGACATGGCGTTGAAATATCGATATTCTGAGATTTGTACTCATGCTTCGGACAGAAAACCATTTGACTCTCGCGGTGCACAAATGTTATTTGATGTAAAATCTCACGTAATCGACGAGCTCAAAATCTGCTTTCATCTTATACATTGACTTTAATTTCGATTCCTGGGTTCCTCCAATTTGGACGTACACTGTCAGAACACAATCAAAGGTGCTATATCACAGTACTGCATGGCCGCCAAACGAAAAGCTTTGACCGCAGATGATTTATTGAAAAGGCTGGAAGAGCCCCATACTAAACGACTTCGGGGCGCAAGTCTTATGCACGACGACGATGTGGATGAGCACGTTGACAGGAGACACTCCACTTTCGCAAGGAATACTACAGCAGATTTGTCAGATACTGACGAGGACAGTGCTGAAACTCGCAATGACCATGATGAGCGTACCATTGCTGTTGGGGAGGATGAAGAAAGGGAAGACGAAGAAAGGGACGGCGATGAAGTCACCCCATTAACACGCCCTAGCTTCCTGCCACCTTCCAGGGTATCAACTGAGGAACGCCCAAGCCGTTCGTCCACATTAGCTACAACAGCTATCGCTGCGAAGCCCGCCTTACCGACCTTTTCTGAGCTCGGTATATTTGCTCCTCTCCAACGAACACTTGAATTGATGTCAATCCGAACACCAACTGAGGTTCAAGCGGCTTGTATCCCGCCTCTGCTCGCCGGTATGATACTGCATTGCACATCTTATCGCTCGTTTCTAATGGTGCTTTTAAGGGGACGACTGCATAGGAAACGCGAAGACGGGCTCAGGTAAAACCGTGGCGTTTGCGTTGCCAATCCTCCAAAAATTATCCGTAGATCCGTACGGCATATATGCACTGGTATTGACACCAACAAGGTAAGGTACTCGGCTTTAGTTTATCGCCGCTGACACGAATCATTTCAGAGAGCTGGCATTTCAGATTTCCGATCAATTTGCTGTGCTCGGTGGCCCATTGCATGTCCACACTGCTACTATAGTTGGGGGAATGGACATGATGGCTCAGGCATTGGAGCTCGGCCATCGCCCCCATGTAGTGGTTGCAACTCCTGGTCGTATAGTAGATCATCTACGGAGTGGAAGCGGGGAGTGGGACTTGTCGCGAATCAAATTCCTTGTACGTGCTGCTATCATCTGAATGTCTGGAATTGAATTAACGATTGTTAGGTTCTTGACGAAGCAGATCGCCTGCTGACACCATCATTCGCCCCAGAACTGTCATACTTATTCGACTTGCTTCCCAAAGAACGGCAGACATGCCTCTTCACAGCGACTCTGACGCCATCCATCGATGCCCTTGCTGCTGCACCACCCCGACCGGGAAAGAGAAAACCATTTATTCATCGGATGTCAGAAGTGTATGCCTTCTGCTTTTATTCCCTGATTCATGAAGCTAAAGCGATCATTCAGTGTAGAAACTGTATCCACGCTGCACCAATACTTCGTTCTTGTCCCTTCACACGTCCGAGAAGCATACTTGTATTACCTGCTGTGTAACCCACCTGATTCAACCCTACACCTGCGGCGTGCTCCACCTACGGCCAACAAAGGAAAGGGAAAGTCAAAGCCTCAAAAACATAAAACGGAGGAAGAGGAGATAGACCAACCACCACCCACCATCATATTCTGTGCCCGACCGCGTACCGCAGCATACCTAACCATGGTCCTAAAATCTCTATCCATTCGGAGCACAGCGCTACACTCTAGGTTGACACAACGGGAGAGATTGACATCGTTATCACTTTTCCGAGCGTCTGTCGTGCCTGTTTTAGTGTCTACAGACGTTGGAGCACGTGGACTGGATATAGACGATGTCGCGCTAGTAATTAATTGGGATTTACCCGGGGAACCAGAAGAGTATACCCATAGGGTTGGTCGTACTGCACGAGCGGGGAGGGGAGGTACTGCTGTTAGTTTTGTAACGGAGCGCGATGAAGAGAAGGTGCTGGGGATTGAAGAAAGGATCAGTGAGTATATCTGACTTTATGGGTAACACATGGCGCTCAGGTTATGACACAGAAATAAGGTTGACGGAGATGTCGCTTCCAGAAAGGAAGGTGCTAGAAAATTTGAACGCCGTATCAACGGCGAAGCGATTGGCGAAGATGGTACGGTAATGCTGCAAAGCGAAATAGTGATTTATTATACTAATGGCTAATTGACAAACAATTAATAGGAATTACACGATTCAGACTTCGGACAACGAGAGGAAATTCATCGTTTGAAAAAAGAAAAGCGACGACGAGATCTTGGGGGTGAGGATGAGGCATTATTAGGCCCGCAATGAACCCGGCGGCCAAGAATAGGGTGGGATATTTGATAGCACCCCAAAACGCGATCGAGATTGTAGTAAACGCTTATCTAATCAATTGGGTTTCAAATGTAGGAATACATTCGAGTCTATAAGCATCGATTCCCAGACCTGCACTTCCCACATCTTGACTCATTCATGACCATGGACAACGCCGACTGGGAATCCGTCCTCAAATTCGTTGCTGAGCCTCTTGAAATGCATTTCCCAGACAAACAAGAAGATCGTCAGCCTTCTTCCATTAATACTCCAATACAGGTCCCCACACCACCCGTGAGTGTCGTTCACCTCGCTTGTGCTCCCCTCTGACCGTGCTCGCCACAGGAGTCCCACGACGGCTCTCCAGTTGTTGAGGAACCCGTGGAACCAAACACGCTGGTTTCTGTCTCTACCACATTCTATCCAGGAGCTCAACTCCACCCGCTTCCGACTGACGTTGCACTTTTGTCGTCCGATGAGGTTTTCTTCTATGTGCATACACCCCGGCTGCTTGGAGCATCAGAGAATGGTTTTCAGTCATTACTACCAGCCACACCAGGGTCGGACGGTCAGGATGCCATAGTCTGTGTTCCAGAAACTTCCACAGTTCTCAATGCCATTCTTCACACAATCTACGACATGTCTTGTGCACATTACTCCCCCACGTTCGATACCTTGACCACAGTGGTGCAACGTCTCCCATCGTATGGTATTAGTCCCCAAAAACGTATCATGCCTGGCTCGCCGCTCTTTAACTTGCTTTTGACTCATGTCCCCCTGTGCCCACTCGAGTTATATGCACTTGCAGCTTCGTTTGACCTATACGAGCTTGCAGTGGCAACTTCATCCCACCTACTTTCCTTCACGCTGTCCTCGCTCTCAGACGAAATGGCACAGCGCATTGGGCCAGTCTACCTGAAGCGGTTGTTTTTCCTACATTTTGGTCGTGCTGATGCCTTGAAGCGTGTCCTATTACCACCTCCACATCCACATCCTCCAACGCCGCAATGCGACATGATTGAGCAAAAGAAACTGACACGCGCATGGGCACTAGCCTCTGCCTATCTTGCATGGGATGCACGCCCAGGTCTGTTGCCCTGTAGACCTCTTCCGAAAATAGAAGTCTCATATTGTGCGTCAATTATCACCCTAGATCTCTCCACCAGTACAATGGAATCAGCATTGCGACCGCTGGCAGACCATTTGTCTTGTGAACAGTGTCAAGCTACCCTCCAGGAACGCATAGAAAACCTGATTATGCAGTGGTCTGTAGTCAAAGTACGTGATATTCCACATTTGTGATGAGCTTTAACCCACAGCTCCCATAACAGCGGACAATATGACTGTGGACGTCATATTTCGCGGACTTTCCTTTTTCTCTCATACTTCCCTGCAAACTTCTGAAATATGACGAACCCTGCCACATGGGTGGGTTCGAGGGCTTGGCTCGCGGGGCTGCTGTCGTGATGGACTTCTTCATTGCATCGAGATTCAACATTGTACTATATGCATCACCACGGACTCGATACCCCTGTTTACTTCAACTGCTATCTTAAGATTACACTATTCTCGTTGATATGCGACACCCCGCTGCACCAAAACACGATGTTGTAAAGCGTTGATGTCGATATATGTTTTCCTCCCATTGCGTACCCACTGGACTGTGTGAATACAGCCTATTTAGAAAACCGAATTGAGAGGGATGACAAGGAATGGGAGACGCTCTTGATTTGGTAAGCAGATGACATACGGGCCTACGTCATAAAATTGTGTCGATCATCAGCCGCGTCCGAGTTGTTCGCAGGTGATTGATCTTGAGAAACCGCTAGAATATATGGCCACCACAAACTCGTCGCATTGGCAACGATATTCACCTCATCTTTTGGGGTGCTTTCCTTTCCAATAGTCTCTGGCGCTTCAATAAATCCCCAACTGCAATCTCTATATTACCGGATTCCAGTGACACGGCAAGTCAGAGAGTACAGCGCATATTTAATACATTCCAAAAGGACAATCCACCATCTTTATGAGAGCAAGTCACAACATGCTCGTCCTTTATCGCGTCCTATCTTCCGACAGGATGGCATCATTCAATTCGTCCAGGGGTGCAAGTTCCTTCTTGTCCACTAAATCAAACTGCAATACATTCATTAATATAAGTTGATTAGCACGAGTACCCCAACGAACCTCATTGACAAACAAGCAGAAGTGTCTGTAACTCGTGTTCAGGTGTGCTGTCAACGTGATTAGCCTGCAATCGCGGTCCCGAAGAAATGGTAAACACCTTCTATTCCAAGAGCACAGATATGATCAAAATGGTTGCTGTATATATGCGCATAAATCCTGAACAGCCTGCGCACGATCGTTCGTACGGTATCCCGGAAATTCTTGGGAAATGGAACACCTAAATGAAGTCATATCATCGTCAACGCCAGCGATAACCGAGGACGTCTGTAAACAGTAGACGGCCGAATATACAAACCAATCTTGTTTGGAAACACATTTTCGTCATCTAAAATGCTCTGCGCCCAATTCATTAATGCATCGACGTATTCGGGTGCGGAGAGTTTCGTCGGTCTCCTGTACTTGATGCCGTCCTCCCAGAGGTATTCATAACTAAAGCAACGAGGTAAGCCAACAAACTTCCACAAGGCCGTGTCAATCCCACGAACCGTGGCCCTGCAGACATTATCGGACACTAACAACCAAGTCAGTCCAAGATGCCACAATGATTAGCTTGTGAAGACATGCCTCCTGTGGCGTGCAGAACTCGGTGACTGTACCATACAACATGTTCAGGTGATTGAAGAAGTCCACAGCTAGGTTCATCACAAAAGGGCATGTAAGGAGGAAGTCATCGTGCTGATGAGCTTTGAGCTTGCCGTGTACAGCCAACCACTCATTCAGATCCTCTCCTTCTGGTAGTTGAACCGCCAATCTCAGGTTGCCAGACCCCTATCAAAGATCACCAAAGCGAACGAGTGGTTAATCATTTAGGCATCATCCATGCACTGAAGCAGTGAACACACCAATGTAGCCTCAGCATATTTTCTTAATTGGTATTGCTTCGTTCCCTCCGGTACATCCTTTCGGGGCTTGAAAGTGCGAGTCTTGCCGCTTAATGACAGGTGTAAGGTCGCGCAATGTCCGAGAGTCCAACGATACTTACAGACCGAAGAAGGAGGACATGTGAAGACGAGAGCAGTACAGAGAGAGTAGTCGGAGATTGCCGAGTAACAAGGCCGCAACTGGCTGTGCAGGTTGCTCGACGCTAACCGCCAATGCGCGTTGTACAGTGTGCAGTATACAGAACACGTCGCAGTCATGCGGAATAATGTAAGAGCGATGGAAATACGCTTGCAAGAGGCGCATTCTTAGCTCGAAGCTTACCAATGATGTTATTGAATCAGGTCGGGAGCATATGGGGAACCTCCCGCAGCCTATGCTTGGAAAAACGCGGATATGAGGCCCAAAAAGGGCAGATACTTCTCCGAGTTTTGCAGATTTGAGAAGCGCATCAGGCCGACCCCTGTCCGTCGGTTGCGGATTCGAGGGGGCGCCGACGGATGAAATTTACATTGTACATACAGATAAGGTTGTCAACCACTATCACGCAACCGAGCAACACCTATGGCCTCAATTCCTACTGCAGAATTAAAAATTGGAGCAGCACAAGTCCTTGTCTCCTTGATGTGGCATTCGGCGACCATAATAGGACATCATTGAAGGGAATGCATTCCTTAAAAGATCCATATCCCAGGAGGTAAGATGCCTTGATGCCTTGAACACCATAACATTGAGAGTACATGTGTTTGACATATGAATACGTGGGGAAGAGTTGCAGTGTGTCTGCTCGTCTGTTGCAATCTTTATGGAATATATTTGATATATTTGATATTGTCTACCTACATTATAGCCTTAAATTCTATAGTGTTTGCGATACACTTTTGCATTTCAATATGCACGAGACGTAACGCTAAGTAAGCTAAGGACAAACTTCCTTTTTTGAATGGAGCCAGGGACGTCTGTTGATATGCGCTGGTTACGAAAAATGCGGATTTGAAGGCCACTTTGGCGTTTTGCCCAGACATAGTTCCACAGGAGTCCTATATGGGTACCTCTCTAAGCACTCACCTTGCTCGAGGAGTTGTGCGAGCACCCATCAGTAAGCCCGTGGGCGAGCGTTATCTAAGTATTGGTGGGTTTGAGATGACCAAGCCTAGACATCGATTGTCTAAAATTCTTTCGAGTTTTGAAAACTCCCCACAGCACAAGCACCATCACTACCATGTTGTCTGTACTTTTGGTATTCACGTCCGCGGACAAAACCCTTAAGAATACCCCAACAGTAAGCTTTTTCACCCGAGTCAGGGTGTGCACACGATTTGACGCGCCCCAGGGGTATTATCTTCCTGAGGCAGCCCATCCATATTATGCCCTGGCACCTCATGGGAACGTAGATTTCGCCTCGCCCAAGGGACCTAATCCCCCATTGGACCCCTCAAGCGTTGAAGTATGCCGTTCATCTGCTAAGAACTGATTGGTTGCCGGCTGATATAATCCCCTAAGCCCTGGTCCGAAGATGAGGAATCTGCCCGTTTTCTAAATGACCCAGCTGTCAAAGAGAAATTTGCTCATGCCAAAAGACTGGCTGAAATCAATGAAAAAGACTATGATGTGATCTTCTATGTTGGAGGGCACGGCCCAACCATTGATTTACCTGAGGACCCAGTCAATATTAATCTCGCCTCCCAGGTAGGCAGTTTCCTTGTTGCTTCACCGGGACGGTGGTTGACAGCGTAATGCAGTTCTGGCAAGCTGGAAAAATTGTTGCTGCAGTGTGTCATGGTCCAGCGTGAGTATTGCCAAGCCAGTAAACCCAGTATCTGAGTTCCCCGCAGAGCATTGGTTGGTGTGACCGATAAAGAGGGAAATTCCATTTTCAAAGGTCGGCGGGTTACTGGGTTCTCTAACGCCGAAGAAGAAACCGTGGGCAGGGTAGAAGACATCCCGTTCCTGTTTGAAACGAAGGTCGGTTCCCTAGGCGGGAAATACGAAAAGTCGGGCGAACTATGGAAAGTAAGTATGGCAGTCGAGTTAAGACCACAACACTAAATTGTCGCTTAGGCCAAAGTTATCACTGACGGAAGGCTCATGACCGGGCAAAATCCTGCGTCTGCAGGACCGCTTGCGCAGGCGGTGTTGCAAGCCGTGAAAGGATAATTCTTTACGAAAGGAAGTCCCACAAGGGGACCAATAAATGCAGCAATGTCATTTTGTACAGATACAGTAACACACCCGTTATCATCATCATTATGTGTGAACCACGGACATGGTCCAATCCTTTTTGAGCGTGAAACCATCGAGGGCCTCTTTTGCGACTGTTGCGAGTTCTGGTGTCTCAAACACGACTTGAGCCATTTTAACTCGGATACCAGCATCGTTTGGTGTAGGTGCCCACGTAACTTGTGTGCTCTGGAATCCTTGATATCTGTAAAAAGGGTCTTAGAGGAAGTCTTCAAGGAATACAGGGAAGTGCATACTGTTGGAAAAGTACCGACAGAACGTCATCTGTGACTTCCTGAGGAAGGTTCGTACACAGTAATCGAGCCGAGGGTTGCTGCACTGCGGGAGGAGTGTGTTTTGATGCTTACGAAGAGGGACATGAAATAGGCAGGTATTATGATTCAAGTAATGCGACGTACAGGTGGAAGTAGACTGCTGGGGTGTGGGTTCATCCTCATCATCAATTTCCATCTCTTCCTCTTCGTCATTGCCCTTTTCTCGTTTAGCTGTACGATCTTCAGCATCTTCCTCCCGTTGTCTCTTCTCTAATTTATGGTTAACCAAGTGGCTCGCGTTGGCAGAGGTTGGGGGAACAAAGTTAGGGTCCTCGCGTTTTAATGTTGCATATGATTTGGTTTTCGCGTAGTCAATGCGCTGAAGAGACGATAAAAGCTTTGGACGGCAAATAAAAAAGTAAAAAGTCGTACCATCGGTTTGTCGTAAAACACCATGCCTTCACAGGCACGCATGGCGGACGTGGCGCCAGCAAGATCACTGAAGACCAAAAAGGCCTGGCCCCTCATGCGTTGGTCTTTCGAGGCGATGACATCAATTACCTTGCCATATGTTGTGAAGAGGGCATATAACTGGGATCTGATCTCGTCTTTATCAACTTTGTCGTTAAGGTTGTTGATATAAAGCGTCGGACACGGTTGATTGGAAGGCGACATTGGGAGAGCACTAAAGTTGGGAAAATTCCCACGACTGATTTTCGAACGTTGATGAGTGGTTGGTATTTAATCAGTACGAGGGTGTAACCATTCTTTCCTATTCGCACATCTTGGCCAGTCGCTCGTTGCTCTCCTCCTGGGCAATTTGCCATTCTTTCCTTTGACCTGCAAGTATATCACCCATTCACCTCCTTCTATATTTTACTGACACTATTTTTCTTCATCAAATAGGTCACTGATCCTGTCTCTGCCGGTACCACCATGAGGAACCCTTTGATGAAATCCGTGTTTACAACGGAATGGCTCCATCCTTATCTCGTTCCCTTTTGCACCCTCTCTTACCCAACGGAACCTCCCACCGATCCTGATTCCTTTCGGGACTCAGACTACTATAATGTCGGACCACTCGACATATGCCTTATCGCGACTTTCGTCGCTGTCATGGCTATTTTGCGAGATTTTTTCCGATTGGTTGTATTTGAGCCCTTTTCCCGGTGGAAGTTAACTCGGGATCTGGAGATGGCAGCCAGGAATCACCCTTCGAAGGTCTCCAATAGAAATGCAAATGGCAAACTCAATGGAAATGAACTGATAAATGGAAATGGCCATGCCCATGGCAGTGGCCCCTTGGTCCTCAGCCCTAAGCAACAGTTGCAACTGCATCGTAGTGTTCTGCGATTTGCGGAACAGGGCTGGTCCGCTATTTATTACCCTCTTCTATGGGGCTTTGGTCTTGTAAGTCTAGTACCAGCTACCCCCGAAATCAAATAGACTGAATCTTCTGAATAGTATATCCATCGTAACCTTCCAACCAAAATCCTCGACCCTGTAGACGTTTGGAAGAATTATCCACATACACCCGTCGCCGAGCCGTTGAAGTTTTACTATCTCATTCAAACTGCATTCTATCTTCATCAAATACTCATCCTTAATGCAGAGGCTCGTCGCAAAGATCACGTTCAGATGATGACCCATCACGTCATAACGGTTGTGCTCATGGCCCTTAGTTATCACAGCAATCTCACTCGCGTTGGCTGTCTCATAATGGTCCTCATGGATTTTTGCGATATCTTCCTTCCTGTAAGTATCAATCTCCATATTTGATTTTTTTTTCCTAAAAATGCTTTTAGATTGCCAAAATGCTCCGTTATATCCACTTCCGACTGGCCTGCGACATTACATTCGGAATATTCCTCATTTCATGGATTGTTACACGTCACTGGCTCTTCATAATTACTATTCTCTCGACTGTGACTGAAATCTTCGTGTACATCGAACCGAAGTGGGTGCCAGAAGAAGGTCACTACCTCAGCAAGACCACACATATCGTATTTTGCGGCTTGTTAATCTCTTTGCAGGCGAGTTGAAAGGTAGTTGGCATTGTCATAAATTCTGAAGGTTCTCCAGGTCATTCAAATCATTTGGGTCTGGATGATCGGCCGTGTGGCGTGGAGGGTAGTCACCGGGAAAGGCGCTGCAGACGAACGTAGTGATGACGAAGAGTAAGATCCGACCGCTCCTCCGTATTTTCTAACGCTAAGTGATATATTCAGCGACGAAGATGATAAAAAGGATAATTGAACGACAACTAAGCACAAGACTCCATCCACGCATAATCAAGCCAACACAGAACGCTTGGCTAGCGTTGGTATATACTCACGAGTAGCAACGCTTATGTACGACTGGAATTTAGTTATGAATTTGAATATTAGAGTGGAAGGATGGAGAAATGGTCAACGGATAGTGATCGTTAGTAGTACTGGAAATTGAAACTTGAAGTAGGATGTAGTTAGCCGTCGGAAACTCCCAGGTACCACCCTTATCGGGCAACGTCGTCCTCATTAAACAGTGACCTCAGCAATTCAAGCCGCAGCATTGCTCTTCAACATCGTACCTCTTGCTCCTGGCTTTGTGCTTCACTATCTCTCGACGCCAACACTCTATCGCCTGTCATAGACATCTCTATCCGTGATGGCGAGTTTCATGAGCTACTTCGGGGCTCGAAAGGACCCCAAACAAACAGCACGAGAGGGCATTGTGCAATTGCGACAGCAAATCCAGATGATTGAGAAGAAGGAGGAATATCTTCAAAAGAAGATTGACGAAGAGATGAAGAAGGCCAGGGCGAACGCTGTATCCAACAAGACTGGTAGGCAATCCACCCTGCATCACTGCGCGACGTCAGCTCTGACATTACACTTCATGCTGTTTCCCCCCATGTACTTGACTATTGCACTTGGCTATTTGCAATTGCCTTGTGTCTTTTATGCGCAACCTTGATTCTTACCTTGGATAGCGGCTACCATGGCGCTGAAACGGAAGAAAGCTAGTGAGAGTGAGCTCGAAAGACTCGCTGGGACACGGCTACAGCTCGAAATGCAAATGAATACGCTCGAATCTGCAAATCTCAACGCAGAAACGATGGCGGCGATGAAAAAGGCTTCAGATGCGCTGAAGATCATTCATGGCAATATGTGTGTCCACTTTGCTGCGCTTTTATCATCCTCCTATCTTGGTTTGCATCTGATTCTGGGACTCCTCGTTACCTCGCTATGACATACATCTATTCTACCAAAAAATCCGACTACAGGACGATAGACAAAGTAGATGCTACAATGTCTGCTGTGCAAGAGCAACGAGAGCTGGCAAACGAAATCGCAGAAGCCATCTCCAGCCCAGCGTATGGCGGTGTACAACTAGATGATGTACGCATCGCAATTGGATGTTATGGTGTGGCACCACCCTTAACCTGGATATGTTCACAGGACGAGCTCAAGGCAGAATTGGACGAGCTAGAACAGGAAGAACTCAACATACGCCTAAATGAGGCGGATCATGTACCCGTAACCCTTCCACCCGGTGCCACTAAAACGGAAGGTGTGTTAGCAGTTGTGTGGGCCATTACCTCGGATGACTCAATGTATTACAGTACGCCATCCAGTTGCTGCGGTCGAAGACGACGACGACGCGCAGCTCAAGGAGTTGCAAGCTGCATTGGCAATGTGATCTGGTGCTTGACTATTCATTTCTATCACCCACCATCACATCTTGGTTTCCCCGCTTACAGTAGGCCATTCGCCACTCCTTTTTTGCGCTTTGTCTTAGTAATAAGTCTACTTCACATTTACATTTGCACCGCTGTCATAATACCAGTCACCTGAACAAGCATATTGTACCTTACCTCGAGCTAGTTCGCAGACTGAAATACGTAGGCCAACCCAGTCCGCTTCGAAGAAGCATGAGTGCAGAACAAAACAAGTGATACCGATCACGGTGTAGGCAAGAATATGTAAGCTGGTAGGGCGGAGGGGTTGTACATGCATTAAATTAAGAACAATTGCATACCGTTGAGATAGGGCCTTTCAAGTTGCAGTGGTATCGTTTGATGCGACAGTAACTACGATAAAGATGCACACAAGAGAAACGTATAGAATAAGAAAGAGAGTCCATGAAGAGTAAACTTGAGAATACGATGAAAAACTCTAGGTAGTTTGACAACCGAAAGGTCATGATGACGATGCCCCTGCGACTGCGGAGCGAAGACCCAATACTCGGCGGACATCTGATGTAAATCGCAGCGAATCGAGTACTGGCAATAGATCCAGTAGCGCTTCATCATACGGGTCATGTGTCCAGCCTTCTATAGGTATACCATTGGCTTAATTACATTAGCCGGGTCCCACAAGAGAGTGCCAGGGGTTATCTTACCTTCGTTAACTCGATAACTGATGGGGGAATTGTCAACCAGACACACTCGCGAGAGGTCGGCCTCGACTAGTGACAGATCCTTGGTGTATGATCCGTTCGGTAATTGGGTGCAGGACTGTCGGGGTGTGGGGATAAGTGCCCCATTCCCCAAACAATGGTGTAAAAGAACGTACATCACGAAACAAACGATGAGCAAGGATTCCACGACCAGCGTCCAACCAGTCAATGACCGGATCTGCATATTCTTGCATAGATGCAGTAAATATGACGAGCGTGTACCATCCAGACACCTAGATTGAATGATTGATGAGCGGGACGGCGTGCAGGGACTTGGAGTGGCAGGCTTACAGTCCGGAGGAAGAAATCTACGAAAGGTCGCTTGTAAACATGATAGAGGGTGCTGCGACCACCCAAGAACACTTCAACAGTATGACCCGCTCCTTTGTTCCCTCTTCCGAATCCCCAAGAATTCAGACCAAATAAACCCCAATGACGACTGGTCTTCATCGGCCGAGATGTGGAATGGATGAGGGTTTCGTCAAGATCGAGGACGAGTGTCTTCTGGGTATGGAACGGTGTCTTCCTGGACTGCATGGAGGGTGTGGATGAGCGAGAGGCAACATCAGGAGAGGGTGACGGTGAGGATGATATTGAGCTGCTTGGCGGAAATCTTTGAAGTGGTAGCGCATGTACATCTGTAAGTGGAGGAGATTCGTGGCTCGGCTCAGCAGCATGTAGCGATTGGGGAGAGATGTATTGCAGGTGTACTGCGGGGGGTCTGAAACGGGTTACAATAGCTTCGTCTGAGCTATCCTCTTCGTCTGTGCTCTCCTTTTCCTCTGCAACTTGGATGAGTTCCCGCTTTGCGAGAATGGCCAGTAACGATGACCATGCGTTGCGAAGATTATCCCATGCCAGGCAGAGGACCCGGATGAAGAATATTCGCCTGATGAATGAGTCTAGCTGATTCTTGTCACGAGGAGTAATACCTGTAGAGGCAGAAGCGATGAGCGATGTGTTGGTGGCAGGATCTGTTTTCTGGATGGTGATTGCTGGTGAGGAGGAGGAACGCTTAGGCTTTTGGGGGACAGATCCATAGAGTGGCGCGATAACGTGGAATGATTTAGTGGACCAAGTATTCACCCGTTGTAAGGATGTATCTGCGCTTGCAGTTACTGGAGAATCGGCATTATAAGGTTGACTTGTGGATGGTTGAGGCTTGGTGGAAGCTAATACATCAAGCTGACGAGAGAGGTAGGCCAGAGAGTTCATCTCCAGCACCCAGAGGTCTCAAAGATGATAGTGGAAGAGGAGGAGAGCGGTGGGCGTCGCGTGGGTAAGGGAGACCACGCGATCTTGACGTAACCCTCCTCGGTTCCAGTATTATACTATCTTCTCAAGCTCCGTGCCAAGTCCCGTCCATACTGTTCTGCTCAGCTACCGGGCTGACTGCATCATTCTCTTTATTGTCCTGATTTCGTTATTATCATACAGCCAGAAATCCCATTATAGCAGATATCGGAATCCTTTCTCCACCCCCTTTTCCTCCTCTTCTTTTTCCAGTTTCTTATTCAAATATTTCAAATGTTGCCGAAATATCCATGACATCACTATCGCGCATCCTGCCGTAGCTATGCAGATCCCATACGAGTTTCTATAGGTCGGTCCCCAGTTGGACGGCCAAACATAGCTGAAGTCAAGAAGTGAGAATCATTCTTCCTTCCCATAATTTGGCTATCGCTTACGATCCAGCTATGTTTCCGAGTTGGGACGTAGCATTAATGAGAGCCAGAGACACAGCACGCTTAGAGGGAGGCCGTGGCAGCGAGTTGCTGATCCATGTTATAAACACCACAAAGCCTGCATACGACGAGGCCATGAGGAATCTATCGTGCTAACGTCAATGAAGCTCCCCTATCATGTAGCGTACTCACAAAGAGACATATCGCGCTGCTACGTTCATAGTCGCAATCGCAATCACGAATCCTATGATACCTACAGCAAAAGGGGTCGTGACGTGGTAAAATCGCTCTCCAGCCTTGTCTGAGTGTCTGCAATTCCAGTGAGTGCCCATTGTCAAGCCTAATGTTGGGGCTTAAACTGACCTTGATACAGTGAAGGTCGCCACTGCCGTCACTACAAAGGGTGGTGCACATAATAGCAACGTAATCGTCCCATTGAATCCCATCGTTGCACTCAACGTTGGGAAGTAAGCGTTGAACGACAAGGATATCGTGTAGGACAGCAACGTAAAGGCAAGCCACCAAACTTTCCAATCCTTGATGGCCAGAATGAGACCGTGTCCCATACCGCCTTCTTCAGTTTCATCCTGGTCGCCAACACCAACGTCTTCTTCCATTCGTCGCAGCGCAAGCGCCCGTTCCTCGGGGGTCAACCAACGAGTTGTTGTTGGGAAATCAGGAAGTATGAACATGGCAATGACTGCTACGGCAATGGTAAGGGCTCCTTCAATGAAAAACAACCACCTGGATTAGTGCTAAGTTTAGATGACCATACCCTGATAACAGAAGGACAGCCGTACCTCCATGCCGCGTGTCCGAGGTCTCCATCCATACCACCCAGAATGCCAGATGCCATCAGAGAACCGAATGCGTTGCTAATGATATTGCCGCAGTACAGAATAGCGGTTCGTAAACCAAGTTCTTCCCGTTTATACCACTTTGAAAGCAAGAACTAGGAGCGAATGAGTGCGGTATTACTTACAGAAGGTCTGGGACGTACCAAGGCACCAGGGAAGAAGGCTGCTTCGACGAAGCCAAGGAAAAATCGTGTTAGCAATGCCCCAACAAAACTGGACACCCACTTCAGTGTGGGTGTTGGAATTTGGACATATACTCTTACTTATGAGTTACCCCTAGAGAGATGTGAGATAGAGTACGCTCTGGGTGAACCGATGATTACCTGTGAGACACGAAATTGCGCCCCAAATCATCATGCAAACGGGGAGGTAAATGGATGGTTTCCCTATATAGTTGAGGAACATATTGCTAACCAGGTTCGCAAGATGAGCGACAATCTTTGGAGCAATTAATAAAATGCGTACGATGGAATTTGCATGATGATGTATCCGACGTAGAGGATTGAAAGTAGGGTTGGAAACTCTTGTCCTGTTTACACATAAGTCCGATGAAGCTCAGATTAATTGGAAATAATCTCACCGGTCAACTTGAGGTCGGTTTCAAGACCACGCAATCTTGCAGCACTGTTGCATTGTTGAGCGAATTGTGTGATGGGGAGCAGCTTGGCTACCTACCCCGCATTATTCCTATCAATCTATAGGACAGGCGATGAATTTGAATCCGCAAAGTCAAGAATTGAGGCACATGCATAGTTCAAAATATAGATGATAATGAGCATGCCCATTCTCAAGTCGACCTTGAGCAACAGACGTCGTTCTAAGGCCTTACGAGCCTCTGTTCCTCCAAATTCTGCGTCGGGGTCATTTTGTACAGTCTTAGAATGATGGTCTCCTTTAGCTTCTTTCTCTGTCGACCTGACGGAAGATAGCATGTGGCAAGAAGAGATGTGCAACAATCATCCCCCCAAGTGCATTTATTGCGGTCGGGAAGAACGCGGGGAATTGATTCCATGTGCGCCAACTTCTACCATTCAAAGGCAGCTTCGGCAATGAAGTGGAGAAGGCATATCGCGGAGTACATACGAGGATTACATACTAGGATGGGGAAGCCGATTCTTCTAAACCTGATTCCGATTGTTCTCTTGCCGGTGACAGATCACGTGCGTCACTTTATGTGCACCCATCACTCTCTAGTCCAGCAGTCCACGACGATATGGACCACACCAATGCCAGGGACCTCAATCGTCTCGTGCAGACAGGCCTCGTAGAGTTTGACCCGAATGCCCTCTTAATTCACCATACCATCCAAAGCCTCCCGTTCCTCACCAAGGAGTCGGTCACCGCTGACGACGCATGTCCAATTTGTCTTACGCCTTTCAAATCCATCTTCGAGGACCAGGGACCGTCCAGTGTCACCCAGCTGAAGCCTTGTGGTCACTTGTTTTGCCGAAAAGAGTGAGCTTCGTCGTTTACCCCAGATCCATTTGATTCACAATTGCACCCAAAAGTCTTGTAGAATGGATCAAAAATCGAGTGGGTACCACAACCTGAATAAAAGTCTGTTCACTAATCCTTGCCTAGAATGGAACTTGCCCTACATGTCGGCATGTGTTCCTCCGGTTAAATCCTTGGTCCGAATGGGGCGAAGAATCAGATGGCGGGGAGTATTTTCCAGAAGAAGATGACGACGATGACGACGAATGGTCGGATGGGTTTAGCATCGTTTATGACGATGATGGCGCTGACCTGGCGTGGTACAATGACGAAGATGAATTAGGCCTCGGCGTGGCTGAGCCAATGGATTATGATTCAAGCTCAGATGTAGGCGAGCTTGAGCGCCAGGAGCTTGCTGGTAGGTTGCCACAACAACGGCGTAGTTACTTCCTTCTTCACCTGTTCATCCTATTCCTTCTCTTCAGCGCTGGAACAGGATATTAATCCTGATTTCTAAGGACCAGACTTCGTTCATGAGGATGTTTCTTAGCCAAACCTAGCATAGGTAGCATATCCACTCTCATTGGTTGTAGCATCACTGGATTTAAATTGTATTCTACAGATGCAATTATGTACTATCATAATACACCAGCAAGGATTTCATCAATAATCCCGCTCTCTCGACCTTCCTTCCAAACCCCTGTCCATTTTCCACTCCATTTTTGACCTTTACCGCCTCCCTTTATTCCAAGTCTACCTTTCAGGGCCTCGCCTACCTCTTTGACAATTTTCTCGTCGGATCCTAGTAGCACTACCACCGTCGTGCTACTTGCTGATTGAGAAGAGGGTGATGATGAAAGTGCGAGGACGTATTTTCTATCGGTGGCACCCAGTGTATCTGAGATCGCGAAGGCAACGCTAGTCAAAAATCCTGCCGGGTTTGGTGTATCGTCTGTGCGGTGAATGTGTCTCTTATATAGGTCATTAATCGATGCATCGAAGTCCTTCTTGATCTCTCGAGCAATGCTTTGTGCCAATTCCTGCTCAACATCAGTGACTCGTTTGTCGGCTCGTTTGCGCTCATCGACCACTTGGCCGGTGCGCTCTGGTACCAATGGAGCACCGCAGCTGAGTATCGCGGCTGTGTTGGTGAGTAATGTGTGGGTTGAGGTGAGGTGAGCAATCAGGCGGGGACCAGCCAAAAAGTATAGACGGGCCGATGTGGTGGTAGAGCGTGATAGTGCGTCTGTGTGTGGGAGCAAAAATAGCTGTAGATTGTGAATGCTGGGAAGGTGTGTACCGCAGCAACTATAATGACCAGGCATAGTGGTTAGGCATCGCAGCAAGCTCATATTGACAGGACTAACGGATTGCGATCAACTCCATTAATAACAATTACCCGCTTCACGCCACCGGTGTAATCCTGCGGAAGTTCTTTGCCAATAGCACGGCCACTTTCATGCTTCTCGACACCTTTCTCTTGGGCTCTGTCGAGCTCTTGCACTTCCACATGGACCTTACGTCCCTCAAATACCAATTTATTCGCCTCATCCTGAATGGAAAGGATTTCTTTCACTGTCATGCCGCGGGGAATTTCGACATAGCAAGGACTGGGGTAACTGGTCAAAGACCAGGATAAAGTTGGTAGGTCCAACCTGGTTTCCAACAGAGCAGAAAGGAGGTGCTGAGATGTGTGCATCGACATCTACAGCGCCATCAGTGAGTATTTAGGATCGGTTATCAGTGTTGCAAACGTACATGATCATATCGTCGCTCAAAGTCCTTCTGATCAAGCCGAACTGTGACATGTGCACCGGTTGAAAATGTACCTAAGGCGATCTGCACATCCCCAGGCACGCGAACGTAGTGAACAGCGTGTCCGCCATGTCGCTTGGCCTGCACGACCTCCCAATCAGTGCCGTCCTGGGTGTTGATAATACCAGTGTCGGTTGGTTGGCCGCCACCCTCGGGAAAGATCACTGTATCCTGAAAGATCACCTCAAGGATAGGGTCACTAGGAATGGTGGGTGCGATGACCGCTTTCTTGGTCTTTTTACCAGCAGGGGCTGGGGGTGGTTGGTGCAAGGTAGCAGCAACCACAGTTGTATTTAGTACGCGCAAAAGGGGATCGCCTGCGTGATCTCCAGTCAGTACATAAAGATCTACAATCCGGGATTTGACGTAGACACATGCGTTGACAAGCGAGAATGCCAACTGGCACAGGGATTTGCGGGTCAGAAGGAATATTGACCGCAGAGGAGATTATCCTGTGATAATCTGGGGGTGTGGGAGTAAGCAAGAGTGCGGCCGAGGCCATGGATATCGACTAGATGGTATGCAGAACAGAAGAATCAATGTAATTCAAATTGCCAGCTATACTTACTTACCCCATTCCATCAATCTCACCCGCGCTAACATTATCCCCTCACCATGCTTACGATCACGTGATGTTGAACCAAAGAACGTTGCTCATAAATTAGAAAACCTTTCTCCATTGTCCATAACGCGTCCAGCTTGGCTGCCCGCTCTCTATCGCACCATACCCCGCGCGCCTCTTAACCCATTGCAATGTCGACTGTTACCACTCCAAAGGGCAGCCCCGCTGGCAATCCAATTCAGCCACTCCATAACCCCTCTCAAGCCGCCCACGTTGTCGTACCCCAAGCACCAGGGTTGGGTGCAAAAGCTCTCCTTGCAAAGAAGATGACGAAGACAAAGTAAGACCTGTCATACATATTATGTATCTAAATACTGACCCGTATACGTAATAGCAACTCGGCGTTCCGTTCTCCCACAGACAACCTAATGACACCATGCACTCAAAAGCTGAATGCGGCCAAGAAGAAACAATTCACAAAGTTCGTGTTTTCCATTTGCAGATTCACCACTGGGAAGCTCATGAACCAAATAGGGGCGCTAAGCCTGTGCAGCTCTTTAGCCAGCCTGAACAAGCGGGAGAAACCGACGACGATGATGCACCAAGTAATCCGAACGATAAGAAATCCACAGCCGTACTCCCCGTGGACGAAGAAAACCCTTTCTAGAGCCCAGCACCTTCCCGTTATTCCCTTTCGTCTATCGCATTTCTCACGATAATACTCTCCGTTCTCCATCTCGCTTGTCTGTAACCCAGTGTAAGCTGTACACTATATATACCATTATTCCATCTAGAGTCGACTACCAATTTAAACACGTGGTCGCGTACGCGTCACCTATTTATCTTCTTACCCTTGCCAACTGTGACACTTCCTCTCATCCGCACATCATGGAAAGCGCACCTCACTCACTGCCACTGGATGAATTACTGAGATCAGCACTGGAATCTGCGGAGCTACCATATGGTAGCCTTACGACCATGTCAGTGAATAACCTGTATCCCCTATTCATTCGATGCCCAACGTCCCTATGCAGACAAATGCAGAACCTGCTGGAGAGCCTTCCAAGACTGACAGAAGCTCAGGTGAAGGAAGCCGGCCATGGTATGACAATTCCTCCCATTATTATTGGTCTACTACACAGCCTGTCCAGACTCAACGTGTCCCATTTGCTTTACACCTCTCCTGGCACTGCTCTCCGAGGAAGAACTTGCTTTAGCGATGCATTCCCCAGCACACGCAACTGAAGAGCTGGGTGTTACTCGACTGAGTGTCGAAGGGCAATGTGGCCATATATTCTGTCGCCGCGAGTTAAGTACCATGGGTTATCATCAGTAGTGGAGGGAATTGAGACAGGCTGTCCCACAGTATTGTTCGTTGGATCAAAGAGGGGGTACGTTGATAACCTTGTTATTAATGCGCCCTGCACTCACCCCTACCAGCGCAATTCATGTCCCATGTGTAGACATCCACTCCTTGCACCCGAAAGGGCTACCCCAGCAAATGCTTCAACCGCATCTGAGGCTCAAAATACCATGGCACAGAGGCTACTGCGCTACCTAACAAACGAAATGTCGCCTTTTGGTATCGATATATCACCACCAGCCAGTGATACGGAGCGTTTGGATGAAAATAGAAGCAATTATTCCGGCATGTATTCTTAGAATACACAGGATCTATTAGCGCGGAATGGCATGACTGCCTCGCCGACAGGAGCTGATTAATGACTGTGACTAAATTGAGATCCACAATCTGGGATGATGTATGAGAACAAGCGAAGTAACCAAAAAACTGAGATGAGAGATATGTCCTTGAAAAACGTGAGATAGTCGTGATTCCAAAAGAAAAAAAGAACAGGTATGGAGGTTGTAATCAAACCGGTATCAATTTTTACGGCAAAACCTGAAGAGGTTACGCTTCAGCCAGTACCACACGCACTAAAAAGCTGTCAGCATCAGATGATCAGGGTAATATGATGAAATCACATACTCCGGCAAATCGGATCATGGACAAGCCGAGTGTTGCGTACAGGATGAAGGCAAAGTATGTACTTTGACGTGCAGCTAACCGCTCTTCATCCGCTTCAGGGTCTTGCTCGTTTGGTAATCCGTTGATATTCTCGATGGCGATTGCAAGCCCGGCGTTTGTTAAAATCCATGCAGAGACGAGCCGCGTACGGAATGTCTTGTTCTGGTCATCCATGTTTGGCTTCTCGATTTCTTCCTTGACTTCAATCTTTTGCAAGGCACGAGTGACGGTCTCCTTGAACACAGCGTCTAGATCATCTTGAACTCTAGCAGTATCCTCGACAACTGCTCCATCTTCATCAGAATCCTTTTTGGAAGATTTGACCGAGGGCAAGACATCTGCTTTATCACTTCCTTTAGTACCCCAAGACACCTACGCGGAAATTAGATCGGAAGGGTTCAAGTTCAACTGAAAACTAACATCATGCAGGTTACAGAATGCATAAACGTTGAGGATATTGGTGAAACTAGGTGCAATGCATAGATATTGCAAGAAGCTGGAGAACATATGCCAAGGATCCCGCTTAGGTAGATGGTCAGCATTCTGGCTTTTTCAAAACGACAACTGCGTACATAGAGGAAGGAGGCGACGAAGTATATACCTGTAAAAGTTGAGTTAAAAGAGTACGATAACGTGAGCGCGAAAATGTAATGTTCACCAAAGGTTGATATCATCGCTGCAATTAGAGCACCTACTGGTGGGGTGAAGAGTGTAGCAACGACCTCTGCTGGCGTTTTGTTTTCCAATAATGCAGGAATAGACTGAATTGCGTTGTCACTACTTCCGCCAGTGGTACAGACCATGAACTCACTTTGAAGGACAACGCAGTCAACCAGAACGCGCAAAGCAACAAGTAAACAGCCAGAACGGCGTAAACCCTGGACCAGTATTAGTATCGTCCACACAGCAATAGGGTGGTGGGAGTACCAGAAGGTGATAGCATAAGCCATGCGTTCTCCCTTCGGACGATTTCCGAGAGCCAGGATGAATTGGAGAGCGAGGAAGGCCAGGTATAACCATTTACAGGCGCTATTGACCCAGTGCGTCTAAAGAATCGCTGAGCAGCTGCGTGTGATACGCAAGATGGACACGCACCACTACCGCTGTACCAAAGACGAAGATTCCTTGTTTGGGTAAAAGGTCCAAGAGGATGCTGAACGTCAACCAGAGGTTGGCCAGCGCAAACCAAGAGAAAACCAGTGAAAACACGTTGTACTAATATCCAGATTAGGTCAGGCAACCATTCTACATAGAAAGAAGTCACAGACCAATGCTTGGATATGCAGGAAGAACATGCGGAATATGCCATGGCCAGATTTGTAGAATGCAAAGAAGTGGACCAAAGAGTACTATGATCTCATCGTTATTGGGTGTGATAGTCCAAATTAGCAAGAAATACATACAACCGACGCCGCAAAGGAACCATTCAGCCAACGACGACGTTGTCCGATCAACTCGGCAGCAGATTCTGGCACATCTGTTTCGGCTTTGCTGGGCTTGACGTATGTCAGCGTCCACCTGTCTCCCGCCTTGGCCACAAGTTCAAAACAGAGGATACGATCCTCAGCTGGTGTTGATGATTGTGAACAACTTGCAAACAATCGATGAGCGTATTACTTACCCAAGAACATGTTCTTAGTGAAGATGTTCATGCCATAGATACCCTTGGCCCCGAGACGGTCTGCCAGAGAGTGATCACCGTGGAAATACTGCTCAAGAGGACGCCCAAGGATTGCCTTGAATCGGTAGGCAGAGAAAGCACCGGGAAGCACAGAGACATAACCGAAGCTACTCTCCAAAGGTTTATCTATAGCACCATGAATTTGGTTTCCTCAGCTATGAAGGGTGATGCGTACCAAGGATATTAGACATTTTGTACTCGAAGTTTTGTGCGGCAACCAAAGGATTGAGGAGTTTCTTGCCTCCCTTGATCATGGCATGGATTTCACCTGTTTAGGGCAACGATCATCGGGGTTAACACAAAGATAAAGCATCAAGTTTCATACCACAACAGCCACCGAGATGGGGGTCGTTATAGAAGGCCTCCCAGAGATAATAGATAGACTTGTGTCCTGGCTTTGTTCCGGCATCGATCAGCACGCACATATTAGGCTGGAGAAATCATCAGTTTATGGTCAGATTCGTTGAGGAGAAATGTCCAACCTCCAGTATCTTTCCGATAGCATTAAAGAGCCAACGATGGGAATTGATTTTCTTCTGATTCTTCGCTTTCAAAACCAAGATGATCTGGACGGGGACGAGGTTGTTTTGATCGTCTCCTTGAGGAAGGACCAATTGGGGAGTGGCATCCACCGATAGTTGGGTGGTATACTAAAAGGTGGTCACAATCAGTGCCGCATGCATCCTATGGGCGGGAGTATTACCTCGAAGATATGACTGACAGTATCCTTGCCATCGACTTGCTTCTTCATGACACCGTCTTGGTAGACGCCGACTGTTGCCAACAAGTCCAAAACACTTTTATCCATAGGTTCTAAGCCATCGACGATAAGAGCGACAGTAATTTTTTGCCAGGCAGGTAGACCTTCCTCAGCGTGCCTACGCCAGTATTTGGATTGCCTCGTTTTGCAGATATCACGAATATTCAGCATCACACCGTGCAAAGTACGCGCATATAGTGTCTTGTCCTCATTATAGGAGGTAACCGCGATAAGAATTTCCGTTTGTCGATTGTACAGTTTGGTCCGCAGTGACCACCCGTTTTTCTCCTCGAAGTCATCAGGGTCACAAGTAGCTGCTGTATAGCGCATGTGCCTGCATTTGCATTGCATGACCAGATAATGAGAATGTATGATATTGGGTGCTGCTAAATGTGCTTACGTGAATTCCGTGGTCTTGGTAGAACTGGTCCATTTAGACTCCATGGCAGAAAAAATAGGTGATGGCACGGGATACTCAGTGATAAAGTTTCCGTTGGTGAGCTTGACTTTACGCGTCACACCGCGCTTAATGGTCTGGCGTCGTCGCCAGGCAGCTTCGGTGCCCGTCGATGCGGTGGAAGCAACGGAAACCGGGCGCCCTCCGGCGTGAGGGTATGGATCCCCAAATTCAGAGGGGTTCAGGCGACTGTGGAACAGGTAGGCATTATCGCAATCAAAGATCATCATTTTGGGCGCGTGAAAGTAGAAATCCTACCCGGGAGGATAGAAACCGCCAGTAAAGGACTGGCCAACGTTGAGTGGTTGTTTTTCGTGATCATCGTCGAAGTTGCTGCCACTTGCGCCAAGAGTGGTAGTACTGTCATAATTGCTTGGCCCTCCTTGGTAAAGACGTTCCGGACGTTCCGGCTCAGCAAATTGTGTTTGACGGGGACGATCCGCGAAGGGATCCCCGCTATACGAGGCTGGCGGAAGATGAGGAGGGATATCAGACATGACAAAAACTAAGGGAAAGAGAAGATGAAGACGATAGGGCTAAAAATGAACGGATGGATGAAGGGGGAGAGAGGGGGTCAAATGAGGGGCTATACTCTGGGACTGCTTTTGTGGTTGCCAACGCAAATGGTAATTTGGAGATGTAATCCTAACCAGGACCCCGAGTTCCTGCATCCCTGGCTTCGCCCCTTCCGAACCACGACTTGTGTTGAGATTTGGGTTGACATCTGGACCTATACGACGGTGTAGTAGGTTTCTATTCATAATAATTACTTCAGTCTACAGGCACGACAAGACCTGCAGGTCTGCACGCTCCATACCCCAGACACCTGCTATGGAGTTATCTCGATGGTGATATCAGTACCATTAATGCACAGCTCCTGGCTACCACTGCATGCCACTTCGTGCTTTGGACATGTTATTTCTCACTGGGCGCTCGTTTGTGCCGGATCAGTCTGAATTATATCTTAATTTAAAGCTCAAGCTCAAATGTTTCTGCAGCCTCCACAGCCACAAGCTTCCATCTCTGCTGAGCGTTGGCCAAATATGTCTCCGCAATCCCCTCTCAATGTAATTCTATACCGGTAAAACAGCATTTCTGAGCACGCCTGCTGTGATGTCAGGTTAACAAGACGTTCGCATCTAGTTATGACGCTTCCCCGTACGCCAAAAAGGTGGAATGCATACTAGCCCTCAAACAAATACCATATCAACTTGTTAATGTAAGCACCACTCATCTTATCCCCGTCACCAAACCTGATCCCATCAAGGTAGCTAGCACACTGCCCCGACCCGAGATAACAGCGTTGCTAGGCATTCAATACCGAAGGATCCCTATTTTAGCCATCGGGAATGATGTTCTCTGTGACACAAGGTAGCCTTGGGCAATCCCGCTCTGCTGTCTCGTATAATTCACTCATTGTATATTAGTCTCATTATCGCGGAATTGGAGCGTCGCTTTCCCGCAACAGCTGGATATGTCACCATCTTCCCACTTCGCAAGCATGGGCGAAAAGCAGATACTGGTGCCATCAAAGCCTTTTCACAATCCTATGCGGATGCTGTCCTCTTTCCTCTGGCCACTAACATGATTCCATGGGAAAAGCTGCCCCAGTCCCTCATCAAAGACAGGAGCAATGTAAGTATGAGTCAATGAACGTTTATGTCCCAATTGATAGCAGGGCAAAGCTTTTGGGCGCACCTATCAAAGCTCAGGCAATTGTGGCCAAAAGAGAGGCCACAATGAGCCAGCTATCATCACATTTTGTAAGGCCCCTTGTTCGTCGTATTTTGCATCGCCTGATGACCCTGCAGGCCTTACTAGAAGAGCAATTTATGGACAAAAGAGAGTGGTTGTTCGACACTGAACACCCAGGACTGGCAGATGTCGCCGTCTACTTTGTTCTTTCCTGGCTAAAGAGATTGCCTGGTCTCGAGTCCCTTTTTGACCAGCTCAAATTCCCATATTTACTCGGGGTATGCACGTTTGGTCATAACTATCGCTAGTGACTCATGGATGGCAGTGGCTTAACCGACTTACAGCCTTCCTTGCCCAAAGAACCGCCCATGGGACAGCTCCCGAAAAAATTACTGGTGATCAAGCCGCTCAAATCATTATGTCTTCTCATGGCGAAGATCCTGGTAGTATCGGTTTCGACCATACCGAGGCTGCACGACTCGGATTGGCACCCGGACAATTGGTTGAAATTGCACCAACAGACACTGGTAAGCTCCTATAACTGCCTCCGATCGAGTTGCGTTTTTACAGATGTACCTTTTCACAGGTCGTAATCACCCCACTCGAGGCAAGCTGATTGCTTTGAATAGAAAGGAAGTCGTCATACTTGTCAAGGCCGCGAAGGGCCACATCCAGTGTCACTTCCCAAGACTTGGGTTCTTCACGAAACCAGTGCATGGAGCAATGCGCACGGCACTATGAAATCCCCGGCTACCGCTTTGGTCTATGTAATTGCCTCATGTCCACTCCAATGAACTGTTCAAAATTTTCGATGCATGCGAACCTAGTTCTTTATTCAGACTGTGACTCCGAACTATGGTCGTCTGTGTATATATATTACTGGACATGTCTGGATAAATTGACCTCCTGTACGATGTCAGCCTTCTCATGCTGTTGGCCATAAGCCAAAATAATACCTGACGTTCAACTGGGTTTCGATTGGTAGACTTCGTGGCAGCGGTCCTCAAAAGCTTTCACCATGAGCTTCGACACTTGTCCGAAGAATGCCGCAGACACTGCAGCGTGTAATGGATTCTTGAAGGCATATTCTAAATCGAGGGACACCCAGGTTGGACCTTTGACTGAGATTTCGGATGAATTGCTTGAAGCGGGTTCGAATCTCCAGATAGTCGTAAGTGTTTGAAACAGCTGTGTTGATGACGATGCAACTGCCTTGATAGAAATAAACCCAGTGCGTTCAAGGTGATCTCGGTTTATTGACTTACTTTGACTTCTCTATGAGGCATGCAAGTAACCGTACTGACGTAGCTTTCCGTAAAGTTGAGGAAACCGACCGTCAACTCAGCTTCCATCACAGAAATGGGAGAACCAGGCTGACGAGACGCCAAGTGTGCGTTGGAGGTTGGAGATTTGACTATCCGCGAAGACGTACAGAACGGGACAAAACGGGGATATGATGCAATGTCCGCAACAACGTCATAGAGCTGCCTCTGCCCATAGCTACACGACAATATCACTTTAGTTCTGAGAAGAAATAGATGGTCCAACTTACGGGAAGAGCTTTTGCTCTCGATACGTTTGGGGCTCACCGCCAGATGAAGAAAACGGAGACGGGAAGGTCAAAAAAGTTCGGAAAAAGCAGAACTGGTGAGGTAATGAGCGTCTCAGGTCCGCGAGCAAGAGGTATGGCCGTATGACCATGTGTAGGTCCGTGATTGAGTTTTAAAACTTCGGAATGTTATTGAGAACAAGGGCTGGGAAGTATGTAGGTAACCATTATGCATTATCTTTGATGATCACTCTCCAAGCTGAGGTTCCTGATCCTGGCCTGCGGACCCATGTGCTGCTCATGAAACGGGATTTAGTTCTTCGATATAGCCAAGTTGCTCCTTCGCAGGATTCATCAGTTAAGTAATATCCGTATTGACTGCTATCGATAGGAAAACAATCATTCATGTCAGACGACGTCCGGGAAAGCATGTATTCTGGATCAGACGCAGATCATCTTAACCATTACTAGAAGTAACCCAGTCCTATGGTGCACGCTTCAGGATGAGGAAAAACATGAATTGCTGTGCATGCTAGGCGAGAATAAACGGCAATCAAAACGTCTTTCTGAATACGAAAGTAGGAAATCATGTGTTTTCGGGGCAATCCCTGGCAATCTGGAAGGGGCAAATCAATCAAGCATTCATTAGAAAATCAGCATGTTACGTACATGACCCTCTTGTTGGCATTTGTAACAGGTTTTATTCTTGTTAGCATTTCCATTACTGACAGCAGGGCCTGATGGGGCAGAGTCATTGACAGTTGTTCCAGGAGCTGCGAGACAGTCCCTGTGAACTGTAAGACGATGATCAACGGCAAGTATAGGGGGTAGGTGCACACCTAGCCATATGGTTAGGTCCGCCACAACGGTAGCATTTGATGGGGGGCAATGTCGAGGTGTTCAATGCACGACCTGGTGGAGGGGCACGAGAGGCAAATCCAGAACTGGAACCCCCGTTAGTGCCATTTGGGCAAGTTCGAGCAATGTGGCCGAAGCGACCACAATTCTTGTATTTTGTGAAGAATAAGCATGTGCGTGATTAAGCTAAAAATTTCCTTATTTCCTTACATAGCATTTTTGACCACCGGACTGCTGTACCCTCAAGCTAGGACATTCCGCTAGTTCGCCAATCAAAGTTTATTCGCAAAAGGCTAGGTGTAGCATTGACCAACCTTGGATATGTCCAACACCACCACAAGAATAGCATTGCTTGGTTGCAACAGTGCGAGGCGATGGGCAAGCCGAGGACTCGTGGCCCGGTTGGCGACAATTGTAGCACAATCGCTGTTCTGATGAACAGTTCTCGGCAATATGTCCCACTAATGACAAGATTTAGATGAGCAGAAACGCAAAAGTGTGGTATAATTACGCACAGTTACCGCACTTGAAGCAACCCTTCCTGGAAAACTGATAAGCCATTCTCGAAACCTGACTTCTGAACTTGTTACACAAAAATTTCAGTTCTGTGTACGCTGGAAAAGTGAATAAACACACCTCTTCTCCCTCTTCCAGCTAACCACTAACAACACTTCCTCCTCCGATAATCGAAGTTGAGGGGTTTTGCTAACGAGTTGATGGTTGTCGAGGGAGGTCTGAGAGAGAACTGGATTGCTCCAAATGTCCGTGGACCTGCCCTAAAGTTATGGCCGAACCTCCGTGAAGCTTGGTGCGTGACTTGCCTTTTCGGGATCAGGAAAAATTGAAATATTCAGGCTATCATTATCATCCGTCAATTTTTTTTTCATCGTGCAATGGTCAATTGCCTATCATCGTGGCGGAATCAAATTAGGAATCAAATTCGTCATCGGAACTTCGATGGCCTAATATAAAACCAGGAAGGTTACCTCAATTCTCCTTAGACCTGCTCAGATCTCTGCTGGTTCTCCATACAGGTGCGCCTCTCTTGTATCTCTGTCGTTGTTTATATCTCTATGTCTTAATTCAGGCTTTTCGCCCTCCAGCGTTTAGGCGACCTTCGGACGTTCGCGTCCATCGCGCTTCTTGTTAGGATGCTGAGCGACCTCACTTCTGGTTAGTATCCGTTGTCGACACTCCAATGCTATTTCTTAATCGCCATCAACAGAGGCCTCTCAAGGTGACGCCGTTCACCATCCTGTCAACAAGCGACGTAACGAGCGAGCGAAGCATGGCTCGACGTGTGGAAGGAAAAGTTTGCATGAGCCCTGTCATCTTCAATCATCCTCGCTGAATCAATAATTTGTCCTCGAATTTTCGAAACGTCTAGAATATGATTGGTGCTTGATTTATTGCATGATACAGTTTGTGAGGTGTGGATCACCGCCGAATACATGCTCGAAGCCTCTCATAGGCTTTTTATATGTATCCGTACCGTCTGAGTACCGTGACGGCCCCGACAGGTGATTGCCCGTTTACCAATTAAGGCCGTCCCACCAGATATTGCCTCGTAACATCTTGGAAGTATATGTTGCACAAGTAACTTGACAGCTAATATTTCATAGTGCACGTCCAGTGCGCATGCGCTACCCACGCGTTAAAGAGCTAGAGCAAGGCGTCTGTACTGGGAGACTGTCAGTAATTTTTTTTTGGCTCACCTATAAGAGTTGTATCAGTCCTAACCGCAGGCCTAAACTAGGTCTTGATGTCACAAGAATATTGGAGCTTCGAGTTCTGTGCCAGCCCGTGGAGTCCCCATGGGCCCCTACCACTTCGCAGCTAACGAGTCGTTGCATGGTTATAATTCTGGTGGGCCTGCATGATTCAGCATAGCAATTATCCCAGCAGCTACACTGGTTACAGTGCGGAACACAACTGCTGTCAGCGACGTCGACAATGAGACGAATCTTCCAATATTCTCAAGGTACATCGTTGGAATACATGATTATGCCCAACACGAGATTTCAGCGTCATACTTGCACTCGCCTTGCAATGAAATCGCTGAGGTTGAAAAAGAGCCACGTGGAGAGGTCCAGCACCAGCTTTTGCATGTGGCATCGTGGGTGGATCTATAGATCTGCTCCAGAACACATTCAGGAAATCAGTCACGCCACTAATAGTAACAGGGCATTGGTGAGTTGTACAATTTATCACCTTCTAGGATCGGCCCTAATATGAAAACGTAGCAAGTATACTCGAATTAACACGAACTATTCCCTGCTGTTCAAGTTGCGCCAGAGATCGTAGTGGATCAAGATGAATCAATGCCCATGAGCGATGGACATGAGTATGATATTGGATACGCATGGCACCCATGCACATTGCTGTGACGACCTTCTGCGTGCAACGTGGTCAGTCAAACGTAAGGTGCAACGAACCCTTAACCACTTTACATTGTTTACAGTTTTTGGCCTTCATCGTTTGGCGTGCTTGTCTCGATATAGGAGCAGAAACAACATCACTAGATGGTGAAGAATGCCGGGGTTTCATACGTCGCTGTTACCCACTCTTTCGACTAGCTTTGTTCCATCATGATGAAGAGTAGAAAAGGCTTGGCTGTGCTACTGACCTAACCTCCAACCACCAACGTCCCAGGTAGGTTGACACTTTCTATGTCCTAGTAATACTAACGCACCCAAAAGACCTGAAAAAAATGAAGTCCTCGCGCGCAGAACGTGTTTTCATTGCCGACCTAGCAAGCGAAGCGGACCGACACGAGGGTATTAGTATATTTTTGCTCACTCTCAGACTTTGGGCTCAATTCCGACTGGATAGACGCAGTGCTTCAACTCAAAGCGATCATCAATGACTTTGGAGGTCGTCTGACAGTCGACGAACGAAGTCTGCTATCCATAGCATACAAGAACATCACCAACAAGCATCGCAATAGCTGGAGGATAATCGACAATGTGGAGAAAGTCTACGCATCACGTCCATCCGCGCACCAGCACGATCTGGCTCTGATGCAACTACAGCGAGAGCGCATAGAGAATGAGCTTACAGATGCCTGCAGAGATATTGTGGCTTTACTGGATAAACAGTTATTGCCTGCCGCCGCGAGCGGCGAGGAGACTGTGTTTTATGCAAAGATGTCCGTCTACTTTCATGTTCCTCAGCTCGTGCTGATTGACCTGGACTCAGGAAAGGCGATTATTATCGGTACTTAGCCGAATTTGCACACAAGGGAGAACGAGAACAGTACGCCGAGCTCTCACTTGGAGCATACAAAGTCGCATACAAGCACGCCATGGCAACTCTCGAGCCAATTCACCCAACTCGATTAGGACTGGCCCTCAATTTCTCTGTCTTCTACCACGGTAAGGTCGCGCATATCAAGAATGTCGTCGATCCGCTTACCCGTTTCAGACGTGAGAAAGAGCCCAGAGCACGCGTGCCATCTAGCAAAAAGCGCGTTCGATGACGCTGTGCTAAGTTTGGATACCACAGAGAACTTCAACTTGGAACATATCCTCAAAGACTCTATTAACATCCTACAACTCCTGAAAGATGATCTCATCCTCTGGAACGAAGAGTTGCAATAACTTGGTAATCAGGCTAACTGTGTGGGTAGGGTGTTATGCGACATTCGTGGTTTCGGCATGTTTCCCCATTGGCTTGTAATATCTAGGCCAATTTTTCTATTTTAAGTCCTGGCGAAGGTGGCCGCCACCAGGAGTGGGAACACTAATGTCGCATCTGCAAACACCTACAGGATGGTCAGAGCAGTCAGAGGTTTTGATGAGCGACACCATACCTTGACAGACTCTGCTCCGACCCGAATTTTACCCCATGAAACTGCTTCATCTGGGCGAGCGCCTGAATCCGATCCATCAAATTCTTGTCCAGTATTCTGGATTATAATTAGTTCACGCGGTTATAAGATCGAAAATGTGCCATACGATGTATACGGAAAAGTCTGCCCCGTTTCTCTGAAACGGTTATTAGGGAGCATCTGCGAGGAGAATGCAATGAAGCCTTACGATCAACATGGCATTCGCTATCTGGTGTTTGCACACCCCACCCCCCAACACGATCATTCCTGCTTTTCTTGACTTGCGAGCCAATTCATTGAGGCTACGTATATCTTGGACGATGTCGATAACAAGTCCAGGATTGCGGAATGAATGAAAATAGATCATATCACCGATGGAGCCATCAGTGAGAGCTGGACAAAACACAGGGATATTGTTCTGATCGTTTCGTGGTTCAGAGATGGATTGCAGAGTTAAAAAGCTTCTATTCACTTTGTATGCCCAGTAGTATACAGATTCCTCGTTATCAATTTCCTTCCCAAGCCTGCGGATGAATGAACTCGGAGACCATATCTGACCACTTTGCTTCTGTTCAGCAAGCATGGCATTCAGGATGGGAGTCAGCCAATCCTCAAATTTGCAGTAATTGTCGTTCGGTACAACAAGATTCCCTATACGGTTCATGCCTCGCTTTCGCAGCGATGCCCCATCGAGATTGAAGTCGGCCAGATACGTCTTTCCGAGACATTTGATGAAGTCTTCTTCGATTCCTCCCGCTGTAGTTACTATTGCAGCAACCTGTTTATGTTTGACGAGATGAAGGATAACCTCTCTTAAACCTGAGGAGATCAGATTAGAAGTATAGCCGAGGAAGATATTGCAGCGCGTTCGCGACCGAACATCTGGGTGAAGATATTCTTCAGGCTCGTCCTCGCCGATCGGTTCATCGGATAGCCTCCAATTTCTCTGGAGTCGAAGTCAACGTAACCTGCATGTACATTGTGCCTTCATACCATTTTATTAACAATTTCTATCGCCCGACCGAGGCTTGTAGCTTGAAAGCCGATGCGTTCATAGCTTGACAGGAGTTGCTGAAGGGAAAGTTGTTCATCAAACCTCGGGCCCTCGACAGAAACTGCAGAGTCTGGCATCGACTCTGACGGCTTCAGAACAGCTGCAGATGCGCCAGCGGGAACGGCATCGGAGGACATGATGTTTAGTCGAGACACCAAAATCAGGGGCTCTGAAGACAGAAATCGTCACGTGTGTCATTCTAAGAATTTGGCTGCGACGACGACACAGCCAGCCGTTCCCTCTTCATTCTCCTGCCGGTCTCTCCGTCCTCTGGCTCACGCATGAACGAGGATACCCCTTCTAACGAGGCGCCGCAAAGTCCTGGACATCCCGTTATTTCTTCTCAGGGAACTGATGACGCCGTCACGCACCATGATGACCCACCACCGGCGACCAGCACGACTACATCAACTGAAGATCACGATGCCCCCATGAATACTCCTCCCGTCGTGGAGTTTGAAATAAATGTTGAAGAAAAGCCGCCTCACGTCGCTCCTGTCGAGAACGCGAGCAACGTAGAGTCCACTTCCCTGATATCACAGGACCATCCAAGTCGGGATAGCAGAGCATCCACTCCGACAGCTCCACCCACACCTCCAGAGAAAGGGCCCAAGCACGCAAGTATCTTATCAGCCACTGATCCGGCTTCCCCTGCGGCGGTTACTGTCTCTCTACCTACCAGCTACGGTCAGCTACAAACGCGATCGCACTCCCCTGTCATTCCAGATGAAACGAGCAGCCCCACCCACAAACGATCCTTGACTCTGTCTAAGGGTAATAGTGTCTCCGTTGTCCTCATTTCAACCGCATTAGAAACGATAGCGGCGTCCAGAGAAGCGAAACGCGTGGCGCCTTTGCGTGAAAGTACACAGAATGCGTTGGAGCTCGTTCGGTCTGGACTAGGTGGCGATAGACCGCGTGAGATCTTTGAGCCCCTTCGGCTAGCTTGTGAGACGAAGAATGAGAAGCTTATGATTGCCAGTCTGGATTGCATATCCAAATTAATTGCGTACTCGTTCTTTGCCGAATCATCATCAGACGCCACCCACGCGATTTCGTCCCCACCGCCATCGCCGCGTCCATCCCTGGGCAGTGCGCCACAGGCAAACGCACCTCAACCATCCATTGTCGACCTCGTCGTCCATACCATCACCGCCTGCCATACAGAGATCACCCCTGAGGCCGTGTCCTTGCAAATTGTGAAGGCACTATTAGCCCTCGTGCTCTCTCCGACAATATCCGTTCACCACTCTTCACTTCTCAAAGCTGTTCGCACAGTATACAATGTATTCTTACTGAGTACGGATCCTGTCAATCAGACCGTCGCACAGGGAGGGTTGACCCAGATGGTTCACCACATTTTCACGCGTTGCACGGTCGGTATTCACCCCGCAGAAATGCAACGGTCGCATTCCACGAGTTCCCAAGCTCCATCCACGTCTGATGAAGGGCTACCTGCACAAGATGAAACTTCTGGCACCGTGTCTACTCCTCCAGTCACGAACAAAGAAGTGGAGCCTGAAGAGAAGGAAGTGAACCCCGTGAACTCTGCAAACATTGAGGTGTCATCGTCGTTGGATGCGGTGGTAGACGAAAATGCCGCACTTGCCTCAGCAGAGAATATCATGTCTGTGCCACCGACGCCACCGTAAGCATGATTCCCAGCTTTAGATTCCTCTCTGAACCCTTCCATAGTCAGCAACCCGAAGGGGAGCAGCGTGCTCACGCAGCACACGTAATGACGCAAAATGATTTATTCATCAAGGATGCCTTTTTGGTATTTAGAGCACTTTGCAAGCTAACAATGAAACCGCTCAATAACGAGAGGTAAGCCATTCACTTTCACTGAGGAAGGTCTCTCGTAATGCTCACATTCTGGATTCAGTGAACGTGATCTCAAATCGCACGCCATGCGCTCAAAACTTCTCTCTCTTCACCTCGTCCTGACCGTACTTAATTCGCATATGTCATTGTTTATCGACCCCCACGCCATCATTTACTCCAGCTCCAACAGTGAGGCAAATACATTCATCGAAGCCATCAATCAATATCTTTGCTTGAGTCTTAGCCGTAACGCCGTTAGCCCTGTCCCTCAGGTCTTTGAGATTAGTGTCGAAATCTTCTGGCGAGTGTTGGCGGGGATGCGCACCAAGCTAAAGGTATATAACCCTTACCTATCAATCTGAAATGAATGGTCCTCACAGTCACTCAGAAAGAGATAGAAGTCCTTCTCCACGAGATTTTCATCCCTATTCTGGAAATGCGAACTTCAACTCTCAAGCAGAAGGCTGTCATACTTGGTATGCTTTCCCGATTGTGCCAAGATCCTCAGGCCTTGGTTGAGCTTTATCTCAATTACGACTGTGATAGTGAGGCGGCCGATAATATATACGAGCAGTCCGTATCTCTTCAAGCTTGTCACTCTCATTTCCTGACTTACTTCCAGCCTCATGAACATCATTTCAAAAATCGGAACAACACCAACGAGCGCTCCAAATCAACACAAAAACAGTGAACCCACAAGTCCATCCTTGACATCCACGAATAAGGCATCGTCTTCAATTCCTCCTTCGCTCAGTACGACAGCGTTGGCTGTTCCCGGGTCCATGGATACGTCCATGATGGGTACTTCGGAGTCGCAATTAAGACGACAAGGGTTGGAGTGCCTTGTCGCAGTTCTGCGTTCCTTGGTGGCATGGGGTACTGCGCCTGGAAAGAACGCTGAGGAAACTGCGACATCAACTCACCCGTCTGGGGACAGAAGTCGACGGGACTCTGTGACACCGTCAGAAGGTACATCCGAGAGGGTATCAATAAGCGGGATCAGTTCAGAAACCCACCGGCAATCCACTGCCGATATCGTTGACGACCCAAGCCGTTTCGAGAGCGCAAAGCAGAAAAAGACGACGCTGTTGGAGGGCATCAAGAAATTCAACTTCAAACCCAAAAGGGTGGGTTTTGTTCAAGAATATCCCGAGCTCATGCTTATCTGGACCTAAAGGGTATCCAATTCTTATTGGACAGCGGTCTTATTCAGAGCAAATCACCGAATGACATAGCGCAATTCCTGCTAACAATGGATGGTCTAAACAAGGCCATGATCGGCGAATTTCTGGGTGAGGGGTGGGTTACTTCTAACTTCCGTTGCCAATGCGTTCATTGAAGAAATAACTTTGGCAGCGACGAAGAGAATGTTGCCATCATGCATGCCTTTGTCGATCGCCTGGATTTCAAGGATCTCAACTTCGTCGATGCTCTTAGGCTATTCTTGCAATCATTCCGCCTCCCAGGAGAGGCCCAGAAAATCGACCGTTTCATGTTGAAGTTTGCGGATAGGTATATGGCAGGAAATCCCAAGGCCTTTGCCAATGCCGGTCAGCCGTTCACATTTTTGCATCAATCACTTGCTTACTATTGCCTTTTAGACACCGGCTATGTCCTCGCCTACTCTGTGATTATGTTAAACACTGATGCTCATAACCCTCAAGTGAAGAAGCGAATGACGAAGGCGGACTTCATCAAAAACAATAGCGGGATCAACGATAATAGTGACCTCCCTGAAGAAATTTTATCCGAGATTTATGACGACATTGTCAACAACGAGATCAGGATGAAGGACGAAATTGAAGCTGGAAACCCAGCTCCAAGTTCGACTGCCAGTCTGGCCACGGCCTTAGCAAATGTCGGCCGCGATTTACAGCGAGAGGCGTACATGACACAATCCCATGGCATGGCAAGCAAAACTGAGGTCAGTCATTACCCACGCAGATGAGGACACAGCACTCATAAAGGAACATAGGCATTGTTCCGAACATTGATGCGCTCACAACGTAAAGGCTCTAGAACTACTGATCAATTCTTCAGTGCATCGCATTTCGTACACACAAAGCCCATGTTTGAGGTGGCATGGATACCATTTCTAGCTGGACTATCAGGTCCATTACAAGATACCGACGACCTAGAGGTTGTGGACCTCTGTCTGGATGGCTTCAAAAATGCTATACGCATTGTCTGCCATTTTGATCTTGAGCTGCAGCGGAATGCATTTGTGACGACACTCGCCAAATTTACTTTCCTAAACAATCTTGGTGAAATGAAGACCAAAAACATGGAAGCAATCAAGACTTTACTCGACGTTGCCGTCACGGAGGGCAACTACTTAAAAGGGTCTTGGCATGAAGTCCTTACTTGTGTCAGCCAATTGGAACGAATGCAGCTTATAAGTAGTGGTGTAGACGTACCAGATTCAGGGAAAAAGGGGTGCGTCTTCTGATATCCCCCAGTCACGAGTGATGAATTAATCATCATTTACAGGCGTCCGAGAAAGCCGCCGAACGAGGAGTTGGCGAATGAAAGTCGTTCTACGCATATAACTGTTGCCGCGGATATGGTGTTTTCCTTGAGCCATTTCTTGTCTGGTGTAGGTTGTCATTCATTCATTCCTACCCAAGCTAACCTAAGCAACCAGACTGCTATTGTTGACTTCGTTCAAGCCCTCAGCGATGTCTCTTGGTCCGAAATTCAATCATCTGGTCTGTCACAGCAACCCCGACTGTTCAGTCTCCAGAAGCTGGTCGAGATATCATATTACAACATGAATAGGATTAGGCTTGAATGGTCCAATCTTTGGGAAATCCTTGGCGAACATTTCAACCAGGTACGAGTCATTGTCAAGCTGCTAATGCTTGTGACACCTAAGCAAGACATATAGGTTTGCTGTCACAATAATCCCCATGTTGGCTTCTTCGCATTGGATTCATTGCGACAATTAGCTATGCGGTTTTTGGAAAAGGAGGAGCTGCCTCACTTTAGGTTCCAGAAAGATTTTTTGAAACCTTTCGAGTACACGATGATTCACAACCAGAATCCCGAGGTTAGAGATATGGTGAGGACAATCACCGGTTTGCGTGCTCCTTTTCTCAAAGTTCGGTAGGTGCTACAGTGTCTACAGCAAATGATTCAAGCCCGGGTGCAAAATATGCGCTCCGGCTGGCGAACTATGTTTGGAGTCTTCTCTGCAGGTTCTAGAGTGCCCACTGGTATGTTCATGACAGTGCAAGGAGTTCAACTCTAATGGCCTTCCAGAAAAAATCGCAAACTCTGCATTTGAAGTCGTGACCAGACTCAATAAAGATAGTTTTGCTGCCATAGTGCGCTATGGGGCTTTTGCTGACTTAACTGTCTGCATCACCGAATTCTGCAAAGTCAGCAAGTACCAAAAGATTAGTCTGCTGGCAATAGCCATGCTCCGTGGGGTCATCCCGGTAATGCTGGATAGCCCAGAATGCGCTCTCAGTAGCGGCAACAGCGATGACGCGATGATTAGATATTGGTTCCCGGTCCTCTTCGGATTTTATGATATCATCATGAACGGAGAAGACCTGGAAGTTCGGCGCTTGTACGTGTCTACGAAGCGAATTCTTTCAGGTTCTGATAAGTTACTAGGGCATTGGACTCGTTATTCTCTACGTTGAAAAACTATGGTGCGACATACCCCATTGACTTCTGGGATACTGTTTGCCAGGAACTTTTGTTCCCGATCTTTGCTGTCCTCAAATCCAGCCAAGATATCTCGCGCTTTAGTACGCAAGAGGATATGAGCGTTTGGCTCTCCACTACCATGATTCAGGCATTGCGCGACCTCATCGATCTGTATACCTATTATTTCGACATCTTAGAACGCTTCCTCGATGGATTGCTTGACCTTTTGTGTGTTTGCATTTGCCAAGGTCAGCTAATCTTCCTATGGATGGGTTCAAGTACTCATTCCTCACAGAAAATGACACACTTGCACGCATCGGCACCTCTTGCTTGCAACAATTATTGGAGAAGAATGTTGCCAAGTTAAGCTCCGCTCGCTGGGAGCGAGTGACAACAACTTTCGTCAAGCTCTTTAGAACCACAACGCCTCATCAACTATTTGATGAGAGTCTCCGTGTGGAGATTGAAGGCTCCCCTGAGCCCACTGACAGTACAGGTATGGCTATTGATTACATCAGGGTGCATCATGCTTGATGAGAATCTTAGACGCAAACGGTCAAGCTATACTACCAGCTCCCCTTTCTCCTAACAGCGAACAGCCTCGGAACGAAGCTGCTGCTACATTGAATGATAGACGCAGGATCTTCCGCCAAATCATTATAAAATGCGTTCTGCAGCTCCTACTCATCGAAACAGCCAACGATCTCCTTCGTAATCAGGAGGTCTACCAAACTATACCCCCTGATCAGCTGCTGAGGTTGATGGGTGTTCTTGACCACAGCTACCAGTTTGCAAGAATGTTCAATGAGGATAAGGATCTCCGTACAGGACTGTGGAAAGTTGGTGCGTAGAGATCCTTCGGCTGCAGTGAAAATTGTACTAATTTGCTTCAAGGCTTCATGAAACACCTACCAAACCTCTTAAAGCAGGAGTCAAGTAGCGCGTCAACATTAGTCCATGTGCTCCTTCAAATGTATTATGACCCCAGACCAGAGCACCAGACGGTTCGGCCACAGATCGCAGAGCGCCTGCTACCGTATGTGTGCCCGTGTTCAAAGCTAGCATTGATCCTTACTCGTTTTAGGCTTGGACTCGGTGTTTTACAGGACTATAATAAGTTACGCGCAGATACCCAAGGCAAGAATATTGCTGCATGGACGCCCGTTGTCGCCGAAATACTGGAAGGATTTTGCCGTTTTGACGACAAAGCAGTAAGCAGCACCGCAGCAGTGATATTTCAATCTTTTGATTTTCCTTCATCTGCCCAGTTTGCTCGTTATCTACCAGCCGTATATCCACTAGTGACAGACTTGTTGTCCCGGGACATCGCGCCGGAAGTCCGGCAACCGTTAAGGACTTATTTTGTAAGAGTTGGACTTGCGCAAAGAATCACGGATAAGTCCTCTGTGATGTAAATCCTGGCGATTGCAATATATCTACTCATTGTATAGTCATCGGGTAATACAACCTCTTCCTGCGGAAGAAGGCACTAGATGGTGGTATTAATGTTGAAAACCCATGTATCCTCCTTGATATGGCTGTCCCCAACCAGTGGGCTGCGCAGCAAGGGCTATATAAGGTCAATGGTGAGTACGGTATAACATTAGATTGGATCGTTCACATACGACTTGGCCTAAGTGCAATGTATTTATCTGTTGATTTGAGGTTCTCAGCCCCTAGAAATCGATGAATGATGGTGTACATACCTGCTGACTGAGGAGACGAATGATCGGCATCGTTCGCAAATGTACCAGATTTCATTTGTGCAAACACATTAGCCGGTGAAGTATTAGTAGTGGGTGTTGAATTAGGAAGTGGCGGAGCAGGAGGAAGAGAAAACATCGAATTATTCATGCTGGGATTTATACCCGTGAATTCTATGCGATTGTCAGTTCTGCAGTTCTGACACCCAGACTGTGTGAAAACTCACGGGGCTGAATCCCGTTGAAGCTTCCTGTGGGCTGGAAGATGGATCCACTGCCGAAAGGCGAGCCCGTCGGTTGGCTCAATAACGGCTGTGTATTCAGAATTGATGGTGCCTGCAAAAAGATCGGTTGAGATTGAGGAGGGGGCGGTGGTGGTGGTTGGAATGAGGACACCGGCGCCATTGATGATCGAGCGGGAACAAAGCCACCAAATCCAGTTTGTGTTGGTATCAAAGGCTGGAGGAGAACTTGGTTGGCTGGAACGGGTGCGTAGGGACCTCGTGGGCCATTATATGGTTGCGGGGAGGGGCTGGGCACCAACCCAGGCTGGTTCTGAACATGTTGACCCAAGGGAAGGGTGGAGCCAGCCATACCGAGGCCCGCCTGATAGCTAGCCACTGTAAGGGGCGATGCCGCCGGAATCCCTGGAGCTGGAGAAGGCACAGAATTGGGAGTTCCAGGACTAGGTGCGCCGGTGTTCTTGCGCAGTTCACTTAATCTGGCTAGCTGATCGAAAATATCGGACTCCGTGGTCTTGGCCAAATGGGTTGAAGAGTTAGCAGGCGGAGGAGATATGGTTGTGGCCGGAGCTATTGTGCTCGCGGTTGATTGGACTGGCGGGGATGCTATTGGTTTTGGTGGGGCTGTCTCCGGCATAGGAGCTGCTGTCGTTGTCGTAGGCTGAGACGGTACTGCGGCAGGTGGAGCTGACCCAGTGCGCAAGGTTGTAGGGGAGGTTGTGACCGTACCACTAGTGGTGGGTTTAGTCGAACTTGAGCGATTAGTCCATGCATCATCGTCAAATCCACTGTTAGCAGGCACAGCGGAGCTAGACCGTGGAGGCAGCTGCACGCCATTAGATGTAGACTGTGACCTCGTTGAACCGAGGAGTTGTGGAGACGAGGTTCGTTGTATTTGCTCAGAGGCAGATGTCAACGCTATTATATCCACATTCGCAGGCAATGATTTGGTGGGTTGTGGACGTCCTCGGCGAGGGTTCTTCAAAACTCCCCCCGGGCCAGAGAACAAATTCGGTGCAGGGCCTCCGCCTGAGTATTCCTTGGCTTGTAGCTCCTTTGCGTATTCCTCGTCTCGACGAATTTGTGTCTCCATATGGGCACTGGGCTTTTGCAAATTATCCGTGGGCTTGCGTTTTTCGATAAGCTTTTTGACACGAATGATGTCGCCTTCCCGCAGTCCTAGTGATCGCATGGTACCTTCGGTGATATCAGGTAGCAGTGCTTCATCGATCTTGTCTCGCTCGAACGATGCAGCATACCGCGTGCAATCATCCACGTCACACCCGGCAGAGAGAAAGAAATCAAACCAGTCAATTTTAGGTCCTTTCTTAGCGGGGGGTGCTGCTGCCTTCTTGACTACTGCTTCGTGCTGGGCTAAAGGCACATCGTCGTCGGAAGTACGGCGAGCAGAAGCAGGAGGGGAAGATTTCCGGGAAGATTTCTTGACCGACCTTTCGACATATCGTAGATCCTCTAGAGACATTTTCTCCGCAGGTACTTCAACTATTACACCGTTGGTTTTATGCAGTCTTAGCTTGCCATTGTTCCAACCTAAGAAAGCCGCATCCACACGAAATTGACCGCTACGGTCATGCCAAGTACGAACTTTATCAGGCGGTGGACCTAGTAGAGGAATAAAAACAGGGAACCTAGGTAATGACATGGACATACCTTTGCTCTCTGAAGAGGATTTGATGGAAGATGTGGACTGCCTTTCTGGAGCGGGGGCGTCTTGATGCCTGCTCCGATGTCAAATTAGGGATCGCAGCGCATACTGAGAGAACATACTGTGTTGGAGGCGGGGATGAGACCTTAGGCGTTGCAGCAGCGGCTGCCTTTTGCTTCTTCAACTCTACCTCAGCGGCTGCGGCCAACTTCTTTGCCTTTTCTTGAGCTTCAGTTTTCTTCTTTTCCTTCTCCAGCTCCTTTTCGTGCTCCAGTTTCTTCTGCATCTCAACCTCCAGTCGTTCCTGCTCTGCACGTGCTAACGCATTCTGATCTTCGTCTGGATCAGTATCTTTGGTAGCTCCAGATGCCTAAAGCCATGATCAGCCACGCAAATTGACCAACAGAATACACTGACATCAATGTATGAGGCAGGGACGACACCTTCTGCACCTTTGGAATTGCGACATTTCCACCATTCATCACCATCCTTCTCCATTACAATAAGTCTTTCTCCTTCCTTAACGGTAAGCTCGTCATCCCCATCCGCGGTGAAGTCATATAAGGCGAATGCAACTTGTTCATTCGACGAGCTTTGAAGTGTACCGCTTGAGGGTTCGGGATCAGACTCTTCGACCTCGTCCTCATCGTCTTCTTGCCGAGGTGGAATGATATCAGGCTCAGCTTGTGAGAAATGTACAGATGCCTTTTTGGGTGTACTGCGTGGTGGGTCTTGTACCGCGGTAGATGGACTTGGCCGCGACGAAAGAGATTTAGATGAAGCTAATTTGGAGACGATTTCTTCAGCTGCGTCCTTGGATCCAGCATTGAAATGCAAGTTAGTGGCATTCGGACCGCCAATATCAATGTGGACGTGTTTGGACTTCTCGATGCTGACGTTGTCGACGTCGCTTGTTTGCCACTTCTGAACAGGGGTCTAAAATGCGCTTGAGCATCGAGTTGTGCAAGTAACAGAGCTGCTAAACCGACCTTATCGGCCTCACTGGCAAAGAATACCGCACCGTTACCCACACCCAAGGTACCCTTCTTCTTCTTCCCCTTCTTGTCTACCTCGGATACAGCCCACGTCTTGATATCGTCAGCATTAACCTTGGTGGATGCCACCAGGTCCGCGGGATCGGTGTACGCAGGCTTTGGTGGCTGGGGATGTAATGAGCATTGAAAGGCATGTTTGTTGAGCGGAAACCTACTGAAGGCGGAACAATTATCTGTGGAGCTGATGCAGGGTGATCTTCCTCGAAGACTTCGAGATAATTTCCTGGTACGTAGCCCGCCCTGTGACCGTCTTTCGCCTGCACAAGTACCCATTCCTCTTCCGTGTCGAACACAAGTAAAACCTCATCTTCCTTGATGGTTAGTTCACCAGGGGCGGCAGCCTCGTAATCATATAAGGCTTTTACGATCGACGTGTGTTCAGCCTGGTAATCACTTAGCAAGAAGCAACGAAGGGGGTACAGATCTACGAGAACGAACCTGTTCCACGTAGGCTGCAGGCACCAAACCGACGGGGCTCTCCTCTTGCTCTTGCTGAGAATCAGACTTGACTTTAACCTTCCACCAACTGTTGCATATTAAATTAATGAAATCAGAGGGAAGAAGAAGCACGAACTCCTCATCCACTCGCTCCTTTAGAAAGAGCAGTTGGTCCTCCTTGATAGCGATTTCGTCTTCGGATTGGGGTTCGTAGTCGTACGACGCTTTCAAAACTGCCAAGTAATGCTCATTTGGAGCGGCCATCATATAATGGAAGAAGCAGGGGTATGACAAGAAACAGACGGTTAGTGGAGATGGGAAGGACAACGAAAGTACATATTTGCCGACTGTTTGCCCGAGTGATCCTGATGCTGCGCCTACAATTTCATCTCTGAATTCAGACAATTTCTCTCATGGGGGACACATTGATAGGATAAAGCAATAATTCTAAAAAAAAGTTGATCATGATTTGGAGGCATGGCCGACCCGTAATGCGTCGAAAGGAGTCGTCGAAAGGAGTCGGTCAACGTTATAGGCGACACATATTGATTACTGTATTTGTAACTGATAACATCTTGTCTCCTCCCCATGAGCAAGCTCAACGCATCCGCCTTCGAGTTCGTCCCTGGACGGCCCTTCGTCGTCCCTCAACAGCAGCAACCGCCCCAGCAGCAGCCCACTCCCCCACCCGCCCCGATTGAGCACCTACCGCCTGCTAATCCACCAGCACCAGCGCCAACAATATCCCTCAATATCGGTGGTTCCATACCCGCACATGCACCTGCTGCATCCAATGCACCGCCTAAAGCAGCACCCTCACCCGCTCCACCATCAACGTCTCAACCCAAGCCCCCATCCAAGAGTACCTTCAGCCTAGAACGATCAAAAACTGATACCGCTGCTGTTGCACAGGAAGTTCGTGCTGTAGCAGATCACGCCGTCCTCACCGATCTTTATGGAGATGGTAAGTGGGTAAAATTCCAACTCCTGAGCCCTGATTTGATCATCGTGCCTCAAGTCAAGGAGCACCTCAACATCGTCTTCATCGGTCACGTCGATGCTGGGAAGAGTACCATGGGAGGCAATCTTCTCTACATCACCGGCATGGTAGATAAACGAACGATGGAGAAGTACGAGCGCGAAGCCAAAGAGGCTGGCCGTGAAAGCTGGTACTTGAGCTGGGCTCTCGACTCCACGCCTCAGGAGCGTTCAAAAGGCAAAACTGTTGAAGTTGGCCGGGCGTATTTCGAAACAGAAAGCAGGCGTTATACCATTCTTGATGCACCTGGACACAAAACATTTGTGCCCTCCATGATTTCTGGGGCAGCCCAGGCTGACGTCGCTATCCTCGTTATTTCCGCCCGCAAGGGCGAGTTTGAGACCGGCTTTGAACGTGGAGGACAAACGCGGGAGCACATCATGCTTGTTAAAACCGCTGGTGTTGCTAAGATCATCATTGTTATCAACAAGATGGATGATCCAACCGTTATCTGGGAAAAGGCACGCTATGACGAAATCAAGGAGAAGATGATACCATTCGTCAAGTCTGCTGGCTTCAACCCCAAGACTGATGTGACCTTCCTGGCCGTGTCAGCCTTTACTGGTGCAAATCTAAAGGATAGAGTGTCCAAATCAGTCTGCCCATGGTGGGAGTACGTGAACACAACGTCCATCATAATCCTTCATCGTCTGACACGAGCGGGTTTCCTAGCGGACCATCCTTCTTGGAGCACCTTGATTATATGCCCATGGTAGACCGCAAGATCAACGCTCCCTTGATGATGCCTGTCTCCGAAAAGTATAAGGATATGGGCACTATTGTCGTAGGTAAAATCGAGTCAGGGCATCTTATGAAGGGGGATTCCTTGGTCTTGATGCCGAACAAGACAGCAGTGGAAGTCGCTGCTATCTATAACGAGATGGAAGAAGAGGTTGGAAACGCTTTGTGTGGAGATAATGTCCGCATTCGCCTAAGAGGCGTTGATGACGAGGACATTAGCCCTGGATTCGTGCTCACCAGCCCACTGAAACCTGTGCATGCTGTTCGTCATTTCGAGGCTCAATTAGCTATCCTGGAACACAAGAACATTATATGTGCAGGCTACTCTGCTGTAATGCACATCCACACTCTGTCGGAAGAAGTCACACTCACGGTATGTCCTTGTTCCTGCCGCTTTGTATGCTATTAAGGCTCTGGCAGGCACTCCTACATTACTTCGACAAGGCCACTGGCCGCAAATCCAAGAAACCTCCGCAGTTCGCTAAAAAGGGTAAGTCGCAATGCGTTTCACGGCATCTCCCCGACTCATTCACTCGTATTACTTGAAGGGCAAAAAGTTGTGGCGCTGATTGAGACCGCACTCCCTGTCTGTGTAGAACGCTTTACTGATTATCCTCAACTCGGTCGGTTCACCCTGCGGGATGAAGGTATGTGACAGCCCTTGCAAAATAAATGATATAATACATGACGCGTTATTAACAGGAAGAACTATCGCGATCGGCAAGGTCAGTACAATGTCCCGCGTTGAACGTTTACTAACAGTGCAGTAGGTTACAAAACTGGTTCAAGGATTGAGCCAAGTGGACGAAGCAGCAGAGGGGGTCGCTAACCTTCATGTATCCGGGGCTTAAAACTTGAAGCTTGAACGAGCATACGAGGTAATAGATTACGCTGCTTGTGTGTGTTTGTACAATCTAGTACATTGCTTGAATGGGAAGACCGCGTCATCGCGACTTTTGCCCAATATGCTATCATCTTCCTTGACAAACGTCCTCCAGGACGGCTCTTGTCTCATCGACATTTCTGAACAGAATGATGCTACCAACCTTAAAGAAGTACTTCTTCGTAGATTGAAGAAATACGCAGAACGCGTTGCACTCGACGAAGTCCATAATCTCGATGATGCCGTAAAGCTAGAGTATCTCCAATTTCTGGTTGGAAAGGAGTCTTTAGCCGTTGTCTCTCGAGTTCAGCACATACTTCTCCAAGAAGAACAAGCCAGCTTTCTCCAAAACACCAGTACAACGTCCCTTGTGATTGGCACAAGAGACCTGGCGCAGCTTCGGACACATCTATCTATCGTATTCAACTGGGCCATCACTGCCATGTTGTCCCGCATTGGTGCTACTTGGACAAAAGAAAAGCATTCTACTAATGCGCCTAAATTTACACCTCAAGTTTATGACGATTTCGCGATCCTCCTTGCCCTCACCACACAACTTTTCTCATTAATATTCCCTACGGGGCTGAATGGGCCTATTTCCAACACCATGATCACTGCCACTCTCATCAATCGACATATTGCAGAGGTAATACGCCCCGCCTTAGTCCTCGGGTGGTTTCCGAAATCCGCAGAGTCTGATTCTCTGACCACGGCACATGGCATACGACAGCTTACCATGAGATTTTTGGCACAGTAAGCCCTCCATGGCAAGGTCAACAAGCATGCTGATGTTGACGCACAAGGTTATCACCTGCCCAAACCATCACCTCTCTTGGGTCTATACTATCGTCCACTGCGCCACTTGTGTCGTACGCCAAGAAGACCTGTAGCTCTCTATTGAGCCAGCAGCTTTTACGACCCGACGGTGCGCTGGGTCTCTGCGCAGCTGTGTTTGGAGAGGGAAATCTGCAGGTGGATGATGTATCCCTGGAAAAGTTCGAGCATATTGCTCGTGTTTTATGTACCCCGCCGTCAACTAACAAGGGAAAGGTACGTCAGGTGCCATATTTTGAGTGAATTCATCTTGACCCCGTCGTAGGGATATTTCCCCGTCATAATTCCTCGTATCCTCGGCCTGCTATCAGAGCAACATCCTCCATTGTACAGGCGCGCTGCTGCCTTTACAATTTCCAAGTTGCTCGCCTCCGAAACGTCGTCCCAAACGACTGAATCTGCGGTGCATATCGTTTTAAGAGAACTACACACACCGTTGTTGTCGTTGACCTCAGAGGGCCCACAATCCAAACCTGAAGTGGCTCTTTCAAGGGTTATCATTCTCATGTCTAATATTGACCCTTCGCCTCATGTTATCACAAGGCTACTTTCCCCCATTATGCCTTCGTTGTATGCATTGCACCTCTACCTTCACTGCAACAAGACTTCGGATCCTGCACAGAAAGAGGCTATCCTCACCTTGATGGTTACATGGGGCAGGATCGCAAGTAAAGAAGACTGTGTAGAGGCTTTTCAAGGGATCGTTGCTGGAAATGGTGGATTTTGGAGGTCAGATCAGTCTAATGGGCTAATCAGATTAGAAAGGCTAGTTGGGCGTCACTCTCTGGTTTCTCGGCTGATGATGTACTAGTCCGGACACGCCTTCCTCTTTAGAGCTCCTAACACCCAACGACCTATCCGAAATCGATGTGGACACAAATATACTCAATTTGTATCCAGATCCTAAGCATTTTGTAGGCATACTGAAAGACATTAACCGACCTGATGTAGCATCCGAAATATTTGTTGCTCTCCTGGAAGAGTATCGGAAAGGACGAGCAAGGCAGGGGAACAACCCTCTAAAGTATGTCGTAGTTGCTCATCCTGTTGACTTGTCATCAACGCCTCTTCCAGAGCGCTCCTACGCCTGCAACTAATCGTCCAGATGCAGGCACGATTATCAGGGGGTGATCCTACTTCCAATATATTATACCAGCCGACGCATATACTGTCTTTCGTCAAGCACGTCGTGGAAACCAGCCGACCGGGAAGTAGTGCGCAGCCATTGAATGCCACCTCTGCATTATCGACACAATTGGAATCGCGTGGAATGATTTCATTCCGCCTACATGATGACTCGCCGGATGACCGTGACGCTGAGGAGGAGGAGGAGGAGGAGGAGGAGGAGGAGGAGGAGGAGGAATACGATAGCGATGATGGTACCCCAGGTGCCACAGTTGTTAGTTCGAATGACGAAATGCTCGAGACAGCTATGAATCTTCTACTTTCTGTTCTCGAAGGTAAATCCCTTATTTACGTGGTGCAGACTTTGTGGTTGACTTCAAATAGCCAACGAGGCACTGTCGGCGCGCACGGAACCCATACTTGCAGACATTTTTTCTTTATTGGATGATGTCTCAAAATCAGCCTCAGAACAAATTCAGTCATTAACCAGGGAAGCTAAGATGGTCATGATAGCGCGCTTGGCATCGGAATCAAGGCCAAAGGGTGGACGTCGGAATGATGGTGCACATGTACTTTATCAAAAAGCTCTTAAACTACTACAGGACCCCATCCTTCCAGTACGGGCCCATGGCTTGATGTTGCTCAGGCAGCTGGTTTCGCGGCGTCCAGATCATGAAGAAGGTGCCATCGATTCGGCGTTCATTCCCGCCATCCTGTCGATCTTCCTACAATCCATCCAAGACAATGAATCATACATATTCTTGAATGCCGTACAAGGCTTGGCTGCTATGGTGGACAGATTTGGACGAGAAGTGATCACGTCTATGCTGCGAGAGTATTCCCAAGGGTTGGAAGGACCACAGGCTGCATCTTTAACACCGCAAGACGTCGACAACAAAATACGGATCGGGGAAGCCTTAGCAGTCGCAATACACAGGACAGGGACCACATTGGGTCTTTATGGTGCGTAGCTAAGCCGATACGCAGGTACAGTGGTTAATTCTCTGTCAAGCGGATTTCATAGTCCCAACCTTGATGAGGGTCATGCGATCTAAGGATGCACCAACTGTTATACGCACTTCTTCAATATCCTTATTAGCGGACTGCGAAAAAACACACCCACTTGCCATCTTACCATACCTGGCGGACCTGGCGCCAGCCATGATCGACCTACTTCAAGTTGAGGGTGTTTCGTCCAGCTCTGCAAGCAAAGAAGGCGAACTACCGCTGGCTATGGATGACGCACCCATTTCTACGAACTCTAAATTCCCCCCTCTACGCCGTTCGGCACTACACTTCTTGCAATCACTGATTCGAGAAGCCACAAAGGCAGCATTTGAATCCGATTTAGAGTTCCTGACGCTACCTCCTGGTTTCATATCTAGAGCAAAACACACATTGAATTATATTTCATCTACTGACGAGGACGCTATTGTTCGCCTTATGGCCAGAGAAGCCAGCGAGGGTTTGGAGCAACTGCTGCGAGCGGCTATTGGAGTGGAGTGACGACACAATATATGTCTACCTCGTATCTGTCTCAGGTGCAGTGCTCTTGTAGCACCTAAGTCAATGAAAGGTATGTTGATCTTGCCATCCATTCATGGGGTTCATACAACATCTCTGTAGGAACCACACTCAAATCATGGATGCTGCTTGCATGTTCCCTACTGCTTTTCCAATCTCGTCTACCCGCCTCCTAAAGCTCTTCCACTTCGCACTTCCAACAAGCAGGTACGGCGAGTGGTCGTTATAGCCGTCGATAGTTGGGTTAAGTTTTAAGAATGGATTGGAGATCGAGGCATAGTACGCCATGTGTAAGGCTTTAAAGATCTATTCAGTAGATTTACAATCCAAAAGAACTGAGAGGGATTACTCGCGCATACCATATTGACTTCAACGTCTCTTATGACCGAATCTGAAAGCGCAAGGGCCAGGATGATTTTGACCTTCAAAGGAGTGATATAACCATACACGGCTACATCCTCCAGCGCGTACAAAAATCCTAGATAACAATCTGTATTCTTGCTGCTGGAAGCAACTTATACCTCAGTTAGTGTGGGAAATCGACCGGTAGATGAGGAACATACTTCGTTCATCAATGACATCCAAACTGGTATGCGCGATATAGTGATATTTTATGGCGTATTCGTCTTGCCCTGAGAATGTACGAATCAATATGGGATGATTTTGCGGGGAAATGAAGGCCACTGCATTCAAACGGAAAGTGGGTGCCATATGGTAAGGTTACAAGGCTGCCAGTGAACAGAACGTAAGCGAAGGAGCGTCCGTTACGTAATAAATTTAGTCGGAAGCGCCCAAAAACAATCCGACCTGCCTGGCTCGAACAGGCGACCTCAAGATGACAAGTTAACCATTACAGTCTCGCGCTCTTCCAACTGAGCTAAGGTCGGTACGACAATTTCTCATCACTCACTATATAATTTGACTTGCGTCGGCAAGACTAAGACGGTCCGATTATTTACTATGTACTAGTCACTAGCTTATACTTTCAGTTGAAGGGCCTATACTGCAAGTGAGATTCAGAAATAACTTCGCTATGTTGACCTACCTTGCTCGTCAATTCGTAGATGCGCCTCTGGGCCGCAAATAAGATAGCAGCCGTCAGTACGCTCTGCACTAATTTACTACCAATGCCCTTGTACAAACCCTCGATGCCTTCTTCCGTTATGATCGTGAGTAACCCATCTAATGACGATTTGTACTTTTGAGCATAAGCACGCCCAGCGTGTAGGCGACTTTTGACAACACTGAGAAAATCATCAGCAATGCAATCAGCAATGCACCTTGGGCGAAACGCATACATATACGGATAGGTGACACTTGTTGCCACTGCGCGCACTTGAGTGGGTCTGATTATGCCACGATTTTCATGACGTACCCAACTTGGAGATCGCACCGAGTATGAAAAAGTCCCAATCAGTGAGCACTGCAACGGCGCTCGTTCTCTTAGCTGCGCGAAGTCGATTTGTCCTTCTAGCGACTAGAAAGTTCTTCAGTTGCTCGAATATCGTGTACTGTATGACTGGGTTGACAACCAGAACCAATGCAGGGCCGATTCCACGCCACAATGTGCTGCACGATGCATTGAGACCAAAGTCCACTGGAACAGCCGTATCTTGACTCACCCTACTCCGTCTTTCAGCATAATGTTTTTCAACGTCTCAACAAAACCCAATTTCCCTTCATGCGAATTGTCCATCGTCCGAACAGCTTGCGACGCTTGTACCACCCAGATAGGATTACTGATAATTGTCGTCGCAGCACCTAGAGGGAGTTCTACCAAGAAACACTTGGCGCTAATGCAACTTACCTGCAATCAGGCCAGTGAACATGGATTCTAAAGTATTGAGACCCTTTCCACCCTGATGTTTCAACAGTATGCCTTTGGTACGCTCATAGAAGTAATAATACACGCTTGGGACTCGGTCAACATCAGGCAGCAGGAGAGTAGGGCAATCGCACCCATTCGTCACGGTGATGCCCAGTAGGCTGGAGTCAATTCCACTGTACAAAGCCCAAAATCCTTCCCGCTTGATGATATCAAGGACAGTTTGGTGAAAAGACTACGGTGGCCATAAGTATATGATGTAATGCCATGGAGAACATGTGCAACTTGGTACCTTCGCATCGTTTCCGGTCTCGACCGCCGCACGCGTGGAGATAAAAACGAGTGGACTAGCAAGGGCTCAGCCTCGATCGAGACAGTAGTTTGATGGACGTACTAGGTTACCGTCATCGCTAGAATACCGCCGCCAGCGGCAGCAACAGCATGAATAAGTGAGTCACTCATGGCGGAGTGGTAGAGGGTAAGATTTGTATGTACTATAGTGATGGTAGATTCAGCACACTGTTCATTCGGAAGTCGGAATTGTTATGCATAAACCCTTGACTGGAGCCTCAATTTCAAAGCCCGCGACGAAACTCGAGTGAAGGACTGGTGCTATCCCCTAGCGTGAATAGCTCTTTTGAGGGGTTGTCGAGAGGAAATTTCGGGTTCCAATTTTGATTCAGGGCAATGAAATGGGGGCAACATTCAAAGATGAAAAGTAAATCGGTCTGTAATCAAAAATACGTAGCATCGAAAGGAAGGAGGAGTTGGGATGCGACGCTCCATTGAGACCACTTGATAGACCGTTGAGACGGGAGATGACGAAATCAGAAAATAATCGAGACTAAAACTAAAATAAGGTCGAGGTTAAGAATGACCTCTTTTGACACGCCCTCAGGCCTCGAAAGAGGACCGCGAGGAGGGGGTGCTTGGAGCAGGAGCGTGTGGACCAGGACTTGAGTAAACACTACTTTAAATTCCATGAATCAGGAAACAACTTAGCACCCTCAGCATAGGCGACAAGCGTGACTTTGTTCAAGTCACGCTCTTTTGAAGCGCCTCAAGCAATAATCACCACGTCGCAACCAAACTTGCAGAGGTCGATTAAATCACACTCAGAAGCCCACTGGCCAAGTTTCAGATAGTACGGTCGAAGGGCGCCAGTTATACCGAATGAACGGTTCGCCGAATCTACCGTCACGCATATTGTGAGGTTGTACAGTATGTTTGCCCTTCGACGCTGTTCACCGGCTACTTCAATAATTAATAATCACATGCGAATTATTTGAATATCCTAAACAATTATGTGGTGGTACAGCTATGTAAACTGGGCCCGGCTTTCTCACTATCGTGTCAGACTGACTTCTTTTGCAATCCTATAAGCAATGCTTTGAGATCATCCACGTCTTTCTTAAACCCGTTGGTGCTAGGGTTTCCGTTGCCCTTTGTACCTGGGAGGCTGCCCCCATCTGGCATTGTCGCTCTACCGTCGTCTTTACTTACCCAGTCATCAAGCTGAGCCATAACTGATCGCGCTTTAACTCGGAAGTGCGTGCGGATTACGTCTTCGAATGGCTCAGGGGGGTCAAGCAAATTTCCAAGCATCTGTGAATTCCTCAGAGGCTTGTTCTGGATGGATGAGAAAGAACTTACAGCTGTCTTGACGACCATCCTCCGAACGTTGGCGGAATCTATTTGGGCAATGTTAAAACACCACCCAGAGTCAGGACCTCAAGTACTTACACGCGTGAGATTGCGGAGTACCGCCACTGGCTGCCCATCCTGGTTCATTCAGATAGGGTTCATCGCACAGAATCATCGATTGGATAGAGATTAGGACCTAGCACAATGTCAAATTCCCATCTGAGACTAAAACCATCACATACTTGCAATAAGGTTGATTTGCCTGGGACCCAGCCTGGTCCCGACCACGTGCCAAGGAGGGACAGGCATACCTTGCCATCCGCATACAGATTCGGGTTAAAGCGATATTTGCCACCGTTGGTCTATGAAAGTAAGTGTTTGAAGGCACTCCGGTTGGAAAGTATCTTACTGTCATATACTTGACACTAGGGGGTGATTGGTTGTAACTGGAGCCAAGGAATATATCGAAGAGAAAGCTGATGGGATATGAGCAGATGCCATAGAAGGGGCTATGCGCATAACTTACCAGCCACTCTGATATCTGGGATACAGAAGCTTAACAGAATGTAATCGATGAGGAACAAAACGTACGGTGTGCCTTCCGGGCCTGTTATCAGGGCCTTAATGATATCAACTCGAGACTCATCGACCCGCAAAAATATCGAAGAGTCCCATGCCACAGGTAGGTTTGTTGTTAGAATTGCAAGCTGATGACACATCGGTACTGGGTATGCCTGAAATGCAAGGAGACTGACCTCCTTAGCAATTGCGAGAGATCGCTTCGGGATGTCAGAGCTGGCTAACATTCTGGCATCATTATCGTAATAGAATTTGTAATGGGGTGGCGATTCATCGTCCTCATCACCTGCCCGTGGTAGCGATAAGTCGCAATATTCGAACCTCGCTCTGGTCGCCCATTCGACATATGTCTGTTGGGTATTTTCCTCCGAGGAGTTGGCATCGACGTGAACGGGCTGCGCAGATGCTTCCAGAGCTGAAGCAACACGGGGCAAGGATGCATGCAGGCGCTCAATGAACGTATCACCCTTAGTATCCCGCAGTGATCGGTCAATAGCCGCTACAGTTGCAAGAATCCGTCGACAAAAGTCAAGTAATCGTTGATTCTCCTCTGGTGGGGGCGTAAATTCCTTGGTTTTGCCTTTTGTATCCATGGTCATCCGTTTTTGTTCCTCCGTCAGTTCTTCGGGGAGAAGATCTGATACTTTGCCTCTGTCCAAACCTTTAATGGCGGCTTGAGCCTGGATGGCGATATTCTCAAGAAGTTCGCGAGGGCTTGCGCTGCCCTCGTACACAACAGTGCGTTCTCTGATGCCCCTGGCAGATCTTTTGGCAGTCACTGACTTGGTAGAGGCCACCATGATCGGCATCGCCATCATGCTCGCCAGTGCCTCATGATTCGAGACAGTCTATAGAGACGACAGTTGGAGACAAGGCCTGCAAATGTCCAAAAGAACTTACTTCTAGCCACTCCATGAGCTCAAAGTACAGAACAGATCTTTCAGACATATCTGCGAGTGAGTCGTTTCTGAGAAGCGCACTGCAAACGAAGTTAAATCTCCTGCGGAGGTGTGCGAGTGCTGTAGGATGCACGAGGTAGTCACTCGCTTGGCCGCCACCTTTGCGGCGAAGATTAGGGAGGTAAACTCTAATGCTTGCCAGCAATTTGCCTATCTTTTCATCCTTTATTCGTTGCTGCGCTTGTGCTTGCAGTTGTCCTGAGTGCTAGAGGGATGGTTAGATGAAGTAGACTTGGAGGCGTGAAAGTCGCACATCCTCCTTCTGATCACCAGCATATCCTATACCCCCTTTGGGTTTTCTTCCTATATCACTACTGTAATTATTCGCCTCCCACTCGGTATTCGTCGCAGCTGGAGCATTAGTCTTTCGTCGCTTCGAGATTCGGTCAGAGTCATCAGTTCCGTGTGATTCTGGGGCTGGCTCTATAAATTGCTGCTCCAACATCGACAAGCCGACACCGAGAATAACACCTTGCAGGTTGGGGCAATGGAACAATATGTTATCCTCCGTAGCAGAGCCGACACGTTTCGTCCGTTCACTAGAAATCAGCTCCCCACATGCCAAACAATAATCAATGTGACAATTTCTGCACGTCCTCCGTACAGTGTCCTTGAGCCGTTCGATATAGATAGCGAAGGCGGACTTGATACAAGGAAGTATGATGCTCAGTTGATAAGCCTTGAGTGTTAATGCGTGAACTCACATGAATGGCAAAGAAGTCATGCTTGTGCCTTGGCACAGATTCTCCACACTTCTGTGGGCATTGACACTGGCCATCAATGAGTTCATGGTATAGCCCGAACAAAAAGCCCTGTTCTCCTCCTTCAGGGCAACCCTTCATCCACTCCCCCTGTGTCATTAATTTGACCCGTTCAGAAGTACTTGATATCTCATATTCCTCAGCTGTTTCCTCCACTTCGATGACCTCTTCCTTGCGATCTTTAGAGAAGAATATGCCTGGTACGAGTTTGTGAGCGGATCAACCCAGTAGTTGGTGAATGGTGCACTCACCAGCATAGGGGTCTCCGTTGGCACCATTGCCACTGGGTTGCGCATTGCCTGACTCAAAGTCTGAATCATAATCATCGTATTCTTCCATACTGTCATCTAAGGCGAGTCAGTTGAATATAGGAGAACCCAAGTACGGACCCACCCTCTTCGTTTGAATCGCCTGCATGATCGGCTTCTTCTTCTTCGCCCTCTGGCGTCTAAGTCATGCATCAGCGTGGTTTATTTCAATGATACTTGACATACTGGTGTGCGCATGGCTTTGGAGGATGGCTTACTGGTGGAGGACATCGAAATTCCATCGTCCTCGTCCATAACATCGAGAAATTTGCCGTCGAAGATGGCTTCTGCAGCTTCCATCACATCTTTGAACTGATGTAGGGCTGCCTTTGCCTGTGCGCGCGTTGCGCCCTGGGTAACATCAGATCGATCCCAATTGCTTAAAGAATGAAACATGCCATTTCAACCAATTGCTCAATTTCAGGTTCCATGGTTCGTCAGGTCAAGGGCCTCTGTTGAATTATCGCAACGAGAACGACGACTGTGCTTTACAAATGGGAGGCGGAGCGCTGCAGTGGTACTCTATGTAACACATGTCACGGTCACGACTAGGCATGTAACAGTCCAATTGATATCTAGGTCCAAAAACCAGATCTTGGTATTTTGTTGCTCAAGCGCACTAGTTCAGTGTTCATACAACAAGACAAGTCACAGATATGTTTCTTCAGATATTGCACCACTCTGTCATTGAACGCAAGTCAGGTAAACAGGGGCTATATATTATCGCTACTCTGCTCCAGACATAAAAAGACAAGAAACCCCAATAATGAAGAACACAAAAAGCGCTACGTGACATCACTGTGAGCAAGATTCAAGATTACGAGGTAACACTCACTTGTTACAAACAAATATACATATCCGCCAGCAGCTAATAGCTAATCCTATCCTGAACTCTGCTTTGGCAGAGGCGGTGCAGCATCTCGTTCGAAACCAAGCGGATACGATGATAGATCGCTCGTTAAAGCGAGTGTGTCCAGACTTGCTCGCTGACGACCTTGTAGCGATGGGTGAGGTGGAGTGCTTAGCGTGCTTGCACCAGGGTCAATATGGAAGGGGAATGGACCCAAACCAGAGGACGAGATTGTAAGCTGAGAAGCAGTGGACAGGCCTAGTGTTCGCCTGTCTGGAGGTGCAGGTAGTTCGTCGTCCTCACTCTGCGGAAGAGAGGGTGCACTGGGAATAGATGGAGCGAAATCTGAGCGAGTAGGTATTCTAGTAGGAGAACGCGGTGGATTGCTAGACGCCTGCTGTGCCAAAGGGGAAGGCGGTGCTGCTGTGAAAGATTGTTGTGCAAGCGGCGAAACAGGTGGGGTTCTTGCTGGTCTGTTCGAAATCGGTGATGGTGGGACAAAAGGGAAAGATTCGAGGATGGAATCAGCCCGCGTAGACGTAGCAGATAATACAGAGGATGCAGAGACCCTCTTGGGGTCTGGTAATCCATAATTTTGCGCCAGAGTATGACCTAACGCCCCTTGTGTCAGCTGAGTTCCCGAACGGGGCTGATTTGCGAGCGGAGCAGAGTCCGCTTTATCTACTGTATTCCTATGCTGAGCCCTGAGAGTGGTGGAAAGCAAGCCATTGAAGTTTCGGTCAAACGATGGCAACTGAGACTGATCCATTACTGATCCGGCTTGTGTAGTCAAGCTAGAGGGGCGTGTAACATCACCCCCAGTCCATGGCGAATTTAGTTTGAGTGTTTGCCACTGTGGAGGCGGTCCTGATATCAGCTGAGGTGAGGGTAGTCCAAATGTTGTCAAGGTTGGAGCCGGAGAGGAGGCATCGTAGTTAACGTTCATGGAAAGAGAGTCACTGAAGGGGTTCACGGGTTCTTCTTGACTCTCATCGACTTCATGAACGACATCCGCTGGACCGAATGATGTAGCAGCCAAGGGCGAACCCACGGGTGGCCGGGAAGAGATTGAAGGAGGTTTAAGCCCTTCCGGCGTCGACGGCGTGGGAGGAGCATTGATGACCTCTGCTTTGACGACGCCAACTACTTGACGTACTGCACCCCGTGTGGGTGTGACAATCATGGGCGCTTCATTCAGGAATTCACTGGAGAAACTTGCGCTCGACATGAAGGAATTGCGTGAGATGCCTGAAATCTGCGAAGTTGCGTAATGTGGTGTGTCAGCAGGTGGGACATCTCGAGATATGTTGCCATGCTCCAGATTGAGGTTCAGCTCGGGTGACCTAGGCGGCCTTATTGGAGATGCATTGCCCTGTGGCAATGTGTCCGACTCCGGACGAGTAGCAGATACTCTATGCGAGTCCGATGCTACGAGTGCGATAGGAATGACGTTGGTACCCTCGGTAGCTGCAGACCGGAGTGACAAAGTATCCGAGAAAGGATTGCTGACAACTGATGTGGCACCTCTATTGCTTTGGGCGTGCTGAAGGGGTTCGGGGTACAGGTCAATAGTTGTCCGTTCGGAGTCCAGGTCAATGGTTGTCTCCGCTACGGAGTTGTGGACGCGAACGGTCGGTGGTTCTGCTGGTGGTGCTGCAAGTTTCTCAATCGGATCCGGCCTATTAAGAACTGTTTCTGCAGGTGCAGGAATGTCGGGCTTCGCATCCACCGTTAGCGATGTCGATAGTCGAGAACGTCTACGAAACCAGAGGTATAGAAGTACTGCAGCGGCGAGGAATACTAGAGCCCCAACAATTCCTCCTGCCAATGCTCCTGGGCTCGCACCCCCAGAATTGCTACTCCCTTGAGGTGTATCGTCATCGACACACTTAGTCTGACTACACGAGAAGCAATCCCTGAAGAAAGAGTTAATTATTGGATACGAGACTAGAGCAGAATTACCTGTTTATTTGAAAACAAAGCTGGTTGGGACCGCAATTGCAGGGTATAGGATCTGGGCAAGCGATACAAGTTGAGGATTGACGAGGTAATAGAGGTTCGAAACGCATGACAAAAAAGGCGATGTAAGGAGTGGAATGAGTTAGACAAGCGAACTGGAGGAAGGAGCACTGTCAGGAACGAAACAAAATATGAAGCGAATATCAAAGCGTTGTGAAGGGCAGCGCAACAGAGATCAAACATGTAAAAGTACGTAAATTACTGACTAAGCATTAAAAATTTCCGCTTGATTTAGTGCAGCCGAGCGATCCATCATTGATGCAACATGGCTGACAGGTTCTACGAGCATGCTATCACCGCAAAAAATCTAACTTATTTCCATAGCTCATCGCAGGACAGACTGCCTGCCTTGTCTGGTATAAATCTCGACTTGCCCAGAGGGTCAAGAACGCTCATTATTGGGGCCAATGGAGGTTGGCGTTTCGGCATACGCTGCATCCATTCCTTTTTTAATGACCCCTTCAGCTGGGAAGTCTACTCTGCTACAGATATTGGCCGGAAAGAGACTGGTTACTGTTTCTGGAGCGGATGTAAGAATCAAAGGCCAGGATGTATTCCGCAATTCGCCTTCTGGTGTAACATTCCTAGGCACAGAATGGTAAGGACATATACATTTGCCTTTGCTCGCTTTTGATTAACTAAGTCTTCAGGGCCATGAATCCTGTTGTTCGGAGTGACATTATTGTATCACATTTCCTGGACTCCGTTGGTGGCTATAGACACAAAGAAAGACGAGATCTTCTATTAGATCTGCTTGACATAGATTTGGATTGGCATATGCACAACATATCGGATGGCGAACGACGCAGGGTTCAGCTGTGTTTTGGACTCATGGTTCCCTGGGATGTCCTCTTGCTAGACGAGGTAAATCCAGGTCACCAAACTGGTCATACCGCCTCTGATCCTAGCAGGTTACGGTCGACCTGGATGTGCTTGTTCGAGATGACCTCCTTAAGTTTTTAAAGTCAGACAGCGAAGCTCGAGGGGCAACCATCCTTTGCAAGTTTCCCTCGTCATTCCACCCTGTGCCATACTGACGGAAAGCCTCAGATGCAACCCATATCTTTGATGGCCTCAATGAGTTTCCAACCCATATTGCCCATATGCGCCTTGGTAGCTTTGTTACGCCACCTACACCATGGCCATCTACTTCACCAAGTCTACAAGTCAATCCTTCCCCTCTGACGTTGTATAATGCTGCATTACAATGGCTCAAAGAGGACCGTGAGCACCGGCGTCAACTAGAAGGCGATGGGCGGAAACTACGTGGCGCTCGGCGTGATCAAGTGAGCTTGGATAAAAACAACGAGTAACCCTGGTACCTGACCAATTTCTTAGGCCGTACCAACAGATTCAGAGGCATTCTATAAGAAGTGCGTGCTTTCAACAACGTCCAGCTGCAAAAACTAACCTACCTTATCGGAATAGATACGATTATTCACACTAATAAAGTAATTATCGCCTCTCAACAGGCGGGTCAAGTGACAATTATTTAAGCATGATATCTGTATCAACTACAGTACAGCCATTGATGTATCAGTAGAGTTACAATGTGAGCGCAAGAACGGAGCAGAAAATAAGATACAGCTTGGCAAGAAGTCGTGTTCCAAGTCGTGAGCAGGCAAGTCTATCCGCATCAATAAAATCTAGGCAACGTTAGCACAAGCTTCAATTCGATGGAGACATACAAACTCACTTCTTATTGATTTGGAAAATGAAAGATTCCAACCTGACCTTCAGTGCTCCATCCAGGAGCGTAACAGAAGATTGATTTTCGAATTTAGCCTGGAGTAAGTCTTCCATACGTACAACACCTTGAGCAACGCGGGTGGTCACACCAGGTAAGGTGGTTTCCAGAGTTAACTGAAAAACGCCTGGCTCGTCGGAAGAGATTGTAATGGAGAATTTGTCAAATTGTCGAGGTGAATAACGATCGATGGCTAGGAGTATGCCCCTTTCGTAGAATTTCTTGGCGCTGTAAGAAAACGAGCCATATTCTGGCATTGCCTGCCCTGATTTCTGAATGTTAAGCTGATGGAAGAACTGCCGACCAAAGGGCATAACGAATCTTCGCTTTCTGTAGAAAATTCAGACATGGAGGAGCTGACGAACAAACAAGGTGCTCACGTTCGACCAACTTCCTGAATTTTACCTGTAACAGCCTTGACGTGATCGTTGTAGATGTCTATTTGTTCCTCATAGTATTTCTTTCGATCAGCAAGTCGTTGTAGTGCCTCCCTCATGCTGGCCATCTCTTGTTGACGCTGCAAGCGTTTTCGGTGCTTACTTCGAACGTCGTTGGCAATGGCATTGAGTATTCCTTGGAAACCATCTTCTCGCGTAATCTTGCCTCGCTTCTCGAGTTCTAATAGGCATTCGAGCGCCTTGGCTTTCACGGCCGCATATGTCCACCTAATTGCGGGGCGTCTGTCAGAGTCACTCACTAACATGCATAGAAACCACCTACTCTCTGATGTCCTCGAGGCGATAGGCGGACTCGACGACCATGGCAGAAGCTTGCCGTGCGGTGTGCTGTCGGAACTGCTCATTTTCCATCTCTGCGTCTAAAATTTCACACCAGAGGTTTTCGTCCTCCTCCGTTGGGTGGCGAGTTAAAGACTCCAAGAGATCTTTTCCGGGTTGTACACGCAAGATGGCCAAGACTGTTCTTTTAGCTTGAACCCATAACGTCTTCTCCTCCGCAAGGTGATCTGTTAGGAGGGTAAGAAACTATCAAGGAGACGCATCAGCAACAAACCTTCGACGTGTGCGAAACGATTCGTCAACTCCAAGGTTATGGCTGCATCACGTGCGTTGCGCAACTCGTCGTCTCCAGAATTGAACTGAGGAACACCATCCAATTCTCCAAGAATGATATTGAGCTCATCTTTCGCTTCAGGGGCCTATAGCATTTTGTTGTTTTAGGGATGGCAATGGCATAAGCATAAGCGAGAGATAGAACTGACCAGAACATCTTGGTATTTAATTAACATGCCGTGGATAGTATAAATCTCGTTTGGTGATATATAAATTGGTTTTGGCTGCACAGTGACGTCTAGGAACTCGTGTGCGTGGAAGTGTGTTTCGGCGTCAGGTATATCAACCACTTAGAGTCATGAGCACGGTATATATAGACCACCTGATGAATTCAAATACCTTCATTGAACCAAGTAAGCATCCTCTGGATTCCCTCTCGAATGAAGGAATTGATTGGAACATAGACCGCATCTTCGTCGTCATCAAATTCAAAACCTTTTGTGATTTGTGTAAGCACATGGGCGACTTGGGCTAAATTCTTGTGAGCGGGTTTATTGCGACTATCGACCGACATGTCAAACATGACTGGTGCCCTAAGTGGCCACAATTCAGCGTGAGCCTGTTGTAGAACGCCTCACTTACATAATTGCCGGATTAATACAATGGTCGTACAGGAATCGACCAACACATGCCATGCAAGCCTCGCTGGATGCCTCAGGGAATCTACTCTGCAGAACGCGTTCACTTGAGATTGACAGAACAGAGGATAGAAACTCACCTGGAAGTGCAGAAGCATCTCGCGAGCCAGATAACGGATGCTGTACGGCATTATTTTCGTGGATGCTCGTAGAGCCACCATGAATTTGTCCGCCCAATTCTGCAGGTCTTGCAGGTCTAGACAACGCCCTGATATGTATATGGCCATAAAGTGAATTGTGGTGAACTTACGCCGAATATATAAATCCTTGATTGAGGGATCCTCTAACGCCACCTTGTAAGGCAATTGCTTTGGTTTCGAGCTTTCTTGCCCAGCCCGTGTTTCCTCCAAGTCAATTCTTGCATGATGAATCTGTAGCACAACCAACTTTGAGAGGAGTGAAGGCTTGATAAAGAGATGTGACATACTGCAGAGGGATCGACCTCCAAATCTAGTTCACCAGCTCCAAACAAGTCCCGGATAATGCCTTGAAGTGTCTCTCGAACATATGTTGTTTGCTTCGAGCGTATATATTGCACGGCGATATTGAGATACATCGGATGCCCGTGAATCACCTCGCTAGGGTAAGCTGCGGCCTTCATTTCCTCCCGAATGGATGACTAGATTGACGTCAGATCCGGACATTGGTCTATGGGGTTGACAACGTACCTGGAAAAGCTTCAATAGCAAATATTCCTCTCTCCGATCTTGACCAAATCCGAAGAGGGTTAACACGACTCTCTCTGTGAATCGTCGACTCCCTTCAGAGGCTGAATCGGAGGAGAGTGACACGAAGAGTTCGCACAGGTATTCAGTCCGTGTTTGTAGAAGGTAGAATAGCTGCTGATACAATTCCAGTTTCTTCCGCGCGTCCGCGTCCAAGCTATTTGAGAAGGGGTCTCCGTGTACTGCCAGTAGACGCATCCGGGCTGCTTGACCTTGGGCACCATCACCGTGTCTCCGCGCGCGGATCATATCAAAGGTTTTGGCGTTCTGAACCATCAAGGCAATCTTTATGTCGAGGTTACTGATATCATTTTCAAGGGACTGCATTTCTCTGATGTTTTCCACCACTTGCTTGCGGAGCCGTTCAACAGTCAACTCTTCTTGGAAGTCCGCTTCAGAGTCGTCCAGCAGGTGCACGAAATTTTTGATGGTGCTGACGGAAACATTGTTACCAATGGTCAACTGACGGTATTGTTCCCGAGTATCTTTTCCTCGAAGTAGAGACTGTATTTGGATGACCTTTTTCAGGTTCGCGCGGATGTAATTGAGTTTAGCCTGGAAGGACCTTCGAACAAGTGCTCCACGAAGCATTGCTTGAAGGAATGTTGCGGCGTGCTGATTAGACCGCAGGTGATCCCGCCAAGCAAAGTAGTCCGAACGAACCAAAATTCCTCGCAGGGTCGCTTGTAAACCAACAACGTCGGGATCCACAAATTCGAATTCCCGAGTCAATTCTCGGTGACGATTGCGCATGAGGGCCGCCCGAGCCAAAGACTGGAAAGTACCAACCGAGGCAACAGTCTTCACCTCTGTCAGAGCCTTTTGCACGCTTTGGTGTTGCTGTTGTGCGAGGATAGCCCGCGCTCGAGACTGAAAGCCAACGACCACAGATGTAACGGATCGCAGACCCCGGATCAAAGCAAGAAGCCTTTTCCTCGCAAGGTAGGTACGCACAGCTGCTTGAATGCGCACGACAACATGAGTCACGTCTTCTAACTTCGCAATTTGCGTCCGTACTCGCCGACGCATAAGGACTGCCCGGCACTGCGACTGCAGCGCGGTAAAGGCGGTGGCACGCCGAGCAAACGCGCGAAGCCTTTTCTCATGACGCCTTCGAACCAGAGCACCACGACAATGGGCTTGAAGTGCAGTAACTGAAAACAATGTCACTGGCCGGCTGAATGTCTTGGCGAGCTCCTTATGCGTGGTACGAGCCTTTCGGGCACGAGCAATGGATTGCAGCTTGGTGATTGAGAACTGAGTCGTTCGGAGAGCGCTCTTGAGCTTCTGATATCGCCTACGCTGTAAAACCCCACGGATCTGGGATTGAAGGCGAATAATGGTAGGGACTGCGGACCGTATCTCTCGAAGATACAACCTCCATCTCCGGCGGAACAGGTAACCACGTGCAGTCGCTTGCAACGCTATCGCCCAGGGTATAAGTGTGTATTGGGTGCGTCTTATCCTCTCTAATCGTTTGCGAAATAGTGCTCCTCTGCAGTGGGCTTGAAATTTTGTCATAATGCGTTTTCCGAGCTGTATCCGTCCTCTATGACTAATGACCGCCTTGCGCGCAAGGAAACCGCGGCACTGAGCTTGCAAAGCGACTATAGATGGTTCAACTTCACAGAGCAAGCGGGTTTGGCCTTAGTTCAACGTGAGTGCGCATGCAAATATTCTTTATGAAAAGGACATACGTTCTTCTTCATTTTCAAGTTCAGGTTCGAGTTCGGGCTCAGGCTCATTAATCTCCTTTGCAAGCTCCTTGCCAACGTTGCCAAAGTTGGGCATTGGCACATTTGCCTCCTTCAAACCTTTTTGCGCTTGCAAAAGCTGATCATCAGAGAACTGCAACTGGCCAAGAAGATTACCAATGCGTTCAGCTATTCCACGGCGAGCGAGCAAATGACTATGAGTCGTCTCAGGAAAGGATTAAATGATAGATCAAGTCCGTACACCCACCTCAATGCATGGATGCAATAAATAACCTTTGGCATATTTTTCTTATTGTAGAGATCGGTTAATTCGAAAACGAAACCCTGTTAACGCTGTCACCATGGCTGATATGGTTGTATGGGCGCTGATTGGTACCTCTGGTAATCCAACTTCTCGGACATACGTGAAAAATACGTTGATGTTATCGGAATGTCGGTATGTTAGTTTTGGGGCCTGATGATCACATTAAAATTGGGATGAGACAACAACAAACGGTCACACCTCGTAAATCTTTGGCACAGCGGCCTCGCCCTTAAACACTCTGACAAGCTTAGCCAAAACGACACCATTACGTAGTCCCTCTTCCAACTCTACAACACCAAACCCAAGTTCTTCACCTAAACAACCTTCGATCCATTGTTGTGCTTCGCCAACATGACATAAGTATTCATACGCCTGAAGAAGGTGCCGCTGAACATCTACCCACAGCCCACGTGAATATCGGGAGGACATAGGAAGAGGGGTAGATGGTAATGGTGTTGGAGGCGGACTGAATGCTTTGAGGCGAAGGCGTCCAGGAACACCAACGACATCGTCGATGGAGGAAGGTAAAGGAGTGTCCATCTTTAGGGGGGTCAGCTGCATAGAGCTTGGTAGTTCACGACGGACGTGATCTTCCTTAGAGTGACCATTTTGAGAGCTCAAGGGAATGGGGGTATCGTGTGCTTGAACCTCATCCGTGGCATCTCCACTGGCTATTCGGGGGAGATGACGACCCAAACGTCCTCCTCCAACACCCAGATCACTAGCATGCGCGTTAAATTTCTTGGAATTAAGATATGAGCTGCGATAAACAGATGGGCTCATGACTGAATTTGAGACTGGAGGCGGACTAGGAGAGGAGAATGAATTGGAGCCCCTGAGTCGTTCTACTGAAGCGTTTGTAGGAGCCGCAGGGGTATCGACAAACTGCCTCTCTGATGACGAGCTGCTAGTATGGGATCCATACATAGACGTTGGACGTCGAGCAAAGATGGAAGGCAAAACTGTATCGCGTCTGTGAGTAACTGGAGTAGGGGACGCAAAATTGGTAGTGCGATTTTGAGAGGCAGATTCAAGAGTATTGGACCGGCGAGTGCGTGTCAGTGAGGAAGGCGTCGAAGGAGTAGACTGGGGTAAAGAATATGATTTGATCTCAGGCTCTTGCAAATCTCGGGCGCTAAGATAACTTGAGCTGGATGGGAGGCGTATGCGCTGAGTGGGAGTAGCCAGCGAAGACGAAACTGCTTCAACTGAGATGCCAGTATTGTTTGGAGATAGTGGAGAAGCAATGATCGGGGCAGGAAGGGTATTTCGTTTCAGATGAGTCGATGTAGTCTGTTCACTGGTTCCGTTGGTTATCTTGTAAGGCGGTGTTTGGATAGACTCAGGCGAGCTGAATGACACGGGTGGGTCATCCGATAATTGAACAGACCTTCGATGGGTGGACGGGTCCTTCAGCTCATCGTTGAGTATATGTTGGCTCTCAGGGCTGTCCTTGGATGAATCCCGTCTGTTGCCGGTGTCCATGCTCTGGACAACTCTATGAGATGGCGCCCATCGCCTCGTACTGCTAGAGCTAGCCGATGAGCCAGTTGGATGTGAAAGCAATCCTATCCCTGATTGTGAATTATTCCTGCCAAGGGAGGCACCTCCACCTCTTGAAGCTGTGCGCTCCAACAATCTCGTTTGGTACGCAAAGGGTGCAGATGATACTTTTGGGGTAGCAGCCGCACCAGCAGGTGAAGAATTTGAGCGTTCCATTGATTCTAGGTCATAAGTGTCGTTAGATGGAGTGCAAGGAATCGTGTGGTAGTGAAGCAGAGTATGCCAATAGCATCGCCACAACCTTCGACAATCACGGACAAATAACAAGGATACTGCCTCCAATTAGCGCTCAACGCCACTCCCGCTCTGGATGCACTCTTTTGCAATCATTGCCCCTTACAAAATCCTCTTCAATTCCGAGTTGACTGCATTCAGGTCTTCTGAGATGGCGCATGCCCTAGTGCTAGGGTAAGGTCGAGAGAACTCGATATCATATCACCCTGAATTGCTATCCTGGATTGGACTTGATGCGGGCACAACAAACCTAGGATGTTTCAAATCCAAGGTGAAAGAAGAAAACCTCTCTTGACCGATTGCAGCATCTGTAATAATTGTTGGACGCTGGATTAATATAGACCACCGCACCTCCCAGGGATCGGTCCAGCACATGACAGCAGCAACCTCCATGACCATCCATAGGTGTGTTCTAATCGTGATCGAAGTCGCTGTCAGTCGGTGCCGTGGAAAGGCGCAATTATCCACATGTACATTGTCCTCTCTTCCACAAGATGTCCACGTCCTAGCTGTCCGAATTCGACTTGATTCATTGTGGAGAAGGACCTGTCCACTGTCAGCCATATTTAGTCAACTGTTCCGGGCTTCTGGGCTAACGCCCGGACCTACACTATACGGGACACAAGGGGAATTGAACTACCTCGTCTGTTTCCACTGAAAGAACACAAAACGCGCCTGAGGAACTGATTATTTCTTGATGATATTTGCGCCTCCACCAGAGCGGTGGCCGGTAAATAGAAACGAAAATCACCGGAAATGTCCAAGAACTAACCCCAACTAGGCCAGGTTGTCCCAGATTCAGTTCCTGTTCGCTCGATGTCACGGTGTCAGTGACTGCTTAAGTGTTCTCTTCAGATTGCCTACGTGATCGATGCCGTAAGTGTGTCCATATTTGGTCCTGTGGCGGTGCCCTCAATCCTGGTCGCACGACAAGAAAGAACGATGTACAGAGGGGCGCCCTCGACATGTATACTTGGGATAGACCTTCCCGCCTCCCGCCCACTCCTTCTCCTGACAAACCTTCTCCTCGTTCCAGCGCGGCCTTCACCAGGTCCTCCTCCCCATCTTCTACCAGCTCTTTCTCCGACTTGCCCCACGTCCTTGACCAGAAGGACATCTAGTAGGTTTCCCGTTCTTGCTCCATTCGGCTTCCCCTCAGGTTATTGTGCCGCTTTTCTAGTATAAACAATGTCTACGGTACAACAAAGCCCGTTATTCTTGGTGTTTGTGCCATGGATATTAAGGCCAGAAGCAAGGCCATGAGGGAGATCCTTACTCGTCTGCGGGAACGTGCAAGAGGTGCTATTGAAGTCAGAGTCTTTGGTGACAAAGTCATCCTTGACGAAGGTAACTCCTTTCCAAAACTTTCAATTTTCTTCCGACTGTTGATGCATCTTTCAGATGTCGAAAATTGGCCCAGATCGGACGTCCTCATTTCCTTCTTTTCGACAGATTTCCCTCTTGACAAGGCCATTTCTTACATCAAACATTGGAATCCCTTTTGTATCAACGATTTGCCACCACAGGCCCTCCTTTGGGACAGGCGATTGGTAGGCGCCGTTCTCGATCACCTCAAGGTCCCTACTCCCCGACGCCTTGAGGTATCCCGGGACGGCGGACCCAAAGTCGACCCTGAGTTGGTCAGTCTCATGAAAGAACGTTTGGGTATTGTTCTCGGAGGCTTTAAAGTCACCCCAGAAGTAACTATGCGTGAGGATGGCAATGCTATCATAATTGACGGCCACGTCCTTGAGAAGCCTTTTGTCGAGAAGCCCGTCAGCGGTGAAGATCACAACGTTTACATCTACTTCCGAGGTGGCGGTGGCCGTCGTCTGTTCAGAAAGGTTTATCTTCTGTCACGTCCGCGTCTTCGTCCCCTGACTATTCTATTTCAAGGTCGGCAACAAGTCGAGTGAGCTAGATCCCACCCTTAACAACCCAAGAACCGATGGGTCCTACATCTATGAAGAGTTCGTTGAAGTCGACAACATGGAGGATATCAAAGTATATACTGTAGGGAAGGAATACACTCATGCCGAAACGAGAAAGTCACCGGTTGTAGACGGTGTAGTTAGGCGCAACACCGAGGGAAAAGAGATCCGGTATGATCAGTCGTCTGCTACTTTTCGTCTACTTAGTCTGACCTTGATTAGCTTCATCACTAAGCTCAGTGAGGAGGAAAAGCTATGGGCTACTAAGATCTGTGAAGGCTTTGGGCAGACCGTTTGCGGCTTTGACTTGCTCCGGTGTAACAATGGTGAGAGAAGCCAAGTCATTGATGTCAACGGCTGGAGTTTTGTCAAAGGCAATGATACTTATTACGGTACGATACTCCCGTCCTCTACCACCTTCATGTATTTAACTACTGATAACTCATCAGATAAAGCCGCTGACATTTTGGCTGCGCTGTGTATGCGGGTGTCTTCCTCCATAGACCGGCCCCCTGCCACTACTGAGGCCCCGGTCCAAGATTCGGCTACATGGTCGCTCAAGGCTAATGTTACAGTGTTCCGCCATGCCGATAGGACTCCTAAGGTGCGCTCAGATTGGTGATGAATGGGAATGCCATGACAATAAATCGATTTTTAGCAAAAACTTAAATTCAATTTCCCCATTGGTGAACAGTGGACGGAGCCGTTTGTCACGTTGCTTAATGGGGAGAAAGAAGAGATTATCCTCAGGGAGAAGGACCAGCTCCGCAGGATTGCAGCTGCAGTCGAAGAAGCAACGAGCTTAGGGGCCAGTGGAGACGAATTGGCTAAGCTAGCACAGCTCAACAATGCTCTCTTCAGCAAGATAGATTTACCCGGTACCAAAGCCCAACTCAAGCCCGTCTACACAAAACGACAACCTGGGCAAGTGAGGAAGCTGACGAAACTCACACTGGTGTTCAAATGGGGTGGCGAGGTAATTACCACTCGAGTATGGCTTTCTCTCCTCCTAATTATTTCTCTCTCATGCAGTTTACGCACTCTGCGCGTTATCAATCGCGGGATTTAGGCGAGAACATGAAGAAGGATATCTCGATTATGAGTGAGTAAGCGACCGCGAAGTGTTGGTAATTATTCATGAAGTACAGACAAGGAGGTTTTGCAAAACGTCAAGGTATGTTTGTGCTCTACCGTGGCCGCTGTACAGTTACTCACATTTCAGTCCCAAGATCTTTACCTCTTCCGAGAGGCGCGTCATCGCTTCAGCTGAGATCTTTGCCAACTCTTTGCTTGATCCACAACAGCCAAGTTATTCCACACCACCAACGACGGCTAGCTCCGGGCGGCCAAATCAAGAAGGATCTGGTTTCCTGAACAAGAACGCCTGTCAACCACAGGCACCGAGCCAAGGACCCCATCAGTTGATCGTCAGAAAGGACCTCCTCGACGATTCGAATGCGGCCAAAGATCTTATGGACGATGTCAAGAAACGTTTGAAGATTCTGCTTCGACCGGGAGAGCCAGAGAAGCGGCCAGAATTGACTTGGCCAAAGAGCATGAAGAAAGAACCCGTAGAGGTTGTGAAGGTCAATGTTCGGACACTGTGGTGTTATTCCTATTTTGCTAACGGGACACTCAGGAGGTTATTGAACTTTTAAGCTCGTTCCGGGACGTCATGCGGCGCAACTTCGAGACCCTTGATGTCGATAAGATCCAAGAGCGGTGGTGAGGGACGCTCCCCTAGCTGTTCACCCTTTAAGTAACATTAAAATAGGTGCTGTGGCGATGAGCCCTGGCTATTTCGTGAGCGTTGGGAGAAATTGTTCGAAGATTTCTGTGACGTAAAGCAAGAGAAGTTTGATCCATCCAGGGTTCGTATACCCATATTTCGAGAGATGATAGTATGCTGACGAGAAACAGGTATCCGAGCTTTATGACACGATCAAGTATTGTGCCCTCCACCACCGCACCTTCTTATTCGCCATTTTTGATGAAGATGGCCGCATACAACCTCCTCACGATCGCAAACTTCATGAGTTGTATGCCCGTGCCAAGGCGCTGTTTGATCTGGTTGCGCCACAAGAATATGGCATTGATTCTGACGAGAAGTAGGTTTGCTGCTTCCATGAGCCGGACTAGTTAACATGTTTCGTGTAGAGAGGAAATTGGGGTTCTTACTTCACTGCCACTCCTTCGGAATGTTGTTGCGGACTTGGAAGCAGCTCGCAACAACGGGGGAAGTTCGCTGACTGTATACTTTACGAAAGAAAGTCATATCCACACCTTGGTCAACTTGGTTCTGCTTTCTGGTCTTCCAATAGCCAATCGGCGTATACCAGAATTAGATTATGCAGTAAGTCTGCTATGATTTAGCTCCTGAGTATCCGCGTACTGAGCGAATTATCAGTCTCATATCACGTTCGAGCTCTACGAGCGCAATCACGGCCGCGGCAAGACAGACAAAGAATACTCTATTCGCATATCACTCAGTGAAGGAGCACACTCCTCCAATGTATTGGATTCCACATTAGACTCTCGTCATTCACTCAATGTACAGCCAAGACGGTAAGATTTGGTTCTTGCGGAAGAGAGTAGTTGGACTGACGAAGACATTGCAGTAAACTGACACAACACTTGCCGTATAGCCTAGTTATAGAGAAGCTCGCCAAGCATTTTGACCGTCGAGACGTGAGTTACAAATGCATCTTTTAGTGCTGAGGCTGACGGCCTCTAAGCATCAGGATGATGACGCAGGGCCTGATACGCCATTTGAAACGATAGAAACTGTGAACACGCCCGTTATCGACAACGACATATAATCAGCACCACTATACAATCGGTCATCACTAGCTATATTCCAAGTGTATAATCAACATAGATGTAGGGACCTGGCGTCACCAGGATATTGGCAGATTTAGTTCGTCCATGGTTGTATGCTTAGTTTATCCTGTTCTGCTTGTAACTTTTTCGGCTCTAATTCTTGAAATATGAACCCTTCGTGGCCTGGCTCCGCTAGGGAAGGATGATCTCGGTCAAATAGAGCAGAAGTTGAGATGGACAAGGATGCAGATTGGGCTGCTAATGCCGCGAAAGATGATGTTGATTCGTGGTATCTATGTTTGCTGATCTGAGTGATTCGAACTTTGCAAGTTTGTGCAGATACGTACAGTCTGTAATCAAGCTTTAGCTTTATTCTCGCTGTTAAAATTTGTGTTTTCGCACCTATATGCCTCTTTGTTGAAACAATCGGACTCGCCGAAGTCATCCAGCGCTTTCTTTTTAAATGATCCCTTGATCCAATGCAACACGTCGTATACGTGATGCTCCGTTGGTCTACCCACTCGGTTAAAGGCATCATTCCGCATGTGGCGGTAGCAGGCTCACCTCCAAGGCCTAAAACGTGGTTCGAGGTTGAAGCGGCCATCCTGACCAATCATGGGATGGAATATATCTGTGATAAAGTGCACTACGGGAGGCCGTTCAGGATAATTATTTGGAAATGCGATTCGGAACCTTAGGACGGCATCTGCGTAGTAACCTAGATTATAGCAGCAATGAATATATAACTCTTGGTTTGAAAGAAATGGACGTACCCTGATGTATAAACAACGCACCATGCCAAATGAGTAGGGCCTCTGTTGATGGCACGACATACATGCCCAGTGGGCAGTGGTCCTTGTGATGGAGAGAGGCATATTCCAAGGCAATAGCACTCTTCACGACGGGGCTTATTGCTCTATCCGCTGTTATGCTGCCCCCAGATCTTTGTGGAGGCGGTTGAGATTGGGACTTTGACCGCGATAGGGGGTCTAATGGAGGAACAAAGCTGCCGAGCATCTTGTTGCAGTCGAACACAGCACAGAGCGCAATTTAGCATCACGTGCATAACGACCCGCCATCAAGTAGTATTAAATAAATTACACTCTGTACCCTCCTCTGTACCGTGGCCCTCTGTTATGATCACCACCCGGTTCACTACGACGATCTCGTTCCCAATCGCCATTCCTTCCCCGGGAGTCCCCGTGCCGTCTCGGTCCGTGTTTATCCCTACTTCCTCCAGACGGTCGTCGTTCTGGGCGTCTCGTATTGGCGTGACTTAGTCGTTCCAGTAATGGTTTTGGTGCAGCCTCTGTCTCTCGGATTCTCTGTGCAGCACCCTTCAATGAAATATCAACGTTGAATTTTTTAGATGCTGGACCTGCAGCAGGTTGTCGATCAGGTATCTTGTCTCTCCTCTTCCCAAACCAATCGTCTTGGTCGTTTTCTATCTCCTGCTGAGCCTGCTTGCCCAACCTCTCTCTTTCCTTCCTCCTCGACTGCTTTCCGACGTTTTCCGGAGCGCGTTTCCCCCAATCATCCGGCAACTTACCATCCAATTGTTCCCAGTTTCTTGATTTCGTTTTATGTGAAGGATCTTTGGGCATTACGACCTCAGAGAAAGGACCAGACGATAGATTCCATGCGCCAAATGCCGAAGGTTCTTTGGGTATATCATGTACGTGGGGTTCTTCGCATTCCTGCCTACAGTGTCAGAGGCAGTGATGGGCCAGTACGAACAACTTACGTCGCCCCAGTGACCACATACTCCGCAGTTATAACACCACTCGTCCTCAGCAATGTACCCTTCTCCTCCTTCACCAAGCTTCAAGTCGCTTCTAGACTTTCTTAGACTGATGAGCTGTTCTCTTTGCTCATCTCTCAAATACCGATAAAGTCGCCACAAGGTTGGACATTCCTATGAAGAGATGAGATACGACTTTGTAAATAGTAGAAAGAAAGACTTACATTGCTTTGATGCAATGGGGACCCACATCGATCACAGTCATCATACTTGTGTTGCATCCCTCCCCTCCCATGACCCCTGTTGGGGCAACTCTGTAGCGCGCAGTACGCGTTAGCACAGTGTAAAATAATCCTGGGAGACCACTTGCAGAATTTATGTGCCCTTTCATCCCGCAATTATAACAAGTTTTACTGATGGGACATTGGCGTGTCAAGTGCTCATTTCGAGCACCACATGTAAGGCACTATAATGCCTTTAACCAATACGTTGGAATAAGCTATCATTTGGACTGACGATAAGCACTGTGCAAGCTGAGGTTCTGTGCTCGCCTTCAGCACCGCACTTCTTGCATACTGTTCTTGATGTTTGCTGCTTAGAAGCTTCTTTGGGATCATCAAAGTAACGAACGAAATCCTGGCGTCCAAATAGACAACCCGCTGAGTAACGCATGTCCAATGGCTGAATGGTGAGCGACATACTTTACGGTCGTCGTCATAATCCAAATACTTGATATGTCCTTCATCATCGGAATCCACGGTAGGCAGTGGGATGATCTCAAAGTGTGTATCGCCATGAAGAGAGACGTGAGCGGGTAGGACTAGCTTCGAAGTTGACGCATCTTCCGATGTGTGTATTGGCGTCTTGTATGTATGGGTAGGTTCAATTGAGGTTGGGGTTGTATCCACGAAGAAAAGCCCGTCTATATTGGTATGTGACTGCGAATCAACCCGCCTGTCAGCAGGAGCGCGAGGACGTGTCGGGTTTCGTGTAGATTTATCTGTGGCTGCAGCTCCCGTACCCTGCGAATCATCCGCCGCCAAACCCATTGTATCCTCGTCCTTAGCATTGTCGCTAGACCTTCCGTTATTCCTCCTCCGTGAGCGCTTTTTCGAGGTTGGCTTTTTATCCCAAACGGTAATATCGTCAGCAGTATTGTCGACATGAGTAGTAGGAGGAGAACTCGGGAGCTTCGTCAGGTCGACGACATTCATTGGAGGAATTCGGTGAGGGAGGAATAGTACGAGCACTTTGTCACTGTTTGCGGTGCTAGGCTTGAAGAATTCCAAGTTCGACGGAATCTATCTACTACATGACTTGATATCTTGCCGGGACACACTAGTTTCATTTCGTTCACGATGTCCAATCCTCCGTCCGTAGCTCTTCTGCCTCCGCTGCCTCTGGGTTGGACAGAGCACGTTGGTACGTGCATCATGACATTGTTCCCAAACGAAAGCTAATATTCGCGTACATTAGGGCCAGGAGGACAACCCTACTATTATCATGCGCAAACCCAGCAATCCACGTATGTTCGTCCCGTGCCTGCACTCCCCAACGTACCTTTAGCAGCAGCGCAGCCGCCTCAAAAAAAAGAAAAGCCTCTCGTGAAGACACCGATACCAGGGACGGATTGGTTGCGCGCCAAGACAACAGAAGGCAACGTATTTTACTCCCACAAATTAAAAAAGCAAAGCTTTTGGACCATCCCAGATGAAATAAAGGAAGCAGTGGCTGCACTTGAGCGGGAGGAGCGTGAACTCATTGACAAGGCCAATAAGGCCGCACTTGCGAACAGAGTGGACCAGGAGGAGATGATGGAAATTGAACGAGTTAAAGCCGACATTCAAGAACTGGTCAAGCGCAAAGCGGACGGCGCGTCAACGCAGGATCGTGCACCCAATAAGAAATTGAAGCTTTCTCAAGAAGACAACGACGAGGACGAGGACGAAGGTGAAGGTGACGAGAGTGAGGATGACGAAAGCGATGAAGAATGGCAGCGGGAAGCTGCTGCACAATTAGCAGCAGAGGCAGAAGCAGAAAGAGCCAGGAAAGAGGAGGAGGAAAAGCGTGAACGTGAGGAGGCGCAGAAGCAGCAGCTGGTCATGCCAGAACGCGTCGACCTATCCCTCGACGAGGCAAAAGCGTTATTCAAAGTGAGCAGCCGTCAGGATATACTGCATACATGCTGACTATATCACATAGACATTGCTACGGGAGAAAGACGTTAATCCTCTTTACCCTTGGGATACATCTCTACCACTTTTCGTGAACGACCCTCGATACGTTCTCTTGCCTTCAGTCCAAGCTCGTCGCGATGCTTTCGATGAGTACTGCCGCGAGCGTGCACGGGAATTGCGTCAAAAGGCTGTCAAACAAGAGATGGCCTCAAATCCTAAAGGAGACTTCGATAAGCTTTTGGCAGACGAAATTAAGAGTACGAGGACGTCTTGGAGCGACTTCAGGAAGACGTGGAAAAAGGACAGGAGGTTCTATGGTTGGGGAAGGGATGATAGAGAACGAGAGAAGAGGTTCAAGGAATTCCTTAGGGACTTGGGTGAAAGTAAGTCGCCTTGGTCATAACTAGGAACTACCCTAACCGATTACTATAGAAAAGCGCGCAGCTGCACAAAAAGCCGAAACGGAATTCTTCATGATGTTAAAGGAAAATGGGACCCTCACAGAGACAAGCGTCTGGAAGGAGGTCGGTGCATGCTCTCGTGAATCATTCCTCTGTGCTCACGTACTCCACAGGATAAACGGCAATTTACTTCCGACCCACGATATGATGCCGTTGGGTCATCTTCACTTCGTGAAGAACTATTCCAAACTTTCATCAAGGGCAAAGCCCAACCGGTCCAAGAAAGTGAGTCCAAGGTTGGCGAAGACGAGTTGAACGAAGAACCCCAGGATGAAGAAGAAAAACAACGGAGGAAGAAGGAAAAGAAAGAGCGAGCAGTGAGAGAACGGGAGGACAAAATCAAGGCTGAACGCCAGAAGCTCGATGCCGAAATCATTCGTTCAAGACATGGAGTTGCGCTGGAAGAGGGTGAGAGAGAATTTAGGTGCGCCAGCTGCAGCGTCGTTTGCGTTTGCATGGTGGCTTGGCGCTGACCATGCTGTTCTAGGACGATGCTTGTGGATGCTATCCGAGACCCACAGGTACGGTGATTCGGACATTGGTACACCGGCTGACCTTCTATCTAGCTATCTTGGGAAGACGCTCTTGCACAACTCCAACGAGACCCAAGGATGCAGCACTCTCCCCTGTCATCAATTCAACGGTTACAACTTTTCCATTCTCATCAGTCGCATCTTAGGAATAAGCACATTGACGGGTTGTATGCTCTATTCGAAGCGCATGCACCGACCTTAGCAACAAGCTTTGACAATCTACCCGTGTCATCACTTCTAGCATCAGCGCCGGCAACAAGACTCGGTTACAATGCTGACGTGTTGGAACGAGAATTTAAGAAGTGGAACCGAGAGAGGGCTCAGCGGGCTCGGAAAGAATTTGATGAAATGCTTTCGGAAAATTCATTTGTAGAATTTTGGGGAAGCCTACGGAAACTGGGGGGTGAAGGTGTGGATGGTGGGGTCAAAGCCGATGAGGAGGAAGAGGGGGAAGGTGTGGGCGGAGGAGGAACTGTAGATATGAAGGCACTAGCCAAGGGTATTAATGTGGAGGAGATGGAGAAGGTTCTCAAGGTATGTCGGTTGCTTGAATACCCTTAAATCACCTGCTCAATGCCCGACAAGAATGACAAGCGATACGTCGTGTTCAACCACATCTCTGAAGAGCGCGAGAGTTGGATTCGAGTAGGTCCAATGAGATCTCGACTAGAATTTCACGCGTTTATTGAACGAAATCTAGGACTACCTTGCTCAACTTTCAGGTCCAAGGTTGTCGGTGCACATTTCGCAACCCCCGAAGCCTTGAGTAGAATTTATGCTAGATCTACGCGTACGGCAGTTGTGATAGTATACGTGGCCAATGCGGAGCATGTGTGAGAACCATCTAAGAGATGTCAATTCCGCCACGTCAGAGCCTGTCCCTAGCCGACTATATATATCTCCCCGCTCGCTTCGTCGCGTCCTAATTTTGAGTACACTCATCCCAGCATTGTCATCCTTCGTTGGACTGATTTGCTGCCTTCGCAATGCGGTTTCTGCGCACTCTCTTCATTGCACTCACACTAGCAAATGCATACGCCCAGCAGAGCAGTGACAGTGCCAACACAGTGAAGCACAACTACCAAGTACGTCGTCTGCCACACCCACCGATATATCCAGGCTCTTGACGTGCATTTTAGAGTGACGTAGCAAAGCTTCGTAAAATTGTCATCAACAGGTAGGTGCATGGCTAACGACCTCTGTGAATGAACCATGCTGACAACATTCTAGTCTCTACTCACACAAGTAACGTGCCTTCACTTAAAGTCCGCACCACCAATTGACTGGTCCTTCCACAGAGAGATTTTCCTCCGTGAACTCATTTCCAACGCAAATGATGCAATTGAGAAGCTACGCATCACGTCGTTGACCAACAAGGACGCGTGGGATGGCTCATCTCCCCTCAACATCACCATTACGGCCATCATGGATGAAGATGGCAAGAGCGGCCGTCTCATCATCAGCGGTCAGTACAACCCTTGCTCAGCCCATGCGTCAACTGAAACGAATTCCCAGACACTGGTATCGGTATGAACCCGGAGGAGCTCACAAACAACTTGGTACGTCAATTTTGATCACTGGAAAGCCTTTGCTCACCTACTTTCCAGGGCACCCTCGCTAAATCTGGTACTTCCGAATTTCTTGCTCGCGCCGACTCGGAAGATCAAGAGAGTCTCGGAAACAGCAACCTCATCGGGGCCTTCGGCCTTGGATTCTACAGTAGTTTCCTCGTCGCCGATCGCGTTTATGTCGCGTCCATCCCTCCCGCGACCGAAGAACAGCCAGAACCCGTCCAACACGTCTTTAGTTCATCAGCTGAGGATAGCTCTTTCGATATTTATCCCGATCCTCGTGGCAACACCCTAGGACGTGGCACAGAAATCACTCTTGAGTTGAAGGGCGATGCTGTTGAATACTTGGATACTGATCTCTTGGCTCAATTAGTGTAAGTGCCTTGATTGTCAGGTAATGAAGGTTACTCACCTTGTGTAGGCATAAGCATTCATCGTTCTCTTCCACCTTCCCCATCTACCTCTGGACGACCCGTACAGAGGAAGTCCCTGATGAAGATGCTACCGAAGATTTCGAGGCACCACCCACAGACGACACCGAGCCAACTGGTGCAGAGACGGAAGGCACTGAAGAGCCTGAAGACGAGGATGACGACGTGGCAATCGTTGAAGACGTTGAATCTGAAGAAGAGCCTACAGAAGAGCCAGCTCCACCCAAGACAAAGACTATCACAATTGAGGAATGGAAACAGCTCAACGCGCAACCACCACTTTGGACTCGGTATGCATCTTAACCAACTGATGTCCGTATAAATCTAACGACCTCTTAGCGATCCCAAGAGCATCACCGACTGTGAGTATAGGCACGCTGCAAGTAGTTCCATATTGATGGCTCATTCGTGCCGATGCAGTGGAATATGAACAGTTCTACACTTCTTTCTTCAAGGACTACAATAAGCCAGTCAGCTGGCACCATTTTTCTGGCGTTTCAGGCGATGGTGTCTCTTTCAAAGGAATAATCTTCTTGCCCTCTAAACTGTACGTCGCAGATTACGTCCTCCTGCGAAGATGCATTAATGATGTCAAAGAGACGATAAGTTCTGGCAGCAACCGTTGGCTTATAAATCTCAAGACATCAAGTTGATGGTCAAGCGTGTGTTCATTACCTCGGAACTCGGTGAACACCAGTTGCCCAATTGGGCAAGCTGGCTCAAGGTCGTTGTGGACGGTAACGTTAACGTTAACTGGCCGCATATGATACTAATGCGGTTATTTATAGCTGATGACCTCCCTTTGAATGTTTCTCGCGAGACCGTGCAAAATAACAAATTCTTGAGACAACTCAGGAATGTCATCATGAAGCACTTGGTTCAGATGTTCCAGAGACTGGCGGCGGATGACCCTGAGAAGTTTGAACAAGCACAGGACACTTTTGGTGGTGTGCTCAAGTTGGGAGCAGTAGAAGACTTGAAGAACCGCGAAAAGCTTGCAGCTCTCGCCCGATTCACTACGAACCAACGAAACAACGCCGGGCTCGATCAAGTACGTCTTGTACACCACTCATTGTATGCGCTGACTGTAACCGGAAATTCTAGTACCTCGAGAACAAGAAGCAAGGGCAGAAGCAGATCTTCTACCTTTCAGAAATGGGTAAAAAGCCAGAACAACTCGCCCGAAGTCTTTTCATCGAGAAGTTACATGCACGAGGTTATGAGGTCCTCCTACTCACGGAGCCACTAGATGAAATTCTCTTTGGTCACCTCAAGCACTGGAGGTTCATGCTTTCTCCTGCTTCTGGATGAGTAGTTGCTGATTGGCTTCGCAGGAACTTCCCTGTTCAGGATGTTGCCAAACAAGGTTTGAAGTTTGGTGATGAAGGTCGGTCTATATATGTTTTCACAAGGTATCGCGCTCAGTAACGTCCAATAGACGAGGATTCGGAACAAGAAAAAGAGACCCGGGAGGCATTGAATGAGAGATACAAGCCACTCATTGAATGGTTGAAGAAGGAAGCAATGGACACTGTCCGAGATGGTGAGCAGGGCCTGTTTCCTTACAACCTAAATGCTCACGGCTCGTTAGTTGTCCTTTCGAACCGACTTGTCACAAGTCCTTGTGCTATTGTTGCTGAGAGTTACGGTTATACCGCAAATCTACAAAAAATGTTGAGTAAGTTGCCTACTACCTGCACCATAGCTGGTCCTTGACATCGGTAATAAATAGGCGCATCAAATTCTCAGCAAGAACGCGGTGGTATCCTTCACGACTTCGCTATGAAGGCCAAGGTTCTGGAAGTGAATCCTCGTTCTCCTTTGATCCAGGGCTTGCTCAAGCGTATTGAAGAACTACCCACTGAGGAAGAGCGGGATTTGGAGTCCGAGGAGGAGCTCAAGGAGGTGACTTCAATACTCATCGACGGCGCCCTAGTTCGGTCTGGCTTCGATGTCCTCGATTCCAACAGGTCAGTTGTGTGGGATTTAGTCAATCTTCTCAGTTCTTACGTTCCCATAGCTTCTTCACACGGGTGGATCGTGTTCTCAGACGGTCCTTGGGCGTTTCCGAACATGCACCGACGGATACTACTGTCATGCCAGCTCCTCCTGTGGACCCCTTGTTACCGGAGGATCCGAAGAGAGTAGTATACAGCAGTGACGATGAGCCAGAACCTGGCCAACCAGGAATCTATATCCCAGAAGAGTTTAGAGACCAGGTTGGTACTTGCCATAGATTGACTGCGCTGGTGCTTACGAATTGATAGGTATCCATCGAGATGGAACCAATCCCTGATGACGAGGAGTACCCATTGAAGCATGAAGAGTTGTAAGTCTCGGTGTAATCACTGAGTAATTTATAGTATATAGTAGTACCAACAAAAAGATGACTATGCTTTCGGGTAGAAATACTCAGCTTCACGTCACGAGTAGTCACAGTAGAGTGCGTCCCTAAGAATGAAAACAGTGTTGACCGTCCTTCTCACACCACTCAACTGTGGGACCCGACATCGCATTATTTCGCTGGATCTAAACTGCCACATCAAACGCTCCTTTTATCCCCACTTGACACCTTAGTACATAGTTCCAACCTCCTGACTAGCACTCATGGCTACTCCTGCACCATTCTCCCGTTTACAGTTGGCTGCTGCCTTGCTAGGTCAGTATTCACGGTTCTCCATGCGGCTTATAGCTAAGAACAGGACAAAGAGTACGACAACGACCCAGATAACCCCGACGCCCCGTACCGTTCTGCGCAAGAGAGTGCCATCTTCCTTCCCCTTCGTCGACTCGCAGCAAATCGCCCCCCACGTAAAAGCGATTACCTCGGTGTTGCCCTACCAAGCGAATCTGGGACCCATGGAGCCAGGGAGTCAGTGGTCGACAACAGGCGGTCCAGGGCTTCCAGGAATTCCATCGATGCTCTCAGGAATCCTTTCGGACTCGACGATAACATAGCTTCCGAAGATGAAGAAGGGCAGGAGATGGAAGTCGATTTAACATCCTGGGGCCTCGATGCGTTTATGTCGAAGGACAAGGAGGCTAAGCACGGGAAAGGAAAGGGAAAGGCATCGACATCAGAGCCCATTCAGCCCATGTCATCCGTGCGGTCCCACAAGCCACTTACAAATAATGACGCTGACGCTCCTCGGCGAGTTTTGGGCTCAAGATCAATGAGTGTAGGAAATATAGACCTCCATGCTATGAATGCAGACCAGGGCCCGTCTAGCCTGATGGACAGAAGACGTTCCTTTGGATCTCCCTTAGATCTTGCAGGAGTGGTGCCTTCGGACGACTTAGCACCTCGTCGATTCGCACTAGATGCTCTTCCGCCAGGGCAGCCACAATCTATACCATTCCCTACTACATCTGTCCGTTCTCCATCCCCCGCTAATGGCGGTCTAATGAACGTGCAAGGAGAGGAGGAGGACAACCCATTTGCCGTCAGGCCACCGTCGCGTGGATCGCGATTTGATCCCAAATCAATGTTACATTCCCGGACCATGTCCAACGCTTCCATGGGCTCTAGAATGTTGCTGGAGAATGACGGTAATTCAGTGATGACAGGCCTTGCTCCGACAACTCGAGACCCAAGATATTCGACGACATTGGATCTGCTCCGGCCAAAGGTTTTAGTCATGCCCAGTCCATTACAACCGGCCTCCCATCCCCCACCTGAACCACAAGCGAACGTGAGAGAAGGATTCCAATTGTCAACTGATGGCCCGCCACTACCGCCTGGTGCAAGGGCTGGGCGACGGATGTCTAACAACCTAATGGATGCATTGTCACCTCCAAGCGCTTCGAATCTATTCACACCAAATCCATCGATGAATTTATCACTTTCTCAGATGACATTCCGTAATACACTTGCAGTCGGCGGACAAGCCAGTAGCTCTAATCTTCCTAAAGCTATGCTTGATGGAGAGCAGATTATGCTCGAGGGTGATGATGCAGATCCCGCAGCGGACGCTCCTCCTCCTCCATTGGTGGATGAGTCTGGAAGAGACATTCGCCCTGCCGGAAAGCTTTATGGGAAAAGCCTTATCGACGATCTTGAAGCCCGGAAGGCTAACATGCGCAGCAAGCAAAGGTGATATTATAATCACCTTTTGTCCTTGATCACTAGCTAACTCACGACAGAGTGTTTACAGGGGATCAACGTCCCTCTATGATGGATCGAAGCTCAACGGCGCCGCGTGCAAGCACCCTAATTGACCCAGCAACGTTGCAACCACGCCCCACAAGCAGCTTTGCTATCCTCAACTCTCAACCGGGTCCGGATCTCGCAAGGCAGAATTCCACGTTGAAGCCCTTACTCAACTTCGATGACGAAGGGCCAATGAATACGCAAGGGCAGTCGCGACCCTTGCAAACCCGATCCGTGTTTGGCGTTGACCACGTATGGGAAAGTGAGATGGCCAAGTTGAAAGAAATTGAAGCTCAAGAAACGCTTGAGGAAGAAGAAAGGAAAAGACGCAAGGGAGAGGCAGATGCAAAGAAATCTAAGAAGAGAAAAGGGAAGTCAAAGAAGGAACCGGCCGCTGAGGTCCCGCCGATCGTAGATGATGCAGTTATTGCCACGCCAGAGGCGCAATCTCGCGTGTCTGCTGAGCCACCTGTCCTTCCCCAAATACCTAAACCCGTAAGAAGGCCACCTCCTGTTGTCGACGACGGGGAGGAGAGTGAAAGCGACGATGACGAGCCTGTACCGATAGCCAATAAAGAGCTTAACAACTGGCATGATTCCTCGGATGAAGAACGGGAGTTCTCTGGTCCTCGGCGCACGATTGGAACTGGGCCTCGATACCCAAAGAATGAAGCCCAACGAAGACAGCCATTAGCTGATAATAGTGATGACGAGGATGTTCCGCTTTCCGTTGCTGCACAAAGAACAATGCAACGCCATTTGCATTCCCAAAATGACGACTCGGATGAGGAAAAGCCCCTCTCCGTGTTGCTAGAGAAGACCAAGCTTAGTATACCACCAGTTAACTTTGACACACCATTATCTGCAACCCGGTCTGATGACGAGGATGAACAACCCTTAGGTCTTCGTGCTTCGAAGTTTATTCCTCAACAGGGTGCCGGGGAGGATGATGACGATCGTCCTCTTGCCTTGCATCCAGACCAACAGCGCCGAACTCAATACCAGATGCTGGCCCAACAACAACAGATGATGATGCAGGCCCAGTTCCACAACAGCATGTTCTTCCCGCCTCCTAATATGATGGCACCTGGGTTCTTCCCGGCCCCGATGATGCCGCAGATGATGATGCAACCCCCAATGCAAATACCCTCACCGCCACCAATGCATGACGAGGTTAAGTTCGGCCGTGTTGATAAATGGAGAAGAGATGTTGCTGTAGATTCGGACCCTTAAATAGCATCTTTCGTTTCTTGTTTCAATTCGCTATACACATCTTGATTGCTCACCGTCGCCCCCCCCCCCCCTTACAATAAACGATACTGAATAACCTACGATAGGTTTAATGCATAATTACAATGGAATAATGGAGAATCCAATGTCCTTGACAATCCTTGAGGGCATACAAGCTATCGCACGATGTTGCAAAAGAAAGATAAGAAAATGAGAAAAAAAACTGCTGAGATAATGCACGCCAAATAGTGTTGGGGGTAGTGTAGGGATGCAATAGGTAAGTATGCGAAAAAAGATAAGAGTCACAGAAAGTGGTTGGCCGTGAATAAAAACAATACAGTTATACAGAGTCCATCTAGGAAGGGTTGGCTATCCATAGTTTGCGTTTGGGTATCGTCACAATAGAGACTTCTCGTCGACCCATCTCCTCCTCCATGCGCATTTGCCTCGTATCTTCATCCTCGTCGTCCTCGTTCTCGTCCAAGCTTTGGGGACCATCTTGCGTCGTGGAGCGATCATCCCGACCTGGGTATGCTGTGCGGTAAGGTGGTTGGTGAACATAGGGACCATGGTGCGGTGGGAAAAGATGGTGGTGGTGGTGGTCAGGTGGCTGTAAAGATGGTGGAGACGCTGGTTGACTACGATGATCGTCCGGAGGTAATGTGGATGATGGTGTGGAGCGTAATGGGGCAAACACAGCACCAAGAGTAGAGCTCTGAATTGGACCCCACCAAACTAGGACGACATGAAGCAGACAAAACAGCACAATCCAGGCCAAAAAGACGGCAAAGAGAACTCGCAGCGATCGTGTCCATAACATGACAAGTGATATTGTGCTCAGACCCAACAACGACGCATAAAATACCAAGCGTACAACGGCTATCGGTGTGACGAATGGAACCCTGTCCGTCGTCAGCGACGAGACCGGAGGAACCACGTCTCGCCTGGTCGTAGTTGAGCTTAAGTCTGCTCTTTGGGCATGGGTAGTCGTATAATCTAATTCACCCTATCGACGAAATCAGATTTATGACGGCATGATAAGTGTATGAACCTACCCCGGCGTTCAGACTCCTCCTGCGATGCAACCAATCAATCTCCCCTAAGCTTTGAGAAGGCGAATGGTATCGCGCAGATGTTGCTAATAAAGGAACAGCATTCCAACTCGCATTCGGACCCCGAGAGGGACGGTTAAGAACCTCAAAAGTTCGCTGCGGCCCACTTGAACTCATGGACTCTGTATCACTCCACAGCCCTCCCTCAAAACTTCGTCGCCACAAGCTCGAGAGACCCCATGAATAAGTGCGGGGACGAGGAGACGCTGGTGCAGATGATGTCTGCATACTATGTGCCGTGCTCCGTTGAGTGGCAGCCTGTTGATCAGAGACCTCCAACGGAGCGGGAGGCTTGTCTGTGCTGATTACACTGGAAGTAGAGCTACGACGAGCAATACTAGTGTAGATGCCATGAATTACCAGTATGGGGAGCAAGCCATATAAACACACGAAGAAAACAACACCCGCACGGCCATGTCCCGTTGAAAGGTGTGAAATCGACGTTTCGGAAGACAGTCCCTCGGTCTCCACCAATGCTAGAGACTTGAAGGCGAAGGCGAAACCTACTATCCCAGTTGCATATGCCGCAAGTCCAACTCCCAATGCAAGATATACCCAAATGGTATGATGTATAGCCTTGGGGAGAGTGTCGGGGGATATGCGGAGAATCAAGGCGACTGGGAAGAAGATGACAAGTGACAATGGAGACAGAAGGTTATGTATGATAGAGGTCGTAAAAGCTGAGGATTCCCTTTGAGATTCGGGATTTCCCTGTGGGGGACCAGGGGAAGGATCAGGAGGTGGGGGTGAGGTACCATCATCGACTTCACGAGCACATGTCGAAAGAAAGTTAACTCGCACGCCCGCACCATTTGCATTTATGCCAGTCTGCAAGTCGCCATCTCCGGAGCCTTCCCAAGTGGGATTAGACGGTGTTACCATACCCGAGTAAGCCCGTAATAGCCATAACTCTGATAAAAATTTGCCTGAGGGATCTTGACCACCAAACACCTAATGATGCAATGACAGGACAAAGCAAAAAAGTCATTAAAAAGTTACGATCATTAACCGAAGTATAAAGGCTCTCACGATGATATCTGACGATGAATCGCGTGACTGACCAACAAGAGCCATTGGATATGACAACGCAGAAGCTCCTCGTCGCGGAGTAGGATATGTGACCTGTCCGGTAGTGCCAGGGTCACCGGAAGGTAGCACCCTAGTCCATGCACCAGTATTAACGTCGAGGACAGCCTGAGATAATATTAGCTTAATATGGACATGCACGGGTAGCACTCACGACTTCTCCATGCAAAAGTGCTTCATCATCATCCCACATGGACTGATTGAAAGTTCCTAGCAACATGTATACTTGGGAAGCGAATGCAGAGGAGAATGAACTTAAATTTGGGACAAGAGAAGGCCCGACGCGGGGAGCAGGACAGCCAGCTGGTGCAATAAAACTCCGGGCCAGGGTATCAATGACATGAGCACCCTGCAGCGCACATGAGTCGTTGTCTGACGTAGTATCGCAGCCCCCGGCTGCAACGATGCGCTGTGATAGTACCGCCCCGGCCTGGTATACCCTCGCTGGTAAATCTGGAACAGTGAGACGATCCCAGCTACCTTGGGAATCGTCGGGTAGATTCGATGAGAGCGTTCCTGAAACATTCAGCCTCCAGACATCGGATAATGGTATGGCATTTTGTCCATCGAATCCGCCGGCCAAGTAAAAAGTATTATTGGGGCCAGGAACGATAGGGTCCTGAATGGGTGCAGTACGCATGTCAATCCCACCAGCTGCTCCCCACCTTGCAGACGGCCCAGGAGCAGAAATTCGGACTTGGGACCAAAATTGATTTATAAAGTCGAATTCCTGAACCGAGCATTTAGCTCTGAGCTAGGAAGACCAAGGATGCACCCACCCAAACATCCGAGAGCCCTTTACCATCTGTACCCTTACCACCAATCACAACAAACCCATGACGACTGAAAGGCATATAGCGGGACAGAAAGGATATCATAAGATCAGGACTTACTTGCTGGCAGCAAAGTCAACGCCAAAAATGGAGGAACTCCGAGCAGCGGGGCTATCATCTAAACCCGACGGTGGGGACGGCCTCGACCAAGTAAGTGAATTGAGATTTAGACTGAAAAGGTCAAGTTGGAACTTTGCACAGTGTTTGTAATCAAAAATGACCTACAGGTAAGTTTGCGATTGAACGAAGCCACTTTCTGACTCGCCTCCAAATATGATCAAGGATCGGCTGGAATGGATAAGCAAAGAAAGCCAAAGGAGGGAAATATTTTGAAAAACAAACCTCGTCTCGTCGTATCCTATGGCAGCATCCTTGAGAGGAGGAGGAGCCGAAGAGCCTTGTAGGAAAGATGAAAGATTTATCCACTGCAGAGGGGGTACTGGGGTAGTGATAGAGATATTTTGAGCATGAGACGACAGTCGGAAAGCGAGAAAGTGCAAGACGACGAGCAGAAGAGAATTCCGGGCCATTCGCGACCAAGGCAGCCTGACGAGAGGGGGAGCTGGCCAGCAGCGTGTAGCTGCGAAGAAGCCTTGAGGAGACAGTGGCAGACGAGACTGCAGGTGGTAAATGGCCTGCGGTTTGCTTATGTTGTTGCTGTTTGGAATTCCTCATCATCCCACTCAACTTCAACGGCCTCCGCCCTCCATTCCCGCTCGTAGCCTTTTTCGCCAGTCTCTTTTTGTCCTTGTATTTTGCTCCATGTTGTACCCCGTTAGCAATCAATATCACCTTCAATCATGGTCATGATACCACGCCCACTGCAGGATCGACTGTAAGCTGCACTAGAAGGCTGTCGTTCCTGCCCAGCATCACCCCGCCGACATAGTCGCGAGTTGTGAAATCATTGTTCCTATTATAGTCAATTTCTGTCTTTGTTCTCGTACTCATGTAGTCCCTGCCTCCATTTAATCCCACTCCGAACATCGATATCTTTGTGGGTGACCATTACCGTATATTTTCTTCCGTTACGCGTGCTGTAGAGACAAATAATGCCAAAGGCTGCTTAGCCTTAACCCACAACAATGGCCTCCGGTGATGATTTCAAGCGCGTGCAGCCTGAGGACTCCCTCGCTTCGTCAGCCGCGTCTACTGCCCTCACAAGCACTGGGCAAGTTGAAATATCATATCACTTCGTGTAGATCATACTTATTATTTGCATACAGTGTACCTGAGGAGCTCGCGGCGCGTCTACGACTCTTGGGTTCGCGGATCAGGAAAAGTAAGGCTCAACAGAATCACGCCTGATTGCACCCAATAATCTGTGATGTAGATGTGACCGAAGGCTATACATCTGTCCCTCCTTCAATGGCCAGCACTTATGGAAGGTCGGCCTCTACCGGCCACATCTTCCGCTCCGCGAATGACACTTTGCGTGACATCTTTGCTTCGCCTGCCCTTCCTCAGCCCGGATTGGCAGCAACTCCCGTAAGGAAAAGAGCACGCTCTTTTTCCCAAGCAGAGACAGAGCAAGCGGAATCGGAAGACAATGAATCCAAACACGAGGTAGAGGCTGATAACTCCACTAAAAAGGAGGAGCCAGCTTCTGCCCATCATCCTGGCACCCACTCCAGCGGCCGTTCTTTCAAGCCATTGCCCAGAACGCTGTCGGGAAGAAGCATAATGGTGACCCAGTCCCTTCCCGCAGGAGCTCTACGTTTTGGAGAGAAGCATGGAGAAGCAAACAGCGTTGTTGCCATTGTCGAAGAGCACCCAGCAGAAGAGGAGGAGGAAGACTGGAGTGCAGACACACAAACATCCTCATTCCAGCCAACCTTATTATGAGTACGTATATATTTCCCTATCCTTGGACCATGCGTCTTTACATGGATTACAGAAAGCAACAATAGTGGTGTCCTTTCTGCCTTCCAGAAATGGGACTACCGGTCGTCCCTGAACGGCTTGAGGCTCCGCCCAGGATCCGTTTCGTGGGATAAGTTCCCCCACCCGCCTATATCCCAGCCGTTCTGGTATGTAATTAGCCTCCTCCCTGACTTCCTGTATTGTACTGTTTGGATCATGAAATACCATTTTACGGAAGGACTTTCGAAACTATCCTGATTGATTCTAAGTTATTGTGGCCACAAGGTAGTTCACATAGGGCATTATGTGATTGGCTACGATAGGACTACCCGTCCCACCAAGATCGGAAACTCGATATGAACCAGTATCATCACACGGAGATCTGGCTCGATCGCATGATTCGTATTTTGCCGTATGTTCGCTTGCCTTATTTTGTTAACCTTACGCTGCCCTTATAAACTTCAGGTGCCTCTTAAGTTTGACATACCACTCCGTGACCATTCATCGTCGCCAGGACGTCAACCTGAGCAAAGTAGCAATTTTAGCACTATCTCCACTATTCATACTCCCCATTTAAAACCTTCGTAAGTGCTTTACCTTTGTCCGTCCTATGTCCCTTCGCTTCGGCCCCCAGGCGTTGGAAATTTAGCCTTGAACGTCATACTTCACGTTGCTCTTTGTCGCAAGCGCGGAGTGCGTGTTCCTTTGAATACGACTTGTTCCAACGTCATTTACTACAATTGCCATTTGAAGTCCTGCTTTCCTGACGCCACTCGCATCTTACGCCACATTCACAGAACTCCCACTACACAGATGGAACAGAACTATTGGATATCCCTCTCTCAACGCGCTGCGAGCGAACCACCTACTGGGACTAATGACGGAGTCGATGGACGTCTCTCACCACTCAGCGTGTCTAGCCTGATGCTGTCCTGCAGCACATCCCGAACAGGAAAATTGGAACGAGACCTTGATTCTAAGAACGTTCATGCTACACTCCATACCGACTTGACCCTCCCTGCACTGGGTGGCACTCCCCAGACAAAGAACCTACCGACATTTCGGGAGATTTCTCAAAAAGATGGATGGTGAGCCCCTGTGATACCATTTCATCGCTGCCAGCTGTCTCACTTCCCCTGCTAGGTTTGACAGTGGCAAGCCACAACCGGGGGATGGGGTTGTGAGATTTCCACCTTCTCTATCTATTTTTAATGCACCAACCGCCACATATGCATGGCCCCGACTACAACCCGCCTCTGAGATGTATGGTTCTCCCGTGCGATCCGCTAGGTACAGCGATTTAAACTCTTCTTCTCCGCCACCTCTTTACTCCACGCCTTCACCACAACTGGGGGAGAGTTCGTCAAGCTATGTGACTACCCCAAGATCACCTAAACGCAAAGCAATGGATTGCGAAAGGTAGCTTATTTAACTGCTAGGTTGAATTGATGTTTACATGCCTTTGTTCATAGCGACCCAGAATTGCCCGCATATTCAGATACCAGGTACGTGCCATTTGCACACTGCAATGGTAGTAGCTGTATCAATGATGGTCTCATAGTCTCAACCAAGCGTTGTCTTATGGCTCTACCAGAGGGGTATCCGTTGCTACAAGGCAATTTGATTGCTTAAGGCTGTCCTCCCGCCATACTATCCCAGTTCCTGAAGGAAATCGTTGTCCACCCCTTCAGGCCCTTATGCCTTCCAGAGTATCCAGTGCGAGCTCCTCACTAGGAGGACCTACATACTCTCGGTCCAGCAGTACTAGGGCCGACCTAAATTGGGAGCATCATGCGGTCCGAGAAAGGAGGAATGGCGTCACTGTTTTCCGCTGCCGATGGATTAAAGACCAAGATGGCAAACAAGGAGAGTGTGGATACAGTGCGCAAAAACAGTTGGTGAAGCGCCATATTGATACAACGCACTTGCGTAAAAAGCGAGCTTCTACATTTTTGCATTGTCCAAGGAGTTGCTTGCTGACAAGTAGCTTACAGGCCCTACGTATGTGACATCTGTGGCAAAGCATATCCTCAAGTAAGTAATTAATACATTGTCGCCTGAATGGCTTCCTTACCGGTCTATCTAGAAAACGTCACTTGCAATTCACCGTTGCACACAGTACGCATGCATTTCATCTCTAATATTATCTCTATCTCATCGTTTCTCGGCAGCACTGGCGAAAAGCCGCTTCCTTGTGAATTCCCTGGGTGCCTGGCGAGATTTAGCGACCCCGCCCGCCGTCACCGACATCTAGTCCAAGACCACCAATATATTCCAAAACCCGGAAAGAGGCAACCACGCAATAGCGATGGCCTGTAGTATGGCATAAGTTCGCTATAGCAACTTTCGTTGAATGTATTATAGAATATTTTGCTCACATATTTCCATCGACTTTCGTTCTGAGATACCCACTTTCGTTCTTTTATACACCATACATCTTAATTGTTATCTTTGTACCTTGTCTTGGGACATGTAGGCATCCCGGTTCTGCATTAGGTTAAGCTAATGCAATACATGCTTTTGTTCGACGAGTTTGGCAGGTGTGGGCCCCCTTATCCAAAAAATCAGCCTGCCCTACATCAAAACACTGTTTAGCCGTCGGCATTAAGAGTGTCGTATAAGCTGGATTCCCAAAGAGCTCATGTCGGGTTACGATCATCAAGCCTCAGGAACAAATCACACTGTTCTAGCTTCACAAGAACAATGTACCATCGCCGCCAAGGACATAAAGCACGAGCTGACTAGGATATGGGTAAGGACATTGTGGGTCTACGAATAAATGCCTCTGCGTGACCATAGTAGTATTATTATTTCAGGCGCCCTCTAAAGAGACCCTTTTCTATATTAGACTGTTCTTTGGTATTTCCCTTCAAAGGACGTTGTCAAATGGGAAACTCGACATCAGAAACTTAGATTGAGGCGCTCATCTGATACATTTTTGGAAATGATACTGATAATGATGCTCCATCTACATTGTTCCGGTCAGTACAACTCCTTTGTCTGCCTGGTGTATTGAGCCCCCACACTACTTTTGTGCTTCACAGCAGGGGCTTTTTCTTGCACCCACAACGTCGCTGAGAGCGTACAGCCGACGCAGGACAAATGATACTGGTTTCGGGTCCCAGACACATCCATAACAATAAACTATCTTGCTGAGCGCACAAACTGAACCGTTGCACTGAGTCCAGACGATAGCTCGAGTCAATTCTTTGGGCTGTTTTGAGCGACTGCACCCGCAAACGTAGTTAGCCAGAAATGGCAAGTTGTCGGACATTGAACGTCGATCATGTGCACCAGCATCACCCGAAGACGGTCATGCATCGTTCAGAATGCCCTCACAGCCTTTGCTTGGAAGCCTTGCTGTCCAAGCACCCTCACTAACTCCTCAGATTGTACATGTATCCCCCTCGACGTGCAATGACTTGACTCTCTTCAAGGGTAATCTTCTTTGTCATCGCCCGTCTGTCCTCGCAAATCTAATTATGGGTGCTATTTCCAGAAGTCCTTAAGGAGTATCGACGTTTGGACGATACCATAATTATGCGACTGAACCGGGCGAACGCTGCAGCGCGAGACAAAGGCAGAATTCAGGACGTAAGTCAAGGAAATATTCAGGACGTTGCATGTACTTCTATATGGCGAGAATTGGTTGGTGAGCATGACGGTTTCGCCCGCATCAATCTCTCCAAGTTTAAAAGATCACGTTTTGGTCAATAGAGAACTGGAAACGCCGAACCATGTTGGTGAACTATTGTGTAAACGTTGTTGACCAGTCACTAGAGGAGAAGCGGAAGGCTATCCAAGATCATGCAGATGACGCTAAAATGCGAAGGAAGATACAAGGGGATATTTTCGCTGATGAAGTGAAGGTGTGTCTGAATGTTCTGACGGTCATTTGTGGCGCTTGTAATTGGTCTCAATGCCACTTTCTCGAAGCGTAACCAAGTTCATAACGAGCTTACTGTCGAATCAATAGTCATGAAACGGTCTCTGGAAGGTTCGTACCGATTCCGACGCTTATCCTTGGCCATTGCGATTCTAAACAGCGCGCAGCATTCCGATCACGGTGCCAGTACTTTGCTCCGCCACTCACGGACCAAGAAGGTCGTGGATTATGGGATTCAGTGCAACGGGGTTCATAAAATTGCACATGGATCCAACGCGCGATTTCGGCGGCGCTACTGAGACAGTGAGACAGAGGACTTGGCTGTAAGTTGTCACGTGCAAATGACGCAACATATCGTGCAATGAGCAAGTACTACCGTAACTACGTAGCACATCTCGATTCTGCCACCATAATCTCATCCTCATGCATCTTGCCAATCTTCTTCTTTCCACATTCTGGTCGCTGGCCTTTGCAGGCGTGCCGCATTTCATCAAGCAAGATCCTAATTCGTACTTCCTTGAACAGCGGGTTTCAGTAGAGCTCGGTGTCATGAGCCGCTGTCCTGATGGACTTTTATGCGAAAATATCTTCGATAAGGTATTGACCAGGGTTGCAAACAAAGTTGATATCTCCTTGCTTTATATTGGAAAGTTCGCACACCCCCTATTCAAAGCAATATCCGTTGCTCACGAACATTCGACCTCAGGCTAGACCCGGCCGACAGTGTATTTGGAGTGAGATGTCTTCATGGCCCTGAAGAATGTGCTGGAAATGTACAACAGCTCTGCGTTGCGGAGCATTCGTCACCATCAAGCTGGTGGGAATTCGTGCAGTGTCAGAATTATGAAGGCCGAAATAAAATTGGTTTACCCGATGTTGCCTTGAAATGTGCAAAAGCAGCAGAAATCGACTGGGAAAAAGGTGGTGCTGGTCAATGTGCTGGTCTCAATGGTGACGGTCGAGGTGCCGAGGGTGTCCGCTTGTTGCAAAAGGCCGTCAAAGAAACACAAAAGCGGGGAATATCGTAAATCTCATATCTCTCTATCAAATATCGCAGCCACTTATAAGTGTTGTTCAGGAATAGTTGTACCATCTTGATAAATGGCCGACAGGTCTGCATTCATGCGGGGACGTGGAAATCTTGCGAGGTATGACTATTTTTGCTGCGTTTTATTTCAAAAGTTGATCGAATGCCTCTTCCAGGGGGGCCATACCGTAAACGACTTCGTCCGACAAATCAATGAAGAGTACGATCGCCTTAACACTGCCTGATTGGGGGTATCTAGATTTGCGTGTTACGACGATAGCACAATCCTCCAAATCTAGGCCATTCCGTCGTGGGGTCTGAAAGTAACATTAATAAGGGATGAATGAAAAGTGGTAGCAGAAATATCATTACAGCACGACCGCCTATCAGTGGACGTGGCGGTATACTAGGCCCCACAGATAACATGCTAAAGGGAATGTCCGATGTAAGGACAAAAGAGCTGACAAAACACGGAATCAACGACTAATGTTGTATCACCAGATGAGGGAGTAAAGGATGACGATGATATTGATGCCGATCAAAGGTACTAAAGTCCAGGTTAGTATGAGGGTTCTTCGAAGAGCGATGCATGGACGCACTACGCATGAGTGTCCGCACCGCTGTAATGAGGTCTATCAATTTCGCCTTCATTCCAGCATCGTATTGGGGATTTCCATATCCTTGGTCATAACCCTGGTGGTAGCCAACGTTGGCGGCCGCAGCGGCTTGGGCCTGAGACGACGATACCCATCCAACTAAGAGAAATAGAAAGCTCTATTAATCGTCGTAAATCATACTGCAGACAGTACATACTCCGAGCGAGGAAACGGTCTTCACTCAAAACAGCGATGGCATTGACGAAGAGTAGCGCTGCATGGAAAATAGCGCCTAGTTTCAACATTTTTGACCCAAAAGAAACAATGTATAAATGTGATTAAGGAGGTGAAAAGAAAGTGTCCAAAGCGTGAGTAAATGAGCTTTTCGTGCAGAGAGCTGCACTACGACGAGGTAGGTGAAATGCAGTTAGGTGTCAGAGGGTGGTCTAGTGTGACACGTCGTGACACGTCGAATACGCGAAACTTGTTTGTGCCGTCCTCATTTTAGAAAATTCAACTCGCATTCGGGATGCAGAGTCGTTTGCAAGTTGGTGCGTGCCTACCGATTATACCTTCATGCTAATACTGAAAGGAGAACCTGCAGTTGGACATGTCTTGAAACCTCGTGTCTTTGCGACGTCAGTGGTTACACCACTAACCTGTCGCCGCTAGTACGTACTGCACATAGCGAAAGAATCGCTCTCTCATTACCCTGGTATAGTGCGAGTGGACTTAATCCTATCAACTGGATTAAGGAAAAATTTGTGCCGGGTATCCGAGAGAAACAGAGTGAAGAGGAGATCCAGGCAGGGAAGCAGCAGGCAGTGGAGGAGGGCAAGCGTAACATATTCGAGGCAGCGGCAACCACTGGAGAACTTCCTGCTACTAAACGTATCCGTGGGGATATTGGATATGTTGGCAAGAAACCTTCGAGGCCTCGGCCAACTGAGGTGCGTAAAGACGTAGTTCGGGATGGTCGTGCAGGGAATTGAAGGATGTTTTCCGAAACAGCACAAATATTCGACAGCCAACTTCAAAATCTCACATAGAAAGTTGAATATGCTTGGTCGACAAATTTCTGGCAAGCCAATCGACTACGCCATTTTGCAAATGCAGTTCAGTGAGAAACGGGCTAGCACACGCATTATGAACATGCTTGCAACTGCAAGGGATCACGCTGTACGGTACAAACGATTAACAGAGTCCAAACTCGTCGTCGGTGAGTGACTTTAACACTATCGTAATTTATAATGAGTAAATATTCTCCGTAGGAGAGGCTTGGGTGACGAAAGGCCCGAAACGCAGCAAGAAAGTGGAGGCTCGAGGGCGGGGCCATTATGGGGTTCGGATACGACCTAGTGCTAGGATGATTGTCGTTTTGAAGGAGGGTAAAACGATCGAAGAGCAACAGGCGGAAAAGCGATCACATAAACTTAAGAAGATAATCTCAGCACACCATGTCAGAGAGGACAAACCAATACGAAATCCTGGCTCTGCTTGGGCTTGGTAGTTAGAATATTTTAAATGATTATTTCTAAAAGAAGATAGAATTTGCGTCACAACTGACACGTTTTCGCGTTTCCCGTCACGACCCAAATATCAATCCACCGTTCCAACTAGCGATCCTACTCACTCGACCATGCTGTCTTCATGGTCCTTTCTGTCTCTCCTTCTTCTGGTTTACGCGTCCTCGTCTCTGGCGGCAAAAATTCAGTCATTTGAGAATACCGCCATTGTCCGAACCGTTGAGCTTGCTGGCTCTCAAGTCCACGTCACAACTACATATGCTATCAAGGCGCTTCAACCAAAAGCTAATGTTTATACTATTGCCTTCAGTGGGCTGGAAAGAGAGAAAACAAGCTGGCTGGAAGTAAGGGTCAAAGGTAGCACCGAGCTATTACCCATCGAAGAACATGATTTCAATGCCGAGAAGTATGTCAATTACCCATGAAGGCTTATTGCGACAACGCTCACTTTCTCTTGCCAGGAATTACTCGCTCTTGGATGTAACGCTTCCGTCTACATTAGGAATTAATAGCACCGCCAACCTGGTGCTTGATACCATCCAGACCCATGCAACATGGCCATGGCCCGCGGAAGTAGGGCAAGCGGACGACCAGTTGTTGAAATACCGCACGGACCTGTTTGTGCTTAGCCCGTATCGTACAGCGGTTCAGAGAACAAAGCTCAGGTGTGTCTCCATGAACGTTTTGCTCGAGTTTAAGTTGCTAATATACGTTAGGGCCACTGTTGCACAGATCATCTCGTTCACCGAACCAAAGGGACTCGAAGAATTCACTCGGGATAACACTGCATCCAAATCAGGCGCAACGGTCACATACGGTCCATACAATAACATACCTCCCTCCGCGAATAACGACTTCGTTGAAGCGCGCCAGCAACCCGTTACTATCCATTACCCTTATGATCATGCTGTTCTGGAGGTTCCGAAGCTCAAGCGTGCCGCCGAAATCAGCCATTGGGGTTCTAATTTGAATATTCAAGATGAAGTTCACATGCGCAATGCTGGTCCCACGTAAGTCTCCTGCTCGGGTTTGCCTAAGGGGAACTCACCTGGCGTGTAGTTTGAAGGGGCAGTTCTCTCGTCTGGAGCATCAAAGTCAATCATACTTCAAGCGCATTTCTCCTCAGGTCATCCCTGGACTAGTATTGCATCTTCCCGCTGGCATCAGAGATGCCTATTACATTGATACTATTGGAAATGTGTCAACGTCTCATTTGCGAGTTGCGCCCCCTGTACCGAAGGGTTCTCAGGCAACTCGGTACAGTGTCATCGAGTTGAAACCTCGGTATCCCCTCCTTGGTGGTTGGAACTACACGTTTACTCTTGGCTGGGACGCCCCATTAGCCGATTCAGCCAGTTACGACAAGAAGACAGGCAAGTATATCGTTGAAGTGCCAGTGATGATACCTGTTCCGGGTGCTGTTATTAATGAGGCAGAGGTCAAGATTATTCTGCCAGAAGGCGCCACGTTAGTCTCACAATTCAATCTACATCACCATACTTATCCTGTGAATGTAGTGACATCTCCTACGTGCCGCCTTTCCCTGCGGTCACTAACTGGATTTACACTTACAAGACCTACCTGGATACCACTGGTCGTCCAGTCTTGAGCTTTGAATACCAGGATCTGACATCAAAACACACGCAGAGCATATATGTAAGTTGGCACTTTTTTGTACGGCTTCCTCGATTGAACAATGTGTCAGGTTTCATACAAGGTTCCGTTGACAGCTCACTTGAAGAAACCTATCGCAGTCGCAAGTGTCTTCTTTGGCCTATTTACATTGGCCTTGATTGGTAGGAGAGTTAATCTTACAATTCAAAAGCAAAAAGTTTTGTAACAGTGCTACCATACAAATACATTATTGCCGTGCTTTCAGACATGACCTCCATTTTGGTTGATCCATTCCCTGTTTCAGCTATGGAAAGTCATATACTGGCAACCAGGCGATGTAGGAGCACTAGTAGGAATTATAGCACCTCAAAAGGTGAGCGGACGTACGGTGATAAGTATAAGTAAACTCCTCGCATGGTATCGGAGAAACAGTGATAGTAGAGTCCATGATTTCCTTGGCGTCCAAGATCGTAGTATAGCATGGTACCACTCCACCTCCAAACGGGACTCTTCACACCCCCTGCTTTCTTTGCTCAAGGTACCCTGCACCTGCAACAAGAGAATTGATAGTGCTTTAATCTGTCTCCCATTCAGGAAAGCCCCTCACGAGTATGGCAAGCACGGAGAGAGTAAGTACAGATAGGATGGAGATGTATATGACGATCGTGAGGTAGTAGATACGAGGCCGTGGGATGAGAAGGGAAGCCGGGTGGGCGAGCAATATAATCCGGAGAAGCATCGCTATTCAAGAGAGTCGAAAGCATGGTGTCTACGTGGAAACAGACGTTATTAGCTCCGAGTTTGAGGCGAGCACCTATTTCTCCTTCGCACGAACTATGATTACCATATTAGATCAATGTCGATCTCAGCTGACCTCATTCCACGTGATCTATTTCGACGCGCGCACCAGTTTTCTCGGCTTGCATATTGGCGCAATTGCTGAAGCATGCTTCGAAATGTCTCTATCACATCCAAGTCCCTGGCTTCTGCTCTTCCCGTAGGCAGATATTGCCCTCTTCCTAGTCGCTCATTTGCTTCAAAATTTCGCTCCAATGCCTCTGGCCAGGAACTAGCTGAAGAACCCAGGCTACCACGGTACTTAAGACGCGCACAGACTCAGACCCAAGCAAGTGCAACAAATGCATCACCAGCGAAGGATGGCTCGTCGGACGCGCCCAATAAAAGAGTCTTTCGCTCTAGACATTACGATGCGTCCAAGGCAACAGAAAAGAAGGAGGATATGCGCATGTTGGAACCCCACGTCCTGTCAGCACGGCTGAAGAAATTGTGCGACAAGGGAAATATAGACGATGCTGTCGTTATGCTAAAAAACTCTCCTCTTGATGCACAAAATGCCCCCGTGTGGAATACTTTGATTTGGGAATGCATGAAGGCAAGCCGATACAAGGTTGCCTATTCGCTATATGTGGATGTACGTCCGTCCAGATGATCTACCCTCTTACTCTTCTGATCATCAGGTTTGCTCTAGATGAAACGACGCGGGCACAGTCCCACGACGCGGACATACCAAACCATGTTGACAGGCTTTTCACGTATAGAGCATTGGTCGACACATGCCAAGCAACTCGAAAACGCTCGTACGCTCTATGACGCATACTGCAGCCATGTCCAATCTTTGAAGAAACATGAACCAGGCAGTCCCGACATCGACGTCAGCCCTCTTGTTGCCTACATCAAAATCCTCGGGGACTCTGGCAATCACCAGGAAATCTTCGACGTCTACTATTCCTTGGATGCAAGTGGACCTTACTCTGCAAATCACTTCATCTATACTTCCATGTTCCAAGCCCTTGCTACCATTGAGGGTCCCCCGGCGAGTGGTCTTGATATGACGCCAACCGCCAAAATAGCGGCAGATGCACGACTGTTATGGATGCGGATAACGAAGACCTCCAAGAAAACTCCCAACTTCCAATTTGATGGTCACCTAGTTGCTTCTGCCATTTCTGCTATGGCAAGAGGTCGACCGGTCGATCAAAACTTTGCTTTCCAGCTTCTTCGCGAATTCTTTGGATTAACCACTCCCGGGGAACCGCCTGCCATTGGCACATTGCCCCTCACATCACAATCTTTCGCAAACGCCCTCTTTTTGTGCAACATGAGTTCTCGTTATGGCAATGCTATCCACTTCTTCTCCCAACTCAAAAATCGTCCTCCTGCCATGGGTGATTCAACTATCCTTGATAAACTCCACATGGAGCAGATCATCAAGGCAATGTTGGAACTCAATAACCCCGACGTGGGACAGCGAACGCTCGAGACTCTGGAATGGATGCTCCGAGCAGAGATTACCGGCCGCAATGGCCCCAAAATCCGGCCTTCCGTATCCACTTACCATCTCGTTCTTACGGCCGCTTGGAGATCAGGTGATTGGCAGGCCGCTCTCCGGACTTTTGAATTGATGACTGGTTATCATAGCCACGATTTCATGGATGGTGTTGCTCGCGAAGCCCCTCGCTTCGACGAGCGTGGCCCGGGTAGGAATATCATGCCTACGGCGGAGGGAATGTCGGCTATGCTTCGCTCCGCCTTAGCTACAGAAAACAATGCAAATATACGACAATGCCTTCGAATCATCGATCGTCTCGGATTGGACGTAATTCTTGGAACGAAAGAGAGAGGGGTGGAGGAGTCGAGTAAGGCTGTCAAAAGCAAGCTATTTTATACAGTCAAGTTCGCTTCAGCCATGGTCAACGCCGTACAACAAGTCCTCAAACGACCTGGAAAGTTTGCGTCTAACGAAGAAATGCAGAGATGGAAGGCGTTGGAGGAAAGCGCAGAGAGGTTACTTAGCCGTTCGAATTCCGCAGCAGCATCGAAGGATTTTATACCCACAATCTCATCCTCACAAGCAAAAAAAAAAAATCGTAGGTAATCAATCCCGTTAACCATCTAGATTAGAGGGAATGTACATATTACATGTCACAGATTTTCACCTTATAATGTTGGGCTAATACTATGACTAATGTAAGCGTATTATGACATGAGCTGGACTTGAATGAGAGGGTTAGGAGTCGATATCCAACGACAAGCAGTTAGAGCTATATGTGAGTGGATGACAGTGGTTGTCAAAAGGATGGGAAGGCAGGCACTGGGAAAACGATAAGAGTCCAGACAGAATATGCAGGGCAGACAACAAGCGGCAACAAAGTCCACAAGAACAGACAAAGGATTATGACCGATGGTAGCAGGAATCAATCAAGAATGTACAGAGGTCGAAAAGGGTTTTCAATCTTCGTCAAGACCGCCCAGGGCGAGGGCAAATTAGCCGTGTTGCGCAGGTGGTTGATGCGGTCGTGAGGTGGAAAAGCAGCCATGCCGCTGCAAGAAAGGGCGGAGGAAGGTTGTTCCTTTACGCCACAGATTTGGGCCTATCTCCCGAGCGGAAAGTGTCCTTGTCCATGCTATGGAACGCGGGAGATGGTGGTACGAATGTATCTTCGGTGAGCGCCATTGATACGGGCTGGTAGGTATGGGGCTGCTCGCTAGCAGGTACATTGGCAATGTAGCTGGTCCTTGGATTCATCTCCATTGGCATTGGGGTCGCCCTTCCTGGTGGGAAGCGTGATGTCCTAGTTCGCTTGCGACGGCATAGATGGAGAGCGCCGAAGACAATGAGCACGACGACGGCGAGAGCGTTGAAGGCGATGAGGGCAAGAAGCGCGGGGAGTAACTTTCCAAGGAGCTCCAATGTCTGATTGGCTTGCGTAGATAATGCAAAACTGGGTTGGATCATAGTGCCGTTTAATCCAACGTAGGTGATGTTGGTTCGAGGTTGAGTGCCACGTAGCTTAGCAAAGTCCGATGAAGCTTCGTTGGGATCAATCAGGGACAAAAACTTCATAAATGGGTTGCCGATGCTTCCTGATGAATCGGGGTCGCCGAAATCATAAATAGTATAAACCGAGCGCAAGAAGTTATCTCCAATCAGCCAGTCACTGTCACGATTATAGCTCCCTCAGATGGGTTCTTTAATGAGGGAGGCGGTCACTCACAATTCTCCATCACCAAAAGTAATTTTCGACGGCACAAAAGAACCAATGCAGATGTCTGGTTGACCGGGGAACAACCCAGCAGGTATAACATCCAGGGGATGCAACGGGAAAACTGAACCGCTAAGAATAACTTGAGCATGAGAAAGTGATGCTGACATGCGCAGCGCACCCTATTTGGAAAGCCATATCGACCTCCTCGTCACACGGAAGCTGCCAATATCCCGAGGCTTCATCGAATCGTGCATCGGTGACGTTACCATAAATTGCTTGACAAATTTCTGTAGGAGCATATCTGTAGAAGAAGTCAGCAAGCAAGATGGGTGCCATATATAGTGGTCGACGAACGTAAACGATGAACCACTGTCCATGAGAATAACTGCCTTGTTCGAAGGAGCATCTTCTACTGTAGTTCCTGGGACAATAATGGTGTCGCCAATGATGACGGCATCCAAGAGGACGTTCCAACGACTTGGGTGTACAATTGGCCATGTTGAAATTTCCGGTTGATCTCGAATTTGTTCATACTCAGGCTCATACTCCCCTTGATGTTAAATTAGGCCATGAGCAACAACACACAACATGAGCGCACCTATTGCAAAGGTTCCTTCAACCTCGTCGTCTTCTTCCGTATCCCTGTTCAGGGAAAATGCAATAAAATTTGGCTCATTGGGATTCTGGTCGAACAAATTGAAAAGCAGCGCCCGGCCATTGGACTGGCTGGATTGATTGGCGTAGAGGTCGATATTAGATAGTGATGTGAAGCCCAGGCCAACAAGGCCATTGGCACCATAACCCAACGCTGGGTTGTCAGCCTCAGTTACGTCCAGGAAAGCTTGTGATTCCACGGATATCCTGCAAAGGATCGGATTAAAATTCACGATGAAGCGGTGACCTAAAACTAACCCGGTAAAAGCGACCGGAGCGAAGGACACATTCCCGAACGCCCAACCCATGGCGTACTAGGCGCAGAGCACTTAGAGGCAGTTGCCAAGGACATGATAGATGACTTACGGTGAGATTATGGGTTACAGGCTGGAATGGTGGTAAGAGGTAGAGTGGATGAACTAGCTGGGTGTAACTCACCGTTGTCTGGGTCACCCCAGGAATGGGTGAGCTAGACCCCTTGATCCACAGGTCGGACGAGCCGGTATCCAACTGGACGAGGTAATCTAAAACTGGGATTGGGGGACTTGGAAACGGGAAATGAGGTAATGACGAACCATTTTCACCGACTGTTATCTGTCAGATGGTGAGCACAGAGGAAGGTGAAGTTTGGATAGCAACGCACATTTGCCATATAAATTAAATCCTGTACGGAGCTGTAGTATGGGGGCCATGTTCAGGTGATAAGCAGAGAATGCAGAGTGTTGGTAACGAACGTCAGGCCGAGTGTACCGGAGTCGTCGGAACCGGAGTCCTGCCTCGCAGAGAGTGCATTGCGTGTGGAATGGTTTGGCTTCTTGATCCTAGTTATTGAGACCCTGGTTGCGGATGCAGAAGTCAGGAGGAAGAGGAAGAACGGGGAAGAGATAAGCATGTGGAACAAGTACGACTGTGAGCGCCAGTGGTATAGAAACGAATGAAGGACAAAAGATGGTGGACTATGGACCCGACTAGAAAAAAGCCAAGTTGAAGGAAGAATCAATACAGCTTGACTGAATAAATATAGATTCTACAGTGCGCTGTGATCATTCAACTCCCTGCCGGCCATGGTTTATATTTGTGCCACTACCCCACGCTCGAACCTGAATAAAATCGTATTCAATTTCACTCCCGACCGTACTCTCTCCCTCTCTTCTTCCACCTCACATGGCTTCAGCTTCTCGAAGTGCTATATTCCGTCTCATCAACGCCTCTCAGCACACGGCATGTCCGTGTCATGGTTGTCGCACGGCTACCCATGCCTTGCACCAGATGCAAACCATTAACCAACTTCGAAACTTTGCATCTCCCGTCCACAACGTTCCTAAGGAATATGCCTTCGAGGTATGGCCCATACCATACCCTTGGTATATCATTCTGAATTCGTTCAAAGGTCGCTGCCTCCAATCTGAGGTTCGGTGATGGTGTCACAGCGGAAGTGGGAATGGACCTCAAGAACATGAAAGCGCGCAAAGTACTGGATTCCCTGACATTCCCATGTTTCTCTGCCAATCTAACTTCCTCTAGGTTGGTGTTTTCACCGATCCCAACGTCGCCAAGCTCCGTCCGATGAAAACAGTAAGCGGATCACAGTCGCCCTGTGATCGAATCTAATTTCGTAATTCCATCCCGTGAGGCAATAGCTGCCCTAGAGGCACAAACTGACCTGCCTTTCGAGGTGTTCGATCGAGTAGCTACTGAACCGACCGAGGAAAGTTGGAGAGATGCCATCGCTTGGGCTCGCAAGCATGACTTTAGTCACTTCCTCGCGTGAGCATTTATTTGACGCGTCTATACGTAACAGCTAATGAACAACGCGTCTGCAGTGTCGGAGGTGGTAGTGTCATGGATACAGCAAAGGCTGCCAACTTGTAAGTCCGCGAAAATTACCTTCCATCAAGTCCCTCCCAATTCTCCACAGGTTCGCCGTATACAAGGATGCCGAACTCATGGACTTCATCAATGCCCCAATAGGCAAAGGCTTGCCTATTACTCAAGCACTTCGTCCCCTCATTGCAGTTCCAACCACAGCTGGAACCGGTTCAGAAACCACCGGAACTGCTATTCTTGATATCACTTCACGTTCTTTCAAGACCGGGATTGCGAATCGCGCGTTGAAACCCGTCTTGGGCATTGTGGTATGTTCAGTTCGTGATTTTTATCAACCCAAACGTACAACATCACATAGGACACCCAAAATACCGAGTCTTGCCCTACTCCTGTGCAAATCAGCGCTGGTCTCGATGTACTCTTCCACAGTATGGAGAGTTATACTGCGATCCCGTATGTACCGTGTTCTTTCCCATTAGATATATAATGACGTCGTTTGCAGCTACTATGAACGTACCCCTCGACCTGCCAACCCAATTCTTCGACCAGCGTACCAAGGAAGCAACCCTGTCGCAGATATATTCTCCCTATGGGCACTGCAAACTACTGTCAAGTATCTTCCTCGAATTGCTAAGAATCCCGACGATGAGGAGGCTCGACGACAAATGCTGTGAGTAAGCTAGTAAAGACAAGGACATTTTCTGACGAGACACGTTAGGCTGGCATCGTCGTTTGCTGGAATTGGCTTCGGTAACGCTGGGGTCCATTTGTGCCACGGCATGAGTTATCCGGTGCGTTTTTCATCCTCATACCATACAGCGCGCGCTGACAATGCTCTTGTAGATCTCAGGATTAAACAAGAAGGGACCGAAATACAAGCACGCGGGCTATGTTGTGGACCACCCCATCATCCCTCATGGTGTCAGTGTTGCCTTGACTGGTCCAGCAGGTAATTTCCATCCACCTCTCAGAGCCGTGGTCTCCAATAACGATCAAATAGTCTTCCAATTTACTGCGCCCTCTTCGCCTGATCGCCATCGTCAGGCATTGGCCATCTTTAACGAGACGACAGTTACAGACCCCTCCATAACCAGCATCCCAGACAGAGAAATTGGTGCCCATCTTTACGAGTCCATTGCGCGCTTCCTGGATGGCCTGGGTGTCCCCCGTGGTCTCAAGGCAGTGGGGTAAGTGCAGGACACCATTATCAGGACATGCCACTGATTATCTTCATAGCTACACAAACGCCGACATTGCTAAATTGGTTGAAGGCACTCTACCACAAAGACGAGTATTGGACCTTGCCCCCGGCATTGGCGACGTTGTCGGCTCTGACGGCAAGGAGCACCTCACCAGAATTATGGAAAGATCGATGGAGTATTAAGCATGTGGCATAGCCATGCCCAAAGTCTAGCTGTTCAGAAAACATTGCTACGTTGATTTACCTCGACTAGTTCTGCAAAATTGACCAATGTACCACCAAAGATATCCAAAGAACTGCCGTACGTGAGGTCGACTTTACCATTTGAAAGTCGGTCGACCAGACCCAAATCATCAATGGCTGGAACCAGGATTGACTACCTTTCTCATGATTGAAAGGTTCTAATCACACTTACATCTTGCACCCCCTGCATATGTCGTGGGGATGGTTGTCCATTCACCAAGCTCTGCATCATTCAGTGACGAGGCAACATTGCTTTAGGGAACACTCACTTATCACTAGTTCCTCATCGATTCCCTGACATAACCCCTCTACATCGGCAGCATGTATAAGGAATTCACTAATTCGATCAGAGTCGCTTTCTGACATAAATACAAGTGCATTACCTGCAATACGCTGACAACAAGTCCAGGATTTCTGCACCATTTGAGCCTTGTTGATACAAATAGCTTGAACGCGATCGCATACCTTTTGTCACCTCCATATCGGTAATGTCTTGCCATTTGTTCATGGCGACATACCATCTATCATCTCGGCGACGACAACTAGCGAGACCTCAACAAATGGGAGACTGCTTCAAGCATACGCCATACCTGATGTCAGCTACGAGCTTGTCCTTTCCGATTGCAGCCGACAACATTTTGAGTCGATTCAAGGAGAATTGCTTCGCAGGAAACAGGTAAGAAGTTACGATCACCTAACGCACTCAGGTTATTGACGTGAGTTGAGATAATAGGATCCTTCAATGCAAACTTTACTCGCGCCAGCATCGAGCCATTCTTGAGCATTTTCCTGAGTGATCCCGCCCCCAAGCTGTAAATGATTTGGCCATGCACTCAGTGCACTCTTAGCGGCAGCATCGTTTCCTGGGCCGAGCTTAATGACGTGGCCCCCAGTGAGGTTGTGAGTTCGATAAAGCTCAGCAAACTCGGCGGGTGATTGACTAGTTTAATGAAAACATGCGCGTTCACTATATTGAGACGAAAGGGATGACAGGGCTGTACCAGCCTTGCAACGAAATTGGTCTTGAGTTTGTCGGGAGAATCATCTGAGAGCGTGCCTCCGACAATCTGCTTGACTTGTCCTTCATGCAAATCTATACATGGGCGAAATTGACTTCGACGACGAGACGAGAACATGGTGTGACGTGGTTTCAGCAATATCGAACCGCACTTATTACGGACCGTGGGAACAACGATACAGTTGTACAAAATAAGGTTATGGACACAATCTGGAAGTCAGGACATTTGGACGTACTAGCAAGCACGACAATCCGCAAGGTGATTATCCATTTTGTTAGCGCACTGTGCCAGACGCCCTACTTCCGCACTTTTGGTGGGCTAGCCACTCAAGGTGGAAGTAATTTGATTTCAGGCTGGCGTTGCTACATCCAATCACATCTTTTGCACTATGCTCACTTACTACTCGCAGACATACTCAAAATGGTTGGGAAAGTGAAGGCATACGAGCTCCAATCCAAGTGCGCTATCGTATAATATGGACGGACGGGGCTTTGGAAATCTAACTGTTGCACTAGGTCGAAGAATGACTTGACCAAACAACTGCAGGAACTCAAGCAAGAGCTCCTTCAACTGCGGGTGCAAAAGATCACTGGTGGTTCGGCGGCTAAGCTTACAAGGATGTACGTAGACTTGGAGGATAGTGATACTGGAGGTGTTTCATGACTCTTGTTACAGCAACACCGTTCGCAAGGCCATCGCACGGGTACTGACCGTCACCAACCAAAAGGCTCGCCAGAACCTGCGCGAGTATTACAAGAAGAAGAAGTACCTACCTCTTGACCTACGAACGAAGAAGACACGGGCGATCAGACGTCGATTGACCAAGGCAAGTGTTTCTAGTGGGATGACATGACGGAAGGCTCATTTGCGCACAGCATGAGGCATCGCTGAAGACGCTAAGACAAAAGAAGAAGGACCAGAATTACCCTACTCGCAAATACGCCGTGAAGGCTTAGGGGCCATGGGTTGATGTACTTCTGTTGCGTTCACATATTGTATTGCCGGATCGAATTAGCATTGATTGTTGTGAGGCGCGGTGATTTCCAAATTTGCACTGTTGACCGACAGTGGGGTTGTCATCAACAAATTAATAATTCAAAATAAAATATTCCGTACTTGTTACTTGGTCTTCTGCTGGCCACCGATTTCCCTGTCACCACCAGCCTTACGTCTTACATCTTGCCCTCTGCTGCTCGCTGTGAAGCGTTGAGCGCGTTACAAAGAAACATAGTTCTCAGCTTAGTGTGGAATCAAGCGAGAACGTCGCAACGTTGGCTGTTTCACACAAGCACCGATCACGACCTTACCCCTCTCACGACTTGCCATGGTAAGCTTATCTCGCCGATTACTCTTCAGTCATACAACAGGAGCGCACGTGCTTATATCCAGAGGCAAGAGCGCGCGTCCTTGGCGTCTCTCAGAGTTCCCTAATCTCCATGATGTACCCCATCCCGCGCTCAAGTCTATCAAGTCATGCATCGTCCCCCAAGTCCATGCTAACTACTTCTTTCTCACAGGAAGAATCGAAAAATCACCGTGGACCCTCCCTCATCCCAAGCAGCAATCCCGCCAGTCAATATACTCTCCTCGAGAAACTGGGAACTGGTAGCTTTGGCACGGTCTACAAGGCTATGCACAATGAGTCAAAGCAGATTGTAGCCATCAAGCAAATCGGTACGCCCAGGTCTTGTTTATGTAGCCACGTTATGGACCATCAAACCCTTTCCTTGTCTCATAGATCTCGAGGACACGGACGATGATATTTCGGAGATTCAGCAAGAAATTGCGCATCTGGCCCAATGCGATTCAGAGTATGTCACGCGGTACTACGGCTCGTTTGTGGTAGCCTACAAACTTTGGATCGTCATGGAGTTTCTTGCCGGCGGGTCTTGCCTCGACTTGCTCAAGGCCGGTGTTTTCTCCGAAGGGCATATTGCCGTCATCTGTCGCGAGTTACTCCTCGGCCTGGATTATCTCCACTCAGAAAGCACTATCCATCGGGACATAAAGGCTGCAAACATCCTTCTGTCTTCATCCGGCAGAGTAAAGCTGGCAGACTTTGGTGTTGCAGCTCAGTTGACAAATACTCTTCGTCACACCTTTGTTGGAACTCCATTCTGGATGGCGCCTGAAGTGATTCGGCAAGCTGGTTATGATGCGAAAGCGGACATGTGGAGTCTTGGGATCACTGCAATAGAGATGGCGAAAGGAGAACCTCCACTAGCCGAATACCACCCTATGCGCGTTCTCTTCCTTATACCCAAGGCGAAACCACCTACTTTGGAGGGTGATTTCTCTCCAGTCTTCAAAGATTTCATTGCTCAGTGTTTAACGAAAGACCCTAATGCGGTACGCCGTCGTTCGTGCACTGATTCATGGATGATCCTAACTTTCCTTGTATGTAGCGTCCAAGCGCCAGCGAGTTACTGCAGCATCGTTTCATCAAAGGTGCCAAGAAGACTTCATACCTAACAGAACTTATCGAAAGACACCAGGAGTGGCGTGCACGTCAGCAGAAAGGGCACCAAGTTTATCAACCCAGTATCCGTAATTCAGTAGCATGGGACAATACCGTCAAAAGTGATTGGAATTTTGATACTCTACGCACCAATTCCGCGATGGGGTCATTCCGAGGAATGTCTGAAGATTTAGTTATGCCACCGGGAATGATCCTGGATGTGGATGAGGCTTATGAGGACGAGGAGCAAGCCTCGATCAACAGCGGAGCGGCTACAAAGGGTAGCGACCCCATTGTCTCTCCTATTATTGGCACAAACCCGCAAGCTGCGCATTCAACCGTTGTTATCAAGTCGGTGATTGTCAACAAAGGGGATGAGACGACCTTGACCTCAAGTGAAGAAGCTGACGCACTGCTGTCCAGTAAGTGACCTCCGTGCTTTGCCGCTATATTGGCATAATTGACCAAAAGGCAGGTGCTCCACCCGCCTATTCGGGCGGTGGTTCTCTCAGGGTCTCAAATCGGCGGTCGTCTTACGCAGAACGGACCGCGTTAACTGGGTCGGGAACTGTCATACGGGAAGCTGATCTGGGTTCTGGCATAGACACTATCCGGCCAGTCAAGAAAGTTGACCCAGCAGGTTCTCTAAGGCTTTCTGCTGGATTTGTGGGAAGTATGCGTAGAGAGGGTAGTAGCTCGTCACCGTCGTCTCCAGTATCGCCTAAGAACCTTGCTGGCGAAACAGGGAAAGCCGGGAAGGTCCTTGTTGATGATGTAGTGTTGCCCATCCTCCGTGACGTCAGTCAATTTTGTCCTATGTTACACATCCCGCTCATTCATCTCTAGGCCATTCACGACGACATGGATGCACGCGAAATTGAGTCCTTAAGCATGCTGTCACGAGGCTTCAACGAATTGAAGGATGTGAACCCTGAATTGGCCTATCGCATCATATTGGACATCCTATCAGGAATCAATGAGTATGTACTGATACCTTTGTGTACGATGATTTAAACTCAGGGGGTCTGGTACAGAAACAGCGCTGTCCGGAGCTACGTTCACACGTCGCGTGGCTTATTCCCTCACACCAAAATCACCCGCAAGAGCGAGATGACGTCCAAGGGTCTTATTGTCACAGAAGTGCAGGAAGAGCTTGCTGGACTGCCACCCACTTCCCCAACGGCGCCACCCACAGAGGAGGCCGACGAAGCCGCACCGATTCGTAAATCACCCATTTCTGAACTTCTCTACATGCGGTGGCTTGAAGGCTTGAGGATCAAATGGCCAAGCCTGTTATGAGCGTTGGAAAGCATTTCCCTTATACTGGACGTTCCGCTGGGCTTATGTACCACTGGCACAGCTTTTGATTGTCACTCCTTTAACCGATCGTATTTTTCCTTTGGCCATCATGTGGTTGTACCATCTCTTTCATAGTCTCCTGGGTTGGTTTTATGCTTCCCCTCCTTTGAGTCCTTTCGTTCTACTGTTCGCGCTCACGACCCTCACGACTCTCACGTATGCACTTATTTAACAAGCAACATTCTAAGGCATATATAATATCTACTCGGTGTCCGCATGCGTCAGCAAACTGTTCAATTGTTGTCTCCGCACACTACACTCGTAAAGATTTATTAAACGTTTCCAGGGGGTAATGCGAGAAAGGTGTCAACCATGCAGCGTCTGAGAAAAGATAGACGACAGTCCATTGTAGCTAACGAACTCTACATCGTGTGAACGACCCGTCGCCCTACCCCCTATCGGGGTATCAAGCAGGTAAATAGTGTGTATGAAGTGGTAAAGGTCCGATATAACGACAGGTAATAGTATGAACACATGTACAACACTTTGAATGATTAGTTCCATAAAGAAAAGTCAAAGGAGGAAGTAAAGAAAATAATAAAAGTTTGCCAACCATCCGATAGTTACAGTTCTAGATCCAAGATTCCTTTATTGTGTCAACTTTTATATAGCGGCTGTTAGTCAGTGTATCCATCGAAACCTAAATTAAGTCCTGGTGAGAACTTGCCGTGAGCGGTGAATGAATGCGTAAGGGGGCAGGAAAAAGTGTCGTAATGATCAAATGAAAAGCAAATATCCGAAAGGGGGTCTAGTCCATTGTCAAATACTCCGTTATTGTCTGTTTTCTCATCGTAATTGTCATGCACACAGTGCAACGATGCCTGCAAAGAAAAGTGCCATGGAGAGGGGACGGGAATGTTCCCATAAGCTCGAGGCAGAACTGTCGTCGTTGCTTACGTCTGTTGGGCTTGCGGTGGTGTCGGGTCTGCGCTGTGGTTAGCTTTGATATCTGGAGTGCATAAAGTGAACGACTTACTGAGGGCGTGAACCGCTATCACTGCTGCTGTCGTCCGGCTGGTCCTCCCCATCTCCGTCAACATGAACATCGCCTTGGCCATCACCCTGACCACCACTCTGACCATCACTCTGGCTATCGTCGCCGTCGCTAGAGCCACCCGGATTGCCTACGGTGCCAAATTTGACATCGTCTGACGACGAGGATTGTGCATTTTGATACACGCGATCACCGTCAACAATACGGGCCAAGGAGTCCGCAGTCCAGCCGTTAGCCGCAATCAGCGGGTACGTGGTCTTGAAGGCCTCTACTGTATAATTTGCAAGCTCATGCTCAAGGATAACGAGCCCTGGGGACTTGGGACCTGGTAAATTAGATGAAGCGACCAAAAAATGAAAGACCGCTGGAGCACACCTGTATACCATTGAGTCAGTTGGTCTTCAACTTCGTCGAGAGTACTGCCCCCCTGGGTGCCGATCGACCAATCCTCGGAACTATCAGAAAAAAAGCAATATAAGAACAGAACTCGACAACCAAGCAATGTACACGAATTTACATACTCTTGGTTCCAAATGACGGTTACAAGACCAAACACCTGCCGGAAGGGGAGTTGTTATGGTGGCGCACTGGTAGCATGTGGAAATTGGTTGATTACCTCTTTAGCAATTGCCCGCACTCTGTTATCTGAGTCACCGTATGGTGGACGCCAAAAGCGGGGAATTCGACCGCCCGTTGAATTTCGGATCAGTAGCATCGTCCATCCAAGCTGTGTTAGACGACAATGAGCGAGAAGTTCAAATGGCATAAACGATGTGCCTCACCTGTCCTACCACATCGAGATTGTCCAAGGTGGTCATAGGTGGGTGATTCCACGTGTGCACGGCAAAATCATGATCTAAATCGAATGCCCTCTGGAAGAGGTCTGGTCTGCCCAAAATATTCATGCCAATCATAAAGTGGGTAGCTTTCTGGTTATTCGCAACCAAGAAATCGAGGAGTTCGGCTGTTGGCTGAACACCTTGTCAACAGACAGTTCCCTTTATAAATTGGAAATGAATTCTCACAGCAAGAGGGCCATCATCGAAGGAGATGGCAACACGACCATCAGGGCCATCCCAAATGTCATCCGGGTGTCTGCACTTGTAAGTGGATGAACAGACTTCTGGGCCATTGGGGTCAATGCCGTCAGGGTACACCGGATTCGTATTAGGTGTGCTGTGGGAGGGCGGGATATCAGGGATGAGCCCAGCACTAACTGCATTGTTGAGAGCATCAACCCAGTCCTGCGGCAGGATTGCCGGATCAGGGGAGGGACCAGGCCAACCCATAGTCCATTCTGCAAGCGAATGAGCTATAATCTGGGATATTAGCAGCGGTTCTATCGATGCTTACCAGGACTGCCCACAGCCGGGTAATCTGTGCCATCGCCCGGAGCGCGAGGAAATAATGCATGGGCTGCATGGTCATCGCGTTGATGCCATGCTAACGGTAGAGCCCTTGGGGATGCATGTCCATGGTTCTCATGAGAGTCATTGTCTGTTGGTGCCGCATTAGAGAGAAGGGGGACCAGGAGAAGGACAAAGGTCGAAAGCAGCCTGCGGCACGACATGGTGAGCCTCTCGGAGTCCTTCTACAAGACTGGAGGATTGGCAGAGTGAGAAGACCAGGTGGAGAGGAAAGGAACTGAGGAAAAACTCAGCCTTGTATAAACGCTGCGACCCTGTCATATCACCCCTTGACCGGTAAACGCAAATGGCTTGTTGACAGATATCTTATTTTTGTAATGAACTTATTTTGGTGCCTCTTGACATACTACTACAACAACTTGAAGGCCGTGCACAGCCCGGTACGGTCATATTGGCCCTTCGCCTGTTTTGGGTCCTTCGCCGCAAAACACGCCCAGAGAGAAAACAACTTCTCGTCCTACACAGTGCTATTTTCCAATAATTATAAATTGTCATCATGCAAGCTATTTCAAAGTTTTCTATCAGGCGGCTTAACGGCAGAGTTCGCTCCTATAAGTACCACAATATCAGGCACACGAGGGCAAAGACCTCCGATAGATGCTATATTGGGAATGACGGTAGCAATTCTGAGTACCTGTGTCTAATTACGCCCCTGGCGCTGGGGCTGGAGAAGGGGCATTTGAACCCCCTCCACGATACGCGCTCCGCAGCACCAATACCCCGTTCTTTAATTGTGCCACCTCTTTCACTAATCGAGTAAAATTGCTCCTCGTGGCTTCATCCACCAAATACGACTTGAAGTGCTTTAGGCAATCCCTTGTGGTCGCATTTGGTGTATTTCTCAGCCACTCAATCACCATATTGTCCTCCAGTTCACCATCTGGTGTCGTGCGCTTCTTCTTCTTCTGAGTTCCACTTGCCACACCATGGGCAGGTGCCCCGGTAGTCGGCAACCCATCATCCGCAGCCTTGCGCTTAACCCCATTCAACTTTTGTAACTGCTGCGTTGCTCCCGCTACAGGTGTCGTCATACGAGTGTTCCCAGTTGGGCTTAAAGGTCGGGATGGACTATTGTCCCGACTGATGCTGGGTTTGGGTGTGCTGAGACTCGTTGCCCTCTTCGCTACAAGAGAATGTCCGCCCATGGAAGGTGATGCCGTCGGTGATTTTGTAGACGGCACCCCTGACCGAGCATCTGTTGGCGTTGCGTCTGTACGGGCAGAGCCCGCCGCCGTTGTACTTGATGATGGCTTCACGTCCACTTGTTGCGATTGTTGGATAATGGCAGGCTCTCCCGCTATTACAGGTAGTTCCTCGTCTTCTTCTTCTTCCTCCTATACGCTTTTTAGCACTTTGTATGCATGACCCTTATGGTCTACTTACGGAACTTGCATATGGATTCTTTTCTTCATCGCTCTCATATGCGTCGTTTCCCTCTCGATTTCGAATGAGCTTTTGCATCGCTTTCGCTTGCTTACTCATTGTGGGTAGCTCTTCTTCCTCATCGGACTCAATAATATTGCTGTCTCGCTGCTTGTTAGCAATCTTATATTCGCGTTTCAAGCGTTCCTGAAAAGACATCAAATGAGTTACGTTGTCAAGCAAAAAACTGTACGCATACCTCAAGCTCTTTGGTCTCCTCGTCGTCCCCATCGAAATCCATTTTATCGTCATCATCGGCAAACTCTTCTTCAAAAACCATTTCGTCCAGATCACCATCCTCACCTGCCTCTTTCTTCCTGCGACCCGAATCACCCGCCTCCTCATCATCGCCGAAGAGATCCCTTCCACTATCCACAGCTCTGAGTCGCCTACCACCTGGGCCTAGACTCTGCCCTGCATTGTATACCAGGGAGCCGTCGAGCGCAACTATACGCCCTTCGGCTTCGGCCTTGAACATAGCCGCCGTGGCTGCTGAAGGTCCTCTACCGCCATTGCGAGAAGCTAGCCAGCGTGCAGGATCTCGTTTTTGTTGACTAGTGTACTATTAGATGGTGTAAATGACGTGGTAACTCGGCTGAAACATGAAATGCACTTACAAACTGCTCAACGTTCGCGGTGTCTGTAGGCAGATCATGCCTCATCTTCTTTTGAAACTTATACCACCGGTGCGCAGGAACAAACTTGAACACGTCATTCGCGGCAGGCATGAAGAAGGCATGCGTCTCAGATTTTGAAGCCTCCTCCATCTGACCGACCCAGACTTCCTTGCCTGACGAGTCCTCGATAACCCATGGATATCTCTCTTCCCTTCGTAGCTGGCGAACTTCCTCTGGAACGTAGAAAACCTGTCTGGTCTTTTTCTGAAACTTTTTCTTTGCATTCTGGGTCGCTGCTCCTTTTCCTTTCCCATTAGGGGTGCCACTCCCAATCGTAGTGGAAGAGTGTATTGGCTTGCCCTCCGCATCTACCATCACAACATTTCCATCCGCTCCTATCACAGGCTTTCCGTCGGGCCCCAGCATTGGACCAACTGCCTGCGGGACAGTCGTCGTGGCCGGTTCATCTCTCCTTAGATCCTTCCTGTTCAATTTGATAGGACCTGTCCATTCCGTTATCTCAACTCTTTTTCTTGTGTCGAACTTCATCACATCGTATTTCCAGCCATTCAGCGCGGACGACATGAGACGATAGTCAGTGTAGTCTGTATTAGGTAGCTGAAGTTCCTCCTCATCATGAGTCGGAGGTGGCCGCGGTTGGCGGGTGGCAGGACCTGGAGGTCTACGGGGAGGTGGAGGCTGGTGTTCCTTCTTTCCATTTTTCTTAGGATGGAAGAGAAGGGCAAGGGAATGCTTTGGTGCCATAATATAGCTTTCTGAGCAATGAAGTGGCAACGGTGCTGACGCAGCTGGATGATGGTATACAGTCAAAATTAAACGACAAGCTCCACCGATTTACAGCCTTTCTTGAGGCTCACGGAGAGTGGTATGTTGGAGATGTTGAGGCCAACTCGATGACTTGGATCAAAGGCACTGCGCCGTGGTTCACAACAATCCCAACTGATCGCGTAAGCCTGCACAGCCACAATCGGTTATTGTTTCACACACAATGGCAACGAAAATTTGGTATTTACGACGGTCTCCATAAATCCATACCAAGAAACATCCAGCGGGCCACCCTGATTATACAAGAACAACGCATCCTATTGATACATAGTAAAGGGGTGTACTTATATATAGCACAAAAGAAATTCAACTATGAAGGGGGTGGTTCTGCCCGGTTGAGCGTCCCATTCTGTGTAGGAGGCGCAAGAGCTGTCGCACCAGCCGGAAATCCATTTTGTGACGAGTTAGGTCGTGAAGGCACCGTCTGCGACGGCGGATGGGGTGGTGGAAGTGATCCGGGTGCATAGGGGACAGGCCCTTGTCCGTAAACTACGGGGTGTGACGGCCCACCTGGAAATGGTGGGGCAAGGGCACCTTGTCGGTAGCCGTCGAGCTCATGTCTTAGGATATCTATCTCTCGCGCCATGTCCTGATGGCTTTGCTTCAATTGGGTGATAAAATCAATGGCTGCGTAAAACGTGTTAATATATCGCGCACGACTAGTCACAGCACACTCACCTTTACTAAGAATTTCCCATTTGCTTGCCTTCATCCCTCTGTCAGCTGGAAGTTGATCTCTCAGCTCGTCAAAAAGGTCCTTCATCTCCTTTCGGCGTTTCCTCTCGGCCAGCTTATGCGACACCCGGAGCTCCGGGGATCGCGAATAGGGCGTCGCCCCTTCCTTTTTCGCTGAGCCGGGTGCTGTCGAAACTGATTGGCCAGGTGGAGGTGGGGTTTCATCTTGGCCAGGTGGTGTGGCCGAGGGTGGTGCAGTAGGCTCCTGACCTTGAGGTTGACGCGAAGGGGGACGCGACCTGGAACGTAGAACCCGTGATGGGGATGGGTTGTTGAGAGCGTCGGGCACAGACAAGCGTCTGTCTGGAGGGTAATTCAGGGGTGGTATCATGATGGAGTTTGGGTGATTGGCGTCAAAGTTGCGGGAACTATTGTGGACATTAGTGGAAAGGTCCCCCTCGGTCTGCATCGTAAGTGCAGTCGGGTGATCAGGCGGTCGGGAATTGGGAGGCCACGCGAAAGTAGCGATACCTGGAGGCGGCCGGGCATGCGGTGACTCACCTCCGGTGAACGCCGAATTGAAGCCACTGCCGGTTGCCGCATTTGGAAACAACGATGCTGCAGAATCTCGTCTCCCGTTCAATATCCATGGAGGTGGCCCTCGAAAGTCTGTCGAGTTACGGCGATCATTCAGGCTTAATTGTGCAATTCTTTGTGTGTCTATCGCTGACCCTCTCCTCTTCGGCGCCGGTCCATCCAGATCTAGGTCCATTGCGCTTACCCCAGGTCCAATGAGTTGAGGGTCTATCTCTTCACCCACAGGTGGGAACACCCCTCGATCTACAGACATTTTACGCTTCAAGCCATGCGGCGAGGTTGATAAATAAGGATCCTGACCGGCAGCGATTGAATGCCGTCTCATGGTGTAGTCAAAAGCTGGTACATCACGGGAACGTCGTAAAGGAAAGCCGTCTTGTGTGTCGCCATCCACTACCATTTTATGCCCCTCATCGTTTCTTTCGGGCGAGGTAGCTGGAAAACATGGAACCAAGGACGGGTATGGGATGAGAATAAAACCGGACACCCGCGTGGCGCTGACTGACCTGATTCGCTTGCCGAACTTGTTCGCCCTGACGGCCTCCTGAGCTCTTCGGACAGGGGAGAGGGGTGACGGGTACTGGGAGCCTCATGGGTAGGCGAATGCAACAGCTTTCGTATGTGGGCACTGGGCTCCATGCAATGGGGTGGTGGCTCGGTGTAAATGTAGGGGGAGGTTGGGCGCGGATCTGTAGACAGTACTTTTGAAGTATGTTCGTGGATTAGCATGGATCCAGCAGGGGCAATCAGAGAATCTTGTTGTGGTCGGTAGCTTGTATTGAGCTTCGGCATTGAATTGCTTGAAACAGCATGAAGAGAAGGGTCGGTTATTGAACCTCTACGCTGGCTTTGCAGGAACTCTAATGGAGCGAGGTCTGTGATGGGAGAATGCTTTGATGCAGAATTGTGTGGTGAAGGATGACTAGTAGGTGGACTTGGATGATGACTGTCATGAGCGTTGGGCATGGCTGGCGCGGGGGGGTGGGATGGGGAATACTGGGAAGGAGAAAGAGACAATTCGACGATGGACTTGAGTTTTCAGAACTTCGTGGGTTTGAGATCCAATACGGTAGCGTCGCGTGCTCCATCCGAAAGTAGTTATATTACCGGACAAATAATGACAACGTGCGACTCTGCCACCAGCATCCTCCACGTTGTGTGCTATACATCCGATTAATTACCATCCCAGGGACAGCCCACTCATTTCTAGTCCATATCTCTCCTCCACCGTTAGTTCCATCACTCGCTCGTATTTTTGACTATTCCGTGTCATTCTCCCAGGTCTTGCTTCTCGCCCTAGTCGTGCCATATGCACTTTTTCCCTTTCATCTTCTGCATCTACCATATGCCGGAACCATCCTTCGTAGTCCAACTGAATCGCCGAGTGTCTCATTGTCCTCATTCCCAATGGCAATCGACCCCGCAAACTCTGTTCAATCCTTTTTTTATGATCCACGCGAGCGCGGAACAGCGCACGCGGCCGAAATGAGGGGTGCCTGTTAACCAATAGCAACGGATGTCCTCGTGCCACTCCGCGTTCGAGAATACCACGTGCAAATCGTATGGCAAACGAAGCAATGTCTCCATCTCGATCATGTAATCCAAAACGCTTGTCATCCCTCGTGGAGGGATACTCGAGCATTTTATAACCGATTTCATCGTCGGCGGTTGTTACTCGCTGCGACGCGAGTGCCTATGTGTAATGGGATCCTCCATGAGTGCTCCCCTGATTACCGTGATATAAAACCATACCTGCGATGAATTCATCGGATCTCGAGCAAGATGACTGTCAGTAAAGGAGATTAGATCAGCACTATCAGATATTTTCTCCAATAGTATTCGCTCCTCGCATGCGCTAAGCATCCTTTGCTCCCCCCCATTGAGTGATCCCGGGCTCTCCACAAGGTGCCAGTCATAACTGCCGTCGTCTGTTGCATCACGAGACTCGTGTGCACCACATTTGGTCTGGTCCTGATCTGTTGCGTTGACACACCACATCTGAAGATTGTTAATAGCCCTTCTAAGGTCCGGTACGGGCAAGTCCCCATTCGCAGAGACCCCAGAAGTTTCAGGAAGATCAATTGGTATAACTTCAAACGTTGACTCATAAAGCTTAACTAGGGACTGCCTTTCAACTTGGGCACCCTCTGCGCAGCATATGGTCTGGAGATAGGAAGCTGCAACCGGTGGTGGACAAGGCTGATAGGTCAACACGGCCTGAAGCGGCAGGCTATCCAGCGGAACCAAGCTTATGTCTGTGAGAGTACTGTTAGCCTGGTACAACAAAGATGAAACTCGGCACGAGTACCATTACACGTGAAAATTACTGGCCGCTTGCAGTTCCGTATGAAATCAATCACAGTTGGCCAGAAATTGACGTCGTCCTTGAATAAGATGTCAACTTCCTCGAGCAAAATGATGGATTGTTGAACCGCTGGCTGCTTGTTGTGGAACTCGGGAGGGTTGTCCGATTGTTCCTCGCATGGTGCCATTGGCTGTCCCGTTGCACTACTGTCCATCAGTCCATTCTCTTCTTGCATGGTCCCCAAAGGGTTCCCCTGCGGTTGAAAAGCTACCCCTACACCATCACACTCCATCGTAAACACATTAGGTGGCATCCGGCTTATTGAACGTCCATCTGCCCTTGGGTTTGTATTCCTCACGATGTGGTTCCTGCCAACATCACCCACCAGATGATCGATGTTAGCTCCGTTTCGCCTTCCTATCCCTGGATACACTTCGAAAACCTCCCACCCCAGCTCTTCTGCGCAGGCAAACACGGAAGCAGTTTTCCCAGACCCATGAGGTCCCACCAGTAGAATAGCGTTTGTGAGATAATCGTCAAACGGTTTTGATCCCAGAGCTGAAGAGCGTGAGCCAAATACCTGAGGTGGGTCAGGCTCTTCGTCGTCAGACAATTCCCATGGTGGAGGATCGCTGGCTACATCAGTCCAGTCTCTCTCATCTGAATCCGGGTCTTCAATCCTTCGTTTCTTCCGAGCTTTGAGCTTCGATGTAGTACGAATAACATGGGGCCGCTTTATACCACGGGGATGACTGCTATCTTTCCGCTGATTGGGCTTGGCTTCCTGTGTAGGTAGACCATTACTCGTTGTATCAGAATGAAGCATGAGCGCTTGCATCCACTCCCGTAGAAATAGGGAGTTTGCTTCGTTGCCTAGCACATGAGAGGCCTTGATTGGGCGCCATCTGTCAACCCATAAGCGCCCGTCAGAAGAGATGTCATGACCGGTGTGAATCAATTCCATCAAGCATTGGATTGCGGGATGAGACTGGAGGTGCTCTTGTGGTATAGTAGAGAGATAAGCAGTTCTATTAGCAACGCCAGATGCCAATGAATGTGAGACTCGAGCTGGAGCGTGTGGAGCATCAAGATGGAATAACGTGTCGAGTGGCAGTAATGGAGTGGGAGATGCGGCTTTGCGATCGCGATGACGACAAAGAAGCCCCCCAGATTCCGTGCAATGAAAACTTGTCTGCGAACCCTTGACGTGCTGAGAGTCTCTTTCTGGGTAAGGCACATCCATAGCTTGCTTACTCCGACGGGAGGGACTCCAACCAATTGAAGTGAGTTGGGTGGCTCGAGGAACGAAGATGGAGTACATTGGCTTGGATGCTCCTTTGGATCCAAGGACCCTCATTTTCGGCGGCTCTGGCTCTATCATGATAGGATTATGCTGGCTTCCTACGCTGATGGCGTCGTCAGTGTCATTTCCGGGGGTCTGAGGCGAGGATGGAGGGCCATTCATGCTAGATTCATCATCTATAATTTCAATGACTTCATGATTGGTATTTTGTGAGTCGCTTCGTGGTACTTGAAAACGGGTTGCGCGTAATAGTTAGCTCCATCACTAGGAAATTATAGTCGGCTTACTGGATTCCTCAGATGGTGGAATCTCGGATGTGGGTAACACTAGAGCCTCGGACCCACTTTCTCCGGTGGTCACAGTAGTCATCTGCTGCTCATTCCTGCCACTGGGAATCTGAGCCTTGGAGAATAGATGAACGAGAGTTTGCTGACCACCTCTAACTGGCTACGCCTCGTCAAAGTACAACTCATTGAATGAGCAGAAACTAATCACCTTCGCCTTTTGTGCTCTACTCTTCCTTCTTTCTGACATTCTAACAGCGAGTGGACAAGGTACAGAGAGAATATGAACTTGTGGACGCAGATAAAAACCTCAACCCGATACGCGCTCTCGCTCTCTTTGAGTGTCGCGTCACGCGTATTTGGGTCGACATTCTCACCCTTTCCCTAATTCCCGCGTTCATCTCCAATGCTCCAGTCCGAATCTCATCAAGCCACCCTTCGTTGGTTAACCCAAGAATATCATGGTATGCTTGCCACAGATTACACGAGCAAGGTTGGCGAATATGCGTACTAGAGCAAAATGGCACAGCAATAGAAACACTGTCGCAGCCCCCCACTCCCGTCGAGTTTGCGAGACTTGTTCATGTATCTCGACCGGTAATCATTCGCAATGCTAGGGTTCGTCCATAATATGCCTGCATGAATACCCTTCAGTAATCCTCGTAACAAAGCTCTCATCACCTGATCTGTGGTCAGACGAGTTTTTGATCAATGCGATGGAAGGAAGGGAAGTATCGATTGCCGTAACACCCAATGGGTAAGAAGTCCCACATTTTATGATTTTTTAAAATATGAATCACGCACTACAGACGTGCGGATGCAGTTACAATGGCCACAGATGGTTGGGATTATTTTACGGAGCCCCATGTGGAAAAGATGGGCATGCACGAGTTCCTCCAGAAGCTGTCCGCATGTAAGATGTACTGTACTTCATGCAACCACACGTTATAACCCCCTCAAACGCCTAGGTGGCCCTGCTGAAGAGATTTGCTATTTACAGTCACAAAACGGAAATGTTTTCTCGGGAACGAAATCTGCAGATGAGTCCGAGTTTACACCCCTGCAAGCAGGTGTGCCAAGTGACATACCTTGGTGTTCTGAAGCTCTGGGTAAGTAGATGTAGCGGCAGTGTATCGAGCTTAGTCCACCACCAGGCTCCTATCAGGATATCAGCCAGACGCTGTGAACCTGTGGATTGGAAATGACAGCAGCGTCACGAGTATACACAGTGGTACGACCACCGAATTATGGAAGCATCAGGATACTAATTTATGATTTAGACCCTTATGAGAACATTTACACTGTACTACGCGGAAAAAAACATTTCACTTTGTTGCCTCCCGTAGAGGGTTGGTGTTTGAAAGGTCCGTTTACACGAGTAGTTGTTATCAGAAGCTTACATGGCCTCTCTCATGTGTCAGAGCGCCTCTACCCGCACGCCACCTACACGCGAGGCTCGGCGAATCAGCTTATATTGACCCCATCTGGTCCGAATACACCCTTTGTTCGTTGGTCATCTATCATGGATCCACATATGCCCGGGAAACTTTCTGCCGACGCACATCCCATTTCAATAACGCTGTTTCCTGGCGATACATTGTACTTGCCTTCAGGTTGGTGGCACCATGTAAGGCAAAGTGGGGGCATAACTATAGCATTGAATTGGTGGTATGACATGGAGATGCGTGGCATTTATTGGGTCTTGCTTAGCTTCATACGAGGGATAGATGTCCCCAAATCTGAGGAAGATGTGGAAGAATAGTGTGATGTGACACGTGACACGATAAATATTAATGGATTTTGCGACTTGAACTCCATACCAATGGCCAAGGACAAATCTGAAAAGAAGGAAAAACGTAAAAGAGAGGAAAACGCTGAAGCAGAAGCCATGGATGTGGACGTAGAAATGGAAGAAGTTCCCTCTGTGAGCACTACCATACTCGAAGCGTTCTCTCAATGCTCAATGGCTTTTGTTTCAGTCACCGAAAAAGTCGAAAAGTTCCAAAGAGGCGAAGGAGGAGATATCTGTAAATATAGAGGATCTCTCCCCGCTAGCTCGGCCCCTGGCACAGAAAAAGCTCGTCAAGAAGCTACATAAAACAATCAAAAAAGGTAGGTCAATAATGGACGAGCAAACGGCCTGGCATTTAACGGTCATTCCACTGGATAGCATCGAAGGCACGTCAAGTGAAAAGAGGTGTCAAGGAGGTCGTGAAGGGCATACGGAAGGGTGAAAAAGGGTGAGATTCAATCTGTACGATGCTCCTTCTTGTGTGACCTTGATTTCTGCGCAGGCTGCTGGTACTTGCTGCCGACATCAATCCCATTGACATAATATCGCACCTACCTATCCTAAGCGAAGAAGCCAATATCCCTTACGTGTTCGTAGCTTCAAAGGAGGAGTTGGGACACGCCAGCTCGACAAAGAGACCCACAAGCTGTGTGATGATATGTCCAACTCAAAAACGGAAAGCCAAGACGGATGGGGAGGACAAGGAGGATGACTACGAAGAAATATACTTTGAATGCTACAAGGAAGTAGAAAAGTTGGATAGCAAGGTAGTGTTCTGATAGTTTTAATAGCAATGAACTAGCACATGGCTTGTGATCTTTGGATGGCAACCGTATGATACTGACCCTTGTAAGCGACCCACTGGGCATTTCACACGATCATCAACATCATCACTCCCTGTTTCCCACTCGTCACCACTACCATCACCTCCGACGTACACGTCCACAAAATGTCTGCTGTCCCCAAAGCAAAAGGATCCAAGACCGCTGGCTCCAAGGCAAAAAACAGTACCGATGCTTCGACTAATGGCACTACGACCCCAATTACTGCCACTGACAAAAACGTCACGTCCAATACTACGTTGCTTGAATATGCCAGTGGAAGGCCTGACAAGAAGTTCTATGATGAAGAGCAGGACAAAATAAAATCTGAAATAGCTTCTCAACAGGCCAAGCTTGTTCGTATATCATCCTTAAATTCTCTTTGTTCCACGTCGGTAATTTCTCCGCTGTCATTAGGCTGCAGCTAAGGAAAAACTATCCGGCGCTTCATCGGGGAATAGTAATGAACGAAGAAATGCGCTTCGTTCCGAGATGCAGCAGATTCGTGACCAGCAAGGCGAAAACAAAACCTCTCGAGGCAAGTTGTTTGATCAACTCGAGACCTTACAGAGTGGCATTCAAAAGAAGGTAGACTTTCTCTTTCGGCCAATCCCCTTGCTTCAGTACTCATAATCTCGTCAAGGTTAAAGATCTTCAGGCAGCCAAAGCAAAGACAACGTTCAGGACAGTGGCCGAGCTCGATGCCGCAATTAGGTGCGTATATCCTACGCTCCAGTTAAATTACTGCGTGCTCATTGGAAATCAAAAAACCAGTCATCTGCAAAAGCAGGTAGAATCCGGAACGCTCAAGCTTGTAGACGAGAAGAAGGCCCTACGAGACATCACTCAGCACCGTAACGCGCGTCGTCTTGTCGAGAGCTTCCAAGCGGACCAAGACGCCATCGATGCCGAACGAGCAAAAGCGGAAGAATTGCGCAAGCAATTAGATGATCCTGCAGCCAAGGCCCTCTCGGAGCGCTATGAGGCTATCAAAACTGAGCTTGACAACCTCAAGAAGCAGGACGATGAAGTATACAATAACCGCAGCAAGCTCATCGAAGACCGTGAGCAAGTCCAAGCGGTTATCAATGAGCTATACAATCAGAAACGCGAATCCGCTCAACGTTTCCGCGATGCAAACGAGAAATATTGGGCCAAGGTCCACGAAGACCGTGCCCGAAGAGAGGAACGGTTCCGTAGTCAGCGGGCAGCTGAACATTTAGCCAAAAAGCGGGAGGTTGCGCAACGGCTGAGGGAAGAAGCGGAGATCCCAGCTTTCCAAGCCCAGATCGAGGATTGTCAAACGCTCGTCGACTTCTTCTCTGGGAAGCAGACAGCCAACGTGACTCTGAAGTCAACGCAAGCCGCTACCGCCTTACCGAATGTACCCAAGCTGGAGCCGCGCAAAGTCGACAATATCCCAGAAGGTGCAATTGTACGGAAGAAGAAGGGAGAAGAGGAGGAAGCCTACTTCGTGGCTGGCAAGGGAAAGAAAGGCGGCAAGAAGGGAGGAAAAGCTAACGGCTCCGCAAATGGATCTGTTACTCCCACCAGCGCTGCCAGTGCTGCCGCTAGCACTACAGACAAACTCAATGTTCCCCTTCCTTTCCTATCTGCAATCTTGTCGCTATCCATCCCTCCTCCCGCTTCAGTGGCGGATGTTCCACGGGTAATCGAGGACCTCAGCACTAAAAAGGCTTGGTTTGAGGCGAACCAGGCTCGAGTTACTGCAGAAAACATTGACAAGGCTGAGGCAGAGATCAAGCGTCTCGACGGCGAGGGTACGGATACGCCCTCAAACGACGATGTTAATGGTGCTGCAGAGCCGGACCCCACGCCGGTGGCAGGTGCTGTTGATGCCACGGTACCAGCTACTCCAGTAGCTGAACAACTTGAAGCAGTGGCAGCCAATGCTTAGTGAAGGAATGTCCAATATCAATGCCCACGTATCACGTTCCTATTTTGCCTAGCGGATGGCCTTAGTTACTTTATCGCGCTTAATTCAAAAGCCACAAACTCATGTGCCTTGTGTTCAGTGGCAGGATGGACAATCTTATATATTGATAAACGAAAAATCCGAGCAAAGAGCAAGATCCTATACATCATTAAGGAGTGTGAAGACACAAACAGGTAAAGAGATGGAGAATCACAGGGACAGGTAGAGTGATACAGCGTTGAATCAATCAGATATATATTGACAAAAAAGTACGGGCGATGAGGTTGCGGCGCATAGCCATAAGCACAAGAATGATGCACAAATTAATATTCAACAACCCAAACGGTAGGCAAGAAAGCAAGGCAATAAGTTCTTGATAAGGAATAAAGGGGGTGGCTGAAAGCAAAGATGCAAGAATGGACAGAGGGTGAATGAGGATATGAGGTGCGTCCTATTTACACACCGGATTGCTGTTCCGTTTTGACTGAATCCGAGGTATCGTGTTCAGATTCACTACCTGGCGTGCTTGTTGCAGTAAGACCTAAGTCTTGAGATGTGAACCCAGCAACGTCAAATGAGCTCCCCGGGCCTGGGTAGTCTGGGAAGTTTAGGCCAGATGCTTGAACAGATGGAAGTGGGTCATCTTGCGGTGCAGCTGTGTCCATGTAGGTCAACGAGCCGTAAGCATCAGAGTTGAATGAGGACGTGGGATCAATAGAGGCGCCCGCGTAGTTATCTTGCTGAAGGGCGGCCAACATACTCGATGTCGTGGGAGTAGTCATCATGGCCGTTGTACCGTATCCACCTGATCCGTCCATTCCCAGGTTGAAAAACTGTTGCTGCATCACTGGCTCTACTGAAGCCGCTACCGAGTTTGTTGATAGGGCTACATTACGCAACACGTTTACCGCGATCCAATCGCTGAAAATCGAACTCTAAGCATCAACCCCAATAAGGTTTAACAAGAACTTACTCTAAGAATAGTTTCAGAATCTGGAAAGCACCAAAAGCGGGATCACTTCTAATCGTCTGGGAGCAGAGTCAATACGCGATACAACCCCGTTGAAAACAACTCACCAAGTCTCTCATCACTTGACTTGTAACATAGCCCCATCTAATGAGGACGCTACGAGAGCTCATGGTGGCCCTATCCTCGGAACCGTTATGATGTACCCGGTTCCCACCCATCAGTCGTTCACAGCACTTATCTGCCCACGACATAACATCCCTGACCGGTTCAGGTGTCTTGCTCAGACTTTCCAACAAGGCCATGAACTCGACTTCCAATAGCTGAACCAAATCTTCATGCCTGCAATTACAAACTAAAGCGGATTGATTGCGAACGGATTCAAAGTCGACTTTCTGCCAAGAGCGGCGCATGTCGGCTAATTGCTTTTGATTGGTTAAAACGGTATTCAGAGCCTGGGTAACTTGATATATATCAAGGAAGCGCACTGATATCGTATGGTGAGGATCCCAAATTACCTCACGATACATATGGGTACTCACAAACAAGGTGTCCAAAGCGAGCGCCTAGTTCAACTTTTGGTTCAACGAAAGTGTTTCCGTAATTCTCGAGGGCGATTAGTAGGATCTTTTCCATCTTGTTGGCTAGTTGTCGGAGACTAGTAATAGATGCCGAGGGAATCGGGGAGAGCATTTGAGATCGTAGGATCTCCAATATTTCCTAAACGATAAAACTCGTCACTATGTGAGAGAGGCGGAAAAAATAATACTGACATCGTATACAATGGCATCAGCCTTCGCCATGAGGCCGGCAATTGCAGGTGCATGAACAACTTCTCGGTGATGGCCAACTAAATTGGTCCAGAATGTTCGGAGATGCATCTCAAATTGATCGAATCTGAATGATCGAACGCTCTCGAGTAGTGCATCGAGATGATCTTGGAACCATCCCCACACCTCTCTTGCTGCTATGCTATGAGGTGTAGTAGATGTTGCACCAACAGCTTCGTCGATAGAAGGGAAATGGAGGAGTTGTCGGACGGAGATTGGCTGAGTGGATGTGAGGTAGGGCACGGGGTTATGCGTGGGAGCGTGGGACTGGACGGCCAATGTAGGTTCTTGTTGTGTGTGCCGACGGATAGAAGCTTGCGGTGGGTATGTTCCAGAAGGCCGTTGAGATGCTTGCGCTTGAGCCAGTAGGGTGGCAGCAGTGGGTGTTTTGTCACTCAAATCGGGAGTAAAAGCCACATTCTTGAGTTCGCTATTGAGTGTTAATGAGTTGCGTTTAGACCCAAGAGCTGAGGGAGCTCCCTCAGAGTCTTCGTCTTCATCCTCATCAGATCGGCCTCCTGCGCTACTAGATTCAACCTGTTCGCTGGCAAGGCGGGCGGCGTTGATTGACGCTTGCGCGGCGTTGTTGTTCGATTTCTGAATAAAGTCTTGTAGCCATTCGGCTTCTGCCGAAGTAGCTGGCCGAATCCCGCAGTCTGTGACAGCAAGGAGGGAAGGAAACAAAAGTCAGACACAGCGGCTAAAAAGAGCGAAAATTTTCGGAACGCACAATGATATTTGCTATTCCCTCTGACACCGAGGCGGCGGGTCTTGATCGTCGGGAAGCAGAGTCGGATAGCTTTTCCTAGGGTAGCGGTGTTGATATGGGGGATGCCGTACTGTTCGCAAACACGACGATAAGAGAGATACAAGCCCTGACGGGGCACATTCCCATCCGGATAGGGCGCATAGTTGGCGGTTAGCCTGTTCACGAGCGCAGATATTAAATTACATGTGGCCAACGAGATTGAGAGCTACTCACCAAGCCTGAACGAATATTTGCTTGGCCCGATCGGAAGCACTAGTGGTAGTTGCGGCGCGGACATTGGCTGCGAGTTTTTCGAGAGCATGGTCAGGATTAAGACTCATTCTACCGAAAGCGCCAGCGGTGTGAAGAGCTTCGTGATTGGGGACCATGGTATGGCTCCCACCATAGACGCCATGATAGTCAGTGGTAGGGTTCCCTAGGAACATGGAGATGTCGTCGGCCTCGCTTGAAGAGGAATGGACACTGTCTGTCTCACGGGGATAAGGAGAGGCGGCAACACGAGCTCGAATATGACTAGGGCGGATAGGCCCCTTCAACGCTGGCGAGATATTGTGATTAGGGGGGGACTGGGGATAATACATGGTGGTCCGGAGCAAATTGATGTGCGAAGTCGATAACAGGGGAGATTGATGGTTATTTTGAGGGCAGAGGGTATTTTTGTAAGGAAGCCGGACGGAGAAGAATGGAAAGAGGGAAAAGTTGAGCGGTGCACGAAGAGCCAGAGAGAGAGAGAGAAGCGAAGATCTTACATGGTCAGTATGAAGAGAACTATTTAGCGAACCCATATGATAGGGAGAGCCATACAAATCTTCGGGTGATGGAGCGACGCCCATTGTGATCCGGGAATGGCCACCTTGAGAAGATTGGGGACGAGAGTGGGATGAATGAGTTGATGAAGATGAGACAGAATTGGAACGAGAGTGTGCTGGGTGGACCGGCAAAAAATCGAGAGGGACAGAGGATGGCATCAGCTGCATGTTGATTGCAGTCATAACGGGGTAGAGGTTGTGGTTGGAGAGCAAGACAAAGGAGGGGATTTGTGATGATCTTGAAAATTGGAGTCAAGAGAAGATAACGGGCCAGCCGTCGACGGAACAAAAGATGGCGCTGTGGATAAGAGAAAAATAGGCGGGATCTTGATGAAGAAAGAAAAAGTGCGAGGGGGATAGGGATATGATGGAGAAAGAAAGGCCTTGCACTTGGTGTATTGAAGGAAACCCGCCGGTGAGGATAATTGAACGGATTGACGGTTTAGCTCGAGGTTCGGAGTGAAGGTGTTGGTAACCAGATCAGCAATGTCTGCGGGTGCCCAATCGTCAAGACAACGACGAGAGCCGCTCGAGTCCCACATTTATAACTACCCTTCCTGATCCACAGCCTATTCTCTCACGATCTGCAACACTTTATTACACATACATATATACATTACATTCCTCCGTGATATATCCCAGCTGCTTACTTGCCTTCCTCTCCTCCAAGATACATGTATTGACGGTATCGTTTTCTCAGCTTTTTCTCCATCTTGTCTCCCAGTTTCCGTGCAAGTTCAACCCACGAACCAATCGTCAGGTCCTTCAATTCGTACGGTGCATATTTGCTCGTCCCCACCGGTCCTTTCCGCAACGACCGCGGAAGATGTTCAACAGGGATGGGGTAGTGGAAATCATCTTCATCTTCCCCATCCCCCAGTTCTCTGGGGTGTAACGATGATGGCTGGAATGTCATGTACTCCAAATGGAAATGAGGTTTATGCTTCCTGTCAGCTTCGTCTATATCCGGCAAATAGTACTATTCCAACGCACATAACAGCACGCATCAGCATATCAGCACTCGCCTTGATGTAGATTCAACAAGGTTTGATCATCCTCACCTGCGCATAGCCTAGCGGTGTCCATTTTTGATTGGTTCTTGATGGCGCGCTTGGCTCTGAATGCCAGCTCTCATTCAAATGACATTTCCATGAACTCCGGTAAGGCTCAGTCTTGCAATGCTTGTCCTTTTCCCTATGGCTTCCCCGTCGATGCCCGTGATGGCGATTCTTCCCAGTCGTCGATACTGCATCCGATGTTCCAGTCACATTGTACGAAAACACCCGGAATGTAGGAAGATATGGATTCGGAACAACCGGTGGGGAGACATTGATCACCGCATAGTCGTCCATCGAAATGTGATCGGGTTCCTTGGGCAGCGCCGCATATTCGTGCAAAAGCGTGTCGTACAATTCTTCCCGTTGAGTGTGGGGAGCCTTGACTGAATCTCCAGATACGAATTCCAAGTCGATTGCTTCTAGGAAGGAAAACTTGTGCCCCATTGTCAGCCGTACTATCCTCCTTTGCATGCCCAAGAGAGACAACTGACATGATCGGCGTTCATATGCTATCCACTAGGTTAGGCAGATTTTGATTACTGCGATAAACACCGACGCACCCCAAATATGTGTCCTAGAATTGTATCCTGATATCTCAAGGCCAACTCGGCATAGCGTACATACTGCCACGATGAGAATCTTGATGTTAAGACACTCGTAACACTCGTACTCACGCATTCAGAGAAGTAATTTCCAGGAGAAGGCGGTACATGTCCTAAATTGATATGGTCGATGATCCACATCCATGGCGTATTCAACAACACCGGCACTGACCTGTAACATATACCTGCTAAAGGCATCGATATTCATGCTCATTTGATCGGCTGATCGTTTTGTTACTCACATATAAACCACGCTCGCGGTACATTTTTAGCTGAACATCGAGCCAGTCGAATTGAAGGTTGCCGGGATCATCGGGCTCCTTGTAAGGACACCCGCCGATAGCTACAATGATATGTACAGGTTGGTCGTGTCGCTGTATGAGGCGGGACTCACCTTTGTTGGAATCATAAAAATACATCGTATTCAATGCAATGACTGCTACCGCATTGGGTACCACCTCGACAGAGTAGTAGACACCCCGTTGAAACACTTGAAGATTATGGAATGGGATGAATTTCTTCCATATTCTGACTATCTATAAGCTCTTCGTCTTCCTCATGTAAGGCAGATTTGGCTTACGATGTATACTCATTTGTGATACTGTTAGGACCTGTGGATGTCCATGTCAGATCGTTGAAATTTAAGCAACCGGGCTCGGTTGCGCTTACCCGCAGTCAAAATATTCTACCGCAAAAGAAGCAGGAGGGGTGAGCCAAGCGACATGCGTAATAGATGCACCCAGGCGGTCTTACATGGGCTATTAAAGTGGGTCAGAAACGGACAAGAATTCCTCGGGTCAAGAGCACTTACGCCATACATCGTTATTGCCTATTCGCTTGCCAAGTCAGCCCACTTGATGTGTACGGGGATGTATATTCCCAATCAGGCTGATCTCACCTAGGCAGGGAACCACGGGGATCCCGCGGCTTAAAAACACTTGATCCATCTTTCTTGCAACCGCTCTATTCAGATCATAAATTTCAGCAGGTGTACGAGGAATTTTTCTATCGTTATCGTGTCTATTTTCAGTGATAAAATGGAACGAAAGTCAGCCTCCGAGATATTTGCCACTCTCTGACCACGAGTTCTTACCTTGCGTTGTCCCCAGTCCCTGCAATCCGGTCATATGTATAGGGCACCAATGGAATGAACAGTTGGAGTTAAAATGGCGGATGGGGAAAAGAGATACTCACAGATGACAAAATCCAACTCCGATGCCCAATTCTTGTCCAAAAAGTCAAGTGTAAAGTTGGTGAGTGTGAAGGGCGAATCACATTCGCTGCACACCGAGCACATGCGTGATGAAAAGATTGGACATAGAGTAGATTGAGTGACATACGAATAGGGTGTGCCATAGTATCCTGCGGGTTCTTCATGTTTCTTTGGTTTCTTCCTATGGCAAGCTTTGCCCGGAGAGGAATGCACAGCATAATGTGGATCTGGATGCATGTCGGTTATCTGCAGAAACCTTCCGCGAAGGGGGCGCGGAACTTTTTTGGACAGTTAAGACCATGAATGAGGTTGACCGCGAGTGTGAGCATACCGAGTGCCGGCTGTTGCTGGAGAGGAACCTGAAGTGGGGATGAGGCGACAACATCGAACGCGGTGACCAGCACAAGAAGACTACAGAGAACGGACATGACAGGCAAGGGAGGGAGTGAGAAACAGAAGGAGGAGTAAGGCCGTGAGCTGGATCCCGCCTCAAGAGGTCCTTGGTACGGATTTGGGCTGTAACGATGTCTTCGCAGCAAATCGGTTGGCCACTCGCACGTTTGCCTCCTAATTGATTGTGACCTGTTGCCGTAACGGAACACGAGAGGGCAAATCCAGTCCATACAGGCTTCTCCACCTTATTTGTACCCGCAGTATTCCCATTCTGCGCAGAGTCAGCTCTTTGCAGTGTTGTCATTCGGTCATAAACATGTCCCGGCTGTGGTGCATGTATTCAAGACAGAGCAGTCCCGCATTATCCGCTCAGCCGAGTTGGAGCTCAGATCTTCAATCTGTCCAGATAAATGTACAATGTTTCGTATCACGAAGCCATGCATCATCCTGTCTCGCGATCTTACCTCAGCCGAAACTGCCGCCTCGCCCCATGTGGGCAAAGCTGACGTGCATGAGAATAATTTCACATTTTCATTTAAAAACAATTACCTTCCTTCTGCATATGGCTACACACTCCCTATATCAGGCAATCAAGTTCAGGCAAGAATGACTCGACGAATGCTTATACGAGAGAATTTGCGACAGGTATGTACATAGAATACAGTGTATCGAGAACATTACTACAAGGTATGGGGTATGGTGGTGTTCAGTGGCAGGTGTTACAGGCAATGACGCGATGGTACTTTTTTGCTAATCGAAATCCATGATCACTTGGTTATGATGGGCCAAGTTGGGTGCTGCTCGCTTACGTCGGCGTGTTCGTGCACATTTGGTGCAACATATTGTGACTGGTGGAGGGCTAAGAGAACATTCACATTGTCGCCGTTGTTCAACACGTCGTCTATAGATTTCTCAGCGAGGACGCAAACCTGATCATTGGTTAGGCATGTGCACGCAATAAACACCAAAAAAAAAGCCCTACCCTGCTGTAGCCACCGGGTTGGAGGGTTGACCGGCTTCGTGCAATAGCATTATGAATGGCGTCATATGAATAACGCCGCCTTTGTAAGCGAGTTTACAATTGGGTCGCGCAGCCGAGTGGATGACGAACAGACTCACAAAATGCTCTCCAACTCCGACCTCGTTCGTGGCACGAGAAATAGGTCTGCGCCGCTAAGGTAACGCTCGAAGGCTCTATACGAGGCGCAGCCTGCGACTAGCGTCTCGTTCATTGAGGGGTGTTCAGTGTCCCAGTTAAACCAATTCTCACTAAGTGGCATATGAGCACGCGGAAAAACGAGGACGGAAGGGACGTACTTTAGGTGTGTGTGAGCAGCAGCTTCAGGAGAATGGGGTGCCAGAAATCTGTCCATCATGTTGGGGTAGAGGAAGTGTGGGGTCAAGCTGTAGAAGAGGTACTGATGGGCAACCGCCAAGGCGAGACCGAGCTTTATGGGATGTGACAATTGAAGCTGTGATGTACAGTAAGATAGGTGCAGGGTAATGAGGGATCAAAAGGATAAAGATAGAACGTGCCCAACAATCGACAAACGTGAGAGGGTCGAGGATGGGAGTTTATAAAGGAAATCCAAGGTGGCTCGTCAGAGTTGCGAGGGGGTGGATATTAAAATTAAATATCATAAAAAATGGACTTAACGGCCGATCTCTCCTATCGGTCAAACGTGCGTATAATTGGCGCGGGGGTGACTCGGTCGGTGTCCACAAGGGCATAACAACAAGCCGTTATCGCTGCATTTCTATAGGACTTGATTAGTAGGACATACCCCATACGTCTAATCTATAACCCTTGCGGTGATAGATAATCGATCGCTTCTACAGTCTTTACTCGGAACTGTGGATGGGCCCCGTCCCGTCGCGTGGGTGGCCTTCGTACTTAAATGTAATAGCGTCCCTGATATCAAACAGGCTGCTCCGGGCTCTGTCCCCGATCAAACTTGGTCTGAAGTCATGGTCATCTCATCCCCCGCAGAATCTTTTGATAGTTCAGTTCCTCTTTATCAACCCCACAACGTTGACACCACCGCGACATTCCGTTTTTTGTCTCACGTCAACGAAAAATTCCAGCTGAATCTGCGCTCTTATCAAGACCTCTTCAACTGGTCCACTAAAAATGTCCATCTTTTTTGGTCTTCAGTCTGGGATGTCGTTCAAGTCATCGGTACCAAAGGAGATTCTGTCGTAGATCACAATGCCCTCCCCGTGGCCAATCCTCCTTGGTTCTCCTCATCTCTTCCATTTGTGCCCACATGTTTCTCATCCCTTCCTTTAGGTTCCCTGACGCCTCCCTCAACTGGGCAGAAAACATGCTCCATTGCCGTTCCGACACAAAAATTGCGTTGATTCACACCAGTTTGTTCTATTTCCTCCGAGGCTTTATCAGGCCCTGATTACCCTGGCCTTCGCAGCCGAACCGACTGCAAACAATCCTATTCCTGCCTTTCGGCAGTGTACCTATCTGCAATTATATAATCTCGTAGCTGATGTCGTATCCGCGTTACTCTATCATGGTTTCAAGCCCGGAGATCGCGTCGCGTCTTATTCATCCAATACCATCGTACGTATCTGCAAAAACTTTACCAACTCATTTCCAATCATCGTCGGTACACATCAGGAGAACCTTGCTGCATGTTTAGCTACCGCCGCAATTGGTGGCATTTGGGTCGCCGCTGCCGCTGATTTTGGTGCTCAGGGTGTACTCGAGCGGTGCGTTCTATTCTTTTGCCAAGAGAATCTACTCTGGAATCGTCTACAGGTTAGAGCAAGTACAGCCCAAATTCCTGTTCGCGGTAGATGCCGTGGCGTTCGTATTACATCTAGCTGTCAAGAACCTGCGCGTTAACTCGTAGTACAGGTACAACGGGAAGGTGCATCCCCATTTATCCAAGTTAAAAACACTTCTCGGTGGTCTTGAGAAGCACCACGTCCGGCCAAAAGTAATCGTTATCAATACTTCTTTATCCGAACCTGGTCGTACACAGGAGAGGGCAGACGAATGGCAGGAATGGGATTCTTTCCTTGCAGATGGCCAAGCCTCGAAACTGGGTCGTTCATCCTCTGGGGAGGTGGAGTGGTATCGATCTTCGTTTGACCGTCCATTATGGATCCTCTTTAGTAGTGGAACGACAGGTCGACCAAAGTATTCTTCCTTATTTGTTCGTAAGCAACTCTTTTCAATTACTAATCTGGTTTAGGGCTATCGTTCACCGTGCTGGCGGAATGCTTCTCCAAGCCAAGAAAGAATTCGTTATAATGGGTGATTTAAAACCCCACGACGTGTTCTTCTATTACACCACAACGTGCGTCTTCGAGGCGCTCTTTCTATGAAGATGTTCTCATTCAATGCAGCGGGTGGATGATGTGGAACTTCTTAATAAGCGGTCTTAGCGTTGGATGCACCCTTGTTCTTTACGATGGCAGTCCGCTCAAAGATCCTGGAATTTTGTGGAAATTCGTGGACACTCTTCGTATTACTATTTTCGGGACAAGTGCCAAGTATATTGATCAGCTGGCTGTGAGTGTAGAGAATGTTCTTGGTCGTTCCTGCGTTGACGATGTTAGAAAACGTATCGCCCACGAGAAAATCATGACCTACGCAGTCTACGCCAGATATATTCTACTGGTTCACCGCTGGCTCCTGCCCTTTATGACTATGTGTATAATCACATTCATGCTGACGTACTGCTTGGTTCTATTACTGGTATGTTTCTGTTTCACTCGGTGAAGGGCGCAAAGTAGACATTTACAGGTGGCACGGACATATGTTCCCTCTTCGCTGGAATGTGTACCGCATTGCCCGTTTATCGGGGGGAGATTCAATGCAGAATGCTTGGAATGGCGATTGAAAGTTATTCTTCTGCGGGAAAGCCTTGTGCGCCAGGTGAGGCTGGAGAGCTGGTTTGTGTAAAACCATTTCCATGCATGCCCCTTGGATTTTGGCCCCTTCCGGGTTACGGAAAGGAAAGCGACGTTCAATCTGCAAAAAGTCGGTTCCACCAGGCGTATTTTGCCGATTTTGATGGAATCTGGTGTAAGTTAGTTGTACCTTGTGACCATGGGCAGTTCACCAACTCTGACGAAGATCACGGGGACCATATCATGATCACGCCCTCTCGTCGTGGCAATGGAGGTGGTGTGGTCATGTTGGGGCGCTCAGATGGGGTGCTGTAGGTGTCATGCTTCATGCTTGGCTGGGCGAATACTAACGAATGTATAGTAATCCTGGCGGTATCAGATTCGGATCGGCAGAGTTGTATGATGTTATTGAATCATGCTTTTCTGGATCGTCTACAGAACATAGGATTGTCGACTGTCTTGTTGTGGGTCAGCAGATCGAGGGCGGTACAGACGAACGCGTTATCTTGTTTGTCAAGCTACCCGATGGGGTAACATTCTCTACCACATTCGAAGACAAGATCAAGGCCGAGATTCGATCGAGGAGAAGTGCTCGCCATGTCCCTGCCAAAGTAGGTTTTTCTAACATCTTTGTTGCATACCCTCACACTTCAAATGGATAGATAATACAAGTGTACGATATTCCCTATACAGTGAATGGCAAGCGAGTTGAGGTGTTAGTTAAAAAGGTGAGAACCCTTGTTTTGGGTCATGCAACGTGTTTGATGCGTTGATGTAGATCATCAATGGGGCACCATTGTCTACCGTGAACCCGGCCACACTATCCAATCCGGAGTGTTTATCGTTCTACTTGGACATTGGGAACAGCTTGAGGGCGGAGGCCGGGCGTTGAGGACACAAGCATGTTTGCACACCGATACGTACAAACAACCACACATTGTAGAGAGTTTGTACATCAGAGGAAACACATTGTCTTGTCGGCATGACTTGTGCAAACTTTCTTTTGCATTTCAGATCAAAGAAGAGCTTGTGTATCAGGGCCTCGAGGCGAACGGTAGAGGCTTTCCATTTTCAACGAGTCACTAGGGTGTAGCAATTTCAACGGAAACTCCCACCCTTTCCGTTGTGACGGTGCCTTTAACGTACCGTGCACGCCTAACAGACCCTTCACACCGCCTCGTGGTCTTTATGCTTGATGCTTTATCATGCCGCCTTTAAATCTGTCATCCCAACTTTCCCCTAACCCTTCTATCCATCAACCTTCACCTAGCACCAAGCGCAGATTCAGAATGCCATCGCTATTCAACACAATAAGAGTGTGTTTATATGGTATGCCCCATCTAATCCGATGATTTTTGATTTGTACATGTGTTTTGACGCGCCTCCCCTTCTTAGGTGTGGTGTTGCTCTTCACCGTTATATGTATTGCAATGGCTGGACACTTCCAGCATGTACTAGCAGCATCTGATCTCAGTGAGTGCCACCTGCCTTTGACCATACACTACGAAACCGACGCCGCTGGTTTACTTTACAGCTCGTTTTGTTCCTTTTGCAATTTTCGTCTGTACTGCTAGTCTAATTATTTTCACTGTTCTGTAAGTTTTTCCTTTATGTGGCTTGGTGCGGTGGCTAATGCGGCATCGTGTGATTAGATTGGCATCGAGCTTTTTCTTGCGGGAGCGGAATCCAGTCTCGACACGGATTGAGTTGGCGTGTTTAGGTCTTGCGGGCATTTTCTGGTTGGGTGAGCACCTTGCGATTGCAAATATGACAGCTTTTGACGTGACAGGCCGAATGGGTGTATCTCCTTTTGCATTCAAGTGCTCGGTGTCTATCTCACAACGTCGGAATCGCAATCAGCGGACGTCGAATGCTTCGCATCCGACACTGATGTGGTGCCTTTGGACGACGCCACGACAAGTTGTGAGCATAATTCCCTTGTATCTGATGAATTCGTTTCAAGCCGTTCCACACAGTCCATACCGACCAGTATCAGGCAATGTACCGAGTCCTCATGACATTTGCACTGCTCAATGCCACGCTTGGTGAGTGTGTCTGGTTCATTACGCAATCAAAGCTCACCCCTAGGCTGCCCTGACCTCGCGACATCAGTGCTTTTGGCATGTCTTGCACTCCTTTTCCTGGCTTTGAGAAGACACAACATGGGCGACGAGCATATGTGGCACGGCCCTGTTACCTCATGTGCATGGTTCAACGATTATGGCAATGCCAAACCTGCTGCGAAGCGGGGAGGTGGGAAGATCAATCCGACAGGAATTCTTCCTACGACTGCAGGTGCAAAAGGTAGCGCCGCGCAAGATTCTCACACTGCCTCCCCTTATACGCATGCTCCTCGGCGACATCACTCGAAGGGCAGCCATTCCCAGAGACAAACAGACCGCCGTCCTCGATATACAGAGAAGCCCTTGCCTGCACCAGGTCCAGTTCGCCACGATTCCCAGAAGTCTCGATTAACGTCCCGGACGGAGAATTCCTCCATCATTGGTTCATTATCCTCAAATGAATTTGACAAAGGGGGTATGGTGAATCCAAACAGGGTACATCGCCGGTGATGCATCTTCTCTTCACGACTCTTCGTCTCCATTTTTGAGTCATTTAATTATATATTTAAGGAGATTTTCAATGAGCATTACGAATATAGATAGAAGATAGCCGTCGCACTCCTTTGTATTGTATGTATACGAAGCTTGACGCGTGTTGAATGTATAGATGTTATGTCATGATGAAGGGACGCCCTTCCCGATTGTTTATTCAACTCCACAGGATCAGCCCCGTGGGTTTTTTTCCCCTCTTCTCTCTCCATTCACACAATCTCCTTCATCGAGTAACACACGTTTACGATTGCAATGACCGTACGATTTGGAAACCGGAGGATCGGATTCTATGGTAGGTTAGGTACAACACCGCATACCATTTTGGAAGGCTGAACTAAGCCATCAATTATGCTAGTTGCTGTATTTTTATTAAGTGGTTCGTTGTGATTTTACCTCTTGCTTGAGTAGATCTCAATTCACCGTTTATAATAGCTACAGTCCTTGGGATAGCAGCCCATTTTGCCCACCTCTTCCTTCCCAACTTACATCGTTGAGTATTCTTATACCCGCTTACTGTGGGCCACACTATACTAATCGACGCGCTGCGACATCGACTGCAGGTGATTTCACCGTTTTTGCCTTGATTGTACCTTCCTTAACAATATTCGCATTTCTTCTGACGTGAGTTGCTTTACTTGTTGGATAAATCTGGTACAGATGGTGAGTTGAAAAGGTTCCATTGGGCGCAACCGCGGACGGAAGCAATTGTCCTTTTCCTATTGTGGGCATTATGGTTGGGTGAGTGTGCTATTCAGAAAATTAAAAATTGGTGTCATTTAATAATATGCTCCACAGCTATGGGCGCCTGGTCGACGTGAGCAGCAGCTTTTGAAAACAAAGTGTTAAGCTTAAACTTTGGTGGTGTCCCTTCAACTAGCGATGTCATTGGGAATACCCAGTGCGATGCTGTCTCGTCAGACGATAGAATGCCAACCAAGAACGGAGACAGTGCGTTCATTTGTGCTTGCTACGAATCTCCACTTTTGCTAATACCTTAACTATCAGTGTCCGCGCGAACATATTGCTATGAAATGAAAGTTATTCAAGCTTTCTCTTGGATGCTGTTTGTTCTTTTCACCCTTGCGTCCGCCATCCTTCAACTGCTAGTTCACCAAGCTGAGCGATTTGGTCGTCTCACGATCTGGAAAGAGCCAATTCGGGGTATGCATTTCTTCCACGCTTCTCAGGCGGCATTCTAATTCATTTCTTAGAACTGGGTTGGTTTGGTGAGGCTCCCAGTTATTACAATACGAGCCAAACTCCGATGGTACAATACCCGGCATATCCAGGTGCAGGGTATATGTATCCACATGGAGGAGGACTTCCAGGACAGACCATCATCATCCAACCAGGGGTGAATGGTGCACCGCCTACGATTACGCAGATGCCACTTGCCTCGCATGCATAAAATCAATTGTTCTCGAACTGTTGCCGATGATAACCTTAAGGCGGATTACGACTAGTGTCGCATTTGCTTTGTTGTCCCCAAATTATGTAGATAGTTCCTTGAACTACGTCACGATCTTGATTACGTTCAAAATGTCATCAACCTTCTGCCTCGTGTTGCTGCATTACAGCGGCGGAGTTCTAAGCCATTCCTTGTTGAGAGAATCCTTGAGGATACGTATTACTACCGAACTTCTGTTCCCGCTACAATCATGGCCCCACTCTTTCGCGATCCAGTTCGAGCTGGCCTCTTCAGTAAGCGTCAGCTTTGTACACTTGGGCGGAAATGCTAATGTTCGAACTTAGTAATGGCAGTTCTAACGGGGGGTTACTATTTTTCTCAGATGCTGTCATCACACCGTATGCTTGACGAGCAAAGGAATTCTGATAGAATTTTGTGCTGACAGGAATCTTGGGCCTTGACTTTGCAGATGCGTTCCATGTCGTGCAAGCGTCAGTCGCTCTTCTTGGACTGATATCGCTTTTGTTCTTGTAAGTATTGCATCCCCTCCTTCGCGGCCGTTGAATGACGTCAGATTCTCACCAACTAAATCGTTCACAGTGTAACACAACACCGACGGAGAGAAGGACAAGTGATGTCACAAATGCAGGAAGAAATCATTTTGATCGGAGGAGTGGCCCTGTTTTGGATAGGTGGGTCATTGGCTTTTATACCCGGAGTTGACTTTTGGCATTTGACACGACGGTAGCATGTCTCCTAGCTTGGAGAACATTGACCGGACGAGTGCCAGGAAGGGGAGAGATTGGTTTAGCAGATGTGTCGCAGCCGGCGAAGCGTGGTGGTCCAGGATTTACCGATCCATTTGCTGCATATGGTTGCTCAAGTGATGATATCTATTGCAGTATTGAGGAGTACAGCTGGTACTGAACATGCGGTACGCGGGCAACTCACTTGTTGGACAGTCAGTGATACCTCTTGAAGGGATGATTGGGAGAGGAGCCGTGACTCTGTGTAGATAGCATAGGCAATTCACATAGCCTGAGTGTCATCGACCAACTTGAAGAGTAACGGTTTTATTAGCATGCATGGGCTGATCTCTGGGTAGAGAATAAGAAACCTTTGTGTTTTTCACACGTTTTTCAGATTGAAAATGCCGATTGCAGTCTTTTCAAGCGAGGTTACAAGTCTAAAGGACAGTGTTGCCGCAGTTTTGGTTTGGTTTGGTACATGGTTTATGACGTTTAAATCAGTCCTGTGCTTGACAAGGAAGGTCTTCACGTAAAATGTTGATTGCATGGTAAAGAGGCCAGAAACCACTACTGTCCTATCACGGTGAAGTTATGCCTGGCGGATGACCTCTGGCATGCTAATCACCTGTGCAATTTGGCCCAGCCAAACCGAATGTCAAGCAGAGTATGACCGGTAGGATTGCTGAAGTATCTCTTGCTTTCAGTGCATTAGGCCATTGACAACGATAATCTGTCACAGCGTTACAGGACCCAAATCGCGACAATTCGTCCACCGTGGGAGATTATCCGGCAACTGCCGTCCCCAGTCATGAAGGGCTGCCTGCTGAGGCCGCATCCTCGCTCCACTCCTCCCTTGCATCCTATCCTCCATCTTTGCGCCAGGACTTTAGATTTCACTCCAGTATGATAAGTATTACATTTATCACATCTAATCCGCCTATTCTTCGTGCGTGACTAATCTCCTGTTGATAACCACACCAGCAAGCGTCGCATCGAAACAGATGTCATGAAGATGTAGCTCCACTCCCCTATGCGTCGCATGACTACAGAACTGATGATATACCATGTGTATAGGTTGATGTCCGACTATAATGTCTCTCTCGTCAATGATAACATGCAGGAGTTCTACGTACGCTTCTACGGCCCAGTAGACAGTAAGTGCGATGTCCAACAGTCCACGCTGGCACAAGTGACTGAGAAATAATTCGTAGCACCATTCGCTGGAGGTGTATGGAAGGTCCATGTTGAACTCCCAGATCAATACCCATTCAAATCGCCAAGTATTGGGTTCATGAATAAGATATTCCATCCTAATATTGATGAACTGTAACATCTGTCCCTGCGGCATTGCTTGTATGCACTCATGACATTGGTAGGAGTGGCTCTGTCTGTCTTGATGTTATCAATCAGACATGGTCACCGATGTTTGGTGAGCCAAAGTCTCTCGACTGCGCTTGGATCCCTAGCTCATGCATTGGCAGATATGATCAATATTTTCGAAATCTTTCTACCTCAACTCCTTCACTACCCAAATCCCAATGATCCACTAAATGGAGAGGCAGCTGCCCTCTTGATTCGCCACCCAAAGGAGTATGAGAGCAAAGTTAAAGGTGAGCGTGCTGCAAACATGAGAGAATGCCACATCTCATGTTTATCAGAATATGTACAACGATTTGCCACACAGGAAGCCATCGAAGCGATAGGAAACAAGCAAGCGATAGGAAACAAGAAGGAAGACGAGGAAGACGTAGACGAGGAAATGAGCGACGCAGGCAGCCTTGAGGATGATGAAGCATAATTCCCTTCCTTTCAGGTTCCCATTCGGTCCCTTCCAGTATCGGTCATTGGGTTTCATCTCTTTCATTATTAATGGCTCGCAAATTTCAACCCTCTAGGTATATTCATCTAGTCCCATCATCCCACTCATGTTCTGTAACCCTATTTTCCCTTCCCATTGTGTTCCTTGACCCCGTGGCCAGCCCGCCCAACTGCATCTTGCATGTACAGTATTGAATTGAATCCAATATATCAATGTGATGATCTTCATTTCGAACGCTGAGTCAGCTATGTAGGTGGTGGCTGAACAATCTCGTCTACTTTCTTCTGGACCTCGGACGCAGTCTAATGGCGATGGAGATCATGACTGTCAGTGTCAGGGTTGGGAGGCGTTGTTACTTACTTTGACGAGTTGGTCGATCTGTACCTTCACGCTGTCGATGGTTGTAACTTTTGTGCGACTCTCTTTTAGTAAGTCATCACGCTTCTGGGTGAGTTCTCGCTTGTTTTGATCTAATCTTCAACGCATTGAATAATATTATGATAAGGTGCTCAGTGAAACCCGTGCATAATGGGGGCAAACCTTTGCCGCTCGGCGAGTTCAAAGCTTAGGCGGTTCAGCATCAGCTGGTGCTCATCTTTCATGACGTATTCACCCCTAGCCTCCGCTGGAGCAAGGCGAACGAAGTCATCGAGGGTATTTAATGGGATATCTTGGTATATTGAACTGACGCCATGACGCAGTTGAGCAAGGTGTGAAAGACCCTGTGCTAGATTGCACATACGCAAATTGACGACACTTCTCAATCTCCCTTTCCAAGTGGCGTTTTTCATAGAGAAGATTTTGCAAGCCTAGATGAGACTGGTCCATCTCATGCCTTGCTGCCGCAGTCTGATCCTTGTGAGCACGGGTCGCGGTGTTTGCGGCGCGGTTCAAGGATTTTAGACGGCCTATAAGTGCAGTGGCACGAATGTGCATTGCGGCAGTGTCCTGATTGAGATTTTGGGATGAGACAAGGTCCCGAAGCTTGGCAATTAGATCTTCCGTGGCATCGAGGATATGTTGCTGTGAGAGACTATCGGAGGTTGACATGATGGCAGGGAAGAAGTGAAACTGGAGGTGCCGGGCCGAAATGAAGGGGCAAGCGGCGTTACGGGACGGCGACGGCGATTGATGAATGTGGCAGTAGTAAGCATACAAGATTGCTTAACTACTTGGCTGCTCCCAATCTTGTCTTCCAACTTCCTCCTCCTCCTCTTCTCATCCAGACAATGACTCGTCAACGCTCACTCTCCGGCACTATCCCCTCCATGGAAACTCACCACGAGGAACTCAAGGATAACACGATCATCATCGGTATTTATCTCTTAGCATCCTTAATCACCACCCCTTGACCGCTCTCGTAGTCCTGGGTGCCTCTGGTGATCTTGCTAAGAAAAAGGTGATTTCTACTCTGCATCACGTCTTCTTATCGCTCCTCACTTATGTCACCCCGTTTAGACATTCCCCGCCCTCTTCGGCCTCTATCGCCAGGGCTTCCTCCCTCGGGATGTCCGAATTGTCGGATATGCGCGCACAAAGATGGACCCAGATGAGTTCCACAAGCGCGAGACATCGTATATCAAGAATCCCAACAATGATCCAGAGATCGCAGCTGCAGTGGAGGCTTTCAAAGGCTTCTCGACCTACGTCTCAGGCGGCTACGATGATGGTGCTTCCTTCGATGAGCTCAACACGCATCTCGAAGAGATCGAGGCTCATTATCAATCAAAAGAGTGCAATCGTCTTTTTTACCTTGCGCTTCCTCCAAGTGTCTTCGTTCAAGTCGCTAAGAACCTCAAGGAGCACTGCTATATCCCCAAGGGGGGGATCAACAGAATCATCGTTGAAAAACCATTCGGTAAGGATCTCCAGTCTGCTCGAGAACTGCTTGGTTCCCTCAAGCACTACTGGACCGAGGAGGAAACCTTCCGTATCGACCATTATCTCGGTAAAGAGATGGTCAAGAACCTGCTTGTTGTCAGATTCGCCAATGTTGCGATGAGCGCAGCATGGGACAAGAACTCTATCAGCAATGTTCAGATTACATTCAAAGAGCCCTTCGGCACTGAAGGTCGTGGTGGTTATTTTGATGAATTCGGTATCATTCGGGATATTCTTCAAAACCGTATGTTTGAGCTTGTTCATTGCGATTTCTAATCTAATCATTTGTCTCATTAGATTTGCTGCAAGTTCTCAGCATTTTAACGATGGAACGCCCGGTCTCTTTCTCTGCGGAAGATATTCGAGACGAAAAGGTCAGGGTCGGCCCAATAACATGTCTTGGATTTGTACGTTGACAACATCAAAGGTCAAAGTTTTACGTGCAATTCCCCCAATTGAACGAGATGATACCCTTCTTGGTCAATATGTCGCGGCAAATGGAAAACCCGGCTATCTTGATGACGACACTGTCCCACCTAACTCCGTCTGCCCTACCTTCGCTGCCACAACCCTGTGGATTCACAACCCAAGGTGGGAGGGTGTCCCCTTCATTCTCAAGGCTGGCAAGGGTGAGTTAAACTAATCCCTTAATGACAACGAAGATTTTTACTCATCGTCGTCAAGCTCTGAACGAGGCCAAGGTCGAGGTTCGCATCCAATTCAAGGATGTCACCCAGGGTATTTTCAAGGATATCGCACGCAACGAACTCGTTATTCGTATCCAACCTTCTGAAGCTGTTTACCTCAAGCTCAACGCCAAAACCCCTGGCCTCTACACTCGAGCAATTCCAACTGAGATGGACTTGACGTACAAGCGCCGATTCACCGATTCCAAGATTCCTGAGGCTTACGAAGCGTTGATCCTGGATGCCCTCAAAGGAGATCATTCCAATTTCGTTCGCCACGATGAACTTGATGTTGCCTGGAAGGTGTGTTTGTTATTATCTTATCTGTTTCCTCATCACTGATAATCAATCGTGATATAGATTTTCACTCCCATTCTTCATTGGATAGATGGCAAGGATGGAGCTCGTCCTCGTCCAGTCACCTATCCATATGGTTCCAGGGGTCCAAAGGAACTGGACACCTTCATTCAAAAGTACGGATACAGACGTGCCAACCAGGATTAGTAAGTCAATCGATTGTACACTATGATCTGCGTACTGAAAAGTCGCACAGCGTCTGGCCGGTTACCAACCTCGCCTCACTATAAGCAATCAACTTCGTCTTGGTGTGGTTCTTTGGAGATGGCGGATGTGATTTAGACTGTTCTATAAAACATTAACTGTACAATTATTCCAAAAGCCAATGTTGTATGAACGAAAAGCGATAATGGATTGCATCAATAGTTGGGACCTTTGTGCTGCGATTTTACTGCCAGAATTGAATTTACATTGAACAATTGTGTCCATGCATGTATCACATCTGGCGGGGGGGACTACGGGATATAGACAGGGTGACCTGTTCATGTATATATCGCAAGTCAAGGGACAAGATATATAGTGATTGCATATCTCCGTACCTTTGTATCCCCTACCATCGGGATCCAACAGTTGTTTCAGCTTCAAAGCCACAGATCGAATGACATCCTTGCAGCCTTCGAAACCTCGCCAACATGCAGCAACTGACCAGCACTCAGAACAAGCCTTGGTGGCTGCATTGAATGTCTCAGGATCCAGTTGGTTCCTAGCATGCAGTGCAACGACGACATCAATCAAACGATTGAAACCGACAGCCCATGCGTCAAGCCCGGAACTGGGGTTCATAGTCACATCTGTGAGGAGGTACGAGGAAGAAAGGCCAAAGCACTGCTGGAGCATGGGTTGATCTATGGCTCGAGAGCCTGACGTCATTTTGGCAAGTACGTCCACGACAAAGATGCCATAGTCAGTTGCATTATCCTTCGGAGATCAGAACAGAATTTGCGGGTTAATATCGTGTGGGTAGACACTCACGTTAGACGCCATGAGGAACTAGCGAGGGATTCAAAGTAAAGGGATACGCAATGGAAAGGGCATGGAGAACTGACACAGCTATTTGCGAATCGGTTCTAGGGGCCTGACCTTGACGATCTGCGTGCAGCAGCAGCGAATCAATGCTCGCCGGAATTTGCCGCCCAAGTGACACGGTAATGATACCCCACCCGCTTTCCTTCCTGTGGTGGTCATGGCTGGTTCGTTCAATCAGTATCTCAGCGCCGTCTTTACTCCTAAGCCATTCTTCAACCCGGTTGACTATGATGGTCTGGAGTACAGGTGGAAGTTCTTCGTTTTCCGGCCTGCTTGTGCGTTCCACCTATTTCCCGTCTTTTCTGCATGCCAAGTCCGTTATTTCTCCAGACTTCAAATTTGAGGCGTATCTCCTTGTTGGAATTGTACTCTACTTAATCGTATATGTAATGGGGGCCAAATACAACGCAACGAGAGCTACTGCCTGGTACGTGACCGCATTCCGCTGACAGCCTACATACAGTATTGAATCGTCCCCCCCACAGGTTGAAGGCTCACCTTCCGATATATGAGCAACAGTTCTCGAGCCCAAGTCTCAAGGGCCTGACAGAAGACGGCCACTCGGACTTCTTCAACTTCTCTACAGGTCGACGGAATGTAGCTTCCTTGCATACAATTTTCACTTTACGGCCACGTCACGATTTCATCCAATGGTTATTCCAGACCATTCGCACATTTGTGGATCTTCACTACAGACCCGAGGACCATATTCAGCTCGACTTCAAGCTCCACCCGAGCTCATTGCCCGATAATTTTGTCTGGGGTGTCGTTGCCAAAGATGATCTTTTGTGGGTGAAGGAGGACCGCTGGGATTTGGTGCGTTCATATCTTCTCTCTTCCTGCTATACGTATTCAGGGTGATCCTTCAGACCTTTACAAAGATTACTGAAATCCCCGCGTTACCCCCCACCATGTCTGTGATGTCTGGTTCGTTACCCTCTCCTGCATATACTCCAGATCACGCGCTCACACCAACTCGTAGAGTTCGCCGACGTCACTGACAATCTTTTCAAGCCTATCGGGAACTTCTCAATCCTTACTGCGCTTCAGAATCCAAAGATTCAGCCTTACTTCCGCTCACTATCTGTCTGTTTGTCTTTGCTGATCTCACGTGCAAGTCAACTCATTTCTCCCAACTTTACTTTTAGATCACGGACCAACCTCGTTCTCGTCCAACCAAACCGGTCCCAGTTGAGGAGCGTGAAAAACATGTCATCCTGAACTTGGTTGCTCCTCCTGCATCCGATGTCTCTGCGACCTCTGAGCTCGTCTCCGCCTTATTTGCCCTCATTGATTCATTGAACAAGATCAACCTCAGGCCAGAGACCAAGTCCAAGCTCCGAAAGGTTCGTGAAGAGTTGGATGTAACCTTGAAGGAGGATGCCGAACGGGAGAAGAAGGAGGAGGTTCGTGCAACCAGCTTTCAACTAGAAAAGTGTACTGATCACAATCCCACAGTTGGCCCAGGCAGCTGAGGATAAGAAAGCAGCCAAGCGAAGAGCTGAACAGGAGAGGATTGCTAAACTGTCGGCTGCAGAGCAGCAAAAGGTGATGTAGCTCTTCGTACATCGCTTCCCAACACCATTTCTCACTCTTGATTTAGGCCCTTGAAAAAGAGCACAAGCGCAACCTCAGGAAGTCGCAATCCAAGGGAAAAGGAAAGGCCATGGTCCGGTCTTAATGGTTCATCCATATATACATATGTTGCAAAAAATGAATAATTTAGGATGTAGTGTAAATGTCTGTTATGCTACTTTATTTAATGCATATCCCTAACACGACTGTCAACATGTGATATCAACCAGGATTAGCGGTCTAAAAGGTACATAAAAATATCAAATCCCTGACGATGGCGACTTTGCAGCATCGTCGTTCTTTGCTGCCTCAGTAGTCGCTCCTTTATGAGTCGGACTCGTGGCGCCCGCTTTGGTCTCGTTCTTGGCCGTCGGGTCTGCACCCCACCTTGTCAAGAATCTTAACAACCACATTGGCTTGATGCTAGCGTGTTGAACCACGTCTGCCTCATCCTCCGATATCGAGGTCTCGTCCAACCTGTCTTCAGGGTCTGCCAGGCTTTCTTCATCAGCCTCGCTCTCCGTTCTACCGAGTTTATCAACCAAACACTCCTTCCCGTCCAACCTCCATTGCAGGCGATTATACTGCTTGTGAGCACCATAAACGCCAGGAGGAAGTCTCCGGCCACCCATCCCAAACACTTTCTCTCGATACTCGAGGACTTTGCGTCTTGAAGGACTGGCTGCATGCCACACGTCCGAGACATGGAACTGTTTGGCTTCGTAATCCAGTGTATTAGTCGCTTGAGAGATCCTATTGGATTGCATGTTCTCGCCGTGAATCTGCGAAATAGCAGTCGCTCGTTCTTCCAAAGATGCCAGAAAGTCCCGGTGGGTGAGGTAGTTTTCTCGTAAAACAGTATTACTGTCAGACAGCGCCTGGGCAAGGATCTGGGAGGGGGTTGTAATTTAGGTCTCTCCTCAAGAGCTGGCCACTTACTGCAACACTAGCGACCACGCTGCGCAAATGTTCGTCGCGTCGAAGCATGACGAGCAATTGTCCACACAAGTCCACGTCGACACGCATATGATCGACGTTCAATATGTAGCTTCCAGTGAAAGACTCAAAGTCATGGAAACTATGTCGCCTGGTGAAACATCAGCCGTGTGGTAAAGGGCCATGATAAGGAGACAGCGACCTTTTAGGACCGAAGAAAAGCCGGCGACTTTGCGATACAGGGACTTGGCTATCACCTACTGCATATCTCTTTGATGGCCGCACACCGGGAAAGGCCCAATCTCGTGTCTGGCCAGTGAACACCTGCTTCTCCTCATTTGCACTGAATCGGTCTTGTCTTGCTTCCTCCAGAATCTGTGCGCTAATAATATCAGACCAACTGCTAATCCTTGGCTGATTTGGCCGTGATGGTCTGTGTTTCTGCTGCACCTGCTGGAAGACGGAAAGTTTGCGCTCGTACTCGGTAAGGTCTTTGTTGCCGGATGTTGTCACATTGTCATCCAAAGGGAAGTCATTGAGCAGTGAGGATATGTGGGGCCGATGCGATCGACCTGTAGAAGATGAGATGATAAATAAGGTGGTCAACCAAGATACATACCGACAGGAGAATTTTGACTGCTGCTTATAATATCCTCGTCCTCTGGATAGCGGGAGGTATAATCGCTAGACGCGAAATAAGTAATCACTTCACTTTCCAGAATGTTAGAAATAGGTTTACCGAGAAGGAGTGTTCGATATCGTTGGAGAATGCACCGGTGTCGGATTCAGGGCAGGATATAGATCACTCACTTTCGTCATGGAGGACCCAGCCGTCTTTGACATCAATGGTGATGATAAATCTAAACTCATCCCGCCACCTCTTCGCCTACTGAGGTTCAAGCTACATTCATTCGTTAGAAAGATGGAATGAGTGCCAAGAATGCGCCAGCTTACCCAGTCCAAAGCTTTTTATGCACGGCACGAAGTCCTCCAGCAGGGCTTGTGAGGTCACTTTCCTCCTCTGTAGTTCGTCCATCTGACTTCTCCGATTTCAGTCTCTCAAGATCCCCTTCACCGTCACCGTCACTAACAACACCCCTTCCCCAACGTCTCTCTCTATCCCCAGAGCCTTTGTGGTCTGCTGAGATGTTGCTTGAGAGCATATCTCTATCTCTATCGGCCTCTAGTTCCCTCATTTTAACTACACTCCATACTCGCCCTCCCCACAAGGCCCGGACCGTGATACCTACAAATTGCCCTTCCCGATCCTTATCCTTTCCAGGGCCGTAGTGTGCTGTCACAGGGTTGTACACCTCATTACTCTCTTTCTTCTCTCTAGATTTGACTTTATCCTTGACTGTGCCAAGACTCCGGCCAGCTCGCGTAGTTATGCCTTCCTTACTCGTAGCCATACGAAGAAATGCAGAAAGATCAACAGTACCGTCCATAAGACCTGCCAAGGGCCCACCAATGCCATTGTTACCCAACCCGAGGCCACTCGCCAGGCTACCAATCCCGCTGAGAAGCTGGCCGCTCCCTGAGCCCATGTCATCCCCTCCCGCGGCCAACACACCACTCCCTCCAAAAGGCGAAAATGGAACCGAGGGTGAATGTCCGACCCTGTTCTCTTCCTCACTATCAAAGGCACCGCTCCCAATGACTGCGCTTTCTAGTTTGTCCCGCAGTGCTCTGCGCACCCTCCTTCCCTCTCCAGGTCGGACCTTAGCTTCATTGGAGGCAATTATAGATAATAGCAGATCGCGAGTGAGAACCGTGCCCACGTGGTAGTGCTGATTGGGAGGACTATTGCTATAGCTGTTGAGAAGAGGTGACGCTAAAGCGACGGATGCGGTTGGATTCATAGCAAAAGCGGAAGCGACTATGGTTGGATGGTACTGCGATGGAGCCAGATTGTTGACCACCAACGAGCTATTGTTGGCCGAAGGGAGATGTGAAGGGTTCTTGGTATATGCAAAGGCAGAAAGAGCCAAGGTAAAGGCGTATGGGTGAAGAAAAGGATCTCGGGGTACAAGGTGATGATAACCAAGTGCAGAAAGTCGATTGCGCATTGCCAAAATGGTGGACAGTATGGCAGATATGAACGTAGGATTCGCTATCCGCTCCAAGGGCTAATGATGACGTGAGCAGGCACCCCTATCTAGCCAAATGTCCAACTAACCTCGAGCGAGAGGTAGGATTGACCTATATCTGCAACCCACCTTTGCATGCCCTCCACAAGTGTATCACAGAGCAGGCCATCCAATTGCAACCTTCCAGTCGAAGCTGACCCATAAAAGCCAGATATAAAAAGCGCGGCCTGCAGCAACTTGACTAATTCCAGAACAGTGGCATTGAATGCCGCACGATCTTTCGTCTTGCCCGAAAGTCTGCTCGACAATGACAAGGAAGCAGCGATGGAAGAACCCGATATGATCGGACTTGCACCCACAGACTTGGAAAATGAGCCAGTCTTTGGGACATCAAGGAATTGGTGATCAGGCTCCATAAATTTGGAAATGGAGTGCTTTTGCTTGTGTCTTGGTGATGTATTTGGAGTGGAGGAAATGCTCGCTGACGAAGGAAGGTTCTCCGCAGAAGTAGGGAAATTGGGCGAAGGCAGCTCAATTGAGTCAGGCAGCTGATAGGTCGAAATGAATCGATCTTTGGTCGTGTCACTGGATCAGATCAGCGCGGAGGCAACGAATCGGAGGAGGGTGTCTGACCTCGGTTCCTCAAGGGTGAGTGCGGTTCGGCCGCTGCAACCCATGCGAAGGAGATTGATGTTGGTGTACAGCTGCTCACGTACAGCTAAGAAGTTACCCTCGGGGATAGGGACTATGGTGTGATCGGAACGAAAGTGTGGCAGAAATGTGACCATGACGACCCCCTTGGACTAGCAGCGGGTGAGCAGGCAGAAGCTAAAGTGACCAAGCGTACCTCTTGACCGGTTTGTAACTTTTCTTCTTCACCGCTCGTTCTGGGATACACAAAAGCGACTTCCTTTGGACGAGTGCCCTGCTGCTGGAGGTGGCGGATGGCTTTATCCCACTCTTCCTGGGCCTCGGTACGGGACAGGTCCTTGGCGGGAACGAGGGATGTGACGGTTATCTGTGAAGAATGGATGAGACAATGGCCTCATGGCGCTGTATAGGAGGATCATACTTTGTGCTGAGGGTTGCCAGAGTAGACAGCGAGGACAGTGATCGGTCTGCGTTCAACGATCCTGGAAACACGATTGAGAAGCAAAGCAGGGATCAAATCGTAGACATACCACTTCTCGACGGCATACATCTGGAATCCGGTTACTTCGAAGCTGTCCCGCTCGACGACGAACTTGAGGGGGATCCCCAACCATTCCTCCGATATTGGAGAGGGACTGGCAGAAGAGGGCTGAACATGGGAGACGGCAGCGGATCTGGAGGCAATCGGCTTGGAAGCAGCATGCTTCGGGAGCGGTGAGGACGCGGGCAGGGATCTGAGAGTGGGGACGAGGAGGACATTCATGCTAGAGTGACACTGAAATGAAATTGGTGTGACATGCATAATAACTAATAATTACGTAATATGGGCGAGATCTGAGCCTCGCATCGCAGAATAAAATTAAAATAAATGAAATAAATAGACGAAATTGGTCTTGCCGTGACGATAATGCCATCCTCCTTCCTGCCCATCCTCTCCTGCCCGCTCTGTGAGACCCCCAACTCGCTCACAAGCCCAACCACACTTCATTGCGGCCATTCCTTGTGCTCTAACCATCTTGATACGTACCCAAACTGCCCCGTTCCATCCTGCCCTGCCTCAACCCCGCAGGACCTTGAGGTCGTACCGCCGGTGACCACTGCTTCAAATGTTGTCATACTTCCACCGCCTGCTCAAAGCCAAGACAATTCTGAGGACCTTGCCATGCCCGTGATACCACCAGAACCAAAGGTCGATGTAACCCTGAATAAGGTCATCAGTCTCGTCCATCGAGCTACAACCTGGGATGCGTCTCAATCGCCTCCATCCACTTCTGGAGACGACGACGAAGATGCGTCCGATGGTGCTGAACCACCGATCCCGGATACAGCCGTACCCCGTGCACCTTCTCCGTCTCCTCCTGTCGTTCGCTCTCGTCCCCGCTCTCCTTCCCCCCCGCCGACTCGTACCCAATCTCCGCCTGGCTCTCCTTCCCATGAATACACCCCAGACAGCCCTTCGCGTCGACCGAGGAAGCGTCAACGTATCTTACCTCCCGGACCTTCGTCAAGCACCACGTCTGTCTTAATAACAAAGCTCCGTTCTCGCCAGCGATCAAGCTACCGGAAATCCCTGGATCCCACTCCAAATCTTGCGCGTTTTAAGAAAGAACTCCTCATGGAGCTCACTTGTGAGATATGCTTCACCCTCCTTTTTGAGCCTGTTACAACACCTTGTCAACACGTCCGTTCATCTCTTACCACGCTGCCTATTTGCTGATTCTGCCGCTAGACTTTTTGCGCGAAATGCCTTCAGCGTTCGCAAGACCATAGCCAACTCTGTCCTATATGCCGCCAACCATTGCCTGGCTATTCATTTTTCCAAAATCATCCCTATAATAAAGTCATATTAACTATCAGTTAGTCGCTCTTACGATTGTCGTTGACCACGGTCTGGACCAACTATGTCTAGTTCTCAAGGCGTTCCCAACCACCTACGAGGAGCGTGCGGAGGCAATACGAGCGGAAGAGCGTAACGCCCAGCTTGATACACCCATTTTTGTCTGCTTGCTTAGCTTTCCTGGCATCTCGACCTTTTTGCACTTTTTTGAGCCCAGGTATGTAGCATTGACAGTCAGTCCAAGCGGAGAATACATAGAATTACAGATATCGACTTATGCTTCGGCGTTGTCTTGAGTCGGCCGCACCATCCTTTGGTATGATTATGTCACCACAGCCGGGTGTTCCAAATCCGGAATATGGCACTATGCTGGAGATCAGGCGCGTTGAGATGTTGCGCGACGGGCGAAGTTTGGTGGAAGCATTTGGTACCTATCGCTTCAGAATCATTGAACGTGGCATACTTGACGGTTACATAGTGGGTCGGATTGAAAGGTTGTTTGCTCCTGCTTATGCTTTGACTCGTTGCGATACTCACTGACATCTAGAGTGGATGATTTACCAGAGGATCTGCCGCAAAGTATCTATGAACCATCACCAGCACCCTCGCGACTATCGACATCGGCTGCTCCCGCGCGGCCGTTAACTCCTCCATCGCCTTTTAAAGTCGATGGGGAAGACGCGCCGCAATCAAGTTCATCCGCAGAAATAGGGAATCGACCATCGGCACGTACTCCGCTTCCCGTGTCCCTACGACCTTATGTGACAAATGAGCAGCTCATGGAGTCGTGCCGAGGGTTCCTAGATCGGCTTGAGCAAGGTGCAGCACCCTGGGTAGTACAGCGGCTAAATAACTGGTACGGGCCCATGCCCACAGATCCTGCAGCATTCAGTTTCTGGGTCGCTCTGGCATTGCCCATTGAAGACCAGGAGCGGGCCAAACTGTTCCCAATACGGAGCACACGACTGCGACTGTTACTGGTATCCCACTGGATTGAACAGCTTAACAATCAATGGTACGCTTACACTAAGTTTAGCCCCCTCTTCGCATGGACTTTCATCCGCTGGGCACCGCTGGTATTGGGCATCGGCCTAGGGGTTGGCCTTGCTCAACTTTTGTCTTATGTGGGGTTCACCACGACGGCCGCACCCCTGGCGGTAGCGAATTCCTCTCCTCAGCAGATTGCATTGTTGGGAGGCTTGATCTTGGTTCTGTGGATCTTGCTGACGAGGTCTTCTTGACGCAGGTGGTTTGGGAGTGGATGCGCTATATTATAGACCTAATCTACGATGGCACACTTGCAACGACTGGTGGGCAGGTTCGTCCATTTTAACACATTTTGGGATTGAGCGAGGGAAGACATTCGATGGAAGATTAACTGCAATACCATTACCCTTTTTTTTTTTCTCCTTTTCTTGTTGTATCATGAAATCAAATTCATTCCATTATTTTGGGGACTAGGGGATAGAGAAAAGGATCTGATCGAGAGCAGATGAAGGGATCGAATCGAAGAAGGACGACGTAACTGCAGGTCACTGATTATGACAAGCAACGGGATCACATCGGCAGGTTTAACCACTTATCCTGTGGCGGAGCTGGAATAAATGTGGCGGAGTTTAAATCAAGGGCGATGGGTGTGTATTGCTAAAAGCGGCTGTCGCGCTACGTAGTGTTCGCCAGGGTTCACAGTGACATCGACCAGCCGTTCAATGTCAACATCAGACCCCTCCGCAGCGACCACTACTACCGTATCCTCCGACGATATTATCCCTGTTGATGCTTCTCCGGTGCTACCATCCCCAACCCACACTGTCTCTAATGTCCTTTCCAGCTCTGAACAGAATGGCAATATCTTAGACACAACGCTGACACCACAACGTGCCCATTATCTAAAAAAATATCTTATTCAGCTACAGTTTCGTCAAGAATTATACTCCCTCGTCGCCAACCCTTCTAGCGTTTCTCCTCTATCATATCTTGGTTCTCCATTCACTCCTCCTCCCAAGGATGCGCCCCACGTTGATCTACCCTTCCTTCGATACATCTTTCGGCAGTTCGTCCTTACTTTCCCTTTCATGGCTCCGGCACCAAAGGACTTCTACTCAGACAAGCTCCAGCCGTTCGTCTCCTCTATTCTATCCCGCAACCTTTCTTCTGCCTTCGTCCTCGATGAGCGGTCCGAGATGTCTGAGGAGGATGGTATGCTCAAGTTGTTGACTAAAATCGAGAAAAATCTGGCATTACTCATCGGAGCTGCTACTAAGTTGGTTGAGCCCGAAGAGATTGTCAGGCTCAACCAGGCCGATCTCGATAGGATCGAAGTTATTGCGAAGAAACGCCAGGCTCGTATCAGCAAGAGGCGGGATGCGTTCGACGTCAATATCGTCAGTGTGAGAACCGTCACGGACAGGGGAAGGATGCGCAGTAGAGTTCATGAGGTCTGCCCGTTTCACTGTTCTGGGTCAAGAGCTCTACCAAACTTTCCTCTTGAATGATTCAGGAGTTTATCATTCGCACTCGTCGTTCACACTACCCCGATGTCTACGTTTCCAGGAGGTACGGGGATTTCAGGACTTTATCGAACGAAGTTGGCATTCCTCTTTTTCCTCCAGTATCTCAGTTGACGGTGGTCTGCTGTAGCTGCGCAAAGCACATCCAGAGGAAACCATACGATCACCGCCCAATAAGGATCGCTCTGTGGTCAACGTACCACCCTCACCCTCTGCTGTGTCACCCACTTCCACTCGTCCATCCGTTTTCCCGGATGTTCACAACACCCCTATGCCGGATTCCCCAATGCCACGATCCGGGTCATCACGTCTGGCGAGGGAGAAGAATCGACTCACCCTTCGTTCATACCTACATTCGTTACTGTCTTCCTCCACAATAGCGTCATCACCGGTCCTTATGTCGTTTTTGCTTTCTGGGCCTACCACTCTGTCCCGAGAGGAGATGGAAGATGCTCGACGAAGGGAAGATGCTGATCAGCTACGGGATGAAGGTCGTAAGCGCTTCGCCAAAGAAATAGCCAATCGTGTGGATAGTTTGCGCGATGCCGTCAGGGACGTCAAGGGTGACCTCTTGGCTAAAGGTAAGTAGGACATTGATGCCCTCTTGAATCCATAACTGAGTGTGTTACTGGAAGATGGCTTGACGCACGTATTCGCCATAATCAAAGTGAATCCAGACATTCGACGATTGCCAACGAACTACCAAGCGGTTGTGGAGTGGGCACGTATAACGTATGTTCCCATCTTCTTGGATTTACTGTCGCATATCTAAATGTCTCACTTGTCTAGTATGGCGTCGAAAATATTTCACCACTTTGTCGCATCTGACGATGCATCTGAGATGTTCGCAAGTTTGAAGCGAGTTCATGGCTTGATGCCTTACTTCATGCTTAAGACTACTCTGAAGATTAGCAACCCAATTGCGATGATCCGCGGTATGTATGCGTATTCCATATTACATCCACGCTGATGAGTGTCAACAGGAGTGCTTGATCTATTTCTCGCTCAACCCTTTGGAGGGAAAAGTTTGCTGCAAAGGTTTGTATTACTCGTGATATGCTTTGGAGTCATTTGATAATCAACCCGCATATAGGATGTTCACTGGCTCATTAACTGAGGAGGTTAAGCAACTTGAGGATCAAATAGAAGTGGTGAAAGACAAGGTTGACGATCCTGTAATGTGCATGAAGATTCGACAGTTTGTCCACGCTGCACGCGAGATACAAGATCTATATAAAACAGATGCAGGTAACCTTCAGCCTCTGTTCCACCGACACGCAGCTGAACACCTACCGATCAGCTGAAGAGAAACTCAACGTGCTAACCCTTGTCCTACGATCACCGGAGCAACCCGTGTTATCCAAGACCCAGATGCACAGATTGGCGAAAGCGCAGCGAGCGCATGCGCTATATCTCAAGGCTCGTGCAGCACTTGAGGATTCAGACGACGACGATGGTCCACAGGATGAGGATGCATGGTTACTTGAGGACCTCAAAGTACTTGCTCACCTGTACTCTCGCCTGAGGGATAGGGAACAATTAATTGCGCTAATATTTGAGGTTCGTGGGGATCATGATAGATATCATGGCATGTCCTCACAGCTCTTTCTAGGGCTTCACAGCGGAACTCCTCAAGGACATCATCACTATCTTCTACACTCCCCTAGCCCAAGTTTATCGCGCTGCGAGTGTTGCCGATTCCATAAGCGACCTGCAGAATTTTATCAATGACCTGATACGTACAGTAGAGGAGGTTGAAGAATGTAAGTCCAGCAGACTTTGGCGTACCAGATCAATTTATTGATCATCCCTGCGCGTTTATAGTGAGTCAAGAGGACCCTCACCGCACAGTTCAGAAGTTCATTAACTTGGTTCATCGCCACGAGCAAGCTTTTTACTCCTTCGTACACAAGGTTCACTCCAAAGGAGGGGGACTATTCGACAATCTCATGCATTGGATAGAACTTTTCATTACAATCGTGCGTGAAGGGTTAGGACAACCCATCTGCCTTGAATTCCTTCTGCCGCATACCGGGCAGGCAAGGGCAGATATCTTCATGGAAGTGGATAAACTTGCATTATACCACTACAAGCTCAAATTGATGTACGAGCACAAGCTACGGAGGAGGTTTGGGAGGGCCCAAGGTCAAAGCGAAGCTGATGCCGAAGATGAAGCAACCCAAATTCTCGTTGATAGCGTCGTGGGGGAGATTGATTTCGGAGACGTTGTGCAGGGCGATGCCAACGACGTTGCTGCAGAAGTTACGGACAGCAGTGACGATTCGTCCTCAGAATACGAAACTGACTCTTCTGAGGAGGAGGCGACTTCCAGTGAGAGTGAAGATCCTCCCATGCTCAACGGTCCTCCCCAGAGAGGAGGCCATGCAAGACGCTCTGCCTCCGAACTGTCAAGGTCGAATACCATGCCCAGGCCCAGGCCAACGTCACCCCCTGAAATGCGGACTAGCAAAACAAATCCTGTTCCATCGCCTGTGGGACCTTCACTACAACTTAAACGGGCTCCACCGCCGCTCAGGCGTTCATTATCCTTGAAGAGCATAAAATCGCTTATGAGTCCAATTAACACCAGGCGTAATCAAGGTCTGCCAGCCGTCCCACCATTACCGCCTATGCCCAAAACCGCCAACTCGAAACCAACTCCTCCCATCTTGATAACTAGCACCCTTGCATCGCAAGAAATTCATTCTCCGATTACCCTTTCGAGGAATAATTTATTGGACAGGGCGTCTCCACTTTCCAGACAACCAGCGGGGAATAAGCGGGCAAAGAAGCCGAAGGAGACATTGAAACCGCCGGAGTTGCAACACATCCCTCAACTTCTTCCTGTATTCATTGAGATGGTGGGGTTCAGAATCATCAATCATTAGTCTGACATTGACTTTGTGGTTCAGGTGCGGCCGCTTCTACGTCCACGCAAGCTCGATGCATCCGCTTCATCATAGACACTTATTTTATGAATAGGACAATTGTTTCATTTTAACAGTACACATTATCCACATAATCTGTATCAAGTAGACATATTTATAACCTATTGTCATTGGTCTAGTTCTCCGAACTGCATGTCAAATTCCTGTTGTGTTATTCGACCCTGCTTCAGCTTCTTTGCCATCCTCTCCTCGCGTTGCAATGTCATCCAATCGTCCGCATCGTCCGCGTCATCTATATCTGCCTGACGAGGACGCTTTAAATCCTCACGTTCTTTGGCCCGAGATCCTAACCACTCCTGTTTCCTCTTTTTCTTCTCCCGGCGTCTCTCCTTCTCCTCTTTCTTCGAAGTCCTATTACTCCATGGCGTGTTTGCCTTTTCCTTCTCCGCGCGTTCCGATTTCATTTTTGCTAGCTGTTCGCTGCGCTCAGCCTGCGCCTCCAATTCACGCAATCTCTTGGATTCTTGTGCCGCATCAAGATATGCATACTGATCCCACTATAGTCCAAGCAAGTCATGTCGACACGTGCAAAGAAGGTGCGATGAGTCGCCGATGACCGGCACTTACATTAATATTAGCATCCTGCCACGATGCCTTCTCCAATATTTTTAGTTCTGGCATTTTCGGAAGCCTCAAAAGACCGTAACTCTTGGCAACGCCGATAAGATCAAGGTCTTTAAGTCGGAAAATATAGGATGCCTCATGCTTCGAGTATGCACGCACAAATGAGACATACGCCCGAGTAGCCTGTGCCTTATGAACACCCATTCCGTCTTATATTAATTTCGGAATACGCACTTGATCGTGATAGACGCGATCTCTGGACACGAAGTCTCGGATTCGCAGCAAAAACGTGTCGACTTCGGGATTATCATTTGTCTCACTACTTCCTGAAGAGGGCGTGATAACTCCATGATCCTTGATGAATGGCGAATGCGGCTTCATTGGTATCTTTCTGATGGACATAAATTCTAGATTACTGGAGTGAATGACGTAGTAAGTCCGAGAGGAGCAAACGACTGACCAACGTATTCTGTTTCCCTACCGACAAGAAGCACCCAGGCTCGACCTGAGCGACCAGCCCTAGCCGTACGTCCGCATCGATGGGAGAAAGCCTTAGGGTCTGAGGGAGGATCAAACTGGATAACGACGTCGACGTGTGGAAGGTCAAGCCCCCTCGCGGCCACATCTGTTGCTAGCAGTATGGAAGGCGAAGCAGGGGTTGAGACAGCCGAGGAGAAGGCACTCAGTGTGCGAGTCCGAGCAGTCGGTGGGAGTCCCCCATGTAAGGAATAGAAATTAGTAACAGCAGGTAAAAGTATTGGGAGAATCTGGGAACGGTTGGAGCGGGTCTTCGATATAGTAGAAGCTTGAGGACTTTACCTTATAAAAATAGTCTACGCATGCACCAGTCGCGAAGTATACGATAAACTGAGACGATTGGTATCGCGATACTTCATGAGAGATTATTCTTGTCAATTGAACCACCTTTTCTGAGGACCGACAAGCAATGTAGGAATTTTGTAAACTAACACGGAATGAGCGATGAACAACAAATAAATCAATTGCAATACTTCGCAGGTATTCTCCGTTCTTCAATGACTTCATTTGACTGCTTGGGCTTGTCGGCCTCAGATTGCGACTTGACCCTTTTGGTTTGGACTTTAACGACTATACGAGCTGGATTTCGTAAACCGGCCCGCAGCAGCTCTGATATGGCATCAGCGTCAGTCATAGTAGCACTGAATAACCCGGTGCGACGCTGTTTTGGTAAATGCGAGATGATGTGGGTCAAAGTGGTTTGGAATCCCAGATCTAATAGTCTGCGATCCGAAATTAGAGGAGGGGCGCAAAGCAGGAATAGACACACCTGTCTGCCTCATCCAGCACCAACACTTCCAACTCTTTCACGTTAACCGCACTCTTCCCTTTCCCAATGAGAAACTCTTCAATACGACCAGGAGTACCCACAACGATGTCTGCACCAGTTGAATTAAACCGTTGCAAATCCTGAACCGGCGAGGATTGAGACGAAGAGATAAGTAACAGGGGTTCAGGGTATCTCATGGTATCTGCATCGTCGGAGCCGTCTGATGCGGGCTGGGAGGATAAAAACAAAGAGAAGATGGAATGAATTTGCGTGGCTAATTCCCTACGCATGAATCTGTTCGGCAGGGATTCTCTATTGGCAGGATGTAAGATACTAACCTAGTTGGGCTGATAACCAGTGCTCCGATGTCATTTTTGCGTAGTCTGGATTCTCTCCGGATAAGACGCTCCAATATAGGGACTACAAATGCCAGAGTCTTGCCGGATCCCGTGACTGCTTCTACCACCACGTCCTTGTTCTTCATGAACAGTGGTATGGTAGATGCTTGAACGGGGGTCATCTGAGTGTGTCCCATAGACTGGATGACATCGTAGCTAGGGGTAAGATGAGTAAAGCAGCAACGAATATGTTCGGATACGTACACCCAGGGTGTCAACGGTGTCGGCAGTGAGTCCCAGGAGCCCGCTGCGATGAGCGTGGCCATTTGGATGGCAATTTGGATTGCAAGTGCATGAACAGGAATACCGAAATAACGGAAATCAAATTTAAAAAGTATATTAATTATGTAATCAATCATATTAGGCCAAATCCCCTTAAGGCAGGAAGAGTATAAGAATAGTTGCACTTAAAATAAGTTCAAATGTTCCGTTCATGGCCGCCGCAGGATGACTGGCCAGCAGACACCCCTAATCGCAAATTTAGCTGACTGATCTAATCTAGGTTTCCTGCAGGGTATATAAGCCCCCCTACTTGAAATCTGCCTGACAACACCACTTTAACCACACAACCTTATCATCTACTTCATCGACATGGGCTGGTTCAGCGACGATTCTTCCCAAGCACAAGCTTCTGGCCACCAAGCGGAGTGGTCCCACGAACTCATTGCCGGTGCTGCAGCATTCGAGGCATGTACGATTCGCTTTGGATCAGAGATGGAGAGACTTACCTCATTATTTCAGGCCTCCAAGGCTTACGAGAACCACGTTGCTGCCAATGGTCACCCAGATGACCATGCAACTGCCAAGGAGATCATGTACGTATTCGGCCACATTAGCAAGTCATCAGCAGCACTTAACCATTGCCTAGTGCCGGATTAGCAGGCGCGTTCATCGACAGGGAGGTCGAAACCAAGGGGGTAAGGATGTACTGTCCTCTGAAGGATTAAGGATACTCAATTTAGATCATTAGCTTGACTGGTTGGACAGAGAAAAGGCCAAGCGTGAAGGTGAGAATTGTCCTCGTGGTATTCAATGCCTTCAACGATTGACTTGCACTGTAACAGCCACTGACCAAGCCACTCAAGCATTCAAGAGCAGCGATGACTACCCTTATTGATTTGGTATATATACTGTATAAGATGTGAAAGCGATGCCTTGAATAGGATGTATACAATAGCTTGCGGAGTCATTATGAAAATTAGGATGATGCAGATTGAAGCACCAACTGATGTGCACATTTAGTACTCTCAAGTTCCGACCATTTGCAGGCCATCGCCACAACTCCAGTGACATGAGGGGCTTTCGAATCCAACGAATTTCTTGGAACAAGGTTCACCGTATGTGTTAACTTCTTGATGACCGCTGACGATTGACATGTGTGAACATGGTTTACATATATTCCGCCAGTGGGATTCGCGCTCCCAGCCGATCTTTGGCAAGATATATAGCGTACAGGGTAAATGATCATATACATTCCATGGCAGAGTAACACAATGAAGCGTCTAGAAAGCATGGGAGGATATCGAAAATCTCTTGAAGGTATATCTGATAATAGATTAAGATCATCAACGGCACAAACCACGTTGGTTACTTACCCAAGGAAGGCAAGGTCCTTATTAGTATCACTTGAATCTCTAGGTGCTTCTTCTGGTACTTGCGACAATTCGTCTGTCGGGAAGTAGGATGTGTCGGTAATGGACCGCAGATGCGGCACGAACGGTGCGTCGATTCGGCGGAGTGTGTCCCAATCAACACCATAGAAGAAGGGATGTCTCTTAATTTGTTCTACCACAAGGCGTTTATCGGCGGAGGTAATCAGCCTAGGAGGCTGGAGGTTAGCCAATAGCACACAGCCTCGAATGCAGTGAGTTACCTCCGTATTAGGTCTTCAGCCTCCCGGCTTAGATGAACATCGTCAGGGAATCCAAGGTGATACTGCCACTGCATGATCTTTTGGTACGTTTCATGCGTGGATTCTGAGCAAAAAGGAGGGTATCCAACAAGGCATTCAAACATGATGGCTCCTAGCGACCACCAATCACACTCTCTCCCGTAGCCTTGCTGTTGGAAGATTTCTGGTGCAATATAGTCCGGCGTTCCAACCGTAGAATAGGCCTTCACGCTGCTGGTTAGTCCATGCATATACACCAAGCACGCGCACTTACAAGCTTTCTTCGGTTTGCCTTCCAAGTCGCGATCTGGTCCCTACTTGTCATGGTGAGGTTGATGGAATCGACCGTATCATTGTTTTGGGGTGATTGCCCAGATGACCCAGATGAGCCTTGAGCCGATTCAAATAAACGTTGATAGTACGACGAATCATGGCGCTTATGGAACCCCGTTGATAGACCAAAGTCGCTCAGCTTGATATGTCCGTCCTTGTCACTAGCGTCCAATCAGTAGCCAGATGGCAATGATTTCGTGAAGTATTGCTTACATTAAGATGTTGTCAGGTTTGATATCCCTAAGGGTGAAGGGGTGAGCAATATGATCAATCAAGTCCGGGTGCTGCGTACCGATGAATGAAACCGAGACTGTGAACTGCTTCGATGGCTAGCACGCATTCAGCCATATAGAAGCGCGTAACATCCTCCGAAAACGTGTCATACTTGATGAGCATGGTCATGAGATCACCACCAGGAAGAAATTCCATAATGAGATATAGAAAGGAAGGATCTTGGAAGGAATAATAAAGCTGAACGACCCAAGGCGAGTCGGATTCTGCGAGGACATCGCGCTCTGCTCGGACATGTGCCAACTACAGCGACGTTGAGATCCGGGATGAAGGATAGACGCAAGCAAAAATACCTGGTCCTTCTTTAACATCTCCTCTTTTTTTAATGTTTTCATGGCATAGATTTTGCCTGTGTCCACTTTCTGTACCAGCCGAACCTAATGTGCTGCTGTTATGCAACAGAAAATGACTTTGTCGACTTATCCAATAAATACCTCACCAAAAGCTCCTTTCCCGATAACCTTCACTGTTCTGAAGTCATCAAGCCCCAACTTTGTCCTCCTCAGGCGCAAGAACGTAGATTCCTTCTTTCCCAGCTGTTGCAGCTGGCGCTGCTTGCCCATATCTGAGACCATTACCTCAGCTTGGATTCGTCGCTCCAGTTCAACGCGTCTGGGGAAGTTCAAGAGAGGACACCAATGAGGGAGGAGACGCAAGAGTGCACGTCTAGTTGAACAGACCTTGAATTTCGCTCGATCGCAGAATCTACTGCAACTTTGTAGTAATGTTCTAACTTCAGCTGAGCAGCTTTAGCCTTGGATATGGACTCTTCCGAGAACCCAGCAGTACTTCGTTCGAAATTTGCATCTATGTTCGGGGGTGAATATGTTGCATGACCAGTGCAGCAGTACTTACAATCTGGTGCCTTTCCGTTAGAATTGGCTGACTGATTTGATTGTAAAGTCTGCCTTGAAGCAGATGAACGCAGGACCTGAGGGAAACTAGGACGAGACGAGTTCGCCATATTAATCAAAAGAGTGTTCAAGGTGAGGGCAGGACTGAGAACTAGGGGATGCCAACCCTGCTAAAAATAGGGGATTGATGAGGGAAACCATCGTCTTCGTTCTCCATCAATTCTTAATAACGCAAAGTACCGTCCGGCCGAGCGCGAAAGGTTGTCATAAGTACACATATAATGGGGTCCGTCGCTAAATAAACACCTGAACGGCACCTGAGTAAGGTCTAAACGAATTATCAACTATTGAACTACTAGGAAAACATCAACTACATGAACTGCTAGAAATTTCTTGTCAGCTCGTGCTCTGAAGTAGCCCAGCGGCCGACAACACCGGAATACTGCTGATCAGGGACACTGTCACGCCCTGGCGACACGGGCGTAGGACGTCCTGCTGGAAGAGGCCAGGGTGCTTGTGGTACAGGAGAGGGCTTATAATAACCACCCGAGTGCTGCATAGCTTGGGGTTGTGGTTGCGAATAGCTTGTCTGTGTCTGTGATGAAATATATCTCCCTCCAGTAGCATTCGACCTACAACGAGGGCACCTTTTGAATTTTGGACTGAACAACACCGGTCATGCAACTCACGTGTACCGTTGAGGAAGATTTGAAGAACTAAGGTGAGCAGATACGGCAGAACTGGATGAGAAGAGCCATTCATAAGAACACACGCCAAAAGAAAACGATCTGGTCGGCCACTTACTTATAAAATTCGGACGGATTTACAGACGCTTGATATCGTTGGGAAGGCACTGAACTGGATAGAGCAGTGTATGCTACCGAAGGGTTGAAAGACATTCGGGGGACTGCTCTTTGGTCAATATCCCCAGGTCGGATGGCCATAGGGCTCTGCTGCCGTAATAACGGAGATGGTCGCCGAGGTGGAGCTGGCGAAGAGTGGCGTTGATGCAGTCTCTGGTCGAAGGGAGGTGTAAAGGGAGGGTGCAGGTGTTGTGGTAGAGAGGCATTGGAGGATAGTGGAGATCTTAAGGGAGAAGGCGGTGGCGATTGATGAGGGTGATAGGCAAGACCGTCCAAAGTGGGAGGGATCGGAGTGAATGGAGGCGGGGGGTTGGACTGATCATCTGAATCTTCATCATCATCTGGTATGTTGTGTTGGATGACCTGAGAGGGAACGGGTGCAGGACTTGGAGAAGGCCGGGCACTAATTAAATGTGATTGGGCTGCTGAGATTGGTCCTGCCTGGGATGAGGATGCGTCCAATCCAGCTTCAGCGTACCAGCTTGGTCGTGGTTTGGAAGGTGGTGGTGGGCAAGAGGACAGAGACGTTCTCTTGGTAGCTCGTAAGGGTTCGGTGTTTCGCTGACGAGGACCGAAGGAGCTCCTATTCGACGAGCCACTCGCGGTGTTGGCGTTAATTTCGGCCAGTCTTGCTGCAGCCATTCGATGTGCCTCTTCATTCCATTCCTCCCACACATCTCGTGAAGTTGATGATTGTGGTGTTGTAGCAGAGAACTCGAGCGCCGTGGATACTCTGCGATGGAACTCTTGCTCAGTGTAAGCAGGAGGTGCAGGAGATGAAGGGTCGAGGTTATTATACATTTTGTTGCAAGTGGACGAGAGGGGCTCTGGGTAAAGGTTGGATGCAGGAGACAAAGAACTCCATGCTTCTCGGAGGCTAAGTCATAATAGCTGTCCCACATCATCTCAGGGCAATCAGCATGTTAGGCACTGCCGCAGCAATTCCGTACACAGGACACGCTTCAAAATATCAGATAAGATAACATGACTACTCCTCGACTATCCTACGAATTACATGAGCGAATGAGCAAGACGTTCCATGGTCCCCCAGCCTATGTTCACAGACCATGTCATATTCTCTTTGCGAACTACAAGTCCGATTTGTTGCGAATCCGCTATAAGTTACCCTCTGGAGGCAGTGTTACGCTTTCTAGACTTCTATACCTTCCAAATTTGTGCCCTTCGCGATTAGGATGTCAGAATCTCATAGCCACACAGACTAGCGATGAACACACCAGCTTTGGCAACCGTAGAAATACATCAGTTCCTGTTAACAACAATCAACAGCATGTCGGTCCCGTTTTCGAAGGAATACATACCCCAGCCATCTAATGACACCAACTCCAACGAGCCGCCAAAATAACTATCACACGATGAGAGCACTATCAACAACCAGGCGAGTGTGAACCTACGTCGCAAAGATATAGCTCATCGGCAAGCCGATACCGATGCGAGGTAGTGCCTCGAGCTTTGTCAGGCTGTCCGCGGTGTTCCGGGGGATACTAGACCCATTGGTGTGCTGCCAACGGTCAACCTGTTCACCAACTGTTGCCCACATGCCCTCCTGGCTTGAGCTAATACTACGAAGAGCACCTAATCGAGACTGTTCCAATCGCGCAGCGTTCCTGACATGAGAAAATGAAAATAGGTCCGAAGGCGTCTTTATTAGATTTTGTTGTATGGGGAGCCCACCACCTGCAACTTATTTCAGGTGCCAGATGTCCATATACCAATATCGACCTACCTTGGTCTGAAATACGAATACCAACGTCGTTCTCTCCCGCGGCGATCGTCGCGTGAATGGCAGGCAGCGAGTCTGCGTTGTGGTGTTTCTCCATCGTCGCGCGCATCGACTGAAAGAAAACATGACGTCAGTGTTCTTGATTCGAGGACATGACTCACATTCTTGAGCAACTCGAACACAATGTATCTACGCCAGGCGTGGTCAGAGCGACTCAACTATGGCTACAACACTCACTCTAGGTGCTCTAATATGTAGGGAAACCGTGTGTCGAGGTGTCCATTAAATATCACTTGTGGCCAGGCGTCAGGCTCTGAGCCCTCCGGTAAATCACCCAAACACGCTGGCCGATCGCGTAGCAGTTTGATACATCGTTGGATACTCTTGAGGACATCCAGATCGGTATGTATTATCCCAACCTGGGGCTGTCCGGGTGCATGAGATCTTCCAGCGAAATTTTCCGACAAGGTAATATGATGCTCTGCCAATACACGCCGTGATATCCTGGACACAAGCATTCGACGCATGAAGGAATCCAGTTGCTCAGGGGGGAGAAATGGAGATGCCAATGAGAGACCCAAGGAGAGACTTGGTATCACGGTTGCGCTGTACAATAATCAGGTACAGTGAGTTGAGTTTGTAACCGACATACTGCTCGTTCAAGAGGGATGCAAGGAAATGGCAGAAGGTTTCATTTTCTTCAAAGCTTGTAATCGGTGGGTATTGACGAAATCTGTGTAGATTGACGTTACTTGGGCAGTTCCAACACAAGACAAGAGCTAAGCCAACTTTTCAAAGGCAGACCAATACAGCTAAGAAAGGGCGGATAAATGATCAACCAATAGTCTATAGTCAAGTAATAGTCGCTGGACGCACATCGTAAACTTTAGCAACGCCTTCTTGGGTAACAACAACGTAAGGTAGAGCTTGTAGGTCGCGCAAGCGGTGTGCAATACGAATAGGCAACTCTGTTCGGACGTAGTTGGCACTCTGCAGGTGTAAATAGGTCCTACGTCGTGACTGGTCGAATGAGAATCCAAATACCTTGAATAAGCGTTCCTTATCGATTGTCCGTCCGAAAAATATCTGACTACGGATGAGGAAGAGTATCAGGATAGAACTGCAACTGTACCAACAAGCTGACGCAGGGTCAAGCGTTTAGCTTCCTTCGAGGCATAAAGTTCGAGTTGACGATTGCGATAGAAATTCGACTGGGTCGATTGATACCGGGAAAGAGGAACTAAATGGCGTGAAGGCCTTATGACATGGGACCTAGAGAGCATGGCGTAGTGTATGTAATGTAACAATACATGCCTCGATGTAGGCGAGTTGAGACCGTGCTGCCATTCCTCGAACTGGACTCGGAGTCTCGGACCAGTCAGAAAGGCTATTGCCGCGTCCGACAGCGCCGACCCGGTTATGATTTACTTGCCGAATAACCGACTAAGTACTCCTATACGATCCCCTACAACATTCCCTCAGACCGCAGGGCACCAATTATCAGATACGCCGAGCGTCTATCCCTATCTACCCCAACCCAGTCACGGGGTTGAGCTTTTCCAATTTCTTCATAGCCATGAGCATAACAGTCATCCTCCTCTTTCTCTGCTACTGGTTTCAGTCTAGCGCCAACTTCCTCTTCTCGATTCCACAACAGTTCCTCCCATTGCTCGTCTCCGAATGTCAACGCAAGAATTCTGTCATCTGCACGAGTAGGAAGGAGAGACGTTAAGAGATTGGACAGAAGTTCTGGAGTGGCCGCTCCATCAGAATCAAGGGCTGCACACGGCAAGTATTCAACCTAGCAGCATGATGAGTTCGCGACTTAGTCAGAAATAACCTCCTCCTCACTTCCAAAAGCAAACCCCTCACTCCACCACCGACCAAAGTGACATTGCCGGCCCTCACCAACCAATCACTTCCAATTGAGAACACGTAACCCTCTACCGCCAGCTGTTGTCCTGCTTGAGCGCCCTGAGTACCTGCAGTTGGAGTGGATCGCACAGATGTCCATCGTGGTCGTAGCTGTGACAACAATTGCTCGATTGAGTTGCGCGGCTTGACCGTGATAAAGGTCGAACGATAGTGTGGCGGCCCTTGTAGATATAGAGCTTCTTGACCTGGTGGTGCTGCGGCAAGAACCTCTGTCCTAGAGGGTGCGACTGGGTCATCGACCAGCACGAACGTATTCTCGTCCATTGTGAGTACACACATGGACCGCTCCGCAGGTATTTGTAGGTTTGGTATTTTCCCTAAGGTGGATCGGTACGATTTTATTGAGATGCTCCAAACACTACGCTGCATGCCCTAGATTTAATGCATTGGCAATGTGGTTTGAAGGATGAGGTTTTTGTGAAAGTCGGCACACACATTGTGGTTACTGAGGATATTATCCCTGATCAACTCTAAACCTGAGGTCGGGGCATTAACCCAACGTGCCAGTCTAGCGTGCTTGTTAGTCAAAATCTTGGGATGGGATATAGAGCAGAACCTACCCAGTGAAACCCATGTCATTGAGACGACGTTGGGCAAGCATCACTGACAGGTAGGCGTGACTGAGGGTACCATGCGTCACATCACGTGTAGCGACAATCTCGTCGAGCAACTTCAATTCGAAAGCACTTCAACTTTACTAGAATGCCACCCAGGGCCAAGAAGGGGAGACTGTTCATTAAAGCCGCAGAAATATCCATCAAACAGAGAAATGCCATTGATCCACTGCCTAGCTTTCTCCCCAACGAGTTCGGTCCATGCCTCAACGCACAGAAACGACAAATCCTGATGGCGCTACGGAAGACCCCCTCGTTCCCTACAGTCGAAACCGATGATCAGAACGGGAAAACCACGAACGGTACTGCCTCTCATCAATTAAAGAATCTGCTGGAGGGTACTGTTCACCGCGGGGAAGGAAACAGCTGTCTCCTCATCGGTCCACGGGGAAGCGGCAAATCTCGTGTATGTATAACTGAGCATCAGCCCTTCCATGCACATATCTCAGTTATCTAGCTTCTCGAAGAGCAACTGGAAGAGCTACAAGATACAGTCTTTATTATTCGTTTGTCTGGCTGGGCTCAATCCACCGATCGCCTCGCGATGCGCGAGATTGCGTATCAGCTGACACAGCAAACTGGCTCCACTTTTCTGTTACAAGACGACGAATCAATGGACACGAAACAGAGCTCGGAGGTAGAACAGGATGACAACCCATTCCTCATTAATGAGGAGTCGAATGACACGACCTTCGTGTCACTTCCTCCTGCATCCCATTTGCCAGCACTGATTTCCGTACTCCCGACTTTATCTCGACCAACGATTGTTATCCTAGACTCATTCGACCTGTTTTCCCTGCATCCACGACAATCGTTGCTTTATTGTTTGCTTGATACCGCCCAGAGCTGTCGCAGTGATGCAGGCAACAAAGGAGTTGCGGTGGTCGGCATGAGCAGCCGACTGGACGCCAACAATATGCTAGAGAAGCGAGTCAAAAGCCGCTTTTCTGGTAGGATATTCCGAACCACAACGCCTACACACCTGAAGGAATGGCAAAACGTAACACGGTTGCTATTACTTACTGAACCTGACTTGTCTGGGATTGATACAAGAGCTGCATCGACATGGAGGGCTTGGTGGAAAGAAGCAGTGAATGACTTCCTTGCACTCCAGTCTGTGCAGGACCTGTTCCAGGATACATATGGCCTTGTGAGAGACATGAGGGTCTTATCCCGATTGCTAGTATGTCCCTTTATGGTTTTTCCGAAGTTATTCACTCATATCTCAGTAGACGGCTCTGGTTGCTAAACTCACGCCATCATCGCCATTCCCTTCCGCACAATTACTTTCGAGCATTGTCGAAATGCAGCGTGTGCGCTCGCATTTTCCATTTATGCATAGTGAGTCGGAAGGTCACGGCACTATGCCCTCTAATCGAGCATTATAGGACTGCCGTATCCTGCCCTATGTTTGTTAATTGCGTCAGTGCATGCGGATATAGCAGGACATGATTCTTTCAACTTTGAAATGCTATACGATGCTTTCCAAGACCAGGTACGCGCAGCATTAGCTGCACCCGTCCAAATAAATGGCCCAAGCATTGGGATGATGAAGTGTAGCCGGGAAATACTGCTCAGTGTTGGTGCTTTTGCAAGAACTGCCTACTTTTGCTAATATCCACGATACAGGCATGGGAAACACTCATTGCAGCGCACGTATTCATTCCAGTCTCAGCCGCTTCTTTGACTATGACGACTGAGTTTGTCAAGTACCGTTGTGCTGCGGAAACCGACGAGATAAGAAAGTCGATCGAGAAAACAGGCCAAATCAACTTGAAGAAATGGCTCAGCAAGGTCCGGGGCACATAGATAGGGTTAACTGAATCGCATTGTCATCATATTATTTTTCACATTGTATTGCTCTCATGTCATCATGCAGTTCACATCATACAACATTGCGGAGTTACCATGACTTCACCAAGCTAGCCCGACTTCATTGCTTCTATACCATGTTAAATGGCTGCCAAAGCTATAAAATGGACACATACCCTGGATGGATGGTTTCTGTCCAACTGACGTTCCCATACAAAGGGAATAAACCACTGCTTGATTGTATTGAGCGCATAGCGGCGATTTCTTGACTCGCACTGGCGTCCACGACCACGCTGCGCTGCGAAATCGACGTAGCTACAGTGTCAAGCGGACACAAATTTAACTTGGACTGCTGAATCATCGTCTTGAAGTTTTCGTTCACAAATAAACTCGAATCCCACTCGTTGGTTTCCTCAACGAGCTCTCGTATTATGCCAAGAACGCCATTTGGATCACTGTCACTAACGAACCTGAGATCTGTGTCGAATGGTTGACGCGTTATTCCCATGGACGTTGCTTGCTTTTCGGTGTCATCGTCTTTATTCCTGCACAAAGAAGATGGAGAAGGTGAGTCCGGAACCTTTGGCAATATCATCTTGCGCAAGGGAGATGGCCCGATTGTGAGGCTGCGTCGGTTACGTTGTGCTGCTCTGATAGGCTTCACCTCTAGAGGGACGGCAATGCTCGAAGGAGGTTGCGGAAATGAAGATAGAGGGGGCGAAAGTCGCGGGGCAGCCATATCTTTAGGTAGGTTCTGGTTCAGCACTGTCGATAAAGATTTGTATGGTCTTCGAAGCGGCGGTATACCGAGAGCTCCTCCACTGGGTGCAGTAGAAACATCAGAGGTAGGAATGTCACCGAAGATCACAGAGCCTTCTTCGAATATCGATTCCAGTCGCGAGGGTTGCCGACGAATATAGGGCGTAGGCATAAAAAGGACTGCTTCTAGGGGATCTGGCCAGGAAGGATCCTGCTCATGTGGATAAGGCGATCTGTTGCAAGTCACCGTAGCTGAATATGGGCTGGTATATGGCGGAGTTGCAGACTTTTGGGGAGTAGCCGCAGCGAAGGCGTCATATTGCTCGAAAAGAGGCAGTGGAATTTCAGGCGTTGCCTGCGATTTAACTAACCTGAGTGATGATTTACGAATAGACTCCAGCCAATCCGATCGTTTGGGCAAAGGAAATGTAGAGTTTCGAGGATGTTCGAATCTAACCCGTTGTCTGTTCGTTTGACATGGTGAGGAGCTCGATCGCAAGCTCTTTGGATAAGTTTTGCGTGGATAGGCAGGTAAAATCCTTGTGGGCGTGTCGGAGGAGCTCGATTCTCTCTCATTGGATTTGTCGTATTGCAGATCGAGGTCTTTGAGAAATTTCCGTGGAGTATTGGCTGAGGAATTTGGTGAAGACGCAGAGCCACTTTGCCGAGACTTATCAGAGATTATACTGCAGGGGAATGTCTTGCGCATTCTTTCTTGACGACGACAAGCCAGCCGGGTCTCCCAAGATGGCGAGCCTAGGAAGCCTACGAGGAGTCCTGAATTCAAGGTAGCCCAGGGTCGACCGTAAATTGGATACGGAGCCAAAGAAAGCAGAGGAGAACCAGCTGAAGGAATTGAGGTGTTCATGTATGTGCGCCTAGTTCGTATGAAGACCTGCTTGACGACGAAGCCCAGTAAAAACAACGAGACCAGAACAAGGAAGAGGGCAAGAGAAGCAGTGCCATCGTGGGCAACCGATGAGTGGACCGGCAGTGCCTGAACGCGTGAAATCAATGACATGAACAAGGGAGTACGTGTTGAGAACTGAACAAGATACGGCGGGGTCATCGTGGCAGGTGTTGTCGAGGATGATGTTGGCAGTTGGCAGTCGTCACAGTCCTAATTAAGTCCTTGGGCACGTGCTGCTTCCCCAGGAATATATGGCCCGCTTTACAACTTGCTCACAAATTATGTCGACCACACCAGCCCATGATCCGATACGAGATGCTTTGTTCAGTGCTTGCTGCGTTGATGAGTCGTAGGTCGAACGCATCTTTGGCTATCTCCCACAATTGACCCACCACCCGGTAGGCATATCCAGGCTTTCGCGCAGGCGCTCCAAGCTGACGAGCATCAGAACGACTCTGCTGCCTCACCGACAACGCCTACGACTCTGCTTCATCAGAGCTCACGTATACGGAAGGTTTCCGCCCTGTCCGACTTCGCTCCAATCAATTTGAGGGTCCGGAAGTGAGTTACATCTTATTACTACCCTTCCTATCGGGATCACCATGGCAATTCTTTAGGAGAGGCAGAAGGGAAAGAAGGCACGAGAAGAGGACCGACTGGTTATTCCTCCTGCTGAGGTGGCCAATGCTAGTAAGATTTACATTTGCTATTCTGACGTCAGCACTGACTGGCCTAGGTCCTTATATTCTTATTTATTGCAGCAGAATTTGGACTGTATGTTATCATACGGCAACTAGTAAATACTAAGGAGTGGTTCACTGCATGTGGGTGGTATATCATTTCTTGATATCAGCAAATCTGATGTCGTCAGGGCGCGGCCGGAAGGGGGTGCTGAGAAAGAGTTTACGTGCCTCCCGTGACTATAAGGTGTGTTGTTTATATCTTGTAATGCACCTAAGGAAGTCTTGACTGCTCCCTAGGAATGGAAAGCAGCAGCAGAATCTTTAGACATGTTTCTGAAATTCGACGAGTGGAAGAAGGTTGATGAGGACTCATTTTATGACTGGAAATTAATTCGTAAAGTATGTCGATCAGCCTCTGCTTTTCGATTGCTAATTAGTCACTCTGTGGTTCAGGTAAAGCGCTCCTTGAAGAGTCTACGGGAGAAGAATGATGCTCGGGGCTGCTTAGGTGTATTGGAGGCTTGTATACGATCTAACTTTGCTGGGGTGGAGTCACCTAGGTAAGTCTACTCTCTATGCAAAGCCTCTCTCATCAGCACTCTCTTGTAGGTTATACAGCGAGGTATTCTTCTTTTTCAGGTTTATATAATATTACATCCCTCAACCGCTGACTACCCCAGACATATCTAGGAACGAAGGATCTGATAGAATGTAAAGTAATAGACGTTTATAGGAAAGCACCCACCTAACCTGTACATCTAGCATACCACGAGGAGCAAGAAAAAGCCTTGCAATTCATCCGGGAATCTGAAGACCTCAGCGTTGATGAGAAGAAGAGATTTTTCAAATCTGCCAATACGAACCTCGGTAGGAAGCATAGCACTCCAGCTTCACATTCATTTGACACCAATGTCAACTCAGGTATCACTGCTCTGTGCCTTTCCGGTGGAGCGTCCTTTGGTTATTGTGAGTCCGTAGTCTGAAGCCCCCGCTCAGCGTCCTTCTTAACGAACGTCGTAAGACCACTTTGGTGTGGTTAAAGCATTCTTAGACGCTGGACTTCTGCCTAGGGTGATAACTGGCACAAGTGCCGGAGGGCTCATCGCAGCTTTGGTGTGTACCAGGACTGACGATGAACTTCAACATATCCTCGTCCCTGAATTGGCCAACAAAATCACAGCTTGCGAGGAGCCTTTCGCCGTTTGGTCTGAGAGATTTTGGAGGACTGGGGCACGGTTTGATAGCATACAGTAACGTCTCTGCTCTCTCTTGGCGATCAAATGCTAATTTCACATAATAGATGGGCCAGAAAGGTATTGCCACCCCTAAGTTTATCCAGTAGCATCGCATTCAACTGCGTATATCAGTGTGCATGGTTCACGCGGGGCTCTATGACGTTCAAAGAAGCCTACTTAAGGACTGGTCGTATCCTTAATATTTCGGTCATCCCTGCAGACCGTCATTCGTGCGTCACCTCCCTTATTTCTGTTCGCTTAGCCCAATGTATGATGTTTTCAGGCCAACCAAATTGCTTAATTATATAACCGCTCCTGATACCGTTATTTGGTCTGCATTACTGGCATCCGCTGCAGTTCCCGGTATATTGGATCCTGTTGTTTTGATGCAAAAGTTGAAAGACGGCTCCATTGTACCCTGGAACTGGGGCAGCCGATTCAAGGATGGATCCCTTAGGTGAGCAGCTCCATTCCAATGCAGAGCTGCCCTTGATTATACTCCCAGAGTTGATATCCCTGTTCAAGCACTAAATCTCTATTTTAATGGTATTCTATTGTTCCCGGATGCGCTATATCTACCTCATCACGTTTTTTCTAGTTACACACCCCGTGGTTTCGCAAGCAAATCCCCATGTCCATTTGTTCTTCTTTGCACCACGTGGCTCAGCTGGCAAACCGGTAGCACATTTTAAAAGTAAAGGTGAAGTGTGCTGGTAAGGATATGTCAGATAACCCAAATTCACACCTGCTCAGGATGGAGAGGAAACTTCTTGCTTTCAGCGGCAGAGCAGTGGCTAAAGCATGAATTGACCAAGAATTTTAAAGTCATCCGCGATCTTGAATTACTTCCCCAGCTACTGGGCCAAGATTGGTCTAGTGTATTCCTACAAAGATTTGATGGCGCAGTAACGTGAGTGTTCTGTTGAGACTACTGAAGTTTTAATCACGATGATTGACAGTATATGGCCGAAGACGCGTGTACGGGTAAGGTGGATTACGTTTCCTCAATTATCGTCGCAGCTGATAGTTATCAGGATTGGTTTCGCCTTCTGAGTGATCCCGACCCGCTTGAGCTGGAAAGAATGTTGCAAGTTGGGCAATTAGTAACCTGGCCAAAGGTCAGTCTACGTCGTGTCGAGAATTGTACAAGTGAAGACCTCTGTACAGCTTCATATGATTCAAAATCGAGTTCGGCTGGAGCAACAAATTTTGCTCGGACGGCAAGCGGTCCGCCTACAAGCAAAATCTAAGTCTCCAAAGCCAGTTGGCAAAGACAGTAATCCGCAGAAGGCGCAGAATGGTGACGAAAACTCGCCTATCGAATCATCTTACAAATCTCCTCGCTCACCATCCCCACATGCAACTGGATCAGATCACCCATTGTCTGTGGATACTGACATGGAAGCAGCTTTTTCAGGAGGGTCAAGGTGGTTCTTTCGACGAGGGCATAGCTCCCCCCAAACCAATTCTGGTGCGAACACGCCAGTTGACCGATATCAAGATCCCCTTCGTTCAGTATCTGTCAGACGCAAATGGGCATCAGAGTTGCTACAAGCAGACGATGGTACAGAACAAGATATTGATGCCCATGAGGCAGAGGAATCAAACTCCCGCACAGCGAGGAAGGCGTCTTCGAGTAGTTTACTTGCACGGCTGAGGACGGCTTCGCTATCGAACCTGACAGCACCCTTCCAATTCCAACCCAGAGCCGACCCAGTTGCTCAACCTTCACAATTAGGAACGCCAGAGTATGCATGGAGCAGCGATAGTTCGTCGGATGATGACCTATGGCCTGGTGGCCAGAGCAGCTCGTTCTCGCCTAGTAATTCCAACCCTTAATGATTATCCTTATGTAATGAGATCATCTGACTCGTGCGATGCATTCTTGTACTGCGTTGTACCCTAGATAATTGATTCATGTCGTCTCAGCCAACATCCTCAGATTCCCCTAGTTCTGTCCTTGCTGCAGTTGAGCGTCGTCTGCAAGATTTGCCCATACAAGCATCCCCCACTCAGCTTGCGGCAGAACATGAACAGCGCCAAACGTTCCGAAGGCTTATAGATCCTGGTATCGCCCGGCCCAACTCCAATGAACAGGCAATGTCCTCTCTGAAAGTAAATATTCCGAGTCTTCATAGTCCCATAAACCCTATTCTTTGCACTTCGTGATACGAAAGGGATTGACATGTGACCTTATTCTAGACCTTGTCGCTCATTGCGGAGAATATACTTCGTGAACCAGACAACCCTAAGTACCAGCGGTTCAAACCCACAAACTCAATAATCAAGCGCGACTTGATGGATCCTAAAGGTGCACTGGAATATGCTATTGCAGTTAGTTGCCTGAAATTTGTACATATTGGACAAGAATTTGATCATGCATTCACACCATCCTTATGCATTGCCACAGCTTGGGTTTCGTCCACAGGTTATGTTTCGTTCTACCAAAGATTGCATTACTAGGCCACTATCGTGCTGAAAGTATTTTGTCTAGGTTGAGAACTTCCAACCTTACTATGCGTTCCATCCCCGATACATGTTAGAACTCAAGATTGGCGCTGCAATATTGAAAGAACACGTTGAGAAGGAAGACGAGAGAATGGTGCGTGCAGCACGCGCTAAACAGGAAGAGAAAGCGGCCGTAGAGGCTGCTGCCGCTAGGGTATATCATCACCTTCAGAGGCCGTCCCCAGTGGGAGATGCTCACTAGTACGTTGGCAGGTCAAATTGGCATTCATGGATGATAGGAAGTCAAAACAACGACTTGACGAAAGGGAGAAGGAACTCAGGGCAGCACGACTGTCAGCTCGTAACCGACAAAGCGCATCCCCTCTACCTGAGTCACCAACGATGCCAGGAGCAGGTCGGGCGCTGAGTGTGGAAAGGCCTCCTTCGTATGAATCAGCCACCATTGCTAGAGGCAATTCAGGTGGCAATACGGGTGGCGAGAATGAATCTGCATAATGCATTTGCACGCCGACGATAAACTCGGCGTAGAAACATAGGTACAAGTCAAGTATGTAATGCATAGGACGCTTAATTTCCCTTTGATGCGAGCCGTTATGAAGGGAAGGGGTAGCGCGAACGATCTAATGCTCTCGGTATAATGGATGCACGAGAAGGTTCCTTCTGACGATGGTTGACGACCTGATCAGCTAGAGGTTTCTTGTAAGCTCGACGAAATTAGCATTGAAGCAGATTACACTCACTGCTGCTATCGAGTTCTTTTATTCGTTGTAAGACAACACTGTCACTTCTCTTGGGTGGCGGACGTGGACTGGAAAATGATATCGATCTGTTGGCTTTGTGTTCCTGTTTCACGACTGCCCGTGGATTTGGTGATAGGCCCAGCGATGAAGAGTGCGATAGGTTAGGTGTCACTGAAGAGGGACGTGACGGCAATGCGACAGGTTTCTGGTTGCTACCGGGTGACACTCGTCGTGCAAGTCCAGAATTACTAGGTGGTAACCTTCTTGGCACAGGCTCCCTCTCTGGCGAGAGTCCGCTCTCTATCATCAATGCAGACATATCCTCAAAGGCAGTTGACAGCCGAACGGTGCCAATGAGCGATGTTGATGAAGTCTTCTTCGGGCTTGGTGTCGCTGGGAGAGGGACTCGCGGGGGTGGACGACGAGATGTTATTGACATGGGCCGTGCATTGTGAGCATTTGATAGCGGGCGGGCGTGTAGCAATTTCGCTTCTTCATCCAGGTACCCCCCACTAGGCGTTGACTTGACTCCAAAGGCAAACACCTCCTCATGGAGGTCACGGTGGCTCTTGTGCGAACGACCTGCGAGCACCGGATGCACCTCCTCAGACCTAAATGACCCCTTAGCTTGAGCAATTTCCATCATAACCATGGCATGCAGTTCTGAGTGCGTCAATCTACCAGCAGGTTTTGTAGTCCCTTTTAAAGCCGGTTGTGGGGTGAGTGCGCTACTGAACTCCCTTGGACTGCAAGTTGCTGCCTGGGGCGGATAAAGCTGAAAATACGGATACACGTGCGGGTCTACACGCCCTCAGTCATGGGTGCTCATCTTGATTGTACAACTCACAAAGATGAAAATACGGGAATTGAGTTGCACCATTTGGTTGGGCTATCTGGATCGTATCTACCGCGAGTATTGATATTTGATTCTCAAAAGCTGCCATGGTTGGGTAGATATTGAAGTGAGGATAAGAAGCTGGAGGGTCTGCGTATCATACGTTAGTTGAATGCCTTGTATAAGGCTGACATACGAACATGGCTCGATATGAGGATAGCATGAAGTAGCACTAGCGCTTGATATCAACTGAACTTGGTCCACAGCGGGGCCGGGATACAGATTGAAATGAGGATAACCCGGGGGGTCTAAGTCTCGTCAGACTAATAAAAATAGAAGGGACAATAGCGTACAGATATCAAACGAGGGGTATCCTGCCTTTCCAGGTGTAGCATCAAGAAGGCTCACTTGAGTCCCTGTGGTCGTGGCTTGGGGCCGAGGAGAAAAAGAGGCTCCATGACTTTTCGGTGCATCAGGAGATGGGTAGATATCAATATTAGGGTAGATAGCAGGGTCTAGATGCTGATAAGCTGCGTCTGGCATCACAACGCCAAGGACACTTACAGATATTGAAGCTAGGATATGAATGCAAGGTCAATGGTAAACCCTCCCTGCCTTGTTCTAACGTATGTTTTGACGAGTTAAACGTAATGACATGAACACTCACTGGATTGCAGAGAACACTCTTCCGCAGAAGTTACGACAGGGTATGGGACAATGAATGGATAAACAGAAGGATCTGTCTCCTAGTCAGCCGCTGACCACGAAAATGGAAGATTTACAAACATATATTGAACTCGGGGTAGTTTGATGCTGCACCAGCACCTAGAGTTGAGGAACCAGTATGACTATCTTCAAATGGGCGACACGGGGGGTAAATTTGCTCTAAATTCAAGGGGAACGCTGCAGGATCTTCGATGATGTTAGCTTTATGCAACACAACGCAGTAATTCTGTACACATACAGAGGACAAACGAAGGATATTGGGTTGATAACCAGACTGATAGCTCCGCCGGGTGTATAACACTTGTAGAACGGAAATCTTCACCTTCAACACCAGCAGATGCAGGATAGAGGTCGAAGAAGGGGTACACAGGTGGGTCTATATGGCAATTCTAGTAACAAGCGATTATAGCGGATAAAATTCACATACAAATGACCAGGTTGGGATACGTAGATTGGACGTGAGTGCCATTGATGTTGGATGAAGTATGCAGCCATACAAAATTCCATGGCCGGTGGGCGGAGCGATTGACAGTGAAATATGGCCAAGCATGCTCCCAAACCAGACCCTGTTTTGCTTCGACGAAGTTGCATGGAGGGTACTGGTTGAAGTGTGGGTAATTCTCAAATTCGTCCTCCTGAGCAGCGTTCGCAGATGGGTAGAGCTCGAAGTGAGGGTAGACAGGGGGGTCTGTTGCAAAGTCAGTCTTCGTCCAAGGGCACTGCTGTCACCCACAGATCATAAGTATTGGGTAATGGAAAGGTAATTGACATAGACCGGCGCTAGCTGCTGTTATGAATCAGACTAGATATTGTAGTACAATATTCTTTGGATACTTACCGGAACCCTCAATCTGATTCAATGACAATGTATTAGGGTGGAAATATCTTATGCGGGGCGTGACAACAAACTCACCTGTGATTCTGCTTGTCCAAGATGACTGTCAACGCTAGAAACTGGCTCGTCATCCGGAAGCCTGTCGCTAGGGGGGAGGGTCACAAGCGGTTCCCAAGACGGTGAGGCTGAAAGCGTGACTGGAAAGCTATACGTTTCATGAGGAGCAAGATGGAATGAAATCTCTGCGTCGCCCTCTGCTGGAGGCCAAGTGATAGGTTCAGGGCCCAAACTTGTTGCACTGATTGGAGTAACAGGCCGACTGTATTCCACTCGGTGAGCAAGGTGGATAGAACGAGGGGAAGACTGGGACACTGGTGAGGGTGGCCAAGAAATTGAAGGAGCACCCCAGCTAGTCACAGTTTCGGGAGTAACAGGTCGACTGAACATGGCCCTGTAACCGAGATCGATTGATGGCGCTCGCTCAGGCACAGAGTCATCGTTAGAGAAAGTACATGACAGCGGCCCCCATGAGGTCCCAGTGGATGGAGTTGGGGGACAATCCTCGTACATTCGAAGGGCAATATCAGGAGATGGCAATGGGGAGTACAATGGAGCTGATTCGAACTCGGGATCGAAGTCGTTTGGGCCAACAGACGATACCGACCAAGCGAAATCTTCCAGTCGAAGTGGCTGGTCTTCCACGGGGAGATCGTCATCTAGAGGAACATTATTGGGCAAATTAGGGGGTTCAAGACTGGTTTGGCCATTAACAGCGAGTGTCGACGGGTTCAGGACGGCGCTAGCCCTCCATGACTTCACACGACTCTCTAGGTCATATTTTGCTGTCTTGGGCTCTTCTTCTTGGATTATAGGGGATAGTGCCTGCGCGAGAGGGTGTGGTTCTTGAGGAGAGTGTCCGCGAGAGGCTGGCCGAGACATGGAGCGGGAGGACATAGAATCGAACCTATCAACTAATGAAAGCTTCCGAGGTCCATGTCGAGAGATAGTAGCGGGAAGACGCGAGTCGGGTTGCTCGTCACCCAATAGGACATCGGCCAACGTAGTTCTGCTATCGCCACGGAAGTGCGCGATGGAAGGAGCAGGAGAGTGATTGGCGGAAATTGGGACGTCCACGTGTTCTCTGTGGGAGGACGACAGCCAACTGCCGTACCAACGAGCCAGATGGAGGTCAATGTCAAATTCAATCTTTCCGCTGATTGGTGGTCTGTGTGCCGTGGCTGTGGCATCAAGCGCATACACCCAGATATGGTGCCAATGCTCATCTGATATTCGAGGTGTCATGGTTACCCCGTTTTCTGTAAAATGGAAGTAAAGGCATAACCCAGTTGTGCTTGGAAAATTGAATTCGCGAGCAATGGCAGTCAATTGAGCATACATCTACGTTGATATGAGACAGGATTAAAATATGATGGAGCATGTCTGACCGTTGGGAACAAAGGCATTAGGATTCCATGACCAAGTCTATGCGCCGGTCCCACAGCAAGGGTGTGCCCAAGCTGACCGCGCTCTTGAGCGAAACGGGCGGGCGGTATTACTACAACGAAATTTTTTGGGCTTCGCTGTACAGTCTTTTCTCGTGATTCGCGCAAACCAGAGTTGTGATATGAAATTGAGGGACCTCGTCGGAATCTGGATGTGGGTATTTCAAGCGGAGTGGGTTGGCTAGAGAGGCCGTCGACCTCTCCAAATCTTGGATCGATAGCTCCAATAACAGAGAGAGATGATGGAAGTTGTCCAGGACCCAGACTATCATCATTAGTGTCTGGCGGGCTCCACGGGGCGTGAGGAAATTCGAAAAGTGGCCGTTGCTGGACTGATGCGTGAAACCGTGACATTGGCAAAGCACAGGAGCAGAGAATGCGGGAACAGCTGGCAGAGAATGCGGCAGGGACTTATTAATGGCAGCTGGAAGGTAAAATGAACGGTTAAAGAAAAAATCGTTCCGATATTGAGACTGCATGGAAAAGTTGTGATTAGCATCTTCCATCATCAGGGTAATTATGAAAACCCACAGCCAGAAATAGTGTCTCGTTCCTAACCTGTAGGCTGAGACAAAGTAGTACAGACGACCTGGTACTGTCTTGAGAAAATGACAAGCAGCTCGACGACTCCACCAATAAAACGAAAGGGGTGATAGAGCAGGCGGAGTAGCGTGTGGGGTGTGATGCATGTGATGGTTGTCACACATACGGCCAGGGCCAGCCAATCAGTCGCCATCGACCCCTGACGACCATCGTGATCATGGACGGCAAACTTGCCCAGTTTTCGACCTTGAATCAAAAAGATAAAGGACCTGCTTTTATATCGCTTATCCCAGGAATTATAGCCTTACAGAATTCCGATGCAATAGCCTCTGATTTAAGCGCTCTAGTCACCACCGTCGTGAATCAAGACAGTCTAGTTGTTGGGCGCCAAGTTCTATCAGAGGTGGTCAAAGTACTTGCCGACGGTAGCATCAGTGATACGGACCTGAGGAAGCGTTTGGTAGAGGAGACTTTAGCTACTGTGCAGCCCCGCATTGTGAGTTATGAGGAGCAGGTAAGTGCAGCGTGTCTACCCATCGCTTACGCGATTGCTACTGACACAGCGATAGGTGAACACACTAAGATTTCAACTGGCAGATCTAATGGAAGAGCAAGAGGAGTGGAGCGCTGCTGCCCGTGTTCTGATGGGTACCTCCCTCGAATCAGGTCAAAGGCAAGCCCACCACGTTCTTCAAGCCAGCCCCACAGTGTTGATTCTTTGCACAGGTCGATCGGAGATCAGGACAAGCTGCGTGTCTATGTCCGTATCGTTAGGCTGTTATTGGAGGACGAGGACTCTGGTCAAGCAGAGACCTTCTACAATCGTGCCGCCCTGCTCTTGCACTCGACCAAAGACCGTGAAGTTATCCTCCAATTTAAGTTGTGTCAGGCACGGATACATGATTATAGTCGCAAGTTCCTAGAGGCTGCTCGATCTTATCACGAGCTGAGTTACATTGGCGATATCGATGCAGATGAGCGAAGGCATATGCTGTGCGTAGCTTATCTCACCTCCTCATTTTGACACTGACGGTTCTACATTCCAGCGTGGCTGCAGTAACCTGCGCTGTCCTTGCTCCTGCAGGGCCTAATCGTTCGAGGGTTCTGGCATCTCTTTATCGTGACGAACGCAGTGTTGAACTTCCTACTTACAACATATTGTCCAAGATGTTCCTCGAACAAATCCTTCGTACCGCCGAGGTCAAGGAATTTGAAAAAACCCTGAAGCCACACCAACTGGCCAAAATTGCCATATCTTCCAACGATCGCTTGGCGTCTTTGAGCACTGATGATTCACTTGGGGATAATGAACCTGCCGCAAGTACTCGAACAGGACCAGCAACTGTTCTTGATCGTGCTGTATTAGAGCACAACCTGCTGGCTAGCTCCAAAATTTATAACAACATTACCTTCCGAGGTCTGGGTGCGCTTCTGGATCTAACGCCTGGGGCAGCTGAAAATATGGCGCGAAAAATGATTGAGCAAGGTCGACTTCGCGGCTCCATCGACCAGGTAGACAAGCTGATATGGTTTGAGGGTAATCGTGAAGAAGATGATGCTCAGGGTAAGGCTGGAGGTCTTGGTGAGGTCGAAGAGGCCGAAGACACTGGAGCGCCATTCACGAAACGCTGGGATACACAAATACGACTGACTGCTGCCAATGTACGTTCCTGCTCGAGGTGTCTGTCTGACCAGGTAATGACAAGCCTTATAGGTCGAGTCCATCGTTCAGCACTTGACAGAGAAGGGCTTCATCAAAGTGTCGTCAGTTGCAGTGTAACTTCACATCATGTAATGGCCAAACATCGGTGAGAAGACAATTTCCGGAGAATTACACCATGAATCCAACAAGACTATTGTGTTATGGTTGTGTCAGGTTTTTTTCGCCTTTGCCTTTCCTTCTTAGTCACTAATTCATGCCACTCCCCTTCGAGTGTGGCCAAGCTAAACACGTCATAAGTATTTTGTATACATCATCATCATGTCTAGACGTACCCTGTAGGGGCAGCAGCCGGCGGGGCTTCCTGTGTAAAATAAGGCTCTTGCAGTGCTTGATTTGCGGATATACGCGCTACTGGGTCATAAGCCAGCAACTTTTCTGCAAGGTCTAGAGCTGCTGAAGACATCCACCTATAGCCGATGCATCCTTATTTACTAAGTCCCTAAAACACTGAAGTAACTTACTTCTTGAAGAGGATGCGGAATCTATTGGGAACTAGCTCTTGTGGTCGAACTAATTCGTACCATGGCAGGTCCATTATACCCGGCCATCGTTCGGGTGTTGGTGTGCCCAACATTTTATAGATCACTTCAAGTTGGTGCACCTCGTCGTTGCCTTGGAATACAGGCTTCTTAGTGAATAGCTCCAGCATGATACACCTAACGACAGTCGTCAGAGATATAACATTAAGGGAAGGGACACACGTACCCAGCACTCCACATATCAACCTCAGGCCCATACACAGTAGCTCCTAAGAGCAATTCAGGAGGGCGATACCAAAGGGTGATTACTCTGTTAGTGTAGTCTGATTTTCGACGTTTCTGGTAAAATCTGGCCAACCCGAAGTCAGCGAGTTTAAGTTCGCCGCGGTTGTTCAGCAGGATATTAGGCCCTTTGATATCACGATGGATGACTCCCCTGTGGTGCAAGTAGGCCAAGCCACCCAGCATCTGGTGGCATAACGACTTCAAATGCGCTTCAGCGAAATTGAATTGCGTTTGAGACAAGACACCAGTGAGATCGTGATCCATGTACTCAAATACCATGAAGACAGATCCTGTATCCGATGCGCGTCAGAATCCTATGAGACACAAGAAGGAATATCGCTGTACCTTCAGATACCATCATCTCGTACAGCCGTACAATGTTTTCATGACGTAGGGATTGGAGCAACTTGATTTCCCGCATTGCGGTTACTGGGAAACCATCTTTCTCGGATTCCATACGAATACGTTTGAGGGCAACATAAACTTTTGTCACCGTATTCTGCGCTTTGAACACCTTGCCAAAGGTTCCTTCTCCAACCTGAGTGAGAATCTGATAGAGCTCCCTACGTGGCTCGTTGGCTCGCCCTTGGTCCGGTGTTTGGGGTGAAATGCCGTCTCTTATATGCCTAGACTCTAGGGGCCGTAGATCGTCTCGTGAATTTGACATGCTGGTGCCAAGTGGTGGCTGATCGTGGAATAGATCCTCTGATCGTAGATCCATCTGTGGTGCTAGAGGAGAGCCTCTTATTAATTCCCCTGAAGACTGGAACACTGGGGGTTTGGAAAGAGCAGACGAAGGCCCATTTGGCAGTCCGGTAGGAGTTCCAACAGGTACCGATAGTTGTGAGTTGGAAGGAACACTCTCCATCTCGTCATCCTCTCCTGGGAAAAACTTCTTTAATGTAGAGCTTGAGGATGCCTGGCCAATGGGCTTTAAACCAGTCGTCCTGATTGGAACTATACGAGGAGGGCCAACAGAAAAATCAGCTTTAGTGTCCGGGAGTGGTCCCATTGGCCCACGGGCATTCTGCTGGTGTGATTGGCGAGCATTGTGGGGCAGTGGAATAATCGACGGGGGTGGCATTACTTCTGCATGGGGCTTTGGCCATGAATTAGCATTGCTCTTGCCAGCACTATTAGCGTTCTTGCGACGCGACTCGTTCTGTAACTAGTTGATCAGAGATGGATGTAGAAGTAAGAAAGTGGTACTTACATTTTTTCCATGGTTTTTCCCATTCTTCCCGCGTGTGTTCTGACGCCCTCGACCTGAAACAACAGGAGAGGAAGCCGCAGCAGAGTTTGGAGGGGGTAGCCGATGGATAGGCCGTGCTTTGTCCACTGGACTGCGACTATGACTCCGGTCTGTGCTCATGCTCGAGCCAGAGGATATACTGCGTCGCCGTCGAGCACTATCAAAAGAGGGGGGACTCGGCGATCGTGATAGCCTAGCCTCTTGCGGGGTCCTACTTCCATGTTTGCGCCCGGAGATGGGAGAGAGCTTCGCTTCCTCCGTTGATACCCAGGCCTTTCGTGAACTACCTGGTACTGCCTGGTTGTTATTTACAGCCCACATATGATCCCGATCGGTCGGGGCAACATGATCCCTGTTACGACGAGGAGTCCAGTTGGGGCGGCCCCTATCACTCGGCGTCCCACTCCTAGGCGCCATTGGGCTTGAATCCCTGCGTGCACGCTTTGAGACGGGAGATACAGAGCGCGACCTTGAACGACCGTAAGAGGAGAGATGGGAATTGTGAGACTCGGCAGGAGAACGAGAACGGGATCTGGATGTTGAGCGTGGATGTTTTCGCCTTGCTTTGGTATGTTGCGGCTTATCCTGTGACGGGGCCCCACTCCGTTTCTGCCAACTTGAGAGGTGCAATGTGGCTAAGAGACAAGAGCAAATGAGCTCAAAAGAAAACTTACTTGTTCAAATTACTGTCATCGTTGCGCCAATCTCGTCTATGGCGAGCATTGTTATTGTTGTTCCCCTTCTTATTTTTGTTCTTTCCTAAATGGCTCCTCTGGTGTTTAGGACTACGCCTTTGCTGATTATGTGGTTCATTTCCCTTTGCTGAGGGTTTCCAAGAAGGTGCTGGCTCCCAGGAGCGATCCTCTGCGGGATGGTTTGGGCCAGCCTCCTGGAGTTGCTGACTCTTCTGTTGATTTGCGTCGTCCCAGGCCTTTCTTCTGCGCGTCTCCCAGCCTGAATCGCTTTGAAAGCGTACTGGCGCCTTGTCTTTACGATTTTCCCGGCGCCATCCATGTCCATCCCGATCGTTCCGCCTTCCATCCTGTGGTCCAGACTGATGTGATTCATCCCCATAGCGCCCTCTGGAATCGTCTTCTGAGCCCCAGTGATCATGTGGTAGGGGTCTGTTGATGTACGAAGAGGAGGGTGGGGGATTCCAGGAGGAATCTGGGTAGTTTGACGAATAGCTCGCTTCATAACGATGCGACCAGTCTGTACGTGTGTCATCAGGTCTTGCATACCACGGGTCTTCCTCTCTTAGGTCTATGTCATAGTTGTCTTTTCCGCCACGATGTCCGTCATTAGGATAGCCGTAAATATCATGAGAGTCAGGTCGTCGCCAATCTACATCCCTCTGACTATGCGACAGAGATGGCTCTCTGTCCATTGCAAACCCTCCCCTATTTGAGCTGGATGATATCCTATGGTCGTCTGCCTCAGGTTGATGGGGTCGTGAATATGGATCAGAACGATTCTCTTCGAGCCTTGTTTCCAAATAACGGTCGTCCTCGTGGCCTTTATTCGCCCTCTGTCGTCTATTATTTCTTCCGTGTGAGCGCATTGAAGACTTGTGAGAAGGAGTAAAGGAAGACGCTGGCACGAGACTAGTGGTGAGGAAGAATGACGTTGCAGATGGTAGTGGAAAAAATTCAAGGGTTTTGGGCGAAATCGAAGCTTAGTGATGGGTCAAGCGGCACAAATAGCCAGACGAGTCACGCAGAGGTTGACTTGATACCTATGCCGAAAACTTTCCGCGATGTTGCGGAGGAAATGCACAGACAGACAAGGACCAGAGCGAAGGAAGGAAGTCAGCGAGGGCAGGAAACACAGCGCGAGGTGGTGAATGCCAACTTACATAACAATACAAATGGGCATGAAAAGTGGACGGCGAAGTAGAAAGAGTATCCTGGTCGAGAAATATCAGAAAGGCGCAATATGACACTGTAATGTTGCAAGCAGTTGGGATCCCTGAGGCCTGCGTTTTTGAGTGATGTAGGCAGTTTGGACCAACAATTGCCACTGGCACGACAACAACATTGTCATCGACCTTGCTCAAGACTAGTCAATCATGGCTGCTCATGCACCAAGCATACCAACAACGGTGAAAATATTCCCAATACAGAAATAATGTCTGAACGATGATGGAGGAAGGCAAAGTGAATTACGACCAGCAGGACGACCAAACTTGGCGGAATTGGAAAAACACATATTGCAAACGAGATACATCATCCTACCAACTATACAATCTTGTGTCCTTTGACATGAGTTGGAACGACCCGATCAAAAACTAGAGCTACAACTACCAGCTGCTTGGGAATGTTTTTTATTGGTTTGCACATTCGGTCTCCTCGCCCGCTTCATCACCTAGCAATGTGCGGGCATGTGTAAGTAAACTAATGAAGTTGATGTGCGAAATTGGGTGAGTTTGTGTCTCCTGCGCATTAGCGGCGACAATTTGTTCTGCGTCGCTCAGCCGCGAGAATTGGCTCCGCTCGTTTGTCGGTGCAAAGAGCTAAACATGGTGATGTATTGTGTGATCACACCAATGGGGCTGCAACAGCGACCTACCTTGACCGTTTTATCAATTCCGCTTACCGCTACTAATGGGAGGTAGGGATGGCCTTCAATTACGTTGACCACCTGTTCATCCCCCTCATAAATCCCGTGGATAGTACCAGACGATTTGTTCCACAGAAAAAAGTTACCATCATCCGAGCCAGATACAACCATCTCATCGTTAGGACCTAGAAAATTGACTACAATGGGTCAGTACTTCGGGTCCGTCCCGGGAAGCACAACACCCACCATCTTTCACAGTTTCTACATTCCGTACACCCCGATAGGATTTTCGCGGGAAGATTATTGGAATTTGAGGGCATGCAGTATCCGAAGCATTTAGATCGGCAGAGTCAACTTCAACTTCATCTTCATCGTCATGATCCCAGACATCTCCCTGGTTTCCCTGGGCATATGTCAATCTGGACTCCTCGTCCGAAGGGGCTGCTTTTCTGAGATCAAGCCCCGAGGGCCCATCGGCCTTCGTTTTAGAATTGGGGTTTAAGAGTGGCGAATCTGCATGTGAAGTCAAGCTGTCTGTCTCTTGAGGCTCGTCTCGAGTCGAAAACAAATATATAGCGTCCGCACTGTATGCTGCAATCCAGATTTCAGCATTGTAACCCGCTTATATTTGAAGACGCGTGAGTACCCACAAAGTAAAACCTTCGTAAGTTGAATAAAGCACATGCCTTAAACTTTCCTATGCATAACTCACCTCATAACCGTTATGTGACGACATTCTGGCACCCGTAATATGGTCTCCCCTGAGGAAGGGATTCCTTGGTTTTTTGGAATGTTTGTGCCTCCCAAACCTTCTAACACAAGTCGTGATTTCCTCCTGTCCAGAAGAAGGAACCATTCCCCACTCCTGTTGCAGGATGCGACCCACATATCGCCGGTCAAAAAGGTACCCCTTGAGAAAGATTAATGCAGTGTAGTCATTTGAATGAGAATTTCATTAGCGTACGAAGGCAGATTCGCCTGCCACCACAAACTGATACGGCGTCAATGGTGATAATGCTAAAGTCGACAACTCGTGGTTGACTTTGACTAGGGGTGTTGGACATTCATGCCTAATGCAATTATGCCTGGCCCTTAGATCGTGTTGTCTGACTGTCCCATCCTGATATCAATCCCCCTCAGATCCAACAATGTAGTAAAAAAAATAAGAAACGTACCTCCCCAACAGTTAAAAATAAATCAGGGCTATCTTCGGTGATAATGCGCTTTACACGATCCGAATGACATCGGAGCGCCTCGATCATGGCAGATGTCGTATTATACTCTATTTCATGGCCATCTCCAACAACGTTGGCATGACCAATGTCAAATATTCGGACTTGTTTATCCGCAGAAACCGTCGCACTGACATCTGGATCAGCAAGGATCGCATCAAGTAAGGCCTAAGACCATGCACATTCTTGTTGAATACGGCAGCATATGGGCATTGAAAATTACGCTGCGATGGCCAGTTCGAATCACTGCGCGGCACGTGAAGGGATATTCTTGTGTCGTTAAAGCAGTATCCATTCGCCAGATGCGTACAGTTGTATCATCACCGCCGCTGAGCAATACTTCGCCATTTAATGCCCAGCTCAGAGCATTAACACAGCTTGAGGTCGTTTAATGCCATTTAAGTTTCGACGCAGCTCGGGGCGTACCCTTTATGCCCATAACTGATTTCATCCCCCAAAACGTTGATCCGATCCAGTGGGTGAGAAATAACGTCAGAGAGATAGCGTCGACGAAGCTTTTCAGCAAGAGGGGACGAAGCGTAAGAGTTCGATATGAGCCGGTCTCTGAACATGAAAGATGCGTAAATTCTTCGCAGGTGAAGATACTAGTTGGGGAGCAAGTGACACATTCGGTTATATGTCGATTACCCACAATTCCAAACATCAAAGATGCATCAACCGTCGCATGACATGACGCAATTCTACATACGGTGAGAGTGATAATGTGAGGCATCACAATGGTATACTAGGTAGAAGTTTGCAAGAGCAACAAGAAATCGTAACTAATCATGTCGCCCACAAGATGGAATTCAAGGACTCTAACGAGACTTGGCGAAGCCTACAGCATTCCTACCGAGGTCATACACTGTGAAGTACTTGCGAAGGAATACGTCACCTGCATTTGCGTTAACCATCATATAAGCAAGTCGGAGAAGATCAAACCTACCAATGATCCACAAAGAACCACCTGGGACGTTGATGTCCAGGCCAGTGAAAGCAGAAATGCAAGTACCCTGGACATTAAGGATGTAGTCTTCGCCCGTGAGTGCATAAGGTTTGCCACCAAAGTGGAATGAAAGCTCTGGCAGACTGGGCACTCGAGAACATTCCACTTGGTATTGTCCATTCCAAGATTTCTTGGCTCCAATTTGAGTGTTGAGCATCTCCGCAATATCGGTAGGAAGAGCAATGAGGGACGTGCCTACGGGAAGGGAATTAGCAGGTAAAAACAGTGCACGACTAAGCACTCACCAGTATCAATGGCAGCACCAGTATTCTCCAGCTCTAGTTCATCATCACCAAATTGAACTTTCTCCAACTCAACTTCCCAATAGGCCTTGCGGCGCACTGGTACGTAGGTGATCTCGCCCGTATACGCATTAGAGTCGATGCCGCCAAAAACGGCCTCGCCACCATCTTCTTCGGAGGAGCCCATGCGGAAAGAGAAAACTGGCTCCGCAAGTAAATCCTTATTTATCATGCCATAGAAGGGAGGCGTGATATGATTGACGGAAATAGTGTCATAGGCGAGACCAAGGATCCCATCGAACCTGGAAAGCGTTGGACAGGCTCTTGATTGGAATGTGCGAATAACTTACTTGCCAAATGCAAATGCAAGACCAGGCTCCTTGACAGCCTCGGCGAAGTCTTGACCGTGAATGGTTAAGTCGCCAATGCTAAGGACGTCGTTTGAGACAAAGCCTTCCATGGAACCAGAGCCATAGGCGATTTTAAATTCGGAGCCATTGGCTTTGTAAGTGGATGATTGAGAAGAGTCATATTTGGTGTGCAAGAAGCAAGCAATGGAGGTGCACTTCACACTTGGCACCCACAGGTTGCTTGATCTACCAACTATTATGAGTTTTACGCCATCATGGGCATCAGGGGAACCTACCCTGTATCCAGAACGACTTTGAACTAACATATTCGTGTTAGCAGAAGACAATACAACCACATGAAGGACAAACCGTCTGAGGAGGCGTTCCAAGGGATATCTCCGTGTAGTATTGCGCGTTCATGAAGTCTAGAGATATTGAGGATTCAACTGGTGGACTGTAACGTGCGGAACGTACTGCTGAGTGGAACCTGGTGGCCACCTTGTGTCCAATAAAGGTCCCCGTCAGCGGGTGCGACGCGGCGTCCAACACCACCAGCACCTAGGAGCGGCGACTGGTTGGAGCCGTACTTCTCAGACAAATAGGCACCCTCAAGTTCAGGGCTGGTAGCGACGGGAGAGATCTTCTGCAATTTGAACTTGTGTACATTACCAGCAGAGACCGCTGGGGCAATACCCAAGACCAAGGGGATGAGTGTAGAGAGGATCATGGTGGTTGGTTCCGGCGAGCCGCTGCGGGAGCTTATGAGGGACTGGAATATCCACCGGCCGGCCGGAGGATGATTGGAGCACATGTCACTCATTACGGTCACATCACGACTGTTAGTGGTCATGAGTACTCAACCATCGCAAGCCAGTTCTGCTACGCTCGTTCCACCAACCGAGGATGGCACTTTATCGAGCAGGGAGGCTCTGATTCTCGCGCAAGCTGTTTGGGAGGACGGTGCGGACGCGTGGGCCACGGTCGCACGCGTCCTTTCAAAGCACCCTCTCATTTCCCGTCCTCCAGCTTTCTTCACGCCACAAGTTAGCACAACTGTTCATGCAACTGCATTATCCTCATTTTTTTTATTGTTACACTAGGCTTGTCAATCCATGTACCTAAATTTGATGAAGCAAGCGAATCTCGATTGGTGCGGCCATTTGTGATCTAAAGTGCAGCGTCTTACCCCGTCCCAAAGTGTGGAAAGAAACAAGACAATTCATGGTGCGGTTGGCACTCTGTCTTCTGGGGTGCTTTTCATGCTTACCTCACTCTAGCCCCTCTCAACCTCAAGCTCGCACAGAAACACTTTAAGGTCAGAGTGCAGGAGTTAAGCGACGAGATCGCTCTGGAGGAATCGAAGTTCAAGTATAGCTGCTCCTTGTTCATGTTTCATTTTACACAATCATCTCAAGGGAAATTCTCACTGAAATCGAGGAAATACAGTCCGGTCAATGGGATCACAAAATACAATCCACCTTTAATGAACCACCCCGGTCGCCATCTGTACACAGATCGACTCGGTCACAGGAGGGGTCGGATGAAGAGCCACAGGAACAGGATAGACCTGTGACTCCATTGCGATATCCTGCCACGCCCACCGCTCGTTCATCTGCAGAGGCAGACGTACGAATTAAAGGGGAAATGCTGGTGGGTACCGATGCGACTATATTCTTCGCATAGATGATAAACTGGGGATTAGAAAGTAACTCCTAAAGGTGAAGTATCTGAAGGGTCAGATTTAAGCGTCGCAACAGACGTTGTTTCTCCTGTCGCAGTGGGCAATTCTCCTCTCCTCGTCCTCACATCGATTCAGACGGGTGAAAAACGTGATGAACCGGTCAATGATATTCCAAACCAGGATAATACAACACTGCGTGAAGTTCACAACCAACCAACCAACAGTTTTGAGACACGGAGTGCGCCCTCATCGCCAGCGCCTATGAATGTCGATCAGCAAGATGATATACGTGGCCTCGAACAATCTGCCCAACAGTCCATAGCCTCGTTAATACCACTCCCAGATACGAGGTCTGCAGGAATCGCTGACACGACACCTGCAACGGTTCAAACCGGCATCATTCCACTCGAGACTGAGTTGGAACACCTGCCTTCGCCTGCTGACGAGCAAACGCCGCAAACAGAGCCACAGGAGGCATTGTCAGCAATAGAGGCTGAGAAACCCGCATCAGTGAAAGAGGAGGGGACAGTCACTACGAGAGGAGAAATTGAGGTAACACAACTCAAAGGGGATCATGGACAAGATAAGGAGTCAGCCGAGGATGAAGGAGACACGTCTGGCGAGGAGCCTCCGCCAATTACTCGTCGTGAGTCAACAGTTGAACGTCTTTGCATTGGTGCTGAAGCTGTACAAGGCACCACTCGTGCGTCGGCAGCAGCGTCGGCTTCTAAGCGCAAACCCCGGCGCACGAAAGAAAGCTCCACTGCCTTAGAAATATCACTTCCAGAGACTGGGACCACGGTGGTTGAAGAGTCAGACTCGCAAACTCCTTCACTTAAAATAGAAGAAGCGGACCAAATTTCCTCGCCCGCCCCACATGAACATTTACGCAAGCGAGAAGGTATTCAAGTTGGCACGACTCACTCTCCTGGTTTATTGATTTCTTTGCAGGCAAACGGAAAGCATCATTCGTTGACGGCGTTGACTCTCCAAGGGATAGGAAGCGAACTCGCGACGATTCAGAACCGGTAGACGAGGAAGAACCCGGTTAGTGTCTCTTTGCTGAAATTGCAGCTCGCACTAAACTCAGTAGGACCAGCAACAACCGCCCCACGAAGTCGCCGCCGTGGTGACCGAACAGAGGAGCAAATGGCCTTGAGGCGCTTCCAAAATGTGATCACGATGTTGCATTCACAAATCTCACAGCATCGGAATGGCAACATATTTCACAACCCCATCAAAAACTCAGAAGCACCGGACTATCACGAAATTGTCAAGCGACCTATGGATCTGAAGACCATCAAAACAAGGGTTAAGGACGGTGCCATCGCTAATTCACTCGAGTACCAACGCGACATATTCCTGATGTTTGCCAACGCCATGATGTACAATCGACCAGGCTCAGGCGTATACCTTATGGCAGAAGATGTAAGTTTGATCATATTCTTCGGACACCCTCCCTAATTTTGCGCCAGATGATGGTTGAAAGCGAAGGCTATATAAATAGTTTCCGACAAACAGAAGGGTTGGTGCAGAGGGCGCAAAGAATGTGATTTAAAATCTAATGAGGGTAATTCTACATCATAATGGAAACAAGTTGCGTGCAATACAAATAAAATGATTATGTTAAAACCACGGGAGGTATAGCTCTCCCATTTTCGCCAATTGCAGTGGGTTTGTGGCGCTTGATATTAGATTTGTCACGGTCAGTATAACGGGTGTTGCTGGCGGTGTACTCGGATTCTGCAATGCCTACGACAAGTTAGTGAGGTTTTTCAATTGGAGAAGGAGTATAATACCTGCTCGCGTTCAACTTTGCATGCCATAGTCTCTGCTCTCTTCACTATGCCATCAATATTTCCAGCGACTGCCTGGCGGAACTTGTAATCGACCACCCAGGGTTTGCCGCGTAGGGACAACCATGCTGAGACTTCATCGCGACTGAATACGCACATGTGCCAATCTAGGTCAAACTAATACTTTTATTAAAAACAACCAACAGCAATGATTTGGAGTAATTTTTCTCACCTCTGGTTCTGTCAAGCCTCTACCTATCGCGAGTATACCAGATGTAAGCAGCCCCTCTGTAAAGATGGGTCCCATGAAGTTTTGGATGTTGGGCGTGAGGCGGAATGGAACGACGTCATTCGTGGCAAACGCGGGCTGCTGATTCGAAATAGCTATGATCGACTGCATTAACTTCAGGAGGAACGAAAATCATTTCACACTAACCTGGAAGTAATTCAGTCATGGCAATTGAGCCGGTGGTACGAGAAACGTGGAATCGTGTCGGAAGCCGGCTGGAAAGGCAGAAGACATATGTCATGAAGCTGCAGGACGCCATCTGCAGTGCAAACTGTTTTCGCATTCGCCAAAGCTCTCCTGGCCCAACCATGGTACGCGTCATATACTAGCACGGTATCGTCAGCGACATTTTAGGTGACTAGAAGGCAACTTACTTTCGTGATAACCGTGTCGGGAATCATCTTGACAGCAATCTCATCGTAAATGTCCTTTTTCAACGTAATGTATTCGGTCTTCGTGAGCTGCAATCACCTCAAGTTAGTGCCGTCAGATGTATCAAACACTATGTCTGACCTGTTTGGCCGGTGGAGCCTGACGGAACTCTCGCAGCACCTTCTTCACCTTCTCTCCGGCATGAAGGATGGGCTCCTCTCTCAGTAGTTTATTTGCTGAGCAGTAGTGCTCGTAGATATCATTTAAAGGCACATAAGACGAGTCCGTTTGGAAAAGGCGAGCTGTCGGACTAAATGAGACGGCAGCTGGGAGATGGAAATGCAAATTTCTCTTGCGGCTTTCCTTCTTTCTATTAAGGGCTCTGTGGACCAAATCAATTACGATCCAATATGCATACGGCATGAGAACTTACCCATTGAACACTCTTAGAACTTGCATAACACGGTCCTCACGACGATACTGACGATGGGATGGTAGTTGAACAGTAAACGCGGTTTTAGTGTTATCGTGGCCATGCACCGTGAATCTCTTCCAGCAATTTCCATTTGACCTGGAGATCTCAAACTTAGGCGCAAACTTTTGTATTCTCACAAAGTTTTGGTTGCTGTCCTTGTCCTGCAGGGTGTCAGCATGCCCTTGCAAGAGCATGAGGTGACATTGCGTACCTCTGTATATTGTCCGGGTACCTCAATCTCATCGATTTTGCTATATTGGAATTCTGTCAGGTAGTGACTCAAAGCGGCAAGAGGCTGCAAATGCGGTCGGGCATCCAACAACTTTTCGTACTTGTCCCTCCATTGTTGTAATCGGTGGATATATTCATTGTGTGTTGGCTTGCTGGTGAGGAATTCTTCCTCGTACTCTTTCTGTGAAAATAGGTGAGCATGCACTCCCAAGAATTTTAAAACAATTCTGACCTTCACAGAATTAGGCATACTTTGCCCTAAGCGTAAAAGAGTTTGGATGGTATGTGCGCTCAGCAGTCCATCATCATCTTGGCTGTTCATTCGGAGCACGTAGTTCTAGAATGTTATTGAGCGCCACTTCATTCTACAGGTAGTACTCCCGGGTCTTACTTGAACAGCATCTTGTAATAACAAACATACTTGCCGATATACGTCTTCCTCGGGGGACATCTTGAATTTATGATGTATTTGGTCGACCATGGTCTCTAAGCTCAGCACCAGTAGCGGGAAATTCGTTTTTAAGGCCTGCAGAACCTCCTCAAGGTATTCCCAAGCTTGCCTTGGGTAGCCCGCAACGGTCGAATCGCTAGGAGTGGCACCCGGGATAGACATTGCAGGGAGTGATGCCACCTTGTCGGTCTGATTTTGAGCATTTTGTAGCGTTGCTGTAGCTGTCTCCGAGCCAGATTCATCCTTAGTTGGCTGCTGCTCTGGGGCATTTATACGTCGAGTAGGATCCGGTTGTCCCAAGCTTGCTGCTCGGGCAGCAGCCGCTTTCTTCATCATCTGCATCTCTTCGCGAGTTGTGCGCAGGTGATAAAACAGAGCCTATTACCGTGCGACTAAGTGTCAGTGTTGCATAAATGTACGATACGAGATCCTACCTGGGGGTAATGCCGGGCTAGGTTGAGCAGGACATACCGCGCTTGTTTAAATTCCCGATGCGAAATCGAGATACACAATTGTGGCACCAATGTAATCCAGAACCAGAAAGCTGCATCGCCTTTATAAGTGTCAAATGCTCGTGAAATGGTGAGAGCGTTATCGTCTACGCTCAGGAGCCATAGGACTCTTGCCAACAGTGGTCTACTTTTGCCGCTCTTATACTGTCCCGCTGCCTGTAGATAGCAACTGACCGCATTGGCGGCATATGACAAGTCTTGCGGTATGTCTTTGAACATGCGATCGTTGAACCTCCCCCATTCGGCCCAAGCCTTCGCTTGATTCATATCAAGTTGGACGGCTTGACCAAATGCTAAATTTGCTTCATCGTGTCGGTTAAAACGGGCATGGAACATGCCCTTCAGTGTGTAGAACTCTGCCTTTTGTGAACCAGAGAAAAACATGAGGTTGGTGTTGTTAATGACCTCTAACCCAGCTTGCAAGTCGTTCGGCTTCTGGTAATGACAGCGAGCTTGTTCCCGAAGCTTGAGGAATGCCTCCGAAATTTCGATGTTTGGGAGGGTATAAATCTTCGTTAAGTAAGTGAAGCAAACATCCAATAAATCGTGTTTGCGCGCAACGTGGGCAAAGCGGTTGATAATCCAAGCAGTCTCGTGGTAGCCCCTATATCCAAAGGTATTGGTGCTGGCCGTAGGCGTACCATTTTGATTGGGTCCGCCGATTAATGGCATGTAGGCATTGTTGATGGAATGAAATACGTTCTGTCGCCAAGCAACGAGGTCACTCCAAACGCTGATGTCATCATGTGCATTGGGTAGCCGCTCCCGCCACGCCTGCAGAACCATTTTGAGCTCAGAAGATTTCTTTTCCAAGTTCTGTGCATTCGTCTGCGAAAGAGAACCAAAAATTTGAACTGCCTCTTGAAGCTCTACGAATTGTTGGAAGTGTTGGAGCAAGGGTACATGCGCCGCTGATAAATGTGAAGGGAGACCGATCCACTTCCGGAGTGACAGTTGCATTGCTTCCTCGAGGAATCGCGTGAATTCGACATTTTTGTCCAGAGCACCTGGCGCCTTGAGGAGTGCTATGAATGACTCGAATACCCTACGTCGCGGGGTAGCAACATCAGGTAGAAGATTTATTTGTTCTTCCAAGCTTTCCTTGTTGTCTGCCCACTCCTTGATCCTCCACGCGCTTTCCAGCGTCAACGCATGATTACCCTCATTCTTCGCCAAGTCATATAGCAGATCCCATTGCTGTAACTTTTCCGCTGACAGTATCCAGTGATCTTCCCAAAGGCAGTATTCTGTTTCGGTGAAGGCAATTGCTGCTGTACGGGCTTTTTGTTGGGCATTTTCGTAGGCCAATGATGCTTGTTCCCACATGCCATTTTGTTCAAAAGCGAGAGCCACATTCGTTTCAGGATGGAGACAGCGACGTCGCCATAGACCATAGAACAAGTCCTCTTCAGCGAGTTCAGCATATACATCGGCGAGGGAGTCGTAAACATGATCCCGATTTGGGCTTTCATCGTCCTTGACGTACTCGAGTGTAGTTGCCAAAATTTCAAGAGATACATGCCAAGCTGCGAAGGTCTTCGAAAGATACTTGACAAGATGGGGAGGCACTACCAAAGGAGGGGAGCACCCGTGAATTCCTGTTAGCAACGTCTGGATGATGTTCGGACGCAGATAGGCCTGCTTCGCATGAAACTCTTTACTCAGCAGATTGACTATATGCAGGGTTAGCTCGGTTTGTTCTCGTCTTGACAGGCAGGCCCAGACAGCCGGAAACAATGAAACCCAAGTATCATGTGCGGCGTGAGGGTCCAGGAATAGGAGACGCTGCATAGGTTTGAGAATACTAAGTGTCTTTGGGCGGGTCACAGGTCTTGAGTTGTGTGGCGTGCGACGATCATGGGAAGACGGGATATCGACATCTGTCGCTCCGAGGACTAAGTGCAAGGCGATGTAGATCCAGTTGAAGTCACCAAGAGCTTCCCAGTTCTGGACGCCAAAGATATACGTAAGTCGGCCGAATAACGACCGGGGAACGCTGTTATCGAGCAACTCCATGAATTTCTCCCGCAGGTGCGGATCCCGGGCTCGACAGCCAAGTAAGAAGGGTTGCTCTAGACGGGTGGTTAAGTCGCTTCTCCGCAAAGATGGTTCCGTGTAAATCTCATATATAAGCTCCAAGTAACTATGCCATGTGGGATCACCACGAGGCTCGAGCGCAACCATTTTTTGCAATAAGCTTGCCTTCTCCTTCATGGTTGGGTAGGGGTCTTGCTTTCCTAGAGACCAGGACCTTGCAATATCGAGTAGATAACGGCACAGCGGTATGCTTTTAGATTTCTCGACAAGCACGACCAGCGTACTCAGGAGCCAACGACGCTGCTCTCCCAAGTAGGCAACGGAGATTTGGCAAATATCCAAGAGGGTTATCAACAACTTGACACTAGTTTCATTTGCGGGCTGCGGGGTAGAGGCAATGTGCTCCTTGGCGAGTTTGCTAACCACCTTCTGTAAGGGTTGCAGGAAGGATTCCACGCGGGCTGGTGTGCCCTGGATGACTGACTTCAGCATCATCAAGACACCACGACGGGCAGATTCACGCAATCCTTCGTTGATTGCAGAGTGTATGAAAGTGTGAAAATCTGCCACGTCGCCAGATTGTTCTTCGTCTTCCTTTGGGAGAGGATATAAGCCTATGAGCTTGTCGAAGATGGGGTGAAGGACGTCTTGCAAAGTATGGTCGTCAGAAGCGAGCCCTTTTTGGACAAGTTTCTGCAAAACAGGGGCATTCGAGATATACCATGAATCAGGCTTGTCTGCAGCAACGACATTCAACACACGAGCGGATGTAATTGCTTGGGCCAGAGTAACATCATTTGTGAGCTCTGTCTATAGCACAGTAAGTAAAAGAGATATAGTGGTCTATTCGGGCTCACCTGTTCCAGCGCCCGCGAGAAAAAGCGAAGACCGAACGTAACGTCCGTCCAGCCTTTGGGGCCAGTGAGTAACGATAACAAATGGAGGGCACGGGGACCAATGATATTTCGTGGATTTTGTTCTTGCGGAATCGTGGCCAAGCGAACCAAGTAACTAACCATGGTTTCACGAAAAGCCAGTGGAGTGAGCCAAATGCTTGGTTCAGGTCCTTTCGCGCGTTGTTGGGCTTGCTCTTCCCAGTCGTAGATGACCTGAAGTATGTCCAGAGACAGAGTACGAGTCTCTGGAGTGGAAGAGGATGTCATCCCAAGCTTATTTAGTGATGTTGTCATATGTGGGACAAACAGTGAGCGGACAGGAAAGAACAGCTGAGACTGCTTAATAATGAGGTGATATGTGGTAATGGTTTGGGAGAGCCCTTCTTCTGCGAGAAGGCGCCGAGTCGTTTTCGCCCACTGAGGGTGACCCGACTCTCCGGGCTCAGATCGAGGTAATGAAGGGGCTAATATAGCAAGCGCCTCTTGCCTCAGGGATGCTCGACCTTCAGAGTGCGGGGAGCGCAACAATCCGGTCCAGGCTCGTAGGATAAATTTTTGCGGAGTCTGGAACGCAGCAAAAAACCTTGCAGCAAGCAAGTAGGCCGTTTGCTTCACGATTACATCTTCGCTGGTCGTAATATAGTGCCAGGCGCACTTGATAATATCTTTTTTCACGTCCTCCAACAATTCAGAGTAATCTTGCACCATGACAGTCGTGAGGTGAAGGATCTCGATTTTGAATGCATCGTCCGTTTCTGAGAAAGCATTGGACTCGGTGATCGGGTGCCACAAAGTGCGGTGTAGGCGATTGACAAAGTCCGGGTCTAGTAATTGCTCCTTCGGAGACCGAGATGCTTGCACCAGCAATGTAGGTGTCACTATGTAGTGAACAAAGTTGCTTTTGTCCGCCCATGGTATTTCAGGATTACCGAACCAGGTAAGGAAGCGCATCAAGACGTTGCGGCGGAAGAGGAGATCGGACTGCAATGCGACGTGCTGATACAAAAATTGCGTGATTTGTACGAGGTCCATCGCCAGATTGCGGGAAAACACTGATATGACCTCGAATAGCAGGTCAATGCGGGGCGATTCGCTGAGTGCCTTGATAAAAATGGACAACATGAGATGATGCTTTTCAATGCTGTCAGGCATGATGAGCCCATTCTGTTCGGCGTGCGGAAACTCTGTGTGCCATAATTCCACAATAGCATCGATGACCAACCCATTCTCGGAGAAGTAATTCGGTGTCGATTCTGCCAAGTCTTGCAAGCATTGCAGTGCTGCAAGTACTTGGTTGTGATTCCCTTTCAGATGAACGGTGAGGACGCGTGTCCGGCCAACTAATTCCCTGTGGAGATTTGGGGCCAGCTTGGCTTGGATGATACTTCGAAATGTTCGGAGGTGACGAGGAGAATGTAGGTGCTTGATGAAGAAGTCAATGCCTTCAGCGGGATATCGGTCAAGATATTTGGCCAATGGCTCCGAAAAGGGGCTTTGGGTCGAGAAGTGCATTTGCGCTTCCGTTTGAACAATGGCATTGACTAGGTTCTCCAAGAAAATATTGGCGGTAGAGGGTAGTAAGTGAAATATATTGGCAAGGCGGATGAGCTTGGTAATATTCTCATTGTCGCTCAGCGATGATCTAGCCGAAGCTAGGAGAACTTGCGGATCAGCGACAATTCGGAAATGGTCCAGAAGTTTGTGCCCAATCTCGACTTTGAAGTAATTAGTCAAGAGCTCCAAGAGTCGTGCTAACCCTTCGAGGCCAGGTACTGATAACCGTTTTGCATCAGCCAGGTTCATGAGGATGGGGCGCAGGCCAGTTTGCAGCAGCTCTTTGGGTAACCTGCTTTGGTGAGTAAGAACCATCCTCAGCCCTTCGTGCGCCACATCCTTCACCTCCTGTGAAGGAGAATAAAGTGATTTGAAGTATACACTCGTCACCCTGAAACAATAGTCAACAATGCGACGCGCTTGGAAATCGTGATGGCTTGCCTCTGACGGGTCTGTGGCTGACGTGAAAAGAAATCCGTTAAAGACATTGAGGCCGTTAAGAGTTTGATGCATGCCACGCGTAATTTGACGATCTCGAGGCTGCTCTGACGAGGATTTCCGCGCACCATCAGGGTTGAATCATCAGCATCTGCTAATGCCAATGTTTCATGCAGCAATCGAAGGAGCTCGTCGTTAAGGTCCACCAATGGTGGATCCAAACCTACGCAGTAGCGAATTGCCTCGATCATTCCTATTTGCTTAGTAAAAGGCAATGCACGAAGGGGCTTGGAATAAATTCCAAGGAGCATTCGATCACGATGCGCCATGAAAAGGTCGATAGCAGGGCGCCCAGTGAGGGAGACGAGGAGACTGAGGCAAGTTTGTGCCGCCTGTCGCACAATGGGATTTGAACTCTGGACTTCTGGGAAGAAAATTCCGACGAGTTGAATGAGCTTTTGCTTGGCAGAAGCCGCTGTAGGAGCTTGATAATCCATGGTAGGGTTGCTGATCCGCAAAACCGTAACTAGAACATCTACAACTTCTCCAATATCACGAGGAAGATCGTGAGGGAGATCCTTCAAGACGTGGAGGAGCGTTCTAACTAGCTCTGTTTCCTTGTCTGTGACCCAACGATATGCTAGCTCCGGGGTTCGTGTCATGATTCGAATGCCACTACAGCCTGCGCTCTTTCTAACCCAAGGGTCATCAAGACAAAGTGCCATAAATCTCAGGGAAAATTGATGTAGGATGGGCATGACATCCTGGGCGCTAATGTTGGCTTGTTGTGTCATCGCGACGAGGTCGTCTATAACAAGAGTAATAAGTGCTTGTGCCTGCTTTGCATGCTCTGGGCTTTCTCGTGCCAGAGCATGCGGGATTGCATCCAGATAGCAGGATACTAAGGCCCCCGGCGTCGGTCGCATCCCAGTCTCTGACATTTGTGCCCGGTGAATTTCGGAGTCGAAAACGATCAGCGATAATCTACGAACGAAGGCTTCCGCTTGAGTTTGCAGGTCTGGGATATGCGTGGCATCGAAAACGCCCTGTAGTGCGGTGACAAAACTTTCTTCGATATTTCGACCTTTAATACCTTCCTATAGGATTTGTCAAAGGTCAATAGGCAATTTGACTGTGGTGGAAAGGCGCATACGTCGTGTATCAAAGAAAGTAGCATATTTTCTAAGAAGTTGTAAGCGTGTATCCGATCTGGCACAGAAGTTCTAGCCAGAGCCTTTGCGGATAAGATTGCAATCGGGCCCACTTCAATTCTTTCCACTGTTCCGTTGAAAGAGACTGGCACCTTCGCCGGCTCGGAGTCGTGGCGATAGTTCATATGAGGTTCTTTCGTCAACAAACGACGATTGCGGCCACCGAGTTTGCCAAGAATTCGAATCGTGGTGTGTGCAGGATGGTGATTGGCGGGTAGTGGCTTCAGGTGACTATGTAGAGCTTCCATTAATTCCCGCAGTACCGTGCTTAAGGTGGGATCCAGGAAGTCAGGGGTCAGATTGTCAATACACAACTCCAAGGTACGAAGCCCTTGCGATACGAGTTCCGGATTGCCTCTTAAAGCCAAGGCCAGCGGCTGCATAAGATATGTGAGGTGGGGAAGGAGATGCGTCAGTCGTAATGGAACTGTGAGGCATAGCTCAACGATGAGGTCTCGTGTTTGTCCTTCGGAGGCCATTAGCTGTCTATTCAGACTTTCCAACATTTCCGGTAGAAGTGGAAGAACTTCCTTATAGAGGAGTTCAAACCTCCCGCCACCGCCTCCGATAGCGCGAAATAGGGCGCGCAAGAGGTGATAATAATTCGTTGGTTTATTTGCTTTCGCCGCCAATGGGAAACAGTCCATCAATAATTTTGCGAGGTGCGACGCGAGAATAGGTTCGTTCAGAGAGGGGTGTGCTCCTACTGCCCCAAACGCCATCTTGAATAAACGAATAGTTGCCGCCGCAGAGTGGTCATCAAGCTCCCCAAGCAACGGAAGACGATCGACTAGAAATCGGAGAATGATTGCGAGTAATGTAGGGGACGTGGCTTCTCGAGTGAAGAGAAATTGACAAAGATTGAGCAGCATGATGCGTTTTTGGGCATGTTCGAAGAAAAAGGCGATCTTATGTGTCCAGACTTCTTGGAATACATGAAGATTGACATCCAAGAGAGCATGCCCAAGCCAATCTATAGCGTCGTTCTGCTCGCTGACTCGAGGGTCAGGATCCAACAGTGACATGCATCGAATGCAACCCTCAAAGAAGCGAAAAGCAAGGGTGCCATCAAGTATTGGGGCGTCGCATTTCTTGAATGCCGCGAGACACACGCGAAAACCGTGAAGCAGTGACTTGAAAACTGTTCGAGATTCTGATACAGCCCCTTCAGTTATTGCTAGCGTGGAGTGATAAATGGGCCGTACCAAGTATGACGTCTTCTGGCTTGTCCACAGCAAAAGTGGCACCCCCAACCGGTCGTGCTCGCTCGATAAAGGAAGTATCCAATGCGGTTCCAGCTTTCGTACGTTCTATGGAGGCCAAAACCTCATCTTGAACTATGCACAAAGTTTCAAGGCGCTCCAAGCACGTTTCAAGCATTACTTGCAGTAGACGAGCAGCACCTTGGGGGGTCTCCTTGGTTAATATAGCATCGGTAAGGCCTAACATCATTTTGGCGAACATGGTATGCAGGTTGTTGCCCCAAGCAGGTATGTGCATCAATCGTGAATACACATGAACTATACGTGTCAGTTGTGCTGGGGTCAGCTCGGAGCGTATGTGATGCACAAGATCAGCAACAGCACTGTAGACCGCAGCACTGGACCAAACTGTAAGCAAACGAAGGACGGAATGAAAAAAATCTTACCGGAGCATCTCCTTAGTTCCAATCCCATTTCCTAATAAGACATATTCATCGAATAGCTTGTCCAAATGGTTAAGTAACGCTTTTCGATGAGGTGTCCCCATCAAATGTCGAAAGACCACCATTAATTCCTATCACGCACTCATTAAGCACGATCCAGTAACTGCATTGATTCACTTGCCTTCCGTAATGGTATAGCACTCGAAGGACAATCTTGTAAGAGGCGAAGGGCACGAAGGACAAGTGTCTCTCCATATGAATCATCTTGTTCCCCAGAATAGCGCATAACATATGCCAGGTAGGAGAGCATCTGGAGGCGAAAAGTGAATAGAAGATATGACGAAAGGTGTAGTATTGTACCTTAATCTGCGCATGCGTAAAATCGCTGTATGCAGCTGTATTTTTTATAGTTGGTGCGATTCCAGACCAAATTCCACCCATAGCTTCATAATCCACCCGAGCTGTGCGCTGAGCTGGTGCTTCGAGCGCAAGCATCTCAAATGCGGGATTAATTGTAGCTTGTATGCTTGAAATAATCATGGGGCGGTGAACTTGAGACATAATGACCATCACCATGCTCATCTCACCCAAAACTTTGAAGCTTCGCATGCTAGCAGGAATGATATTGGGGTCTGTAAGGGGCGAATCTTCTGAAAGGAGCGAATTGACTACATCCTGCATGTTACGAAAGGCTTCCTGCATCGTCGTAAGAAAGTCGGACAGGTTTTCCTCCGTCAGCAGGCGATAGCCACGAATAATGTCAACCATTGTCTTGCATGCAGTGACACCATTGTCTTCGCTGTCTGTTCTGATGATCTGCAGCATGCAGTTGAAAACGGATGGAGCGTGTGGTCTCACGACCTCATTGATGGGTAGTCGGTAAAGTATTTCCATAAGAACTCGACGAAATTGGAATTCAAGGGTGTCTTTATGATTTGCCGGCTCACCGGTCCTTAAGAGGTCAAGTAGAGGGGGCACGAGATATGGGAGCGCCCGAATGGACTCAGTGTCGCGCACTGTATCTAGCATCTCGCGTATTTCGGATGCTACTGCATGTTTGGTGCGCAAATCTGAGGGTGGCATTAGATTTACCACCAAAAACGGATAATAAGAAAATACCTATCCCAGGATCTGCTATCCTAGCAGCCCGTATCTCTAAATCTGATGTTGTGGCAATGTTAACGTTGGACTCCATTGCCGCCATGAGGAGGGGGTGGGGCAATCCTGCAGCTTGAGATGGATTTGACCCCGAAAGAAACAGGGCACGTGATGTGACAGGCCACAAAAGGCAAAATGCCGTGGCCCTGTTTGGTGGCTCAAGTGATGCCAAACTGATGTAACCCAGGCACAAATCACAGCACCATCCAAGCGTTCATCGACAGAATTATGGCCTCAAGTGAGCTCCTCAAGCAAATTCAAGCGGGAAAGCGGTTGAAGAAGGCGGAAACCAATGATCGCAGCGCACCTGCTGTTGAACCTTCCAAGGGCTCTCGAACCGGGGGTGCTGGTGTGACACCATCCGCCTCTGTTGGTAGTGGTACCAGCTCAGGGGTTGGCGGTCCTCCGCAGTTGGCAGGCCTCCTTGCTGGTGGCTTGCCGAAACTTCGACCCACAGGCCAGAGTAGTGGTGGTATGTCTTACTTCTACCTCCTAATCACAGTTCTTGATTGTAGCAGCTAAACCATCCAACCTCGCGAAGCCACCCACGATACCACGTCGTGACAATGTCGCGCCTACACCGCCCGCACCACCAGCGACACACTCACTTCATCCAGCAGCTTCTATTCCTCCCTCGCGAGCTACACCCGCGCTACCGGCTAGGACACCGTCAAATCCCATTGCACCAGCACCGCCTCGTCGAGCACCACCACCTGTTGTGAGCTCCACCCCGCCAAGCCGCCCTTCACCACTCATCCCAGAACGAAGTTCTTCACCTGCACGACCTAGTCCATCCAGCATCCAGCGCCCTGTACCAGCGCCACCTCGCCCAACGAGCCAGCAACCCCCAAGCAGATTACCACCGTCAACTCCAGGACGAGCACCTCCACCCCCACCGCCCAGGCCGACGAGCTCTGCTCCATCTTTACCGGCTAGAGCCGTACCCCCGCCCCCCGCGCGCAAGGCCCCAGTTGGAGCTGCCCCCGCTCCTCCGTCACGGGCACCGCCTACATCAGAGGCAGCAACTCGGTCAATCATGGCTGCCCCCCCAATCGTACCTGTTCATTCAAGGGTGGTATCTGATAACGTGGCAATGCAACCACCCATTCGCATTGCAGGGTCAACGCCGAGCAATGGTATCACTACCCGGCCACCCCCGCCTCGTCGCAAAAGTGAGCAACTTAACAGCTGGCATTATCATAAAATTACTGATCCATTCTAGTTCCTTCCCCACCTCCCAACGCGGGGCAACACATTTTTCCTGTGACGGACTTTCCACCTCCACGGGAATTTCAAGCGACGACGAAGCAGTATGCGAGTGGTAGAACACATGGCAGTGATTTCGACCTGGAATCCCTTTAAGCGAGTTCTAGATGGTAGTGTAGACGTATGGTTGCTTGGACCATGATTTCGAGTCACATATATTGAGTGATTAGGTAGTACCTCCTGTATAACGCGCAAGAGGCTGTTCTACGGATAATACATGCCATTTGAAGTTCTTAAAGTCCGAAACCGAAGAGAAGTTTCCGGTGCCGCCGGCCAGTCACAGGTGGCAACACACGAAAGTGACACGTCAGTCCACGACTCACTTAAATACCGGTGTGTCGTGTTTTCACCCAACCATCCCCATTTCCCCACAATGCGCCTTTCAAATATTGCAGCGAGAGCAACTTGCCTCGCCTTAGCCTCTCTTGTTCTCGGTGCCGACGCTGAGTCTGATGTCTTGAGTCTCACTGCGAACGACTTCGATGGGATTGTCAAGCCTGAGGCGTTGATGCTCGTCGAGTTCTTCGCGCCTTGGTAGTTATACCACCCCTACTGTAACATATGACACTCATACCTCTTAGGTGTGGTCACTGCAAGGCCCTGGCTCCTCATTATGAGGAGGCAGCGACGGCTCTCAAGGAAAAGGGCATTAAGCTCGCTAAAGTTGACTGTGTTGAGGAAGCCGACCTCTGCCAAGCCAACGGTGTTCAAGGCTATCCGTAAAGCAACTCGTACTCAATGCTTCTCAGATACTTACTCCACTGTAGAACACTCAAAATCTATAAGGACGGTGTTCCATTCAATTACCAGGGCCCTCGACAGGCTGATGGTATTATTAGCTACATGATCAAGTGTGTCCATCCGTTTCACACAAACCCACTTGCAGTGTTCTAATGTCATGGTAGACAATCCTTGCCTGCGGTATCCGAAATCAGCGCTGCCAACCTTGACGAATTCAAAACAGCTGACAAGCTTGTCGTACTCGCTTATCTCCCTACCTCCACTGACGCTCCTGCACCTGAATTCAGCGCTGCTGCTGAGGAACACCGTGATGACTACCTCTTTGGATTGACTACTGACGCAGAAGCTATTGCTGCTGCTGGCGTCACTCCTCCGGCTATTGTTGTCTACAGGTCATTCGACGAACCTAACACAGAATATCCCCTCCCCGCGTCTTCCATCACCCGCCAGGAACTAATTGACTGGGTTCAAGAACTCTCCATTCCCGTGATTGACGAACTCAGCGGTGACAACTACGGCATCTACGCCCAAAATGGAAAGCCCCTTGCATATCTCTTCCTGGACCCCACTGATGCCGAACGTGACGCACACATTAAGGCGATTAGGCCCATTGCTCAAAAATACAAGCCCAAGGTTAACTTCGTCTGGATCGATGCCATAAAATACGGTGACCATGGCCGTGCACTCAACCTCCAAGAGACCAAGTGGCCCTCTTTCGTCATTCAGGACCTACAAAGGCAACTCAAGTACCCCTTCGATCAAAGCCAGGAACTTACTGCCGACGCAGTCGCTGACTGGGTTGCGAGATATGTTGATGGCAAGCTCGAGCCAAGCCTCAAGAGCGAGCCCATCCCCGAATCTCAAGATGAAGGTGTCTTCACTCTCGTCGGCCAGCAATTTGAAGAGGTCGTCTTCGACGACTCTAAGGATGTGTTCATCGAGTTCTACGCTGTCTGGTGCGGCCATTGCAAGCGCCTGAAGCCCACTTGGGACCAACTCGGTGACCACTATGCACCAATCCGAGACCGTATTATCATGTGAGTATCTTCCACTCTTAGTCTCTCATGCGTTCATGTTGCTAATGACCTGGAAATAGTGCCAAGATGGAGGCCGAACAGAATGACCTCCCAACCTCCGTTCCATTCCAGATTGCTGGGTTCCCCACTCTTAAGTTCAAGCCCGCTGGTTCTCGCGAGTTCATTGATTATGCGGGCGACCGCACTCTCGAAGGCTTCATTGCCTTCCTTGAAAAGAATGCCAAGAACTCCTTGGAGCTTCCTGTCCAGGAGGAAGTACAAATTCCTCTTGCTGCTCCTCTTGCTGCCGAGACTCCTGCTGAGACTCGCGACGAGCTATAATATTGACATGACTATCACTACATAGTTTACGTGATCGAACTTATTAATATTTTGGGCGTGTACGCAGATCATGCTCCTTTGATATATGACTGGTCTCTCCTTTGTTGCCTGTAGTAGTCGGAGAATGAGAGCCGCACTCCAAGGAATCGACAATCTAGATCTGCATGTTGTTGAAGCTCCCGACATAAATGTTGTGACTTGGCCGAGAACTGGCTCCCATACTCTCGTATTTGCTCTAAGATGGCGTGCAGTTCTTCACCGCGAGACTTAATTTCCCGAGCACCGGTGAAGACACCCTGTGAAATGCACTTAGCCTCGACTACCCAAGAAATAGGGTGACCATACCCGGTGTTGGTCTAACTTTTGGTCTAGACGGGCCGATTCTGACAGACAGTGGTTGTAAAAGTTGTCCTGATATCATAAGAACGAGAAGTATCGGTAGAGTAGGATTACTTACTGTAGCTTCTTGGAATTGTAGGATGAGTGCAAACATTCCTTTGACACATTCCAAAATGGTTTCCTATCACGTTGTCAGGTAATTCTATGCCCGTGAATGTTATGCTCGCTGCATACCCCTCTTCCAACCTTTTTGGTGAACAACATGATTTTCTTGACAATACGATCGAGGTAAGACCTATGTGCTTCAATCATGGCATCCAAATCACCTTCCTTCTTGAGGAAGAATTCGGTCAGTACTTTCCATGAGCATTCGATAACATCGACATGACAATATGCATGCAATTGACGCATAAAGTGGATCATCTCGGACATGATAATTCGGATTTTATGCCAATCCGCCTTGAAGTCTGGAATAATGTGATAAGTAGATTCATATTAATGACAATATAGAATGAAAGTCACCTGGTATGCGAAGGAAGGTACGAGCACCACCAGCAACCCGCATCCAGCCGCGATGCAACGTTCCTTCTATGCGTTTCATCTGCCATAGGTGCTTGAATACTTTAAGATACTGCTCCATTGAGCTTGGATCTAGCACTGTGTCGATCGGAGGGTCCACTTTGTACTCCAGGGTGAATACATCCCAGCCAATTTCTCCGTGAGAGTATTCGAGAACTCTTGCATCTAATCGACGCAACACGTCGGAGGGGTCACTTTGAGCAGTGGAGGATCGGATAGCTGTTTCTAACGTGGCCGTTAGGTTATGGCGGTAGAGTGTATTAGCGGGTCTAGCTAAGCTTGGGCTTGTAAAAGCAATGTTAATGAACCCACTCCAAGAAATCACGGGCGAAGGCTCACGCTAAAGCTTCCATAAGCTGATCTGCGAAGTCGCCATGGCCAAGCATCATATAGTTTTTAAGTGCCGCAAGGTGGTCCATTAGCTTAAATTTCTCGATAAAAATCTCGAATAATCGTTGACTGGCGATTTGGTACGCGGAATCAATAGATCTCTCTAGCCCCGTAATATCACTATATTGTAAAGCTATCCGACCTTCAGAAATATGGAAATCATGCCAAGGAGAGTCAACTCACTGCCACCAGTATTACTCATCTTCTGCCGAGTAGTGACCCAGTCACTGTCATGACAACTATATCGTATAAAGTTGAGACTTTTCCCTGTGGAAAATATCTGATTCGCTATGAGCTTCGTATTGCGAGGAGAGTTGATCGCACCTTGCGCCCGAATACTAATCCGACAAACATTGGGAGCATGTTCTGCTGGAATTGATACTTATTCTCCCATAACTGAAGCCCACTCTGCCTCGTGCCAGTCAAGTCATCAGCCTCCGATGGCAGTGCTCCAAATCCAGCATCGCTGATGATAGCATTTACACCGCCTGCCAAGGATGATGGATGAACATATTGAAGAGGTGCCAAGGTGTCGTTGATTGCAACGAAGAACTCGAGGAAGGGATCATACAATTCTCCAGAAAATAGCCACTTGTGCAAAGTTGCGAAGAATGGCTTGGAGACCTATACAATTGAACGATCATTGCCTGGAAATAGGTTGTGATGACTTTACCTCTTCCAGGAGCTGATCGGTGAACTTTCGCACAAATGGGTCGCCATTATCTGTGTAACTATGTATCAAGTTTACCAACGCACCACCATGAGCGCCTGCGGAAATTAGGTTTAGAACGCCTTCGCTAATGGTTGGTGCTCACCTCGAGCACCCTCTACACAGACACTCATCATTCTGAGCCTGAGCCGCCAGTCGTTAATCCAAACGTCCAACCTCCTAAGAGTTAGCCCACTTGCTCCTTGAAGCTCCGTGTCCTGGGAAGAAACACTGGAATTCATCTGAGACTCGAGTACAGCTATTAATCTATAATATTCTGTAAGCTGGCTGTGTAGGTGGTGACACAGGCTTTGTTCTATCATCCCCACATTGGAGCCCCCTTCACGTTCACGGACGTAGGCATCGACGCGGGCATAAAGGTAGCCGACCTCTGCAAGTCTATGGAGCAGTGCCTTCGTCGCTGCTGGAACGATAAAGTTCTGGTTGATGAAGGTGGTCAACTTCAGACTGTGTTTAAGCTATTCTACAAAAGGCTCACAGTTTCATCGACAAAGACTAATCGTCCAGCGACTTGATCTTGCAAGGAGAACTGAACGTATTTTCCTGATATACCCTGCAGGAGGTATAACGTGTCACGCAGTAGCAAAGGCTCGGGAATATGTGGACATCCTAAGCGGTTAGTCAGACCCCTGGACCGTTTAGCTTGACATACATACCAATCCTCAATCGATATTCGTTCAGAATTTCCGCCTTTGATTTATTCTTAGTTGCATGACCTTCGGAATGGGTGTCGGATGGCGTTGTACGTTGAGGGCTTCTGGCTGGGGGTGGGGTGTTCAGGGATGGCAGATGAATGGTGGACGCCCGTGGATGAGTTGGTGATGATAGGTTATCGAGGAACAGGATGCACGCCTCCTTTCTGGAAAGAGCAGGCTGATAAAACTACATCAGAAAAACGGAGAATCTTGGGGTGTTGCGCGAGGGGGCCAACAATACCTGCGCCAGTAGACGAGTAAGAAGATTCGCAAATCTATTTGAAGCATCGTTGGATGAATCAAGAACTGCAAAGTTGGTTCTTTATATCATGCCATCGCCAATGACAAAGACTTACGTTTACGTGTGATCGAGTCTGTCAGAAGAGATAGGCTGGGCTCATGATTTTGGCCGATGTTACTGTCACCGTTAAGCACCATCTAGGGTCTATGTACTGTAGGCCCACCTGTTGAGGATATCCTGGCATTGGGAAAGTAGCCCTCGTTTTAATTCAGGGTTGTCTCTGGACGTAGGCACAAAGGAAGTGACAAGAGCTTCAAGGCGCTGTGCATTCTGTGCCATACTTTGTGCGATTAGGACAATGGTCACAGTCGCCCTTGACGCGTTTGTCACACACGTGATGCAGATCATAGAGATGTTCTTGCAAATAGGAGATAATGTATACAAGAAGATGGAATTCGTCTACGCAATTGCTGCTACTCTCACAGTTTCACTTCCTTCAGACCATCCTTCCAGAAGGTGATGTATGCTGCACGGAATTTAGTTGTCACGTCTTCACTTAATCATAAACTGATACGTACGGGTAATACCATCCTCCTGTAGCGAATACTCATCAGTCACTGATCTTCATTATAAGCCGGTGTACTTACTCTGTAGTTCAGCAGTGCAACCATGCCATCGGGGTTCATACCCTCTCCGGTATACTGCATTGTGCAATGTAAAGATCGGAGCGACGGGTACCACAAGCAACTTACGAATTCATAGTCCTTGAAATTTGCAACAATCTTTTTGGCATAAGCAGCCGCGCCCTTCTCGAACGCTTCGACGCGCTCAGGTTTTGTCTCCGCGAGCTTCGCTTTGACGACTTTCATATATCCCTGTATTGAGTGTCGGCAGTTGAATTCAGGGAGCGTGAACGGGTCAAGTACCTTGAGATATGCCAGATAGGATTTCTTATCAAAGCTGGTGGACTGAAGGCGGAACGAATGCACGACATTGTTGACTTGTGTGGCACCTTCTTCCAACGCATCCTCTGCCTCCTCTGCAGAGGGGTTGGCACCTGCAGCACTAGGTCAGTTGGCACGCTCCGTGTAAGGCGTGTACCACTCGCCGATATCTATATCAGCCCCAGGCTTGACAGTAATCAGCTGGCAATCGACCTCGAAGACGATATCGTCAATAATTTTGCTGGTGCTCTCAGCTAATATCATTTTGAGGACACCAGATTCGCTTACATGGGGAACGCATCGGAGAACATCTCATCTCCAACTAAGACATCTTCGTACAACAACATGATGGGCGGGGTATTCTATGCGTCGAGAAGGTAGCGGATGGTGGGCGGATTGAAAACTAAACTCGCTAAATTTCCTCACTGCATCGATCATCTTATCGTGTCGTATCACGTGATATCCCCTTGCACCATTTGAATCTTTTGATTGGATTTCAAGGTTTAATGGATTTTCAGCCTCTCACTGTCCAAGCCCATCCCCGCCCAGCAGTAACAAAACATAGCCCTGAATCAAGATATTGGCGGCAGTTCAAGTACCCTGTCTTCGTCAAGGAATATGCCCCTGTGACTGCCATACATTTTTCTCCTACAAGTCCTCATCGCTATGCCGTCACGGCGGCTACTCGCGTACAAATATATGCCCCCAGAACCCAAAAGGTCGTAAAGACAATATCAAGGTTCAAGGATGTCGCAAGAAGTGGCAATATTAGGGGTGACGGTAAATTAATGGTCGCGGGTGACGATAGTGGATTGGTTCAGGTATATGCTTTCTTTATTCTCCCCAACCATGTCCCAAACTTCCATAGGTCTTTGATTTAAACTCGAGAGCCGTTCTTAGGACACTCGATGAACACAAGCAACCAGTTCATGTCGCCAAATTCTCAGCTCTCACTCCTACCCAAGTCCTTACTTGCTCTGATGACACAACCTGCAAAATATGGGACGTCCCTTCCCAAAGCGTGGTAACAACATTCGAAACGCATACCGACTACGTCCGAACGGGCCAAGTCTCTACCACTAACCCCAACCTTATATTATCGGGGTCATACGATGGAACAATCCAATTCCTGGATTTGCGCACCGGACAGAGTGAGCTCGTCATGGGAAGTCATCAGGCCTCGGCCGGTGAACGAGCACCTGTCGAGCAGGTCCTAATGTTCCCATCTGGTAGCGCCATTGTCTCTTCAGCAGGTCCTATACTTCGCGTGTGGGACATCGTCGCAGGGGGCAGGTGCATCCGTGCTCTTTCCAACCACCAAAAAACTATCACTTCGTTAGCCTTTAACGCTAATGCTAGTCGTCTCCTGACAGGTGGGCTAGACCACATGGTCAAAGTATACGACGTCAGTTCGTACAAAGTAACACATACGATGCGATACCCCGCCCCAATACTTTGTCTCGCCATCAGTGTAGGTCGTCGCATAGTCTCCGGCGACTCATCACTCAGTCCTTTACATAGCCGGACGAAACCCACGTTGCAGCAGGAATGTCGGACGGCACGTTATCTGTGCGTCGTCGACAAACCAAGGCACGAGGCGGGATGGATGACTCGCTTCCAATTCAATCGACTTTTGCGATAGGGTTGCAGGCAGTTGGTCGGGGTAACGTCAAGGAGAAGACAAGATCCAAGCCTATTGGCGATCCTAATGAACTGAGAATAGAGAGCCGGAGGACGAAGCGGCTAAAGCAATACGACAAATATCTCAGGGGATTCAAATACTCTGCGGCATTAGACTCAGTTCTACGCAAGGTGGGGTGGTCCTTTTTGGCTCGAAGTCACATTCAAACTAATTCACGCCCAGAATGTGCCTCCAACAACAGCTTTCTCACTAATACAAGAATTAATTCATCGCGATGGGCTGCGAATGGCATTGAGCGGTCGTGATGACGTCCTGTTAGAGCCAATTTTGAGACTCCTTCTCAAGTACGTCAATGACCCAAGATTCGGAGAACTGGCATGCGATGTGGCTGGTCTTGTCCTTGGTACGTCTCTGCTTCCAGCCCAATGCACAATCTGCTTTATTACTAATTAACATTGGTAGATATGTACACCCCAGTGCTTGGCCAAGCACCCGTAGTTGATGCATTGTTCGTACGTTTGAAGAAAAAGTTGGTGGCAGAGATCAAATACCAACGAGAGCTCATCAAAACTAGAGGTGCACTAATGATGCTTTTAACCTCGACCAATACGCATATCACTACAGCTTAATTAGAATTCTGTGAATTTCTTGGTGTTGGCGACCAGGATGATTTGAATAAACCAGAGTGTGGAGATATGCGTATCCTGCATCGAGGGAAAATAAATGCGCGCCTATGCCGCCGTGTCACTTTCCTTGAGTGCTGTGATAAGCCCATGCAGAATTTCCTTTTGTGATGGAGGTCGATTCTCCCTTGTATCTTGGATTACGTTGTCATCAACATTGTCATGCGAGATCTGCAAGTTCTGTATGATGCCTTCAATTGTCTGACTTTTTCGTGACAACATTTGTGTTGCATGAGTCCGGATCTTTGAGGATCATGTTAATTATTCCCCGACAGCATTATGAATGAACCTACCCCATCGTCTTCCAGAATGACCCATGCCAGTATGAAGTCGACTGTCTGAAGTGTATAAAGGCCGCCATCCAGGCGGCGAAGGTACCACGCGCCTTCGTCACCTTCTTCGATTCCTTCACCCTCTTCTTCTCGTTCCTTTGAGTAGGTCTGAGAAAGTTCTAATCGGAAACAGAGACTGTACGAACCTTACGCTCTCTTGAAATCTCCTGCTCGGTGACTGTCAACCTTGTCCTAGCACTATCCCGAATTTCAAGCAATTTATCAACCTTTTCATATTCGTTCTCCACGAATTTTGCTAAAAGGCGAATACGACCGGTGGAATCAGGGCCCAATTTCGAGAAAAGTGAGGATATAATCCCTAGTATATGGCTGGTGTCTTCTGATGCGGGTGCTACCACACCGCCTTTTTTTTTCTTCGAGACCTACAACAATTAGTAGGTTATTCCATAATCAGTATTCTGACCTACTTTGCCCATAAATGCGGCAAACAAAGTTTTCAGACCGAGAGCTTCGATGAACACGTTACAAATGTCATATCCAGCAGCTCCTGACATGGCGTAATCGAGGGTCTTGATTGCCCGAGAACTCGATTGCTGCCGTTCCCTTGCATTTACGTTAGCAAAGAACAAAACAAACTGAATTGACGAACTTCATCATGAGTACCATCAAGTCTGGCCCTTCTGCAGCAACGAAGGCCTCCTTGATGGTAGGCTCATTCAAGGCTGAACATAGGGCGTCAAACAGATTTTCCATAAATTCCGTTTCATCTGCGTTAACGGGATCCCGTCGACGGAATTGCTACTACCCTTCAATTACACACACGTAGAAAGTTAAGACTAGCACTTACAGAAAGGACCTTGAGTACCGTTTCAACACCATCCTGCCGACCAAAAGCCAAACGATTCTTTGTGTTATCTTGTAAAAGGATCGAGAGCAGTTCTGCGCAATAGCCACGATTATCGTCGTGTGTTGGTGCTTGAATTCGCTTGAGTAGCCAAGATAATACCTTGGTATTGGCTACGAGGTCCGTCGCAAGTGATGGGTTGAAGCCGAGAACGTTTTCAAAGATGCCTTGGCATTCCGAATCAGCATGACATCATTACGCTTGAGAGGATCGGTACCTAGAACGTGAAATATGCCCTGCCTGTCCGATTCTTCTTCTTCTTTAAGGCGCGCGAGGTTATCTACAAGGAGCTCTGGCATAGCCAAGTCTATCTAAAAGACTCCAAATGAGTTTATATGTTCTGCTGCCACATGAAAAGACCTACCAATTTCTGAGTAAGAAGTTTCAGGGCCTCTTCGCTCCTCTCTGTATCATCCTCTTCATCCTCTACATTCCCAACATCCTCATCAGTGAGCTCGTGTATTAGCTCAACGACGTCAATCACAATATCCGCATTTTCATGAGTTAGGAGACCTATTAGCAATTCAGTTGAGCTGGTCTTGATGATTTCTGGATATGCAACAGATGGAGATTGTGCAAGGGGCAACAACGATTTGATTGCGACGTCTAAGTCGGCTTCAGAGTCAATGAATCTACAACATTCAGTTGGGACAAGGTCCAGAAACAACTACACATACTTCGTAGGGTCGTCGGGATACTTTGAACGCTGGTCCTGATTTTTATTCACAGCTCGTTCAAACCGCAGAAGTAAACGTCGTACGCCCGTGCTAGAGAGCTCATCGTACTGCTTGGCAATGGCATAAGATTAGAAAGGACATGTATACACGCGCTCACGTCAAGGACGGCTCCTTCTCCAGCCGCATTATCAAATATGTTTAGTATTTCTTTTTGCTCACTCGTCAACCCACCCCCGTAAAACCGACCGTCCTCATCCTCTTCTGCGAAATAATCTGCATCTCCACCAGGCGCAAAGTCCATGGCATCCTGGTCAACCTCTTCTTCTATCGTGACAATTCGCGATTTTCTCTTATCTTCTGGTGATGATTCGCTTGTTGTGATAGTACCGGCATTAAGCTTCATCCTCTTCAACACCTCCGGGGTTGGGTTGTCGGGCAGTTTGCGTTTGCTGCCACTGGAGGGCAGCTTTGGCACCTAGGAGCAACCCAAAGGTCTAAGTAACAGAAGATATGTCATAAAGAATACCGACCTTGAAAAGTTCGTCGACGTCCATGAGTGCAACAATGAGGCACCAGAATAACTTAGCTTCCCTCAAGTTGTAAACAGGGCGTGAGAAAGGCTCCCGACCACATGCATTCGATAGGTATCCCATGCATTAACAGTATTGATACTATACATCGTAACGAGTGAACAATATGGTTAAGTTAAGGAGCTCGGGTCCACTCTAATGCTACCATGGTCATTCCGCCATCATCATCTGTCGTGTGCGATCCCTGAGGCCAGAGAAGTGAAGTCAGCGTACCATGAACGCATCTAGTATGGCTTGTGTCGATTTTTCTTTCGTTCTTGTTCTAGCATCTTCGCCTTACGGTGACCTATTTCGACAGGCCGAATAGCGGTATCATCTGCTTTCTTCAATTTAACAGGTCGATTACCCACATATTTGCCTAATGAACATTTCAATAGAAATGTAGTCAGATCGAGGAAAGATGCTGACCATCCATCTCCTTCCAAGCTTTTAAGAAGTCTTCAGGATCAGAAAATGCGACAAACCCATACTTGGCCTGAAAAAAAAGTTCAGTCAGCCAGTATAGAGGTAATATAGCTTGAGAAATGGTCAACCTTTTGACTGAGTCTATCCCGAATCACACGTGCCTTTTGGAATGAAGGGTATTTGTTGAAAGCGTTGGCAAGGACATCGTCGGAAACGTCATTGCTTAGGTCTCCTACGAAAAGGCGGAACCACGCTAGAGATAGACTTAGCACATCGCACTGGAAAGGAGACTGATACTTACAAGGATTCCACTCCAGTAAAGTTTGATCCTCCCATACTTTCCCTCCACCCTTACGTAGCACGGTTACACGTTTACCACCTTTTGCAAGCTTCCCTCCAGCACCCCCACGCTTATCGATCATCGCGCCAGGAACATATACACTTTGCTGGGCGAGAATTCCGACGTCGTATTCATATGCGTTAGCCGGCACAGGAGCACTGTGCGACGACGAACTCCCTGGAATGGGAAAGGACGGGCCTTGATAAGGTTTGTAGTAAGGGTTAACATCGTACGTTCCCTGTTGATTGTATTGCTGGTAGTTTTGACCAGAGTACGGATCCATGGCTGCTGCGGGGGATTATGAGAGACAGAGGCAAATGACTACTTCGGATCCTTACTATGCTGTGTAATTACATAATCTATCCATACTAGGCAGGCACGTCTCTGGAGGACTCATCAACATCCTCCGCAAACTAGTAGGCTCGCCGTACGCACCAAGGTACGTTATAATGCCCATCCTGGAGCTCTCGAGAGGCCCAAGGCCTCATATGTGCACCGATTTTGTCCTCAAAAGCAGCAATTTGGATGGATGGGTCTTGTCCAGCGTAGATGAATTCAACTCATCAATCCATGCCAGATGCCGTTCGTCAAGAAGGTCAAGTCCGATGCTTATTTCTCAAGATTCCAAGTCAAATATCGCCGAAGGAGAGAAGGCAAAACCGATTGTAGGTCGTGGTCATCTGCGAGAGTCGGTCCTTATGATTGACTTATCTAGACTACGCACGAAAGCGCCTTGTGACACAGGCAAAGAACAAATAGTACGTCGCAAGCTTGTGCCCACTGGAAATGCTAACTGTAGGCTTAGCAATGCACCAAAATACCGTCTGGTTGTTCGCTTTACCAACCGTGATATCATCGTACAAATCGTCTACGCACGCTTGCAAGGCGATTTCGTCTTGACTGCTGCCCGCTCAACAGAACTCCCGCGTTATGGAATCAAGCACGGGCTTACCAACTGGGCTGCTGGTACGTGATGTCCTGTCCCATCTAGCTATGTCTCAATTGTCCATCAGCGTACACAACTGGTCTCCTTTGCGCGCGTCGTGCATTAACAAAACTCGGGCTCGCGGATAAGTACCAAGGTGTTACCGACCCTGACGGTACGCTATCTTTGACCGAGGTCATCGACGGCGAAGACGCTCCCAGACCGTTCAAGTGTTATCTTGATGTCGGTTTAAAACGAACCTCAACTGGCTCACGGGTGTTTGGTGCCATGAAGGGTGCCAGCGACGGAGGACTATTCATACCTCATTCGGAAAAGCGATTCCCCGGATACGATACTGAATCAAAACAATTGGATGCTGAAACACTACAGAAATATATTTTCGGTGGTCATGTTGCAGAGTACATGGAGAGTTTGGAGGAAGAAGATGACGAGCGGTTCGTCTTTGCTCCTTTTTCGTGGCTGAAGTGATTTACCTATAGTGTCTATCCTTAGCTTCAAGAAGCAATTCTCCACCTACCTGGCTGATGGAGTCGGCTCCGAAGACATCGAGGAGATCTACAAAAACGCTCACGCTGCAATCCGCGAAGATCCTACATTTAAACCAACGGAGAAGTCAAAGGACTGGAAAGCAGAGTCGTTGAAGCATAGAGCAGTTCCTCTCACTCTTGCTCAACGCAAAGCCAACATTGCATCCAAGATCGAGAAATTCAATGCCGGTGGGGATGGAGAGGATGGGGACGAGTAGATGGAAAATGCGCTGTCTATCTGTTCTCTCCTCGTACAGTTGTTGTTTGCACATTAGCTACAGTCCATCCACCCGGTTATCTACGTTGATTGTTGTACCTGCCTCATACTGGGCTATGGCTACAGCTGCGAAGGGATGGAGCGGATGATTTGAGCGACCCACGTCATGAGCGGCTGTGATTGCACAGGCCGTTCTGAAAACACATAAAATTCCCCTTGTTTAGTCGTGGAGCCATCCAAGCGAAAGGCTGAACAGTCAATTGTGCAGTCGCTTTTGAATGATGGGAGGAAGTTGCTTTGACAAGAGTTCAGTGAGTAGAAAGGGTTGGTAATAGCGACACGCACATGACACCTCCGTCCCACCTTCCAATACAACGGTTCAGGTCAACGAACCATGTCCCTCCTAGTGAGCCATTACATTCCTGACCTAATTCGTGAATTCGATGGAGCAAGCACCGATTTACTTCGTCTACTAGTAATTGATTAAGTTGAGGGATGGAGGAAACCGATAGTGTTGCTTGCGAAAGGTGTGCGACGACGGATGAAGGCAATGTGAAGGACAGTCGCAAAGTATACCTTAACGGTATCAGACAGGGAATAGAGAAAAAATGGTTTCGTACCTATTATCTATCCGAAGTGTAGCATCTCCTCCTACTGCGCTCTTACCATGGTCGCACAGCAAGCGCACCAGTTCCTTTCCAGTTCCAGCTACAGAATCAAACTTGAATCTGGTTGACACACCAACTCTTATGAGGGCTCTAGCGATCTTCTTCATTTCTGAATAAACTTTTTCGCAAAATACTTGGTATTGAATTAAATCAATGACAGGTTGTAAGATAGCCGGCGCATGATTCAGATTAGTCGTCTTAATTCCCAAGCGTTTGAGTTTGAGGTACTTGTGGCGTCGTAGAAGGAGTGCGGAAAGGCTGTGATAAATGAGATCACAGACCTCAGGCGTACCAACGCCGGTGCCGGTTATCACATTCTCTAAATCAGCCTCCACCTGAGAGTTTCGTTAGCCCGGAGGCAAGGTTTGCATATAGCACCTACCAATTCGAATTTCAACTCCAAGCCATGCGCTACCTCAATAGCTATCAACCGCTCTGAGACTCGAGCAGAGGCCGATGGAAGCTTTCCGGCTTCTTCGATGAGATGAAGAAATATTTCACGGTTGACAATCTCTTGTTGAGCAGATTTGAGGGTTTCGTCGAGGGACGTTTCGTCATATGCCCAACGGGTATTGAACACAATTGATGTATGTGCAGCTGTCAAGAGAGCGACGCGGAGTTGAACCTTTTGCTGGTGAGGAATCACGAGGCTCACACCAGCCTTTCCGGAAGTTGAAAGGTGCCCAACTGCCCACCGCCGAATAAGAGATGATGCTAATACCGGCTCAGCATTGGTTCATAGAAGCGATCCAAGAAGAAGAAGACAACTGACATTCTTCGAGTCCAAATGACACTACGAAGTCCTTTGAGGTTTTATCCGCGCCCTTCCCCATTGCTGAACCATAGGGTAGAGGGGCAGGGACTAGGCTCCAGTTGGCACGACGAATTTTGAGTGCATTGACCCAATATTGTTCGCCCAGGAGGCGACTACGTTCCATGCTCTTTGCTGCTTGTTTGAAAACATTTGCAGCCTTGCGCAACCCTTCATCTTTGCCCCCAACAACGAGTTGGGCATTGAAAGATTTAAGTGAGGCAATCGGCGGTGGTTTTTTTATCACGGTGGCCGCTAGTGTGGATGGTGACAGATCCGTCAGCGGTTTTGAAGGCACGGACAGTACCGATGAAACTTGGATCGGTTGGGGCAACCGTGCCGTTGTGTCCTCTCCAGGGGATGTGGGCAGTAGCATATTTAGTAATTCTTTCGCCTGGAATATTTCTCCAGCAGCAATGCTGCCAACGGAGGTGTAACTGTCAGGAGAAAAAGGACTCTCGCTGCAACTTACAATAGATGTCGGTCAATATCCCTCCGCATTTGTGTTAGCTCTTCATATGACATGTATTCATCGTCCCCCTCGTTCTCTCCCTCAGGGTGCTGGGACTCTGCATCAATGCCAACGCCAGCGACGTCGGGACCGTCATTGTTCGAAGTGCGAAGTTGACGATCATGGTCAAAGAAATCAGCGCCCCTCTCAGAGAAAATACGCCTTAATTTCTCCCCCAGCAGTTGTGTGGGGTCTTCTTGACTGCCGAATATCAAACGAGGGTAAACGAACGAGGCACGAGCGCTTACGGTTCCATAATGTGTTGGCCCTCTGGTGTAATATCCAGCAGGGCAGCCAAAGGTTTGCCATTGTCACCTTTATAGGGACGTTCTAAGGACAGCTTGAGGCGCTTCCACGATGGTTCCTCCATTCTACAGAGATGCGGCGTTGTTGGGCGGGAATAGAGTTCAAGCAATTTGATATTGACTGATTTTTGTAAGCGGTCATCGAATTATTGACCATTCCCTGAACAGATAAACTGACTCGTTCATCTCAACGCATGACCACCCCATCCCAACGTCTAAGATGGTAAAATCTTCCAATACCCCTTCATCAGCTGTTTCGTCTCCCCTCCTCTCAAAGCGGAGGAAGACAGATGACGATGATATGAACGGTTTAGCAACCAAGAAACAACGCACTCGAGTCAGGTATGTTGTCTAAAGATAGTCCCGCCTGCACGAAACTTCATACTCGTCCTAGTTTTTCTTGCGGTGAGTGTCACCGCAGGAAACAAAAGGTTCATATATGGTCTTGTGTGCAAAGTTAAATTTGTCCTCATCATTGTTGTTCTCAGTGCGACCGTCAGATCCCTTGTTCACATGTGGGTGAATCAGAATTCATCAATGCTGCGCCCTAACACAACAGCCTCAGTGCGTGGCCAGGAAAGTACCTGAACTGTGCAAAGCATATACCCCAGGCAAAGCGGATCAAGACTTCAATGCCCGTCTAACAAGATTGGAACATATTATTGAAACGGCGCTCCCTCAGTACTGGTCTCGAACGGGATCCACTGCACCTGAAGGTGGCCAAGTTTCTGAGCGTCATCGTTCTCCTTCAATAATAGAAGATGACAACCGTTCATTGGGGGAGGAACAAGACGCCCATGGGGGCACCTTTCAAAATGGGAAGTGGTATGGTCCAAGTGCCTCCGGGAGCATTGCGCCTGCTTCTGTGTTGCAACAGGTACGCCTCTATGACATGCGAGTCCAAGATTTTTCCTTATGCCGCATCTAGCTACATGACGTTGTACCCTCATCGCACATGCTTGACCCTACCAATCAACGGCAGGCCGAGAGCAATGGCACTTCTGTTCAGCGAGGGGACAGAAATAAAATGGTTTTAGAAGACAGTGCGGAGGAGGACGCAGAATTATTGGCTGCAGACAATTTCAAGAGCCTAGTGCATGAATGTGGGGTCTCACCGCACAAAATCTTGGAATTACTGCAAGAATTGCCACCACTAAGCGATTCAGATGCTCTGGTCGATTATTATTTTACCTATGTGTTCGTATTCCGCCTTTTCTTTTTCTTCGTTGTTGTGATTCACACTGGTCCTCTCCAGCAACTGGACACGCTATCCCGTTTCCGAGAAGGACTTCCGCGCAGCTTACATGTCTGTGTGCGCGCAAGTGCGCGACGGAAGCAGTGCTTCTAATCCAGACACCGTTCGTTTTCTCCCCCTTCTGTTTGTTGTCCTTGCTATTTCGGCAAGGCTCGCCCCCGAGGATATTGCAGGCACTGCAAAGACTCGCGGGGTCAAATCAAACCGCTATTACTGGTCCTGTATGTGTTCATTATCGGTACTCCTTGCATTACGTTGACTGCTAGTAGCCCGCAGGTCTCTCCTAATTGCTGCAGCTATTCAACCAGATTCACTTGAGATGGTGCTGACACGCCTTCTAGTGAGTTGACAGAACGGGGCAGGATCATTAAGAAGCTAAGATATTTGCCTCCAGAGTGCTCGCTTTTTGACTTTCGATAGGCGGATTACCGAGTGCTGGAGTCAACTTGGGGCAGCCGTGCGCACTGCTCAGGCACTGGGATTCCATCGCGATGGCTCGACCATGGTCAGTTCTATTCATCCTTCCCAAGTTATATCCATTGATGCTCTGCAGAAAATGGATCGACTGCAAGTAGAATACCGTCGTCGAGTTTGGTACGACTCCTTGCTTTTCTCCGCTGGAAAATAGGTAACACATCCCCTATGCCTTAGGTCGTACCTTTACCACGCAGACCGTTCGTACGCACTAGCTTTGGGCCGACCGATCGCCATCCAGGACGAATATACGTCAACCAGATTACCTTCCAATATAGACGACGAATCGTCTACTGCATACACTCAAGAACCGCTTCCACTTACAAGTCCGACCTCCATCACCTATGTCATTCTTCGCCACCAACTTGCAAGCATAATAGGCAGGATTGTACACCATTTTCAGCAAGTTCGCGAAAGGAGCCATTACTCGGAAGTTCTTTCGTTGGACGACGAACTCATGAAATTCATCAATAATCTCCCTCCTCACTTCGCCCTGGATCCTAACACATCCCTTGACGAAAAAGCGAAATACGTTCCAGTACATCGTTTCCTTATAGTGACGGAGGTACTATTTATCAGAATCAGCCTTCATAGGCCCTACCTCCTACGACGCTCAGAGCGTTACGCACGTTCAAGGACGGCATGTTTTGAGTCCGCGATGAGGGATTATCAAGTTCGCAGGGCATTCCGAGAATCTGTCGCAAAAGAAGCACGAGACGCGTTAAGCAATGCCTACCGTGAATTTCAAACGGCCATGGTCAGTGGTATTTACTGCGTGCTGGAACCTCGTGGCCGTCATGCCGGCGCTATGCACGCGATCCTGGATGGTTTCGTGAAGGATCACGAAGGCATACGGGAGATGGATGGGACGACCCGCAGAGAGCTGAAGACGATAGAATTTCTTAAATCCAAGGCGCTACAGGCTGAGCAAGCGGACAAGCCAAGCAGGTTGGCTATGGAAGAAAGTAAAACTGGAACGGAGCAGCAAGCTCAATTGCTACTGGACCTCCAGCAATCTGCGACAAACCATAACAGACCTTTTTCTGCAAGCGCCACGGAAGCATCGTCCCCGTCGCACCAGCACCTGGGACAGATTCAACACTCTCCAACGTTCCAACGCCTACATCACATACCGCATGGGGACCACATGAATTCGCCGATGGCTTCTGGTAGTCCAAATACTGATGATGAAAATTCTGCACAGTCGCTGCTTGATCACTGGTGCAACACCGTGAGCAATGCTTCGGTCGATGCAACAACCGGTGGAATATCGTGGGGAGGGACAACCAGTGCCGACTTTTCGGGATGGGTGGGCACTATTGCAGCATCATCTGATCCTCGTTTACTTGGAAATTTCGACGGTTCGGATTGGAATTATTGGGAGCAACTCGTTAACCAAATCCAACGGGGCCCTTAACTGGAATGTCTAGCTCTGATTTGTTTGTATATAATGTTCTGTATATAATGTATTGCTGTGTTTTTGCTGTAGTTGGACACCTCCGTCCGCGAGATATGACTCTTGTACAGTATGAAATGAAATGAAATGAAACTTCCAGCTCTTCGTAAGGGAGCAGTAATGTAAGAAAGGACAGTGTTTAGGACGAGGGTATTGTAAAGTGTTTGACTCAGAGAAGGGATGACCCAGAAAGGAAAGCAGCCATGTGATGTGGCCGCAGCCCGCGAGGCTTGCCTTCTCTAAACAACCACAGTGACATCGCCCAGCCATGCAATCAATTAGTCGATTCCTATATGGACCAACTCCAGAAGAAAAAGTACGAGCATGGCAGGCGAAAATAAGGGGCGAATCGCGGCTGTTGGATAGGGAAATGAGGCAGGTTGGACGCATTTTATCATTTGTAAATTGTTAAGGCCTACGTTCATTCTATCAGCTGGACGCGGCTGCAGCAAAGGCCCGGCAACTGGTGAAGCAGAACGCAAACAAGGGAGATATCAAGTCTGCCCGTATTCTGGCGAGGGAGCTTGTTCGCAGTAATAAGCAGAAGGATCGATTATCCGTCAGCAAAGCACGCCTGGGTTCCATTAATAACCACCTGACACAACAACTGGGTCAGTCTTCTTTTTGGGACGATGATCTTGAGGCTCATTGGAACCCCAGCATTAATAAAAGTGACTGGGACTCTGCAAAAATCTACGGAAATAATGAAGCAAGCCAATGCTTTGATACGGTTACCGCAAATAAGTGAGTCTATGCGGCAGATGAGCATGGATATGATCAAGGTGCGTGTGGCGTTTTTAGGATAGGCTATCATACATTGATTTGATCAGGCCGGGGTGATGGAAGACATGATCGAGGATACGCTCAACATGGAAGAGGACGAAGAGCTTGAAGAAGAGGCCGATGCGGAGGTCGACAAAGTCTTGTTTGAACTCACCGATGGGAAGCTTGGTGAAGCAGGTACTGTCAGCACTGAATTACCAGTACGTCGAGTGCAGTTCACCGTCATGCCAGTCACCGACCCTTTTTACTTTAGGCAACAGAAGTGCGAGTGGAGGAGGAGGAGGAGGAGGAGACGGAACGGAACATGGAGAGGTATCGCCAGCAATTGCATGGATTGCTCAGTGGATGATTTTGTTACTTTTAATTATCTTATCTTATCTCAACAACACCCTCACGTGATATGACCTCCGGTAACGGTACGATATTACACGAAGTTTTTCTATTGTAGACTTAGCTTTCCTAACCTCCAACACTAATACCATGTTGAGCACCCGTACGATTACCGCTTTGGCACGAAGCTCCTTGAAGCAGTCCCCTTCAGCAAGTTTTTTCTCCTCTCACGTTTCTCGGGCCATTCCTTTTCTGACACCTGTGCAGCCCTTCAGTCGCTTCGCTTCGACCTCTTCTAGTTCCGCCACCGCTGCCTTCGCTGGCCAGAAGAACAGCAATGTTGGTCACCTCTTTAGTATCTACGGCTGTCGCTTACACTAGTGTTTTCAGGGAAAATATACGGTTACACTCATTCCCGGAGATGGTTAGCCCACCTTGGTCAACTCTATTATACCACTCTGACCGTTTTCCCCAAGGTATCGGCCCGGAGATCAGCCAGTCCATAAAAGACATCTATGTTGCTGCCAATGTACGTTTTTCCCCTTCGAGCTCGTGTTTGTCTCACCTACTTCCATTAGGTTCCCATTGAATGGGAGGAGGTTAGCGTTACACCCGTGCTTAAGGGTGGTAAAACTGTCATTCCAGATAGCGCGATTCAATCAGTAAAAAGGAATACCGTGGCTTTGAAAGGTGTGTTTCGTTCCCCTCTCAGTCAGTTCTCTATAATGAAAAAACCAATTAGGACCATTGGCTACCCCCAGTCAGTACTGCTAATGCCTTCTTAAGGGTCCATTTGATGACCATTTGCAGTTGGCAAGGGCCACGTCTCACTCAACCTCACTCTTCGTCGCACTTTCAACCTCTTTGCCAACGTCAGACCTTGCGTCTCGATTAAAGGATTCAAGACACCTTATGACGACGTTGACACCGTCCTAATTCGCGAAAATACTGAGGGTGAATACTCTGGGATTGAGCATGAGGTGAGGGATCACCCCACAATGTTAATGATCCCTAGTGCTGACTCCACTTCAACCCAGGTTATTGATGGCGTCGTGCAATCCATCAAATTAATTACCTGGGATGCCTCTGAGCGCGTCGCTAGATATGCCTTCAACTACGCTCGCTCCAGCGGCAGAAATCGAGTGACCGCCGTTCACAAGGCTAACATCATGTGTGCATCTTTTGGTTTATATTTCTTGGGCATGGCTAACAGTCTTACAAAGGAAAATGTCTGATGGCATGTTCTTGTCCGCCTGCCGTGAGGTTTCCAAGGGTTTCCCGGAAGTGGCATATGACGAAGACCTTCTCGACCGTGTCTGCTTGAATGTACGTCTAATCATATTCGATTGATACACTTTCAAACTCTCTCTATAGATTGTGACCAACCCCAAGCCCTATAATGACCGGGTCATGGTCATGCCGAACCTTTATGGAGATATCTTGTCAGACATGTGTGCAGGTCTCATAGGCGGCCTCGGTTTAACGCCTTCAGGCAATATCGGGCAGGTAAGTCATTCTCTATTCGATGTCGTTTACAGGTTCACCTCATTGTATGTCAGGACGCATCCATTTTCGAGGCGGTACATGGCTCTGCCCCTGACATCGCAGGTCAGTAGGTTTGAAACGATTATACACATATTATGACCCCGCTCCTATAGGCAAAGGACTCGCCAATCCTACAGCATTGCTGTTGTCATCATTAATGATGCTAAGGTGCGATGCCGCCATAAACTGATATCCGTTTTGCACGGCTCATTTGTTTTTCAACTAGGCATATGAGATTGTCCGAACATGCGGACAAAATTCAGAATGCCGCTCTGTCGGTAAGTTAAATTTCATCCTTCACTCTCTTTTTTTGGATTAAAATATATTCCCGCAGACGATTGCAGAGGGTAAAAGCATCACTGGTGACCTTGGGGGTAAAGCGTCAACTACCGAGTACACTGCTTCGATTATAGAAAAGCTTCGTAAAGCTTAAGACTCAATTACCACATCGTTTGCATTTAGACGTACATTATTGCAATGTATTCTGCATAGTTTCAGGGTGGACGGCATAAGCATCAAAGCGAACCTTGGCGGTTCTCATTTACTGCAGTGTTTGTTAGTGCATCAGCCGTGGGAACTTCCTTTGTGGGGTATAGTGTCCCATCAATTGTCGCGCATTGCACCAACACCCACAACCTCCACATTCACCAGCATTCCTTCTTCTCACTCGCCCCACAGGGCAAAGCCACCCAACTTAATCACTGCATTTGCTTGTAAGTACATCCTTCTTTCATTGGCTCCAGGCGTTTCATCCATTTATCTTAGACATCCAACTGTGAAATCAACCTTGGAAAAAAGATCTGAAAATCGTTACAAAGTTTTCTCTCAGTATCAAATTACATTACGAACGACATGACAGACGAAATTACGCCACAAACTCAACCTTCGGCAAAGAAGGAAGAGAAGAAACAGGGTTCGGGAGGCACCAATCGCGGTTCTAAGCGAAACCCTTCTATGAGCAATGTTAAACCCGCAGGGAACGGATCCGTCCAAGCCAATAACCGGCCTTCCTCGAGGACTGGCAATAGGAAACAATCTACCAACCCTTCTACCACTGAATCTGGCTCCGAACCTGCACCACGAAAGGGCGGTGAAGGTGGGAAGAAAAACGAACAACGTAGCAACAACCAAGGTAATAATAATCGCCCTCAAGGTCATCGTAAAGGCCAATCCTCCGCTGCTCATGCAGGGAGAAATTCGCACAATAGTAACGCCAGCAAAGACCAAACGTCCTACAAGCCTTCCCCATCTCCCACCCCTGCTGCAAACCAGGCCAAGGAAGCTAGTGATGCTTTATCTTCATTGCAAAGGGTTATCGCAGACCTGAAGTCGACCTCACCTGCACCTCCGTCCTCTTCTGCAACGCCTAGTAATTCATCCCAATTGCAATCAACTTTATTCGCTGGAGCAGCCCCCTTCATTAGCGCGGGCGCTGGCGACGCGAAGCACCGTAGAGCAGCGTCATTAGGCACCTCCGCGCTCTCTGGGAATTTTAACTCTTTCTCGCCCGGCCTGGGATCGATGTTGGAGGATCCTGAAGATGGTGTTGGCGCTTCCTCCTTCGAGGAGGGAGAAATTCAGGACGCCATTTACTCTCAACCTCGTCCACAGGGCCAAAACTTCGTTCCCCCAAGGTTCGCCGCTCTTGCTGCCCAGCAAGAGCAAGCCGACGCCGTTGGTCCCACTGGGCGCCCTCAATTGGCGCCTGGATTCATGTTTGGCGCCCGTAAAAGGTCGCCATTAGGCCCATCCATCAATGAAGAAGACCCCGACTTCCAGTTCCCGCAGCAACAACCAGCGCATCAAGGAGATCGACCCTCTGGGGAGTCAGTCCATAGGAGAACGGAAAGCAGTGGTGAGATATCCGGTATCATGGCTGAGCAGGTAAGGTCCTCGTCCGGATTAATAATGAAACACCTAACATCATGAACAGATCGCTTTGCAGCGACAGATTGAAGCGCTCCAACAACAACAACAGGCGCTCTACCAGCAACAGCTCGCTTCCAACCAAGTACTGTCTGCCTTCCAGGCTCCCGGCCTTGCACCTGGCCGTCCCAGTGGTCATCGCCGCGTGCAAAGCACGGTGCCGATGGCCCCGAACTCTAGTGCAAGCTTTGCTTTGCAAAATCCCATCGGACAGTTTGGCAACCTTGGTGTATTAGGTATGGGTTTATCGGAAGGGCAACAACAAGGAATTCCTCGTGGCCATGGCCGTAGGCATAGTGTCAATGTCGTAAACAAGGCAGCAGCAGTTCCGCAATCTGGCGTGAATACTGCGGCTTATCCATACAACAGTGAAGGGTTTGAAGATGGCTTTACGCCGCCCACCTTTGCTGGTGGCCACAGTAGGCAAGCTTCGCGAGCAGATTCAACTTGGCGGATCAGTGAGTATATCTATCTTCCTACACACACCTCTTTTAATAGTTTTTAGATGGAGGAGTAGGCGGTGTTCAGAATAACAACGCTTTCGCCGCTGACCTTGCCCAAGCACAAGCCCAGTTGCAAAGTCTGCAGCAGTTCCGTGCGGCGGCTGGGGGACATCATCACAAGATGGCATCATTCAGCTTCCCGAACATGCTACCCAACATGATGGCAGCCATGGGACTCGGTCTCAACGGCATTAATTTAATTCAGCAGCAACAACAATTCCAATCCCAGTTGCAACAGCAATCTAATCAACCCCAACGTAAATCGTTATTTGCACCATATCTTCCTCAGGCTTCCTTGCCTCCGCTCTTAGCGGCTGGCAAGCTTGTCGTCGGTATTCTTCGGGTCAACAAACGCAATCGATCGGACGCATATGTGGCCACGGAAGTCCTTGATGCAGATATTTATATTTGTGGTTCTAAAGATCGCAATCGCGCACTAGAAGGTGATATCGTCGCCGTGGAACTCCTTGATGTGGACGAAGTCTGGGGTACCAAGAAGGAGAAAGAAGAGAAGAAGCGCAAGAAGGAGGAGAACGCTGCTTATGACCTCAAGGGGGGGAATCGCAAAGACGACAAGAAGAAAGATGACGTCGAAGTTGAAGGCCAAGGTCTTATGTTATTCGAGGACGAGGAGTAAGTTAATTCTTATTCCAGCGAAGCTATCAACTAATCATCATTGTCAGGGTCACCGACGAGATCAAGCCACAATTTGCTGGGCACGTCGTTGCAGTGGTTGAGCGAATGCCAGGGCAGTTGTTCTCTGGGACCCTTGGACTACTCCGACCATCATCAGCTGCAACCAAGGAAAAGCAAGAGGCTGAACGTAGGGAACGCGAAGGCGACCGTGGAGATGAACCGCGTCGCGTTATTGAACGACCAAAAATTGTCTGGTTCAAGCCCACTGATAAGCGTGTTCCTCTTATTGCGATTCCTACGGAGCAAGCCCCTCCTGACTTTGTGCAAAACTCCGAGGCATATGCAAACAGGTTGTTTGTCGCCTGCATTAAGCGTCATGTATTTATCGTGATACTTTCTTCTTTGCATTTTTCGAACTGACTCGGGTTCATAGCCTATCAGCTCCCTCCATCCATTCGGAACTCTCGTTGAAGAGCTCGGCCCTATTGGTGATATTGAGGTGGAAACCAGTGCACTCCTTAAAGACTGCAACTTCCCAACCGAAGAATTTGCGGATAGTGTTGTCAAATGCATCCCACCAGTACCTTGGACGTAAGTGGAAGGTTTTGGGTTCTTTTATACTTCACGCTCACTCCGACTAGTCTCCCTGAACGCGAATTGGAGACTCGTAAAGATTTGCGGGAAGACCGTATTTTCACGATCGACCCAAGTCATGCAAAGGATTTGGACGACGCTTTATCAGTCAAAGTCAACGAAGACGGCACCTACGATATCTCGGTTCACATCGCAGACGTCTCTCACTTTGTCAAGCCGAATACTGCTCTGGACAGGGATGCTCGGAAACGTGCGACTAGTGTTTATCTTGTTCAACGCGCTGTTCCCATGCTGCCGCCTGTCCTCAGTGAACAGCTTTGTAGCTTGGTCCCAGGTCAAGAGAGATTGGCCTTTTCTGCAGTTTTCACTCTGGACAAGGACGGCAAGGTTTTGAACAAATGGTTCGGCAAAACAATTGTCAGGTAATTGTCCCACAAACACATTATATGGAGTGAGCTGATGAAATGCGTGCAACAGGTCATCCGCCAAGTTGTCATATGAGGACGCTCAAAAAGTCCTTGATGGGCAATCTCTCGGTTCAATTTCGATGGAAGGATCCCATACTGTGTCAGATGTGGAAGCAGATATTCGCACTCTCGCGATGGTGTCCAAGAAGTTGCGCTCTAGACGGCTTGAGAGCGGTTCTCTGGCACTACGTTCTTTGCGACTCTCATTCCAATTAGATGACAATGGATTGCCCCTTGACTGTGGTGAACAAACGACAGGAGGTTCCAACTCCCTTGTTGAGGAGGTAGGTCGTCTTTATCCCTCTTAACTTGTTGCTGATTGACCGTCCCGTACTATATAGTTCATGCTGCTCACCAATACAGCTGTTGCACACCAGATCGCAGTTCACCTTCCTGAACAAGCACTCCTTCGCCGGCATGATACTCCCCTGGAGCGCCGTCTTGTAAGTACCGCCTGAACTATGGCCCTGTTGGCTACTAACCCTGTTGAAGACATCTTTCCGTGAACGCGCAGAGCGCTTGGGCTTCGAGATGGATACCTCCTCCTCTGGTGCCGTCATGAGATCCTTCGAGTCAATCACAGATTCCACCCCTCGCCGAATTCTCGAGCTCTTATCCTTTAAGGCCACTCAAAAACCCCGTTACTTCTGCGCTGGCATGCTCGATATCGCGAAATATCATCACTATGCCTTGAACACCCCTCTTTATACTCATTTCACGTCCCCTATTCGTCGCTATGCTGACATTTTGGTCCATCGTCAATTGGAAGCAGTTTTGCAAGGCGGTGGTAGGTCATCACCGCTTTCAAATGCGATTATACTAACATTTTCATAGCTGACACGAAGTTCACCATGGACCGTGAGGCTGTTGCCAAAGTGGCCCAACAGTGCAACCTGTATGTGCACTAGTATCATTATTCGCGCACATAATAACACCGAAATTGTAGCAAACGTGATTCCGCCATCCTTGCTCAGGAGCAATCAGCTCATCTCTTCCTTTGTGTCCTCATATCGGATCTCACTCAACGTTATGGTCCTGTCATCCGACAAGCCACCGTGGTTGGAGTGCTTGATGCAGCATTTGATGTCCTAGTTCCAGAGTTTGGTATCGAGAAGCGAGTTCATGTTGATCAGATGCCTATCGACGTACGTTTTATGACCTGATGCGGCATGTGGTGACTCACACACTACCAGAATCACGTCTATGATGAACGGTCTCACACCCTTCAAATCTACTGGTCTAATCGCGATGTCATTACCTGGTTGGCAGAGAACAGCGACGATGAGCACCTTAAGAAGGTCAAGCAGAATGCTGAGCAACATGCGTTGAAGATGGAAGTCGCCTCTCGTTCTGTGCACGATGAGAAAGCCCTCTTCGACGAGGATGATGCAGAGGAAGATGAGATTATCCTTGGTCGTGATGAGAAAGTTGAGGAGACGTCTCAGCAACGCTTGCTTTCTATGAAGAAGGTTCAACCACAATTTGAGGGTCTGAGGACAAACCCGGCTGGTCACAAAATTCAAGACATTCGCGAATTGATGACCGTTCCGGTAAGTGATGGATTAGCGATTACCCATCCTTATAGGTTACAGGGCCTAACTCCCATTCACAGGTTATCATCACGGCAGACCTCACTAAGAGTCCCCCCGTTATCAAGGTGTACAGTGTTAACCCGTATGCCGAACAGAAGAACTGAGGGTTTGGGCCATCTGCTGCCTGTCATGTAGTTCTTTATGCACCCTCGTAATTACTAACATAAGTACTCCTTGGTTTTCGTCAATCAGTTTCAGAGGATCCTGTAATGTGTAATAATGAATCGTTCTTGATGAGGAGCAAGCCCAAATGATTAGGACATCAAAGCTGGATTGGTCAATAACATAGCATTGTTTAGTATAACTCAGGACTCTAGGGTGACATGGATTACGTAGTACAGTGTATAAAAATGCTTGATGTTGAAGGAGTGATAATGCGCAGATGAAGAACAACACGAAGATGAGGAACGTGGAACTAGAACCAGCCAGCGCCGGGAGGTCGTTGGGTCGGTGGAGGTGGGTGTCGTGACACACTGCGTCCCCTGTTGTGGCTCTTGTATGATTGAGGGGTGGGTGGTCTTTGCAAGGAACCTGATTCTGCTACTTGGCCAGTCAATGGGTCATTGCGTGTTGTTCTTGAGCTAATCGATGCGTGTTCGCTGCTCTGCATATCGTCCTGCACAGTTCGTAGTAGATTGACCATTGCCTGCTGGCTACGTATTGAACTGCTGTGGGAGCTTCGAGCGGATAAACGCGGTGCCTGCCGAGATCTGAGTTCTTCAGTGCACAGCCGCTGAAGGTCGTACAGCTCGAGATAAGTAGCCTCATCCCGCAGTTCTAGAAGTGTTTCCAGACGTGTATAGGATGCAGACTGCAACTGCACCGAACGAGGCAAAATTTCATCTGAGGCAGCCGTACAGGTGGCTGATCGAAGGTAATTTAGGATGTGCGCATACCTGACGAGATATGTTAGCGGAAGCAGCGGTCAATGCTGTTGAAGCTTACGGTGCGCTCGGTCGATCGAGGAAAAGATGGACAGCTGAGCATGGCAGCACTAACCCACGAGTGACAAGGTGCTGATGATATGCAGCCCTATCTTCATCCTCAGCACTCTCGGTTGAGTAGGCTGAGGCCGCACTCCGTGGGCGTAGTGTGGTGTCCTCAAAAGCTAGCTGAGCTTTGGGAAACAGTCCTTTAAGGTAAGAGGACAACAAGGAATCCCTGGAAGTGAGAGTGCGGAATTTGGCCTTGTAGGTCACTGTAGTGGTTTCAAGCACGACTAGGATATTTGATGGGTCAATGGAATTAGCAGCCCTGCTTATTAACAGTGGCTCGAAAGCAGGGCATGTTGGGGCTACCATGAATTTCTGAGAAAGCTCTGGAAGAGCTATCGATTCATCTGGAGCCCTGTCCTGTGGCTCTGGTGTCGGTGGCGGAGGCGGAGGGGCACGCGAAGGTCTTTGAGGGCGATCAACTGCCGGTTCTATTGCCTCGCGCACTGGTGACAATGGGGGCGTACAAGGAGGTGAGATGTAATCGTCCTTCTTAACAGTCGCTGTCTGAATGAGCGTTTCCTCAGACCCGGTTCTTCTATGATGTAATCCGTCCAAAGGTTTGCTCGGAATTGTAATCTTGCCATCAAAGGATGGACGCAGGGGTGCATCCCTCAGAGCATCCTCAGCAGTACGAACTATTGTGGCACCTGCACCTAGAACACCAGTTCTCGCTGAAAGCACTTCAATTTGACGAGGTACCTTGGCCTCCGACATACGTGCAGGTTTTGCGACAACGGGCTGAGATTGGGTCGAGTTGCGACCGAGCCACATTGATGAAGGCATCGAGTGTTCGCGTTGTGAGAGTTTAACAACCGAGTAAGCCAGCGATGATGGTTGTAAGGGAGGAAGATGAACGCAAAGAGTGGCAGTTCTACTGACTATATGTAATGAGGGTCGAGGGGTGTGTGTTGCGCGTGGAGGTACGGAACCTTGGATGGCAGCGGAGAGGGTGGAATGAAAGGGAGCGAAACATGGCTTTGTGTTTTAAGCGCAAAAGGACGATTTGGCATTTGTTCCTTTCCTCTCAATAGCAGCGAACAATAGCACCCATCCCTCCATTATTCTTGTCCTTTCCTACTTCCAGGACATACCAAACACCAACAAACATTCTCCTATTCCCTGCGTCCGGACTCCAGAGTACCCGGCAATCCCCCCACGAGCAGGCCCTACAGATGGACCCCACCGAAAAGTATCAACGCGCGGTACCCTTCACTCTCCTCCCTGTTTCTCATCCTCTTGCTGCATTACATGTGCATCGTTTCGCCTCGTTGCAATCATCTCCTGATAGGCCACGTGTTTCTGATTGCTGCAAAAAATGTGGCACTTATCAATTCAATGGCAATGCACGCATCAGGACAGTAAAACTTAATCGCTCGCAAAAGAAGTCGGGACGTATCGTGCAAAGATTGTGCTCGGCTTGTGGTTATTCAAATGACGTCGTGTTGATGCCTCCTTCCCGATTACATTCACCTACAAGGCAAAACTTCATAGACCCAAAAACCCTCGCACCTCCAACGTTCTCACAGGACACATTCCCTGCACCTACTGGCCAGCTGGCTGCCAATACGAGTGAGCCCACGACTGCTTCAAAATCACGACCCAAGAAGAAATCGGCATTGCAGGATCTTCTGCTCAAGCATAGGAGCACAAAAGGCCAACAGTCAGGTCAATCTAATCGGCAGGACAACAGTAAACTTCTTGGTTTTCTCCTGGGTCTGTAGTGGTATCATTATCAATTTCCTGCATTTTGCATCATGCTATATACTGTACTATCTGGTCATACGCCACGATCATCCCTGTTTCATTCGTTATCTTCATAGATTGGAGTTTGTGTTCAGCTGGGATGTGAGGACCATGACCTGCAGTACCAGCCTGGTGACCCAGCACCATTAATGTTTAGGAACCCACAAATCATATAATTCCTTGTCTTTCGGATCGAAACACGTGAGCAGAACTGGGTCTGCGCGAACTTGAAACTTCTTCTCGGGGGTAAATATCGTAGGCACCGCCATGCCAACGCGAACGGTAGGGCGAGAGATACTGCTGCTTCTAAGTTGGGGGGCACTGGGTGCATCTGGAGATGCTGGAGGGCTATCGGCTTCTGAAAACTGTTCTAAAATATCAGTAAAAGTTGTGGGGGGAAGAGCAACGATACCTACACTACCAGGCATCTAGAAGTGTGGGACGGGAGTGGGTGTTTGGGATAAGAGGTGTGACGTTTGCGACGTGACATGTCACAGCGTGAGGCACAGCGACGCAATCTCCAAGTTTCCTTGGTTCATTACCTCAATCCCAACGCTTTCAGAGCCAACATGAACATATTCAGAAGCTGTGAGCTCGTTAGTTCATATTATTTACGTTCTATACTAATCTAATCTTAGTGATTGGCAAAGTTTGGCGTACGCGATCCATTCATATTGTCCATTAACATTAATTGACCCCTGCTCTGCAGAGGACCCCAACGCGGCAGAAGTGGTCAAGATATCGTCAGGTTCTCTCAGTGGCGCATTCTTATTTCTATGGACTGATTTCGGATCTTCATAGGGCAGCTATATCTCTTGAGACCGGGAAATATACGCTCTCCGAGGGAATGCATGTTGGTCACGCGTGTCTCATGCTGTGGATCATGGCACTAAGATTACTTCCTTAGATACAATGACGCTATGGCCACGATACGTCGTATTCCAAACATGGAACACAACTTTCAACTCGTTGTGACGAGAGTTTACGAGGACGGTGATCAAGAGCTGCTGGAGGATGAAGATGAGAGTAAGTGTGTCATTGTCTAGGCGTCGAGTGGCACCTCATTGCCTCCCAGCGGACGAAGAGCGTGTGTTTCTTATCAGTGACGAGCTTCAGTTTAGATTAAGTCGCACAGATGAAGGACCTGCAATCTTATGGCGCGACCTGCAAGGAGATGAGGACGAACTATTTGAATATGTTGCCACGGGTACGAATGAACCGACACTGGCCTTCTTTGAGACGTGCATGTATCGTGCCATGTTTGAAAGGAAGTACAAGCGCAGTGCAGACCATCCTGATGCCGATTTCGAGGAATTCGTTTGGCGGTCGGTCCTCCTGAGTATCTTTGTTATCTAGCTGATCTTGATACAGGCCTCCCGTCAAGGCCAAAACCCCTGCCCGCCGCAAGGTCTCTGGAAAGGCCACTACCTCTCAGATACAGGCAACCACCCAAGTTCTCAACGAAATGCCCTCCCAGCAGGACTCACAGCCGATGCAGAAAGTTATTCCACAGTCAGCGTTTCCTGAATTGATATCTCATGAAGCGGAACTTTACCTGTGGGATCCTGACGGGGAGACCTTCATAGAAAATGGATTTGTCATAGCCAAGGTTCTCCAGAGCCCTACGAATCAATTCGAGTTCTGGCTTGCTGCATCGAACGAGGAACAACAGGATATACTTGCTCACAAAATAAGCTCAGATATGAATCAACGATGGTCTCATAAGATGCATTCACTCACTTGGAACTACCTTGGAGAGGGTCGGCCACAAAGCTGGTTGCTCAGGTTCCCGTCGCAAGAGGCATTTTCGGGATTTCTACAGGTTTTTACCCAGATACTATGGGAAACTCTTAATGAGGTTTCATGGTCAAAGGCGAAGGTGAATACCTTCTATATCGCTAGTGCTCCCCTCTGAATGCCTGTCGTAGCCTGATGAGCAGAATTACGTAATGAGTGCTACCGAAGATGTTGAAATGAAGGATGTGGAGGACGAGGAAGAAGATGAAGTTTTGGAAGAGCTAGATCCTGATGCTGGTATGTTTCCAATGGTGCTGATATTTGGGTTTCTGACCTGGCTATAGAGGCTAGTGAGGACGAAGAAGAGGAAGAGGACGAGGACGAAGATCCCGCACCTGCACTTTCGAGCACAGATCGCAACTCACAACTCACAGTCGGTTATAAAGGGGATCGTTCATACGTTGTGCGAGGAAGTAATATTGGCGTATTCAATCACTCTGCGGACAGTGGCGTCAAGTATTATGCTACAATCAGCAAGCTTTCCACGCCCAAGGGGAAAGAATTCAAACCAAAACATGTAACTCCAGTGAATGATCTTAGCAGCACCTCATTTATCACCTCCCTTAGGTTATGCTTCACGATCAAGATACGAAGATGATCATAATGAATCCATCAGAAAGCCATTCTTTATTCAGTATGGATATCGAACGAGGAAAGATCGTAGAAGAATGGAAAGTTCATGACGACATCACTGTGGATCATATTGCACCTGAGAATAAGTTTGCCCCTACCACCCGAGAGCAAACCGTTGTCGGCGCCTCGCACAACGCCCTATTCCGCGTCGATCCTCGGGTTTCGGGCACGAAGCTCGTGGAGAGCCAATTCAAGCAATATATCAGCAAGAATAAATTCTCTGGTGTTACGACCACTGCCTCTGGAAAGCTTGCAGTTGCCAGTGAGAAGGGTGATATTAGGCTATTTGACTCGATTGGCAAAAACGCCAAGACCGCCTTACCACCTCTGGGCGATCCCATTATTGGAGTTGATGTTACTGCTGATGGACGCTGGATTGTCGCTACTACCAAGACCTACCTTCTCCTCATTGATACACTCATTGGTGAAGGCCGCTACGCAGGCAGTTTGGGCTTTGATCGCAGTTTCCCTGCCAATTCCAAGCCAATTCCTCGCCGCTTACAATTACGGAGTGAGCATGTTGCGTACATGGGTAACAACGTCTTGTTCACTCCTGCTCGGTATTTATGGTCCCACTTTCTGCTAACGTTGTCTAATTGCTCCCCTTAGCTTTAATCAAGGAGAGGGTCAGGTTGAAAACGCGATTGTCACGTCAACTGGCCAGTTCGTGATTGCTTGGGATTTCAACAAAGTCAAACGAGGTCGTCTGGACATGTACGAGATCAAGAAGTACGAAGATCATGTTGTACAAGACAACTTTAGATTCGGTGATGACAAGGAAATTGTAATGCGCTCAATCTCTTCCGAATGTTTTTTATGCTGATGATGGTGAAATAGGTCGTGGCACTGCAAAACAACGTGCTTAGTGTCAATAAGAAGAATCTTAAGAAGCCCACAAGGCACTCCCTTGCCCCAGCTAGCCATTCTAACATTGTAAATGCACCATATTAAGGGGATGATACTCGATGAAGGCAATCCGTCCGTGTTCACTACTATGACACAAAAAGTAATTATATACGTCCGTTGGGTTTGAACTGACATCCGATACTACAGCACGAGATATCACTTGTTGATAACCTTTGCCTTTGTATTATCTGCGACCTTTTTGTAGTTACCATCGCGTTTGTCAACATAACGCCCGACGCCAAGGTGCCAGGCGATTCGAGGCACCATAAGGGATAAACCGATGATGAGAACAGCCCATACCATGGGAGGCCATTTGTATAAGTCCCACTTTTGATCGCCTAGAGCCAATAGTGTGACAAACAAATGGGCAAAGTCTCCAACGAGCAGTGGCGTCAAGAATGACGAAACCACTTTCTCTTGTAAAGCTGGTTGCGTGCTGAGATGCGTTCGAGCAGCAGTCAATACGAAATAATTGATAATCCCGAGTAACGCGCAGACGTGGCCAAGTTGAAGGATGGTTACCCGTGACGCGAGGGGAAAATCATCGGGAGGTTGGTTGTTGGGCCAAGGAGCCTGAGCATCATGGGCCTGGAAGTACCCGAGAGCAGTGAAAGCATGAGCGCTGCTTCTGATCACATGGTACAAAGTTAAAAACTCTCACAGATTTCGGGTCACTACAGGCGTGGATATTAACCATCATTCGTGCCGGCGCGCGTGGGTTCAGGAAGCAAGTGTATAATACGTCAGAATAATGCACGATTTAATGGTGGGGTGAGATCAGCCAAGAGAATGAAAGCGGCATGTATTAAAGACGTACGCCAAAGTTCCTAGAACACCGATGATAATGATGAGCGGCTCGTAAACAGCGAACCAGAAGTAGTAGAGGTCAGGAATTGCCGATGAATGGGGCATCACTGGCTTGCTCGAACTCTTCTCCGACATGGGCGGTCAACAGGGCTGTCTCAGGGAGAGTTGGGGGTATGTTCTGACCAACAGAATCTGACCAACAGAACTTGAAATGGTTGGTTTTGAAGAGATGGGCGCTAGAGCTTGGATAAGTTTTGAACAAAACTCCCAGGACGGAGATTGACGCATGCTTTCCGCCTGATTATTTGGGGAGTCAACTCTGCATTCTTTTCCTGTCCGTTGTCCTAGGAATGAATATATCTGGGCCTGGCTTCTGCACGTGCCGACTTCCATCAACCTGCCCTGAACTGTGAACGCCCATTATTTCTCATCATCTTCCATCGTTCTTTCTTACCACAATTTTCCGGTCCCAAGTATACCAAGGCCGGTTTGTGCTCACTGCACGCGAACTGGCCTAATGGCAAGGACCAAGAACGACTTGGAAATTTATAATGCCCTACTTGTCATATAGTTACTATCCGAGTTTGGGCTTCGCTTTTTTCTGACATTGTCGCATGAGATAGTAATTAACATCTATCAAATGGGTATCTGCGTATCAAGACGAGAGAATTCCTTTATCCGTTAGGTAGGCCATATGCTCAGTACGATGGTCTAGAATCAATTTATCTACACCTCGGCGCCAGAAAGTTAACCCGATCTAAGCATCAGAAGATCAGCAAGTTGTATGACACAATCACGTCTAAAAAGACGCACCCGGCCAATCAAGGCAAGAACAGTGTCGAGGAGGCCATTATGAGGAGTGGCTCCTTGCGTAGCTGTACGCATTAACTCTCCAATGAAGTCTGAAGTGATATGGAAGTTGCCCTTTTGGACACCTGTTCGAAAGCCACCAATAATGAATATGGATGTTTCAATCGTGATGATGGGTACTTGCCCTGGAGGAGCACCTCAGCAGCTTGGTCAGGCTGACATCCCTCGTCACCTTCCTCGATTTTCAGGGTGATAGGGGGCTTTGTTTTATTTTCCTCGACGTATCCCGGGCTGTAGATAGTACCAGGGAAGTAGATATGGACTGAAATAGAATACAGCTGCAACTCTGATCGCAGTGTCTCAGCCAAACCTGACGTGTACGTTAGTCCAAGCGAACTGGATCGCGAAACATTATACCAACCTCTCAGAGCATGTTTTCCTGCTGCGTAAGTGGAATAACCCAGGATGGACATATAACCTAGCGTGGAAGAAACAAACACGATCTTTCCTCCACTGCGAGAGTTGGCCATACGTTTTGCTGCGTGCTAAAGAATGTCAATGCCTTGGAAAATATCAAGATAGATGAAGGATGCATACGAAGGCAGACCAAGCTTGGACCCAGTAAGCATCCTCCATTCCCTGTCTCAGAGATGCCTCATCCTGCTCAAGGAAAAACCCTGGCCGTGCCGCACCAGCACACAAGAAGACTGCATCAGGCATCTTCCCTCCATATACCTGGCAAGCAGCATCAAAAGCGGCAGCAGAGGTAGATGGTTCGATTAAGCTGTACGAGTACACTTTGAGCAGCTGGTCAGGTGATTGGCGTACTTTCTGTGTCGAGCGAGATTCGAGACCTCAACATAATGGTGCAAGTAAAGGGGCGATTCAACATTGCGTACCTCCATTTCCTCCAAAGCGTGCTTCAGTCGCTTCTCATTACGCGCAACAATTGAAACATTGGCGCCCTTCTTGGTCAAGAGAATAGCCAAAGAAAGACCAAGGCCTGCAGATCCGCCTGTCACGTAGCAATGCTGCAGAGTTGCACTTGAGATTGCGCGTGAATAAGAAAATTTATACTCACTTTACCCCTAGGATCCCATTTCTTACGGGCTGAAAGCAAACTGAAAATAGACATAATGGTGGGTATCAAGACGAGTACGGCGGTATATAGGATGTTCATGGAAATGTTGTGCTTAAGGGCTCGGGTACGCGTCCAGTCGAGGACAAGCAAACACTCAATGGATCCCAGCTCAGACCACCTCCGTGTGAACAAGCTTCGGAGTCGCTTCTGCCCTGAAAAAAAAGTTCAATCACTGTAAAGAGGCAAACAAGTTTATTTATAGACGCTAGTCACACTCGACGTCAATGGGCGCGTGAAATGCCTCTTGCTCTTGATGACCACCAACTCCCAGGGCCTCCCCCCCGAACACATCTCGCCTCTGGTCGAATCCGTCGTCGAGGCTGTTGAGACGGCCGACAGGCCATATCTCGAGCTACATCCATTGTCGATCCATGTCCTGGCCCCGCTGATTCCTGGCTCGATATTCGGGGCTCTCACGCGACTGGGGCTTCAAGGGCTCACCAATTTCGAGGGTTCGGCCATATTTCCGTTGGCTTACGTGCAGTCTCTCGGGTGCTTTATCATGGGGTTTACTCTCGGTTTCAAGCAACCTATCTCTCGTTTGTTAGTCAGCCCTATCGCACATGACAATCATCGTGTTGACGTTGATTCAGCTATCAACCGTTATATATTGGAATCACAACCGGTGAGCAATCTAGCACGTTGACTAAGTTCCAGTTTCAACGGAAGTTTACCAGGGTATTGTGGTTCTCTCACTACCTTTTCTGGATGGCAATTAGACATATTCAAATCATGGCTGAATGCTTCAAATGTGCGAAGAAGTGGATTCGACAGTGTACGATCGATGATACCTATGCTCCTCGAGACATTCACCGAATATTATCTAGTTCGTCAATGGGCTTGGCTTAATCTTATTCACGTTTAGTTTAGCTCTCGGCTCCCTGGTCTTTGGCACATTCTGCTCTGAAATGCTCTCCAAAGATCCTCGATGGCACCCACCACCGGTACTACAGTCACCACCGCACCAGGTCCTCACCACTTCATTCACCGTGGTATGCATATTGATGTACTGCGCGACGCTCCCTTGCTACTTCCTCCTTTCCGATGCGTTTCGACACCAAGCTACCGCTGCCCTTCTGTTCGCTTTCCCTGGGACCCTAACACGATATATTTTCTCTCTTTACCTCAACCCATTATCAAAAACGCTGCCATTGGGAACGTTTGCGGCAAACATGCTCGCAACCAGCTTGCTGGGGATGTTCTTCATTTTGCAGAATGTCAAGACACATCCTGTGTCGCCTAACGCATGTGCGATTTTGCAAGGCCTGTCTGATGGTTTTTGCGGTTGTTTGTCTACCATTAGTACATTTGCGGCGGAAATATATACGCTCACGCATGGGAAAGGTGCTCGGTATGCAGTCGTGAGTTGGGGTGGAGGTCAGATATTGTTGCTAATCATACTTGGTGCTTCAATTTGGACTGGTAATGCGGGCAAGCAAGCAACATGCACCTTTGCTACTGGATAACTGGTTGGCAAATGCAACTTTCGTTGTGCTCTATTGTATTGGAATCGATTATGCCAGTAGTACAGTAATAGAGTTGATATTTATGCGAACCGTCGCGCTCGTCGGAGTCTTAATTTCACACCACTTCTATCGCATTCTCTAGCTGCTTAAACCTGCATTACTAGGATGGCCGCGAGACCTGTGGCCGTGGATTCTTCGCAACCGGAGATAGAGGAGGATGAAGCTATCAGTGGGACAGGAGAGGGTGATGAGGTTATGGAAGAGCCAGAACACGAAGATGGCTACAGTACGTGCTCAATTTGCATCTTTCCTGTTGTGTTTCTCCATGAATTTCTTGTCCCATCTCTAACGATCAACGATATTTTTGTAGCATCTTCAACACCCACATCCAATCTTACTTGGATTAGCTGGTTTTGTTCATTGCCTGGGCATGAATACTTTTGCGAAGTGACGGAGGATTTTATTGAAGATGATTTCAATCTAACGGGTTTGAACACTATGGTGCCATTTTGGAAGGAGGCTATGGAGATGGTATTGGATGTGGAACCAGGTGTGGGGTTTATCCTTTGGCCCTTGCATGGAGGAAAAAACTGACTTCCTTGGGCAGATGAAGATTCGTCCAGGGTACCGGATGTGTCTATTGTCGAATCCTCGGCGGAGATGCTGTACGGTCTGGTTCATCAGCGTTATATTCTAACTCGTGCTGGACTACAAGCTATGGTTCGCCCCTCCATGCCATCGCAATGCTAGTGTTGTGACTTGAATTTCACAGGTTGAAAAGTACGAGAGCGGGGTGTTTGGCATTTGCCCGCGCGTATATTGCCAGGGTACCAATGTAGTACCCTGCGGGAGGTCTGATATGCCTGGTTTGGACACTGTCAAGCTCTACTGCCCCAATTGTAACGATGTGTATGTTCCACCCAGCAGCAGATACCAAGGAGTTGATGGTAACGCCCGTGATGGTCCTAAGCGTCCTATACAGCTTTCTGATTTTTCTACATAGGTGCCTTCTTTGGGACAACTTTTGCACACTTGTTTTTCCAAACATATCGGGAGCTGGCACCTGCTCCGTTCTATAAACGACCATCTCTTGCTGCTATCCAAGCGGCATCACGTACAGGATCAACAAGCACCTCGAGATCGTCTACATTTGTCAATCCCAATCCGCATGGTGGACAAAAGCGTGCTGCGGGCGCAGTATACGAACCCAGAATATACGGGTTTAGAGTCAGCGAGCGTGCTAAGAGCGGACCTAGGATGCAATGGTTACGATTGCGCCCCGAGAGTCCCAGCGAGCTTGATTCCGTTGATTATAGAGGCAGATGGATCGACGAGGAAGATTATGATGAAGAGGAGGATGACCGCGATGGTGATCGCCGGATGGAGGATTTTGATCCGGTAGGCATTTGTTAAGTTTCTCTTGCAAGTTTTAGGCTCATCATGAAACCTTACAAGGACGACGACGACGACGATGACGATGACGAAGAGGAGGAAGAGGAGGAAGAGGCAGAGCGTCACGATAATCCACCCCCAAACCTACAAGCACCCGGTCAACGACGCTTGGATCCAGGGGCGATTCCGCAGTCTACCACACCTTTGACGTCTCCGCGTACCTCACCTACCTCTAGCATTATTCCGCTGACTCCGGGTGAAGAGGCGCCGCAGCACAGCGTACCACCACCACCGCAGTCTGGCAAAGTACGCATGATACGGCAATGGACGCCTATGTCAGAAGTGTGGACTGCCGCAGCACAAGTTTAAATGACTGTTGTCTTCCTTTCTCGTTGACACCTACTGTTGGTTGAAAGCAATTGTATATAACTCTGTCATATTACAATCAATTATGTAATTATCGCCTTAGATAAGATAAGATAACAGCCGAAGCGGAAATCGCAAGAACTGTATAGTTCTCAGCCACCGTTACGCACGTGACTCGAGAGGTCTGTAGCGTTGTGGTTACTTTGGACAAGCACCGAATTCAAGCAGAAGACATCAAGGAATGGCACGAAACAGTGAGTACGAAGGGCACCATGCACCGACGACGTTTTGTTTAGAACGAAGCCGATGCTAACGATTTGCGGACACCGATAGATCTCCGACGGGGTCTGAATCACGGACACCCCACTACTGCCATCGCAAAGGCACCACGCCCCAGCCAGCGCAAAGGGGCCTTGTCGACGAAGACCAAGTTCGTCAGATCAGTTGTTAGGGAGGTCGCTGGGTTCTCCGCTTATGAGCGGCGTGTGCTAGAATTGCTGCGAAACTCAAAGGTAGGCGCTCTTCGGTTGTGTATATTACGGAGAGATGAACCTGGCATCATCGTCATTTAGGATAAAAAGGCTCGCAAGCTAACGAAGAAGAGGGTATGTATTGCCGTTCGTCTTTGATGTGAATTTAGGGAATAACGATCATATTGACGCAGCTCGGGACACTACTGCGCTCGAAGAGGAAGCTTGAGGAGCTTTCAGAGATCATCCAGGAGAGTAGAAGGGCGCATTGAGTTGAGACAGGGAGAATACTCTATTGCACATGATTTGCACCATGCGCTGTACACTGCGTACCATGCAACCAAAAAGCAGTTCTATTATGGGTGGAACAAGGGGCGAACCGAGCGAATTATGCATAAATATACAGGCAGTCATATAACAAATGGAAGTGAGACTAGCGCGAGGGACGCTGTCAGCTATGGGCAGAGGGGCCGGCTGAGAACGCGTCACGGTCGGGGGTAAATTCCGGAAGTAGCCGTCGGGTGAGTCTGACAAAGGGCCAATGTGTCATCGGAAATTGAGTATGGTACGATACAAGCGTTGGGAGTGCTGGACCGTTGCTGGGATTGAGAAGGAAAGCCAACGGGTAATACGACAAAAGCGAGATGGAAATAAAGGAGAAGGAGAGCTCGATCGTTGAGTGACGGTCGACGTCGGGAAGGGATGTTTTAGATTTCTCGGCTACACTCGCTGACTTTGATTAGTTCCGAGAGGTTTTTATAATTACACGCCTCTTGACACCCTTCATTCCATGTCACTCGCTCCCCCTCCCAACTCCAGACATCGAGCCTCGTCCACCACTCTGAGGCCCGCTTTTACCTTAGCTTCTCTTGGTCGTCGTCGTTCTTCTTCTTGTCTTGTATCTGAACCCCTCCCTTCAACCCCTGCTACCCCTACCCAGTACGCTCAGCTCGTCCCCCAGTCTCAATCGTCTTCTTCGCCTCAATCGCCTTCTTCTCCTTCAATGCTCATTCTAATCGCCTCGCGTCTTCTCGAATGGCTTCATCTCGATTCAAAGCACCATCGAATCTGGCCAGCACCGTCTTCCCCGAGGTCTAGCACGGATGAGTTTATTCTCCCCCTTTCGGCATCAGCTCAGAAAACTACCTTCGGGGATGTCTTGGCTGAGAAGACCTCTACGACGACGACCGCCTCCCAATCTAAAGTGAGGCACTTCACCCTTTCTGTGCGTCTGCCCGTGACCCTTGTTGATCCATCACACTTACTCAACATTATTCAGGTTCACGCGCCAATATTGCTCGTCATTTTATCCTTGCCAATATCGACTGGCCTCGTTCTTTTCTGTCTATCCACGCTCCCTATTTCCCTCGAGTGGCCCCGGACGTTAGCCGATATCGCACAGATGGGCAGGGAGCTCCACGGCTACTCTCAGAGTGGGATTGGGCCCTTGGCACATGTCGTAGGGGTGATGGCCATTACCGTCGTATGGAAACATGCATGGTCTATTCCAGGCAGTGTCGTCTGGGTACGTATGATACTCTCAAGATTTCGCATTCCTTCCGTATCTGATGGTGTCTCTCATGCAGAATGTGTTGGCCGGTGCCTTGTTCTCACCCGCATTCGCAACAGTACTTCTCACAGCTTTAACAACAATCGGATCCCTTTGTGCTTCTCTCCTATCGAAACCCTTAGCACCCGTGTTGACTCACTTTTTCCCTCGTGCATTGGACGTCACCCGCAATGCTCTTGAAGGTGATAGTAATCCTGCCACAGAAAAGCCAATCAAGACCCCGGCCTGGGTTCGCCTATCAGTTCTCCGGCTGGTTGGTATCGTACCATGGTCAGGCATTAATATTGCTTGCGGTGTATGCGGCGTCGCGATTGGTGATTGTTTCTTGGGCGCGTTCATTGGATCACTTCCTTGGACAGCGGTAACATGTCAGGTTCGTTTTTCCCACGACGCCTTCTTTGTGACAACAACAACTAAAATACGTTCATGTCACAGATTGGTGACATCCTACAAACCGTAGCATCGACTCCCTCTCCCACTCCCCAAACCATCTCCTCAGTTTTGACATCACCAGCAATCATCTTCAAGCTCGTATTTCTATCTTTCCTTTCGCTAGCCCCTATCCTCATGCGGGACAAGCTACGATCCTGGATATCCCCATCGTCAGGTGACTTGACATCGTCCGATGCATCTCCTCGCTGGATACAGCAATGGCGTGCCAAGATCAGATTATCATCTCGCCTGCGGAATCCTAGCCTTGCGCAGCAGCGGCAGCAGCTTTCTGTCCTTATTGAGGAGAAACGTACTCTTGAAGAGCTCGCCTCGTGATCATAACAGCTGCGACTGGATGCGACGACCTTCGGAATTTAACGATTGGCATATTTATACTTCTACTGCAACGACCTTATGTGCCTCTCACCTGAGTGTAAACGATTAATATCGACGGCGATGCTTCTGTTGATGTCACGATGTACTTCACATGCTTCATCGTCCCTTTCACCGCCACTCATCTCTGCCATTTTTATGGCGCTCCCCCCCCGCCCCCCAAATAATATCCTCATCAACACGTTGTTCTCCCATTAAACACCTCCATTATGATACTAATGACCTGACCGCTCACGCTCCCTTGATGCTGTCGCTCAATTTATCGTGCTTTATTACCGTTAGATTACTTCAACTCGGTCATATGTATGGCAGCGTATTACCCCAATTGGTTACACTTTGATTCCCGTTGCAATATATACAGCATTTTATTGATGACAATGAAGGAATTATGTTCTGTGCAAGCTTGTGAAAAAGGTACATAAAGTAGAAGATGAAGTGTTCTAGGATTGGTATTACGATAAATAAGTGTAGATAGAGTAAGTTATACACCAAGTCTAGATGTCATTTTGTCAGCTCCAGTCTCAATCCATTCAGCGTTAAAATGATGCACCTTCGCTTGCTATGCTCGTAGACGACATATGATATAGAAACTGCAGGAACGACCTAGGGAGGTGTTGTAAAACATATGACCCTTTCTTCTGAAAAGGGCACAAACCTTCGCTAGGGTGGGAAACAAGCCACGATAAAACCCCCGCCACCCTTCGTGTTCCCAGGTTTTCCGAGTGACGTCCCACACGCCAGTATATACTTGAGGGTGGCCGGGCGACCCAGAAGCTTGCAGGCGAGTCCTTACCAGGTTCATTGGATAAACACTCGTGGCACCGACGCTCCCAGATATGCTCCCGAACGCAAGCAAAGCCATCACACCGGGTTCCTCCTTTCCTGTAGATCGCAAGTAGGCAAGCTTTAGCGCTTCGAATGTGCTCATATCAATTGCAGAGTATCTGATAGCATGAGTTAAACTTCCGTCATGATGTATACTTGGGTCCAAGTCACTCACGGGAAGACACCAATGAGACCGATCTGCATCGGGATAAGTGAGCTTTTCGTTGTTTCAAAACCCAAATCTACACACCGTCAAACCTCGGTAGTATGCTCGCATTCCTCCTAGGTTCCAGACGTGCCGTATAGCTTCCACCAATGTCCGCTTTTCGCCAGTCGTACTCATCATTTGGGTCTGGAGAAGGTTCGGATCAAATTAAACGGTTGGTTGGGAGAAGTGCTTTCCTTGAGGGTTTCCACGGGGTATATGCCTGGGTGTATGCATGCATTGAGACATGAGCTCGACAAATTTCAAGGAAACCCTACTTAGTTGGCTGGTTATTCCACCGATGCCACCCGACAAAAAGCGACTTGTGCCGCTTATATCTCGTGGATCGTCTACATGATCCCAATACTGAGCAAATGCCCGTTTCTGTATCAAACGAGGTGACGTCAGCCAGATGGCCCGAGTACAGAGCGAACTACTGACGGAGGATTCGTAGGAGAAAAACTTGATGGCGGATTCGGGAAATATCTTCAGAACGCTGAGACCATTGCCCGTCCAGAATGCAAGGACACCCCCTTCCGCAAATATTCGCTTTACTGCGTTTCCAATGACGGTCATACCTCTGCTGCCTGTCATGGGGACACCACCGAGCTCAAGTGACCGCGTCATGAGGAAAATCTTGAGCCGATCAAAGGGAGCTGTACAAGTCCTGGAAACTAAAACGAGTTATTCTCCGGCATTCGTGGATAGATGTAACCTACCTGCACCAGCAATACCTCCTGCAAGTAGAAATTTATGGGCACTAGGCTTTGGGGGTTCAGCTTGTTCCTGGTCCAGATATTCCGCTCCTTCTTCCTCCTCTTCTTGAGGCCGATGGGGAAGAGTTTGAGAGCCGCTCACAACTTGAAGCAACGGGATTCTACGATCTGGAGGTTTGTCTTCCGCACTGAGGCTTACATCGCCTATCCTCCAGACTATGTCAGAGCGGGTAGGTTACGATGATATCGTTGCACACACCTTCCATCGTCACCCGAGCGTGTCCCTTTCCGTCGTCGCCAAGGTATTTCCTCATTTCATAATACTTATATATCTCTGCTGTCGATGCCTTTCGGGGCAAAAGCAACAAGTAATCCCGAAAGTCTGAGAAAGATACGGTATTAGGATAAGGCGATGATGTTAATGTAGCCATGAATTCGGATAAGGTGGACGGTGATAGGACAATGCCTTGGATCAAGTTAATAATAGAAAAGACAGGTGTACAACGATAGCTCTGACCTGCTTTATTTAGGGCCAACGCAAGTTCGAGTGAGTTCAAGCGACCATCTCCATCCAAATCTAATTCGTCATGAAATATTGACCATAGCTCTTGAATATATATGTTAGTGAACGAGTAACAGGTTGGCTAGAAACGCATACCAGCTTCCTTCGCATGTGCATACTCCTTGAATTCCTTCCAGCCAATGGTTTTGGCAGCTGGAGATTGCCCACGACAACGACCCAATAATTCATCGTCGTATCTTGCCTTCATGCATTGTGCTGATGATGATTCAAAGTTGCCCGTTTGAAAAGCGGTGCTGTCTTCGAGATTATTATAAGCAGATTTTGGCAGGCCCTTCCAGAGTGCCTCTAGCTTTCGTTTTCTGTTTTCCCTCCCTTCTAGCTCTCTAAACTGGGCCAAAGTATGAGGCTGTGGGGGATTAGCGGGTGATGTGGTGGTAGTTTGTTGGGGTATAGTTGGATATTTGCAAAGCTCGAGTTGATTGTGGAGAACGGCGGAGCGAGATTCTGTTGGCTTGGCCATGCGAGAGTCGTGCTTGGCCGGTGCGTATGGTTGTGGTATACAATGATTGTGAAGGGAGGGTCGGTGTCAAAGGTTCATCTGGACTTGTCTCCGTGCTTGCTCGACGATGACCAACTACGCTGATATCATTCTATTGGTCCTTGTTTGGCTGCCTGTTCCAAGAAAAATAATGTGCATTAATCCCATCTTATCAGATAATTCAACTGGGGAAGTATGACTCGAGTCATCCTTGAAGTCTCTCCATGACTGCCTTCCTCCCACTCCTAGACCAGGAAAATGCAGAGCTTCTTCGAGCACTCGCCCGACTAGGCTCAGTCATCTTTCCATCTGACCAGCTTCCTGCGACTCCCCTTGTCGAACGCTATCAGATACTCGTAGATCAAAATGCATCCTTCGATATTGACAAGCTCACTTCCTGGTTGGATCGAGGTGCTGATAAGGTCATTGTACCACTTTCATGGGCGAGGGAGATCATCGGTACCATCTCACCCAGTAGGCTGCTGCTCTTGCTCGATGCTGGGAGCGTCAGCGCAGTGTCGGATAAAGTTCGCAGTGGTGTTTCTGGCGTGCTGTTAAAAACACCTTCCCCAGACATAGACTTCATCTCCTCCATTTCTCAATTCTTCGCCAACTCTGCGATCCATGTGCTTCTAAGCCGATCAGCAAACCTCTCAATGGCCACACTTCGCGGTCTGGCTTCCATCAAGGCTACCCTTGTCCTGCCAGCGTCCCAGCTAACCCTCGGGCAATCAACCAAAACACAAATCAATGTCGGTGAAGCATTCCTAGCACCGATAGTATCCGATCGCCAGGATGGGCTATTTCCCACAATTGTGTCCAGCACCACCGGCCAGTCACTCGGGTTGGTTTATTCGTCAATCGAATCCGTAAAGGAGAGCATCAGATCCGGAAATGGTATCTACCATTCCCGAAAGCACGGTCTTTGGAGAAAAGGCGAAACATCGGGCGCTACGCAAGACATTGTCAGCATATCACTCGACTGCGATTCGGATGCCCTAGAGTATAGGGTGGTTCAGCATGGCGTAGGCTTTTGCCATCTTAACAGGTGGTCATGCTTTCGAGAGATACAGGGCCTCCCTGCTCTAGAACAGACGCTTCGTTCTCGTCTAGTGGACGCGCCGCAAGAGTCCTATACCCGCAGGTTGTTCAACGACCCAGCTCTGTTGCGAGCTAAGATTATGGAAGAAGCCGACGAATTGTGCCAGGCAGTGGAACCGGAGCAAATAGCATTCGAGGCAGCTGACTTGCTCTATTTTGCCCTCGCAAAATGTGTCGCTGCGGGCGTCACCATTGCAGATATCGAAAAATCGCTTGACAAAAAAGCAAAACGTATCACCAGGAGACCAGGAAACGCAAAACCTCAATGGTCAGCACCAGAAGCCAAAGCAAACGTAGCTATCCCCCCCCCTGTTGGTCATGTAATACGCATGCGATCCGTTGATTTGTCCACTACGACGGCAGAAGAGCGCTCCTCACTCCTGCGTAGACCCGTTCTTCGCTCTGACGAGATGATTGCCAAAGTGAAACCGATTGTAGATGACGTGAGGAAACGCGGAGACGCTGCTTTGTTGGAGCTCACCGCCAAGTTCGACAAGGCTAAGCTAGATTCCCCCATCGCTCTTCCCCCTTATGTGCCCGAAACTATGCAGCTTGACGCGTCTGTCCGTTCAGCGATAGACACAGCATATGCTAACATCCTGAAGTTTCACGAAGCCCAAGCTGATAGAGATACTCTTGTGGTAGAAACCATGCCCGGCGTGGTATGCTCCAGGTTTGCCCGCCCAATTGCACGTGTTGGCCTATACGTACCAGGTGGCACCGCAGTGCTACCTTCAACTGCTTTGATGCTTGGAATACCCGCACAGGTCGCAGGCTGCAAAGAAATCGTCCTTGCGACCCCTCCTCGTCCAGATGGATCTATCTCTCCCGAGATCGTATATGTAGCACATCTCGTCGGTGCCTCTGCGATCTTAAAAGCTGGTGGTGCCCAAGCTGTTGCCGCACTCGCGTATGGGACATCGACAGTACCCAAGGTGGATAAAATATTTGGGCCTGGAAACCAATGGGTTACAGCTGCGAAGATGCTTGTTCAGAATGATACCGATGCTCTTGTTTCTATCGATATGCCTGCGGGTCCTTCTGAGGTTTTGGTAAGTAGTGAACTTCAAAGTTTGCTCATGTGCTCACAATGCGTAGGTCATCGCGGACCATACAGCCAATACTGCATTTGTTGCAGCAGACTTGCTCTCGCAAGCGGAACATGGCGTCGACTCTCAGGTCGTTTTAGTTGCCGTGAACCTGCCAGAAGACGAGATTGCCGATATAGAGGATGAGATTGACCGTCAAGCGCGTGCCTTATCCCGAGTAGATATCGTCCGGCAATCAATTGGGAAGAGCCTTCTAGTCAAAACCAAAACAATAGAGGAGGCGCTTTCATTCTCCAACGATTATGCTCCGGAACATCTCATCCTCCACGTGGAAAGCGCTAGTGCGAATGTTGCCTCAATTGACAATGCTGGGAGTGTTTTCGTTGGTGCATATACACCAGAAAGGTTCGCATAAAATATGCACGCAGCACCTTGCTGAAATAATCTTCCCTTAGTTGTGGCGATTATGCTTCGGGTACAAACCATACCCTGCCCACCAATGGATACGCTCGCCAATTTAGTGGGGTGAATACACAGTCATTCCAAAAACACATCACTTCGCAGACGATAAGTGCCGATGGTTTGAAAGAACTAGGCCCAGTAGTGGCAACCCTGGCGGATTGTGAGGGTTTGGAGGCTCACGCAAACGCAGTCCGCATCCGCTTGCGCACACTTTGATATGGCGGTCGAGTCGGGGTCAAACTATGGTATAGATGCCTCTAGAGCAAATTGACGGAGGTCTATATATTACAGGCACAGTGTCTGGGTAAAATAAAAAATAGAGAAGAGTTCCTCAATTCGTCCTGTACAGTGCCCGCTTGGCGACTTTGACTATTAGAGGAGTATCGGGGAAGGAGAGTGCCTCAAGCTTGGTAGCGTACTGAAAAGGTGGGAAGTCAGCAATGGCATGGATCAGTGCAAAATAGCTCTGCGTACGGGTGTTGGAACATCAGCACCAGTAACACGTTCAACTGGGGCATCGAGGTAGTCGAATGCTTCGCTCTCAACGATTTGAGCGCAAATCTCGCTTCCAACACCAAACTGAGGGAAACCACCTTCAACGATAACAAGTCTTGGGGAGCAAAATTAGTTGAAGTGAACCATCCAGAAGGCAAGAGGCTTACCGGTTGGTCTTCTTGACCGATTTTATAATTGTACCGATGTCCAATGGACGAATGCTACGAAGGTTGATAACCTCCGCGGCAATTCCTTCCTTGGCTAACGCGTCTGCGGCTTCCATACTGTGGGTAACCATTTTACTGTGAGCAACAATTGTGACATCACTTCCTTCGCGCTCGACCTTGGCCTTGCCAATGGGAAGAAGGAAATTGTCCGACATGGCCTCTGCTGACATCGGGAATGATACACCATACATCATCTCGTTTTCCAAGAACACGACTGGGTTGGAATCTCGAATGGCAGACTGTGCATTGCCCCTTGTAAGTTTATGCATGCGCAGAGTGGGTGCTTGATTACCTTGAGTAGGCCCTTGCAATCCTCTGCGCTCCAGGGGCTTACGACCTTGAGGCCAGGAATCTGACCATACCATGCAGCATAATCTTGAGAGTGTTGAGCTGCAACACCAGCGGCAGCTCCATTGGGACCACGGAACACCACAGGACAAGGGACGTTTCCTCCGGACATGTAATAGGTCTTTCCGGCTGAGTTTACAATCTGGTCGATAGCTTGCATAGCGAAGTTAAACGTCATAAACTCGCAACTGCAGTGCAATAAGACAAACATGAACTGCGATGTGGATGCAATAACTCACATGGGACGTAGTCCGTACAATGCAGCACCAACAGCTAGACCAGCAAATCCCATTTCCGTAATAGGTGTGTCCACCACCCGTTTTTCACCGAACTTGTCCATCAAACCTTTTGTGACCTATTGCTTGTAAGAGGTACTGATAATAAGACACGCAACGGTTGATGGACTTACTTTGTAAGCTCCATTGTACCGTGCAACTTCCTCTCCGATGATGAAGACGTTCTCATCCCGAAGCATCTCCTCTTCCATAGCCGTGTTTAGTGCTTCACGCACAGTCATCTGCAGGATATGAGACGATGAGGAAACAGCTATGTTTAAAGATATACCGTGTGTTGTTCTGTCTCCGTAGCATAACCGCGGAAGCGCAAGGCAGGAATTGCTCGACTTACTGCTGACGCAGCTGGTCTGCGAGCATTAGCCAAAGCTGGGGCGAGCCTGGAGAAAGCCAGTCGGGAAACCATGGTGGGAAGAACGGAAGAAATAAAAATATGTGTCTAGCTGGCGAGTACTAGTATCGCGGTCCCACTTTTCGAAAAGTTGGGGTTGGCTCGACTTATTTCAACCTCCGATACGGTAAAGCCCGATCGTTTTGCGTCCGCTTTGGACCGGGATCTACAGTCTGTCACTACAGTATGTCAGCACGTAAACCCGTCATCGTTGTCACTGGCGCATCAAGGTTTTTATCATAAATCTGTCAAGGAACATTGAAATAATATATGGATCTTTATCAGGGGCATTGGATTGGAAGTCACGAGGCACTTGTTGACCACTTATCAGTCCAATGTTGTTGCGATATCGAGAACGAGATCCCCCGAGCTCGACTCTCTCCAGTCGGATGCGTTGTTAATACTTCAATGTGATGTGTATGTGCTCCTTTGATCAATACTGGACTGAAGTGCTGAGATAGTTCAGAACTGACGAAGTTGCCCTAACTGAAGTGCTTTCCCGCGTGGAGAAGACTTACCATCATTTGGATGGCCTAATCCTGAATGCAGGGACTGTGGAGCCTCTGTGCCGCCTCGCAGATAACACGCCTCTCGCAACTTGGAAGCAACACTTTGATGTCAATTTCTTCTCACTTGTCACTGCGATTAAAGCAACCTTGCCCGCTTTGCGCAAGAGCGAACTGGGTGGGAGAGTCATCTTCATCAGTTCTGGAGCAGCAATCAACGGTGTTGCTGGATGGGGCCCATATAACACTGGCAAAGCTGCGATGAACAGTCTCAGCAGGTATATGGCATATCTAATCAGACAAAGATGCTTTGATGACGTCTCTACAGAACTCTGGCTACCGAAGAACCTAATGTCATTTCAGTTGCTCTGCGCCCTGGCATGGTGGACACTACTGTAAGCGCTATTCGCAAATCCCAACCTTTCCTGCTCATACTTTGTTAGATGCAGCAGCATTTGCGGGAAAATGGCGAAGGCTACATGGAAGCGGATTCCTATCGATACTTTGTTGAGACGCACGCATCAGGCAAATTGAACAAGCCGGAGGAAGTCGGTCGCACGATAGCGGCGTTATCACTGCGGGCACCCAAGAGCCTGAGTGGCCAATTTATTGACTGGAATTCCGGGCAATGTAAAGCCTTATTGGCATAGCCGTCCGTAACACACTTCTAAACTTGTAAACAATACCAATCATTACTTGCCGAAAAGTTAAGCTTTAGCGGCCGCCTATCTTTCATCGTTTACTGCGATGTCATTTATCGACGTCCATCACCATTACTTTCCTTCCGCACTTGTAGAGCAGAAAAAGAATCAAGCACAACAAGTAGGATGGAAGACTCCTGCTGAAAACCTCCCTTGGAGCGCTGAACTCAGCCTACGCTTTATGGATGATTCGGACGTGCAATTAGCCCTCCTCTCCCACCCAGCTCTTGCTACTGGCACCATTTCTGACGAATGTAGGGCTCTGGCGAGGGAGCACAATACACAAATGGCCGCTATATGCCAAAAATATCCGCATAGATTCGGATTCCTCGCTTGCCTACCCTTCCTGGATGACGTTGAAGGAGCGTTGATCGAAATGGACTACGCTCTAGAAGTCCTGGGAGCAGACGGAATATCCCTGTCATCGTCATATGGTGAGGGCCCCCACGCGAGTAAATCTTCCTCAGCTGTAGCGCTATGCATGTGCTCAGTTGTTTAGCATACATCGGACATGACAAATACGAATCCATTTGGGCAGAACTTGATAAGCGGCAAGCCACGGTATTCATCCATGGCACGCAAACCCGTTCTTCTACTCCTTACCCTCACGAATTGCTTGGAGTTCCCATTGTAGAGGTCTGTTGCTCCCACGCATACTCCAATTTCATGTTCAACAAGTCCAGGTCCCAAATGAAACCTTCAAAGCAGCCTGTCACCTCGTAGTGAGCGGCCGCAAACGAAAGTATCCGAATGTCAAAATTATTCTTGCTCATCTTGGGGGCTCTCTACCGTTCCTTGCAGCACGCGTCGCACTATTATCGAGGTACATGGGATGTCCGTTAACTCCAGATCAGCTACTGGACGATTTTCGGGATTTCTATTTTGAAACCGCATTAAGTAGCTTTGACCCAACACTAGCTGCCATGGAAACCTTTATCAAGCCCAGCCATCTGTTGTACGGTACGGACTTTCCAGGTGGGTCGAATGAGACTGTACGGTTTCAACTTTACCAATTATCCGATTAGCTGTGAGCAAAGATACAGTAGATTGGTTTACCACTCAGCTTAAAGCACGATACATGCATGACGACGTCAGATTAAAAGTAATAGCGAAGGAAAATGCACTTGGATTATTTCCAAGGATACAAAGATTAGGAATATAGACACAATCATACTCCTAATATTATGGGTCTTACGCTATGGTCAGTAATCTCGGGTATAAATACGTATTACATAGCATCTGCATCTGCGATCCGGTCAGTGTCGTAGGTCGGTATGATGGATCGTAACAAATCATGTCTTGAGCAATGGAATTCAAGATTCGACTTTAGTTTTCTGGTGCTTTCAACCAACGAAGGACTTCTGTGAAGCCAGGAGAGTTGCAAGTCAAGGCTTGGCCATGACGACCCTCTGGGTCGTACCATAACCCCTTATGGACTCCGTGAGATTGCAAGTATCTTCTGACCCTCTAGAAGCATGTGTCAATAAGACTTCTGAGAAAATTTGCATCTACTTACATCCGCGTCAAGAATATCGTCCTTTCCACCGAGTAAGAACATTGCTTTGGATGGGTTCCGAGCATTCGGGATCTCCTCGTACCAGAGGGAGTTAGAAATCCAATCAAAGTGGCGTTGCAGAGTGTTCGCAACACCCAACTCGGTACCAACGAAGTACCGCATTAAGAGTTCTATCCCCTGTTGTACCATTAGTAACAAGGTAAAATGCTGAGATGGAGAGACTGACAGTTCTGGCAGGTCGGTAAAGGAAATTGTAGCAGACATCTATTGAGTAGATAAAAATAGGCAAACACGGACTTGACTTGGGGCAGCTTACCCCCCTCCCATGAGCAAAATGTGACAGGATCAACAAAACAGGAGCGAGAGATGAGATGAGGATGGCCTTTCAGCATCCATGCATGAACATATGACCCGCTGCGAATAAGATCAGTTACTGATTATACGAATATGCTGGGTACATACTTGGAATGGCTGACGACTGTCACTCCTCCGGTCTTAGCGCCCGCTGGACCAAGTTTGTTTTCATCGTGTATGGCCGCAGCCCAGTTGAGGTCAACCAACAGCTCTGCCAAGCTATCCGCTGCCTCCAGCCGTGACAGAGGCTTGAGGAAGCGGGGATGAAAAAAATCTTGGGAGATTTGAGGTAGCAAGGGTACCAGGATAGGCCTGTCAGTGAAAGTTGCCAGCAGTGCAGAAAGAGACCCCCGATATTGAAGTACACCCAGGCCTAAGCCATGTAAGAATATAATTGGACTTGGTCCCGATTCGCGATTCCACCCTGCAGGCACACGGATCATGTACCTAGGATGTATGAGCGACGCAATGGACTGCCTGGGCACCGGAACTTACTCGATGTTGCTGTGTGAACCATAAGAGACCTGGTGCGTCTTAGTGAACCACGACCGGAGGTATCGGTTGGTAAGGTGAATCAGAACGTAGAACGTGAGCGGACGCCATGTGACATTAACAGGATCAATAGTGAGGCGCATCGGGTTGACGCCCGAGTCGGATGTCGCAGACCCCTCCTGGAAGGTCCACCCTGCACGTTTTTGCAGCAAGTCAAGTGCTTCATCGAGAGCAGCACGATGTGTGTCAGAAAGTTGATCTAGAGGAGGGAGAGCGGCATTGAATATGGACCAGTAAAGCCATTGTTGGATATGCAACAGCCTGACTGAGGACCAGGGAGCCTTAAGGAACCAAGTGCGTAGACGGTGACGAAAGTCAACTGCACGGGGGTCGTCTTGCTCGAGGTGGATGATAGTTTCGGTAGGGCTACCTGGTCTGCTTGTGTCCAGTGTCTCCTCGTCGGGTGGGTCCTGAGTAAGCTCTGCTAAACCGGACTGCAATACTCTCTTGAAGGCAGTTTGAATCTCGCGGAGCTGTCCCAGACGAAGAGGGGAAGGGCCAGAGATGGATCTCGCCAAGTAAAGTTGGTATAGACTGAAGAGAACCTACAAGAGATGGTGTTGAACCCTTAAATCACTGAGGATGTAATATAGCAAGAACGAAGTACCTCGGAGACGGCAACAGCGAAGAGGAGTCTACCCGGGTATGAACAATACCAAATCCTGCCTGTGTATATGTTATATGAGACGAATAGCCATGACAGTAGTACCGAGGACCAAATAGGGAGAACAAGGAAGAAAAAGACAGCAAAGAAAGAGAAAGAAAGATTACGACGGGCTGCAGGAATCTCAGCAACGTCCATGATGACGAGGCAGATACTGCTCACGAACAGAGACTACAAAATTCCGAGGTTGATTCCGCTGACATATCAGCGGTTAAGTTGCCGCGATCCAAGATTGCCCGACGCAAACCACGTGACCGTCGCGTATACGAGGATTACATAACTATCTCGGAACAACTCAAGTTTTCGTACCCTGTGCAGGTGTCCAGCTTTACTTTCTGTAACAGTCTTCAGCAACGTCTGTGATGTTGCGCAACGCCATTTCTGCATCGGCTCGTCCTCTCCTTTCTCAGGCAGTATGTTTTTTGTACTCTTTGGTTCCAACGCTTGCCTCGTACTCATCTCTTGGCTTCATTTTCAGCGTGCAGCCACTACCTTGGCAGCCGGCTTTCCAAGGGTCACACAAAGAGTATAATCACCTTTCCTGCGCATTTTAAAACCATCTGTTTACACTGTACTCCTCGTTCTTTTTAGCACACGACCAAGTATGGCGGTGTATACACTGTACGCTCCCGTTGTTCTGCATGCTTCCGACTCGGTATCTCAATGACCGTATTTACCCGCTCAGGTTACCCTCATTCCTGGTGATGGTATTGGTGCAGAAATCACCGACTCGGTAAAAGAAATATTCGAATACGTCAACGCACCCATAGAGTGGGAGCAATATGACGTCTCCGGGATGTCATCATCCGGCGAGGCCCTGTTCAAACAGGCAATGGACAGTCTAAAGCGTAACAGAGTTGGTCTCAAAGGTGCGCCACTGCGCTAAGCCTTAAGCTCGTCTTTAACGTTGCTATAGGAATTCTATTCACCCCCATATCCCAAACTGGTCACATTTCATGGAATGTCGCCATGCGTCAACAACTGGACATCTATGCATCCGTTGTACTTTGCAAATCCCTCCCTGGTTTCCCCACCCGCCACTCAAATGTTGACTTTGCCATCATTCGAGAGAATACCGAGGGTGAATACTCTGGGTTAGAGCACCAGAGTTATCCTGGTGTTGTCGAAAGTTTGAAGGTTTCTACCCGGGCCAAGGCCGAACGCATCACTCGCTTTGCCTTCGACTTTGCTCTGAAAAACAACCGCAAAGTGAGTACCGCTCACAGGGGCATCGATTTTCGCTCTTATATATTTTTTAGAAAGTTACTTGTGTACACAAGGCCAATATTATGAAGCTCGGAGATGGTCTATTTCTGAACACTTTCCGACGTGTTGCCGAGGAGTACAAGTCGTCAGGAATTGAAGCCAACGATATGATTGTCGACAACACGTAAATTTCTCTTCTTTTTTCCTGTATACCCTTCTTGATTGGATTTTGACGCGAATTAGTTCCATGCAACTCGTCGCACGGCCGAACCAATTTGATGTCATGGTCATGCCCAATTTGTATGGTGCAATTGTCTCCAACATTGGTGCAGCACTCGTTGGTGGACCCGGCATCGTCCCAGGTTGTAATGTTGGTCGCGTACGTGCATTATATAGTATCAATGCCAAGCAGTTTTCTCACAGCAACTGCAGGACTATGCTTTATTCGAACCCGGATGCCGTCATGTTGCAAGCGATATCATGGGCACCAACCGTGCCAATCCTGCTGCAATGATTTTGAGTGCCACCATGATGTTGCGACATCTAGGGTCAGTCAGTTGTTATCCTTCAAGTATGCAAATGATTGACGTGCTTCCCTACAAATAGCCTCGATAATTACGCAAATGACATTGCTGCTGCAACTTTCGACGTTGTCAACGAAGGAAAAGTCAGAACGGCTGACATGGGTGGTGAGTCCTACTCTGAGTATATCTGGTTCCCTCACTTAGTAGGGTGCAGGCTCGGCTACTACCTCGGATTTCACCGCTGCTGTCATCAAGAAGCTGTGAGGGATACACTATTGATAGGAGCACAATCACCATAGACTTGGTTTGGTTAGCATCCACTACCCTTCACTGTTATAGATTCTTTAGATTCAGTATCTAACGTATGGGTCTTCATCATATACACCATGATATACAACTGCCTTGCCCTGCATGGAATAACATATAACGAAACCAGAGTGTAAATACCCTAGTCTACACTGATGCCTGTGCAACGTCACTGCCCGTGTGTACTGCGCTCGGCGTCGACACGAGTGTGCTCGAATGATCTTCTCCTTGAGTCTCTTTTTTGTCTACCTTTCGCAAAGCCAGGATAGTTGAGCACCGAACTTCCGAACGTTTTCCCCATTCGTTGACAGAAGGTCTGAAAGTTGCGTATAGGCCCCAGCCCTTCTTGTTGAGCTCCGTTGGAGAATAGCTTTGCGCGAGGAGGCGCATAGACCCAAGTATGTACGGTGTCGTTTGATGAAAAGAACGCGTGATATATGCATAAGGCTTTCCTGGGGAAACGGGTACACCGTCTAGCAGACCGCGCCACTGATTGTCTTGTGTTTTATACAGTGGTCTTGTGCTCTGTTAGTCATGCAAACCAGGATTAAGAGTGGATGCCTACATCCTGAGAAACGATTGCATTCGTCATTAGGTATATGTGATCATATAGAGTAGGCGTACCTTCTACCCAAGAGGTCGACGTAAGGCTGGCTACTATCGATAGGAGCATCCGCCTTTCTGTTCATCTCGTCTTTACTAAATAAGCCGAGCGAGGCACCTTTGGCGATGGCATTCATTTCCGTGTAGGCTGAGGCTGAAGGGTGGAGTTAAGTACGATCCTTTTCGTGAAAAACTATTGTTACTGTTCACCGATACTGAGTGCCTCTTCTCGTTTGAAGCCCATCTGCTCTGCTACCATCATCGACCAGGCAGTCATAACTGGCGCGCGGTTGATGACTGTAAATTTAGTTTGGAGAACCTACGAAATATTAGTCTTCCATCTTGGCTATTTGTGCTGTTTCGGGTACCTCCGCATCGAGCTCTTCATTAAAACTGAAGTGACCAGCGCCGAGGGATTCATCATAGGGTTGATCCGGGAGGAATTCATTCACATCTAGTTCGCGCTTTCGCTTCAGCTTGGAAGGTGGTGGGAGTGCCTTTTAACACTTTTTTCAATGCTAGAAACTCGACAACATTGCTGACATACGGGTGGCTGGGGTGTAGTAGTAGACGTTGAAGGTCCGTCATCGCTTGCCTCCTTTGAGACCCTGGCGGGCCAGAACCCAGCTTTGCGGAATGCGTTGAGTGCAATCTTTCGGTCATCCTTGTCACTCACGCCTAAAGCTTGTAGCTTAACGTCCGATATATCTTGCAGCTTGGTGGTGGTATTGAACTCTTTGTAGCTACATAGAGTTAACTTGACCGTCAGCTGCGACTGAAAACAGACCAACATTTTTCCTGCTATGAACATGGCCTTCGACACTGGGACATTGTTGGATGTCAACAGCTGAATGAATTTAGTCAATGGTATTTTAGCGTCGGCCGGCATTATGACTGTGAAGGTGGTCAGGGTCGGTGCTAGCTAGTTTGGTCAGGGTGTGTTTGTCTGCACCTTTCCGAGCTTCACACGGCTCACCCACGCGCCACTCAACAAACCCATTACAGACCATGCCCCAGGCCTCTGATAACAACGACTATGACGAGCTAGATGATGGCTATGACACAGATGCTTCGGATGCCAACGTCTTCAAAATCCGTAATCCCCTGGAGCCTCCTTCGGCTAAGATATTTTCGACTCAGGAGCTACACAGTATGTTTGACGCGGTCAAACCACGCCAATTTGTTCATTAAACAACATGACCACCTAGGTCTTATTCACCAAGGGATGATTGATTTAAATCCTCCATACCAACGGGGTGAGAATAGCTATCTCGCAACGTGCAGTTAAAATCAGAGCTCACCAAATTATCTTTGGTGGTTAGACGTCGTATGGCCAGAGACGAAGCAAGTTGGATTAGTTGACTCTATCTTTCGTAATTTCTACATTCCACCTGTTGTGTTTGCCGTACAACGCGACGAAGACGGAGAGGAAGTGCGCGTTTGCGTCGATGGGAAGCAGGTGAAATTCGCGTCTGAACCCGCTGTTCTTATGCAGGCAATTGATGTGACTTCTCAACGTCAACAGAGGCTTACGTCAATACAGAAGTTCTTCGATGGACAGGTATGCTGCTCGGTTTATAAGCACGTTTAACCCTGATCGTCTGTCGTAGATCCCACGTAAGGATGCTGGCTAAGCCTGATATTCTATGCTTACAAGGGTACAGACCGGGACACGAAAACGAAGAAGAGTTACTGGTACACCACATCAGAGTCAGCAAGAAGTGTCCGATCCGAAGTGCCAGAACATTTTAAGAAAGAGTTTTCCAGCAAGCAAATAACATGCGGTTTGTCCAGTTGCAATCTTTCATCGCAATGGTGTAACGAGTATATGCAGTGGAATATTATCATCTCCCTCCTGGAATGGAACGTGATATTTTCCAGCGAGTACAATTAGGTATGACTTTGACTGCAGCGGAGAAACTTCAAGCTATTTCGTCACCTTGGGCAGAGTGAGTTACATCTCTGAAATCCTGCTGGTAAATTAATCATGTGCATAGGTGGATAGGGGAGCTTGAATCGCGGCACGTCGCCGTGGAAGGAGGGTTATCTCATGTCCTGGAGTGGGATACGAAACGTGGTCGCGATTTCCAAAATCTAGCGCACCTCGTATATTGTTGTGATGGGGCTGAGAACGAGAGCCTTCCGACAGCTCAAAAGACTGAAAAGTGGCTCTCCAGAGTGGATCCACCAGGAGAGCAATTTAAGACTGACATCGAAACTGTGCTCCGCCAATTTTGGAACATCGCTTCCAACCCTAAACTCAACCAAGCATTCAAACGTATTGACAAAAGAATTGCCCCAGTGGAGTTTGTCTTCATCGGTGTGTTTGCATGTTCTTGACAGCTATGCATTTGCTGACAAGTGAATATCAGGTGTCCTGTTGTTCGTTACTCCGCACGAAAGCGTCCAGAATCAGGCAACTGCCATCCACCATCTCCGAAACGTTATTCGTATAGAATATAGAGATATCCGGAATAACAGTGGCGTAGGGAAGAGGTTATGGGAGTTGGTTAGGCAGCTTAAGGAGAACCCATTGGTGGCCCCACCAATTGTGCATAAGGATGATGACGCCGAAACTAGTACCAAAGGGAAGAAAAGGCGGAAGACAAAGGAGGAGGATGAATACAGGCCCACCGACCCAGTTCGGCAGCTGAACAAACCTACCAAGACAAGATGGTCGAAGCAAGCACGATTGACATGATACAACGCCACTCTGCTCGTTAGATATTCAGTGACGTGGCGTAGTAGATACATATTGTCATCCTGTGTATTGGGATCGTCCGGTATACCACAAACCCTCGGCATCCGTAAGCCCACGAGCGTACTTTAACAGGAGCCTGTCGCGTTCTTTTACATCGACCGCAATGTCATCCAAGAACGGAGTAATGTCCTCCACTTTCCAGCGAGGCCGTGTTAAGAAGAGGTCTTTAAATCGCGCGGCTGGTTCTGTTGGGAGTTCAGACGCAGGGAAGTAGGACAGTGCCTCCATTTCCTTTCCGACCATGAGATAATTGCCCTTTGACGAGATTTGGTTTATCTTGTCTCCCACATAGCACAGAACTCACCCTGAGTAGATCCATATGAACATCCTTCTCGAACGTATCCCCAACGAGGTCCTTCCATTTGTGTAAGAGGATACTTTTTGCGATTGGTTGATGCTGTATCATAGCACAAGTATTATGACCTTCTAGTACGAAATTAATGACGTAAATGGCGCAACTTACTCGGTGACCCCGCAAGATACTTAACCCCAGCTCCTTGATTACATGCCCCACATTCATTACCCAATTACCATCATCACGGATTTCACCAAACCATTCCATTACTTGAACGGCAACGGATCTCAGAATTTCATGGTCATGGACCATGGGGTCAATTAACGTTTCTACGGGTGCTCGGCTCTGCGACAATGATAGCGACACCAAAAGATTGAGTATAATCTGCAGAATGTCTGCCAAGTACGCGTCAGAAACCGGGCGCAGTTCGCCTACAGGGAAGTGGAGAGGTGATACTCCCGTTATTAGATAGTTATCTTAGGCGCGACTGATAGAACGAACCAATGAGCTGGAGAATTCTATTGTTGCGTAAACCTGAATCAAGTTCCATTTGGCTGGCTTGTATCTCATTGCACGCATCCTCGTAAGTATAATGCCTGGCCTAACAAATCGAAGTAGATTAGGGGTTTCTCGGTGGACTGGGTAAATAATTGCACGTACATCAGAATGAATGTCTTCTTCTTGTCCGTGATATTCTCGACCCCGCAGACGTAATTTTAATTTATGGAGGCGAGGAACTGAGGGTATTAACTCCAAGATTTCTTTCACCGTGTCCTTGATGACAACCGCGTTTTCCGACATGGTGCTGGCAGTTGCATTAGATGGGGGCGTTGTGACAAGAATTGAATTCGACAGCGCCACGGAACGAATCGTATAGGTCTTGTTTTCTGTGCATAGTACGGCATCTTCATTTATATCTCCCTTGATGGAGAAGCTATAGCTATGAGCTTCATCATTTAGTCCATCGAGGGTACACCGATCTAACCTTGGGAGAGTGTCATTAGAGAGCGATCCCTCAATCAATTTGCTCAAGTCTGGAGGTAATTCCAGCAACTTGAATGTGCCTGCATCAAGCGCGCTCGACTCGGACAAGTGAATGTTACACGAGAACATAGGAAATTTGACACGTGTCACACGATAATGAACATGATAAGATACCGGCGTGTGAATTGCCAAGAGTCCATAAATCTAGGTTATCCGCCAATCGCTAAGTAAATTAATTATACAGTACAGGCAACATCTACTTGTCGAGGACGGTTGTCTCGACAATCTTCGCGGTCACACGATAGGGGTCTGATTAACAAGTCAGTAAGGTTCAAAAGGTTCATCCGAGTGTGAAGCGGCATACCAATATTAGATGCTGGTCTACGATCCTCAAGGTATCCGTAGCCCTGGGCTGCGACATGCCTTGGCACACGGATCGATGCACCACGATTCGCGACACCAGAGCTGAAGGTACTGATGTGGCCAGTCTCATGACGACCGGTCAGACGCATGTCGTTGTCTTCGCCATAAAGAGCAATATGCTCGTCATGTTTCTGGGCCAACTTCTCGATAGCGGCTTCAATTGCCTTGATACCGCCGGCCTCGCGCATAGCTTTTGTGCTGTAGTTGGTGTGGCAGCCTGCACCATTCCATTCACCTTGCAATGGTTTAGGGTGATATGAGACCTTGATGCCCCACTGCTCGGCAATACGGATAAGGAGATAACGAGCCATCCAGAGATGGTCACCCATCTCGATTCCTTCACAAGGACCAACTTGGAACTCCCATTGTGATGGCATCACTTCAGCGTTAATACCACTAATCTTGATGCCAGCGTACAAGCAGGCACGATAGTGAGCCTCGATGAGATCACGCGCGAAAACCTTGCCCGTTCCTGAAGATCATGACGGATTTAGGCGATAATTACGTAATACAGAAGTAGAAGGGTTACCTGCACCGCAGTAGTAGGGGCCTTGGGGGGCAGGGAAACCACCCTTTGGCCAACCATAAGGAGAACCGTCTGCATCGAAGAGGGTATATTCTTGCTCGAGACCGAACCAGGGCTCTTCGTCCCTTGCCTGGTCCATAACCTTCTTTGCATGATGACGGAAATTTGTTCTGTTGGGGGTTCCGTCGTTGTTGTAGGTCTCGGCTAGGACGAGAATGTTGTCACCACCACGAAAGGGGTCCTTGAAGATAGCAGCTGGGCGCAAATAGACATCCGAATCGTGGCCAGGGGCTTGATTGGTGGAGGAACCATCAAAGTCCCACACACGTAGTTGGCCGATGTCGGTAACTTTCTTGGCTACTGTCTAGAAGAGGTAAAAGATGAGTATGGGCGGAAGACAAGGGACATTAAGACTGACGGTGGTTTTGGAACGGAGGCCACCATCGCCATCGACCCAAACGTCTGGGAGGTGATATGAAGATTAGAAAAGCCGAAGCGGTCTAGATAGGGAAGTAGACATACATTCGGCTTGGACCTTCTCACCCTGGGGCAGAGCGAGATAAGGTGCAAGTAGGTCGTTGCGATAGGTATAACCAGCCATTAGAATTGGAGGAGGAGTACGAGAGATAATACGATGGGAAAGAGAGATAGGTGACGCAGAAGGATGAGAGACGCGAGGTTTTTGAATGGTTAAAAGGGGAGTGGGGACTGGTGTGTGGTATTTGTGTATATTGATTCTGGAGTATTCTGATTGGACGATAAGCCAGCACGCTAACCATATTGAAAATCTGGCCGAGAATGGAAAGGATTTTGATCATTGCTCCTCCGTTAAGATCCCCGAGTTACCCACCCGAACAGCATGAACTGCCACAGACCGGCCGACGGCCGTCGTGCCATATCATTGCTCTCTCAGAACCGGTGTTATCCATCTTTCTATACCGATGAGAAGCCTCACCTTTACCTTAGTTCTCCTTCCCCCGCTCTTTCCTTTGCGTTATATATGCGTTTCGTCTGCTCGTTGTTCCTGTGTAGGATAGCGTTGATGTCTTGCCAGTATTGTAGCTTCGGCCCGGCGCGCGCAGAGCCCGGACTACTAGGTTGATTATAAAATAAATAAAAACAGACCGGCCGACATCTCGACACCTATCTCATCGTCCTGCAGTACACCCTGTATAGTTACACATTCACCTCTGCTCCCTACCACAATACATCATTCCGTTTTACACACTTCCATTACAACTATCTATTTCCGGGTCGCTATATCCCTTTAGTATCCACTCTCTCTTTCGTCACCCGCGCTCTACCACCTTTTCATGTCTACTTGGCCCACTTCTACATCATCGGACCTTGATTCCAATGAAAATAAGTCAAGACAGGAATTTTCATTCCCATCTAAAGTGATTGCAAGGACAGCTTAGAACAGTTCTAACCACTTCGCGACCCCAGCCGTGCCATCGTGTCCTCCGAATTCTCTTGCTCTTCCACGGAGTCAGCTTGGGTTACCTGCAATCGTCTCAATTAGCGATCGTCCGGATCATACAAATGAGCCTTCCAGACTCACGACACGTAGAACCGACTTCTTGGATGACTCCTGCAACTCCCCTGCAATGATCAATTCATCCAGGATCTAAGCCGCTGTCAACCCCACCTATCGGAAGAAGAGAGGCCAGAGCTCACCGCGTAAGCTTTCTGAAAGTTGAAGATCCTGCGAGTAGATGATTGAGTGGGTAATCTGGCTCAGTGAAATGGACCGTGTCTCACAAATCCAGTTCGCACACCTGTATGAGGTAGAAGTTGAATGAGAACCGGTATAGCAGAATAGATACACTCAACTGACATTTCCAAAATATCTGTCAAGCACTTCCACGTATCGGTGAATGATTTCCAGCGCGGCGAGTTCGTTGTCTCCCGAGCTAATTCCACACACAAAGAACAGCGAGGCATAGCGGCGATATACCACCTTGGTGTCTATTGAACCAATCAATACTTTCCATTCAAAAGTCCATCCTACCCACGAACCCTTATATTCTAAAAAGTTGCACATTCGCGTTCTACGAGCAAGAACTAGTTGCGTCACGTCCTTGACGATCTTTGCCTTTGCCTTGAGAGGCATAGTTGCGAACCATTTCGCCAGACGAACCTTTCCTAAGGAATGTACATGGGCTTTTCAACCAAAATCTGAAACATAACAATGAACTGCTGACCTTGACGAGATACCAAGAGGATGTAGTTGATCATGGTTGATTACAGTAACGTCCAAGCTACTCCAGCATCCGGGGTAACTGGATGTCACGATGTCACGCGCTGCCGTACAAGTCAAGTAAGTTCTACTCATTGACTAGACAGTCGTGCATGTGAAGCCCTGTTGATATGCCCATTCAGCTAGGCTGAGGCACTCGACCACGTTCAATACGCCAATTCGACCTTTGTGTCCGGAATGACTTGACGGACAGTTCCATCCCATTGTTAGCTTTGCCGGCCGAGGCAGGTCTACAATCCGCGCTCTTATTACCCAAGGAACAACCGTGCTTGACCGTTCGTTATCGAATAGTTCTCATGCGTCAATCCAAAAAAAAGATCCAATCAACATACGACCATCACAAATGTCGCCCTCTAAGGATACTCCCTTATCTCTGTGGCACTTCCATACAACATCCGCCGCTTATGACAACCCCTGCATCTGACGCATTAGCTCAATCTCTAGATCCGTATCCAATCTCAATGGGGTCACTTATCAAACTTGGCGCGAAAAGATTCCGCCCTTAACGACATTCCGCTTTTGCCTTAGTGATCATTACCTAATATGATCCAGCAGCCTTCTGTCCTCTGGCCGGCCGACTGCAACCCATTAATTTGTACTGCATAGCGACCCTCTTGGGCCCCACTTGCCGAGCGGGGCCTTATTGCTATATTCACAGTCTGGGGACCCCATACCGACATCCGTTTATCCTACGCTTCAATATGCCTTTACCATCCTACGTTCTTTCTAAAAAGTTCAGTCCTCCGATGCTTAAATGTCAGTCATCTCCAAGAACTTGTCATCTGAGATCCAATCCAGACCCTCGTCGAACTTAACAAAAGGAGCCCGGATTATCTCTGTGCAGGTCGGCTGCCAATACGGGCCGTCGTTTGTGCTCTGCAATAGCCAAAGACTGACCACCACCGCGAATTCTCAAGGAACACTGTCAAGGTAAAATGGCACAATCTCGCTCAGCGTATTTGAACGTCGCGATCTAATCCTTATTGTATTTAGGTTGACTGCGCCATAAACCTGCTTATTGTGTGGGTAATCGGCTGCTTAGCGCTTTGGCACCGCCATCTCACGCGCACGATCTAACCCCGAGGTCCGCGTTGAGATGTTCGATTGCATCCAGAATTTCTCACGCAAATGCTATGCAATGTCACCGCCTTCATTGCGTTGCACATCAGCCCATGACGTATGCTGTCACCCCAAGTAATAGACTTTAAGCCGCTGTGCATCTAGATATGCACTATGGAGTCACGAAGGTGGAGGTTGGAAGGCTCCAGGTCAATTCTTGATCGCACCATTTGTTATGGGCTTTGATTTCGTTTTGGATCGGTTATACCTCCAGAACTACGTCAATCAATAAAATGTTCTTCCTTTTTATGCTTTCTTGTCGCTCTCTGGTCAATTCGCTTTCTGTGCGAGGAACGATACCCGTGTCCGCAATTGCTCCCGGAATGCACCCCTCATACTTGGTAGACTTCAATACCGTACCATCAAAACGGTAGATTGGAGTTGGATTGACGATGTTTTCCGGGACGGCTGGGACGGCTAGATTGGGTCAACCAGCTTGCCTTATGCAAATATTCACAGATATAAATAAGCGTTGCTTGTGGGAATCAGCGCGTCGCTCGTCGCTCAGTGACACCCCAATCTCCCAGCCTAAGGAAACATTCATATAGCCCGCATTACACGCATCCCTGAATATGGACAACCCTTCTAATTACTAGGGACATATAATTTACGGTATAAATATTACAGAAATCATGCAAAATGTACATATTACTCAAGAACCATTATAGTGACTCTCTAGGTTGTTGTGGCTTCAGGTTGTTGTACGCCCCCTCAACGACTACTCTGAATCCTAATTTCTTCGCCTTGATGAGACACAGGTCACGCATAGCGACATCGAATGGAAATCGATAGTTATGTTCCGTGTGCGCGTAGATATAGGCGTAACTCGCCTTGAGTTCAGATAGAGTTGAGGGACACAGCGAAACCAACTCCAGCTCTGAGTCGGGTGGGCCAGAGGCGAACTTTTTCGAGAGGTCTCGAAGAATGTCTTGTCGCTTGGTGATGTCCACCGATGACCGGCCAGTGCATTTCGCCATCTGATCTCGATGCTCTGTGTATATATCTTCTACATGTGCCTTGATCAAATTCATTTCGGTCTTCAAATCATTGCACCATGCTTTTTTCGAGTTCATCGAGTTCTGAAGCTTTTCCTCGAGTTCTTGCCAGCCTACACTAAGGTGCCTGTCCATAGCCCTTGATTCGATAGCATCGAATACCTGGTCGACAGTGGTCCGCATCTTCTCGTCTTCTTCTTTGCATGCATCCATCAGAGCATCCATTATGAAGCCCGTCCCTTTAGCCCGGAATACTATCGGTTGGCCCTCCCACTGCCGGTCGCTGTCCTTCCCTTCCTTCTTCCATTTAACCCATTGTGGTATCATTTGATCACAGTCTTTCCTGTCCTGAGTGAGGACGCCTTGATAGACTTTTAAGCCAGTCTTTGCACCATCGAGCACATGGCAAAACCTGTCGAGTGCCTCGTTGTCATGAACGAGTATCGATAGCAACATAATGTCACGTACATGTGTGCCAGTCGAAGAGTTTTTGGGTGAGTATAACCAAACGTATATATTGCGTAATCGTGAAATTTTGAGTATTGCCCAACTGCAGATATGTCTTCAAGCGCACGTAACAGGTGGCGTTGATACTCCTCAATGCACACCACCTCGCTCTGTCCCTCCGTTTTCTGGAGGAACTCTTCCACAGTCACGTTGGATCGATTGAAGTTCTTACGAATAAAGTCGAGCGGTGGGTTGGCGAGTTGTTCTAGGGCATTATTAAAGTCATTGACGATTTCTGGCTGGTATATAACAAGCCCCTTGTCGCCATCATAGTCACCTGGAATTTCAGTGAGACCAACACTCGCAGGAACCTCCATGTTGCAACTTACCGCCTCCAAGCCAATCCGCAGCACGCCTGTCCCCTTTCACTGAGCACACAATTACATCCAGGTACTCATCTAGCTCTGGTTTATTGACCGCTTCCCACTGAGTATTGATTAGCATCACGATCAAGCAAATAACTTGCTGAAAAATCCTCACCTTTCGAACGTCCGTTGGTAATTTGCAGGGATGTCGCGTAACTAAAACTGGCCCAGTCAAGGTGTTTGACATGCCACCATTTGGCATTGGCAGATGGATTCTTGAAGAACGGAAGTAAATTTGGCCGGGCTCTAGTACATTTTTGGGATCTATGTATCGAGTTATGGCCCCAACAATGAGAAACACCGCTCAATACAACGTACCTGGAACTAAGAATGCGCTGAAAGACATGGGAACCTCTATTTGATACCGTTTTGTCCATCTCGGAATGACCATGGTCAGGATCATCTTCTTGAGCTTCTCCTGTAGGATTCTACACGTTTTAGGCATGAATCCACCCTCGAGGAGACACACTATCGTCTCTTCGAGTGTAGAGGGACATCCACTGATGTCATCCCCCCACCAGGCAGTAGACTCTCCTGTCTCATCCTCCTCCTCGTCCCAAAGTTCCTCGGCCGTTTTTTGCCTGTATCCCTGAACACGGGCCCGTCCTGGGTCAGCACGAGCTCGTCTTGCAGCAAATATGTTGCCAGCCTTGGATACTGCCCAAATGAGTCGATTTATCGCCTCTGGGTCATCCCACCGGAGGAATTGAGTGACCTGCTGCTGAAGTCCTTTTCTCAGTAGATCGATGAAAGCCGACGCCGGGACACCATTGCTGGCTAAGTTGATTATGACTTCAGTGGACAAGGAACAGGGGGTGCGCGTATGCGATGCCCTAAGGGCATGAATGGTATATCTCGAGCGTTCGGGGGTAGCGTCGTTATAGTTGATTTTGACTTGGGAGCGACGCAACCAAATCTTCGGAGTTTCGTCAGTGCAGGTTGGGTCCAACACCAGTAGACCCTAATGAACGTTGAGTCGGACTTGGTTCAACGGAAGGAATTGCCTGCCTTGGAGCCAAGTACTCGGACTTGGACCGCGGTGGGAGTGTCATGCCATCCGCACGTTTTCGCCAACGATCTGAGCCCTGCCTTATTTATTAACCCAGCGCCATCCGACATATCTACTTTACGGCCATTCCCATCAATAGCTGCAGAAGACGTCAATAGGTAGCTTATTGAAACTGAAATGGACCTGCCGATGACATCGCCCAAAAGTGTCACGTTAGGCGGATCGATTTCTATACCTGGTACAGAGGATGACAGACCGAGGGCGAAGCGCGATGCCCATTTGGCCATCGCCTTGGTGGCATTTAAACGTGGATGTTGAGAAAGCAATTAATACTCACTTGGTCACTATTAATGTTGATGGGGTTGTACCAGTTCAGGAACTGGCACAAACCCATCCCATGATCACTAGAATTCAGCGCCCCACCCTCGTACACCTCGTTTGTTTCCCAGAAGTAAACATTTTGGTCTTTGGCATAAAAGGCGCGATATACTTTTTCATAGAGTGTAATTGGTCTGTGTAGAAACTTGCGTAGCTCATCCCATTTCTTCGAGCAGCCGAGGAGTTTCTTGTCGACCTTACATCTAAGGACTGCTTTCGAGCCAAACAGTCGGCTGAACTCGTATGTGCTGCCCAGCTCTGGTGCTTCGAGAGTATACTTAAACTCTTCCCTTACTTTCTCTAGCTTGAGTCTGAAACAGACTCGGCCCTCGTAGCGTTGTACGCCATCGTAGGTCGCCGCCTTTTTGTTTTCACGTTCCGTCTGCTCTTCCCCTTGCATCGCATTCCATGGTGACTTGTCAAAGGATTAATGGGCGGTTTCGAAACAAGAAGACCAACTAACTTTCGTTGCAGCCTCTTGTGCAAAAGCAACTCCTAAATATTGAAATGAGCAGGATATCATGAGTGCGGAAAAAGGAACACACGGCCTGACTCGTAACTTTTCGTGTTTCTACTTGCGAACAAGAACGGCACTGGCCGCAGAAGGAGCTCAGCTGTCCGACTGAGCCCAGGCTGTATCCATGATGCTTTCAAACAGGACTGAACCTCGTCAAGATCTTTGATGAGAACATCTGATTCCTTCAGTGTGCCCTGAGAGAGGAGGCGCGCTAACTCATACTGGATGAGCCATGGGAGTTGACGTGCTTGCATGCACTTGCGAAGGTTCGGGTACTTAGCCTGCAGCAGATCTCGTATGCATGGAACACGCTTGTAGGAGATACAAGTGAATAGACTCACAAGATGATACTCCTTCTTGCAATCATCCTGCGAAGAGTTCAACGTGAGTGTTGATGATGTCGCAGTGCTACTGCGCGTGTATGAATGTTTTGGCACGGCATTCAGCGTCTTGAGTCGTTTCGGCTGGGGTTCAGGTGAAGCACTCCCAGGTCGTTTGGTACCCTTCAAGTGTTGAAGGTCGCTTAGCTCTGCCAGAAAGGTAGGATGTCGTAGTTGAGGCGGGGAACAAAGTGGGTACTGAATAAGTGGAAGACATACGTTCGTCGGGTATGTGGCGGATGACGGTGTCAATAGACTGGAAGTAGATGATGAAAGGGTCGGAATAGGAGGTATAAGCAAGATGAAATGGAACTTACATTGACGGAGTCTGTGGATTGGCTTCGGACAACTGAATGTGGTCAGCCAAACTCAAGCTGATGCGGGGTCGAATTTGGCGCACCTGTATTACCTGTACTAGCAAAATCTGATGGCATGTCGCCGAGACCATTTGGCGAGCCAGTTTCGCCTGGCATTGTTGAGATGCAATAGATGTGGTTGGGCAAAAAAGGTGGGAGCAGGTGAAAGTCGAGGGATTTACTAATTATTATTTGGTCTGATGCATGTTGATCGTATACATATAGTGAATCTCGTCTACGACAACTCGAACGCCCTGTTTCTCTTACTTCCGTCTGACAGTCTTGCGCCTCATCCCCCCTGCCATCTCCGTCCGCACTCGCTCGCCGTTCTTCCCTTCTTTTGCTTTGTTTAGTTCCTCTCCGTTGGATTCCTGCTTTTCAGTCTTTTCTACCACCTCACCGCCATCGACTTCCAATCGCTCGCCGGCCTCCTTTCCCCAACCTAGTTTCGCGAGCGCCGCATATATCAAGACGATCACCCAAGTATCGATCAGTCGAGGTTTGTGGATCGCGTCAGGATCGAGGATTTCCAAATCCCCGGAAGATTTGTCTACCTGCACATCAATTAGCAGTGCGCAAATCCTCAGATTCGCCACGAACGCACCAGGTAAACATCTTTTGAATCCACTACAAGCTCCAATGTTCTTCCTGGGACGACATTCCCGTCTGGGTCATATCGGGGCGCACCAATGCCTATCTTCACCTTGATTGACAGTTGGGACGTGTCCTGCAACGCATGACATAATAAGGCACGTACCTTACGTTCTCCCTCCCCTGGAGTCAACTTTTGTCCCCACGCTGCAGACTTTGCCTCTCGAATAATGTCCTCCATTCGTGCTCGGTCTCTTTTGTAGTTGGCGCGTTGGACATAATGTTGAAGGACCGAGGATACGATGGAAAGGAATACCAGCACGGACTACGTAATTTCAGTTACTGCAACCAGATACTGTTCTCGGTGACTCACTACTAGACCAGGCCGGTAACGTGAATAATAGTATCCAGTTCCTCTCCATCTGGGAACGCCGTTCTTATAGAAGAAGTCGTACCTTCACCCTGTGAGCATCGCATCCGAATAACGCGGCGCAAATGGACATACCGCTTCCTGCTCTCCTTGTTACGCAGTATTTTGGATATAACACCCAACCTTGCAAACCGTTCCTGCATGCCCTTAACACCAGGATTCTTATCCGGGCTACCTGGCGTTTATTAATTGCCATCGCCCGATATTTTTTACGCACTGTAGCTCCATGCTTTTTTTACGGTATGCCTTGGCTATTTCATTAGTCGTTGCCGTAGATGATACACCGAGCCATGAGTAGAACGATGTTCCTTTGCCCTCAGCCTTTTCTATGGCGCTGACGAGATCAAATATCTCGTGGTCTTCCTAGCGCGCTGGCTGGTGAGTTACTGATGTGTGCGTCCTATCACTCATATACGGACCTTCTCCCAACTATTCACAAATTAGTGTATGCCCCTTAAATTTCAGAGCGTACTCACGCTAGAACGGCGGTCGTGAATATGACCAGGAAGGAGAAGATAAACCAGAGCCTCATTGCTACGGAGCCAAAAATGGGGGACGCGAACCGCCAGCAGAGCAAGATTTTGCAGTCTCTCCCTCGCACGTGACAGTTAACCATTTTATCAATAATTGAATTAACTTCTATTCAGTCTCCCTCGTCCACAGCAATGGCCCCCCGTCGGCGATGCCCTATTTGCGGAGCAAGGCAATGGCACAAAGAGCCATCTAGCGGTTTGATCGCTTGCAGCGAAGGACACATACTCCAGGTGTGCCGGATGTGCCCCATGCTTACCTCCAGTACTAACGATCCCTAGAGTTATCGTAACGAAGCTACCGAAGCCGAAACCCTTGGACCACATGCACTCAAAAAGCGAGCCTTAAAGCGTAACAAGCAGAGGAAAGTGAACGAGGGGCGAGCCAATCCCCACTGTAGGTGAAGGTTATACGTTTACTTGACGTTTGCTAACATTGTTAGTATATCACGGGGTTCGCAGCCACTATCTGTATTTCCAAGCTTTGCAGTTATTGCTACGCCATCAAGTATCGGCGCTAAATCAGTTATGGAGCCTGCCACCTGAGTTTGAGGTGCCATTCATCCTTGACCCTCCCAGTGATGGCTGCCAATCTTCATAGTTAATTTGCAGAGATACGTGGACTTTATACTTGGCAAGCCTTTCCGATGGACCTCCGCCAGCGCCCCTTCTACACCACCAAAACCAGGGCGCTGGTGTTCAAGGAGGTGAGAGCTTCGACACTCAACCTCTGACTCCTCAATCGGATGCGCCCCTCGACGCAGAGGATGAAGCTAGCTTATCTAGTTCCGAGAGTGACTCAGAACTCGAGGCTTTGCTCAGAGAGAACTCGGAGATCGATTCAAGTTCTAGCGAGGGTGAGCAAGAGACGGAGACCCCTAGAACTCAAAAAAGGCGCATGACAAGGAGGTCCGTTGAAAGCCCAATTTGTACCTTGGCGGCGCTTGTGATTGCATGCTGGACGTTACGCATCTCAATCTTTTATCGTGACCTCGTCGAGTATGTTGAACTGAGCGACTCACTGGTTGTTGGCTGACCGCCTGCCGACAGAGAAGTAGAGAACTATAGAGTCCCATACCTTGATGGACTTAAATTGTTGCCAGAGAGCATGGTCTCTCACTTTAACAAGCACACTATACAAATTTTCGTGCCGCGTGTAAGTTCATCGATGTCATTGTCTCAGCAGATCAAATTGAGTCACGTTAAAGTTTGCACCCACAATTACACAGCTGCACGAACAGGCGTCACGCATGGCCAAGGTTTTATTCGACGTTTACGGCGTTTTGACGCCGGAAGCCAATGTAGCCCCTATCCTTTGGCGTTGCGTCCGATCAATGGGGGGAACACGTAGGCGTTAATTTCCTGCCTATGCCCGACGTATAGCTAATGTCCTGCAGCTGTGCTTTACACCTTGGCAAGGGAACTTGCACGAATTTTGTCACTGCCCGTAACACTGCACCATACGCTTGCGCCGAAAATTCAACGAAAGACGGCGAGAGACCCCGAACGCCATACTCACGACCATATTCCTCCGGAAGTAGGACTGCAGTGTTGCGTTATAATTATATTAAAAATGATGTATGGCTTTGATGGACAGTCAAGGTAAGCTAACCATAAGTTCAAACGTTTCTGCACGCGTTTGCCTGCTGACCGATGTCTCGAAGGTCATCCACCAAATCGAGCGACCCGGCATATTTACTACCCCGGATTGCTGAAATGTTACGCGTGCTATCTGACAAAGCAGCAAAACAGGGTAGTGAGGCGGCTTTCCACTCCAAGAACACTAGGTGAGGATTGCGGCTGTTAACACATGCCCACTAGGGACTTAAAGCGACTTGCAGTACGAGAATTGGCGACCTCAGTGATGATCAACTAGACATGTATCTTGACTTCTGTGAGAAGGCTCTCTTGAGCGAGAAACACACTGGTTAGTGATTCAATAGACGACGGGAGATATACTGAAAGACGCTGGAATCAGAATCAGACCAATCCATGTTGGAATATTTTCCATTTATACCGAGTGACGTTATTCGGCACGATGCAGAACGCCAAGTGGGGGAGAAACCAGTGGCAGTGATAGCAGGGACAACACCGTTGAACACCATATCACCAGGAGCACAATATCAAATGTATCATGGCAGGCAGATTTGGGACAGATTTCCTAAAGACTATCAACTTGTATTAGAGTGTGCAGGAAGAAGCATTGGAATTGAGGTGGGGTATGTCAGCGGAATGGTAGAGGTGCACGAACGAAGACTGATGGGGTGGTGGCAATTGGAGAAGAGGCGGCGGGTACAATAAAAGAGGTGGATTTGGGTAGGTGCTTGATGATGGTGGTGATGGAGACTATCAACGCGAAGTCTCGGGGCCGTCGCCGGACGAGGAGACAAGGCACTTAACTGGAAAATAATTAAATAAGAAAAGCACTAGTTTCGCACGTTTCTAGTCGATGCAGGCATGGAAACTTGGATGACTGCCGGACAACTATCCCCTTTGCTCCTCGTCCCTTCCTCCTCGTCCCTTCCTGCTCGACTGCCCTGCCTTTTCCTCCTCAGCTCATCCGAGTCAACGCCTCCTTTTCATTTCGCTCGTTGGTTTGTTCATACCGTTTCTTCTTTCTTCCAGCCACCCATCTAATCGGCATTGCCTGGTACCACAGCCTTCAAATGTCTGCTTGATAAACTTCCATCTCCATCCCCCCTTGTGTTCCTGGCACCCACTCATGCGTCGTTTCGCTGCTGTATTTGCAAAAAAACGCGACAAGGCTGACACCCAGCCTGCCCCAGCAACTACAACGCCTTCCGCCCCCCAACATCCACCGCTCTCCTTGGTTGCAAGTATCAAGCGAAAGACCAGGCGCACCGAACACCATGACACACTCTCTGCTGGTGTCTCTTCCATCATTTCTTCCACCCCATCAACTCCGCAGCTCAGTACAGGAAGTGCGCCAACGCCACCGTCATCCGTGTCCTCCAGTGAATCTGCCACAGGCAGTCCCCAGACGCCAGATGAAGAACGCCCTCGCCACACTACCTCTATAAAACGGCAATGGAGGGGATTGCTCAACCTGCAATCAAATACGTCTCCTTCGTCACCTCCAGAACCAGTACCCAATCGGCCGGAGTGGGATGTCCACATTCCAGAGTGGAACGACCGCACTACCCCCATACTTGATTCCCCTCCATCGAAAATTAGGGTTAAGACTAAGGACCTGGACTCTGGCCATAATTCTTCAGCCAAGTTGACAAATCCGCACAGCCCAAAGACAAACCTTGGCACACCAGCACAACCATCAAGTTCTCCGAGAGATCCAGTGAGCGCACAACAGAATTTGGCAATACTGATCAACAACAGCCTCGTCCCTCGATCGTATTCGTCACCATTCTATCCTCGCCACGATAAACCTTGTTTTCCCCGATCCTGTAATGCCCCATGCGACTTACAACCCTCGGACTCATTACACATCTTCATGCACAGAAAACACCTCCTCCGGCGATTGAAGTCTCCCCGTGAGACCTGGACCCAGGAAGACCAGCTGTCAATTTCGCCTTTCGGCAGCCGAGCAACACCAATGGCCGTCGCGCCTGCTGGCCCAGAGTATAATGACGTTGCTCCGTATCAGATAGGGCATGTCTCCTTGTATAGTACAGGTCTACAGCGTTGGATTGCCAGACCATGTTTTGAAGATCGTTACGATGCTTTCTCTCTCGTTGGGGATGATGTTGTACGTCAGCGTATATCGGGACCATCGTTGGCAGTTGCAGCTCTAGAAGTATCTGAGACATTGGAAGCCATGGCGTTTTCAGATTCATTCCAAGCGGAGCTTAGCATATCGACGCCTCAGTTGATATCCCAATCTTCAAATTGTCTTGGCACAGCATCTAGTTCTTGTAAGTAGTTCTATACTGATTGCGTCGTAGTCACAGCTCACCCGTTATAGCCTTATCACAGACTCGAGGAGCTTTACACCCAATCGTCCCCTCCCCTTTACGAAATGAGCACTCTCTATCTGGGGCTCCATCTACCATTTTAAGCAATCCAGCACGCACTCCTCTCGATTCGTCAGCGGCGAAACGGGGAGTGCGCTTTGCTGAAGACGACAAGGAAGATGTTATTCCACTTGGGTACGTGCTCCGCATGAAGCAACGGCGCGAAGCGAAAGCCAAGTTCCTTCAGCAAGAGCGAGGCAAGCGTGAGTTATTGGAGAGAACGCAAGTGGAGCAACAGCGTAGACAACAGGAGCAGCTGAAAGAGCTACAAAGGCAGGAATTTGAGCGCAAAGAAATGGCCGAGGAGAGGAAACGTATGGACGAGGAAAGGAGGCAAAAGCAGTACGCAGAGGAAGTTACTGCTGCACGGTTGCGGCGAGAAACTCAACGAGCAGGAGGCGTACCTTCTCTTATAAAGGCTAATAACACGAGTTCCATCCCTTCGCCCGCCCCATCGTCTGCTTCTATATCATCTTTATGGGAATCCGAACGTAGCCGGCCACGCGATTCCAGAAGGTCTGCGTATGAATCGAGAAGAGAAGCATCAGAACCAGCCATTTCCGCTTTACTTATCCCTCATCCCGCTTCTTTATACGATTCGTCTCCAGGCAGCTCGCAGAGGTCGAGCATGGTGGATAATTTACCAGTTACCCCTGCAAGTATACGAGGGATGTCCCTCGGTCACTCTCGACCAACTTCGATATATTCTTCGCATACTCAATCCTCTTCGGAAGACGTACGACACCGCGCAAGCAAACGTAATTCATTTGCCTCCGTCACAGCCCGTGCAGACTATACGGCAGCCTTTCCTTTGTGGGCGGGGAGTAACCCCAATGTACTCACCCCTATGCATCCCGTTCCGCAGTATATGATAGAGATGCCTCTCCTTCCACCGACCGCTCCATTTATGCTTCATCAATACCCTCGTCAGAGTTCACCGGGACGATCGAGTTCAGGCTCGTCAAGATCACAAATGCACACTCGATCCACGACAGAGCGAACACAGCAATCGTACCTCTCGCCCCCTCAGAGGCCAGAGTTTCAATCATCGTCATCCTCGATATCTTCTTCGCATCGTCATCATGGGCCCCATACGACTCATAAACGTCAGTATAGTGGAGAATTACGACGTTCCAGCGTAGCAGATCATGGACAAGGTTATCTACAATCCAAATCCCAACCAAGCACCATTTCACGGGGTCGATCAACAATGCCAACTCAATTACAGATGCCAAGTCCCTGGACAGCACTACCGTCTCAAACTGGTCGTATGCCAAATGCGATGCCTACACATGGCATTGTCAAAGGTACCGCCACCAATAACTCGCGTCGCGGATAGACTTCCTTCCTCTTCAGTGCCTTTTCTCTCAAATTTCTGTATCCATTGTATATTATTGATCAATGGTCGCTCATTAATACCCCACCGACAGACACTCCTTGCTCGTCATGGCCGTTTCTTTCTGGATCTATCATTGTCGCATGCCATTCACCAGCTGCCTCCAAAATTATTTTACTTTCTCGCATGCTGGACTTTCTGGACTTAGAGACAATTCTCCAGTTATCATTTCGTACTCTTTGACTGCTCTTCCTATATATACATGCACAACCCCAATGACTCGAACGTACCACCTATTCTGATTTCTATTGCTGCCTCAGCTTCGCTGATATGACCTATCCTTTTTTTTTTTTCATTGTTCAAGCATTGTTAGGCTCATGGGCATTATTATCTATACTGATCAATTTTCTCATAACTCAGTCATATTTCCTGACAATGACTACATCAAAGTCTGAATTGATGATTTTATCTATACACACATTTGGAGGCACTGGAACACGATATATGGACATCAATGTACACATGCATGTCAAAGCTCCCAATCGGCTCTTCTTTTATCTATTTGGTAGTTTCTGGTTATCTGCAACAAAATAGGGTGCAAGCGTGGCTAGAATGATATCTACTGTCTGCAGTCGATCCCCTAATGCATTATCAGCGGCAGCCCGCAATCCACGGTGTGCTTGTGCGAGACAATCATCCATCAGAGAGCCGATGCACTTCTGAAAACCAAGTTCTAAGTGAACAAAACCTTTGAAAGATATATCCTCTCGAGCCAGTACTGGTCTATTGCAGTTGAACGAGAAAGACATGCCCTTAGGCCTTGGAAGACCATAAGACACATGCGTCCTTTCATATTCCGACATCTGTGTAAGTAGCTTTGTACCGTTTAGCATTTATCCTGTGCTTTACGGCATCAAGACACTACTTACCATAATTTTCTCTAACTCCGTGACCTTTCTGGGTTGGGCTTTCGCCGATTCACAATGGGAATTAAACGTATGGGAATGGATGCGATCCACACGTTTGCACATGCTGATGAGCTTCTGGAGAAGCTCCTCCAAATTGTCTGCTCCTGATGGTGATAGCTGGTTATGTCCGTCGTGGTCCAGGGGTCGTGGTGCAGTCCTCATTGCTGTCAGCGGTTTTCGAACTGACAAGTGTGTCCACAGCGAGATATCATGAAGATATTGTGCTAAAGCGTCTTCCACCTTGCGTTCACAGCCCCAGTCCCATTCCTTGCACACCGTTGCAAGTTTTTGAAGCGCATCCTGTGTGGATGATGTGTGTCTGTCAAGATTGGTTGGCTACGACGCCATGGGAAACCTACCTTTCTGATATTACTCGCCCGGCTGGAATCTCCAGTGGATTGCTCGGTCGCTAGTGTACCGCGAACGACTTCGGCCACGATGCTAACAAAACAAATTACCGATGTGTCATGACGAGGAGTATAGTCTACTCACCTCGCAATTCGAGCAGTCGCTGAGGGTTCCATGCAATTAATGCCCTAGATTTTTCGACTTATATGCGCAAACCTTTTTGCGAAACCAGCAGGACATCATGGGTAGGATCGAATGAACGATTATGCATTTAATCCGAAACAAGACTCGACATTGTCATAAGTAGACACCGTCATTCTCAGAACTCGCTTCCTCCACTCTTGGCCGATTATTTGTCAGGCTACCGACCACAACTTCAGAAGGTGCCAGCTGGGATTCTGAAACGGCCGCTCCGTGGTGTTCCATTGATATGCCTTTTTCTGAAAGGGCCAATCGTAACATCACGATCCTTTCTTCCTGAGAATCACTACGGAGAGGTTAATGCTCCATCCAAATAGAGTCGATGGAGGAAGTAAATACATCACTTCGTCGTTTTCCTTAATCGCCAGCTCGTATTCAGGATCCGCAACAGCGCCAGTAGGAGTCGATGATGTAATCTCCCGGAGGGCCGTCTGAGTGTCCCTTAGCCTCCTAATGGAATCCTGGAGGCGTGCAATTTCTGAGTAGGATTAGCATAGGAATGGCTCGAGTCTAGTTTGTCCAACCTTCGGTAATGATGGGGACATCGAGTGCCCTGACTTCCGTGAGCGTGAAAGGTTGTCGGTAACGCGGTGTATATTCCATGGCGAGCTGACTTGTTTGTACCGATTGAACAACGTTATTAATGACCGGCTGACCAATGCGCACTTCCCCCGACAGGTCATCGAATTCATTAAAACAGATCATATATAACCATCAAAGCATACGAAAATGAAACGATTCACTATGATACATCAGAAGAGGACTTGGGGGGCGGCTTCGTAGACGACAATGTGGACGGTTTAGCACTCTTAGGCCTTGCGCTTGGCTTCAACCGTCCCTCATTTAACGTATACCATCTCACCAGGTCGAGAGTAGCGATAGCATCCTCAAGAGAGGAGTGACCAACCGTAGAATCACCTTCTTGAATGCTTCTCTCGAGGTGTTCCCGGGCTCTAAGAAGTGATGATATTGATTGAACAGAACAATTTAGGGACGATCGGAATGAATACCCACAAGTCTTTCAGTGCACGTCGATAGGGTGCTCCTCTTCTATGGGGAAATAAGATGGCAGTATCTACACACTTATGATGTATTATGCGCAAGGTCTTGAGGTCATTATCTAGAGCATGGCCAAGGATAATGGTATCTTCGTCTATTAACGAGTCCAAGGTTTTCCGGACTGAAGCCAATGGCAGAACTGCTTTTGCGTGCTGTTCAGCGGTGATTCCAGAGAAACGAGTCAAGTAGTCACTGTAGACTGCTGTCAGCATGACATGGTGAAAGAAGAAAGAAGAAATAGGCACACATGACGACTACGTCTTCATCCATTCGCACGAATTCATCGTACACCATGTTGCCCGAACCATCCACAACTGACACTCGAGCCACCGTGGAGCCACCAGTGGTGTATATCATCTCACAGTCAATGGCCACTACGTCTAATGTAGTTGAAGATGCAGTGCGTGGTTGTAGTTTGGAGAACGGATGACGCAAATGCAGGAGCTCGAGTTCTGTCTCATAGAATACATGAGGACCCTTTGTACAGCCTTCTCCGTCATTCCAGGGTCTGGCACAACAAGTAAATACACGCGTTTTCTCGCCTGCATAGTGTTAGTGAAGGTGTAGAATTGGAAATTAGAGGCACCATACGACCGGCAGAAGACGTAATTGGTCTCCCCCAATGATAAGTGCATACGTCAGCTTCTTCCATACGTTTCACTTTGAATTGTTGAGTGCATCGCTCGCACTTGGCAAGCTTGCCTTCAAGGCTGGGCTCTGTACCACCGGGTTGATCGGGAATGGTAATAAAGTAGCCCCATTTCTCCAGCTGTTCCATGTTCAAGACATAAGGCTCCACCATAATTCTTGTAAGATGGAGGGCATTGAGGGACTTTTTTGCCTCTGCACGGGCGGCAATATCATCCTCGGTACCAACAGAAGGGTGCGAGAGTGAGTCAGGTGTTATCCGACGTTTCAAGGCAGCAACGCATTGTATGACTGCCTGGATAATTTGTGAAGGGCACATAGATGAAGAAAGGAAGGACTGCAGACATTACGGTATGTGAGCTTGGTGGATTTATGGTAGACCTCTTCCTCTTGCTTTAATGCATGTTTCGCAGCCAAATGAGGGCTGAGCGGTAGCAGATCTTGATATAATATGGCGTAGTGATCGTAAAGGGTCTTGAGCAACGCCTGATGTGAAATGTATAAGGATATGAAGTGAGGGCGCACAGACACTTGCCTGGCGGACAGGGAGGGGAACCTTGGAAGCAGCTGCGTTGACTCTGAGTATTGGGACGCCACCCTGCTGATGGCGTCAGAGGATCAGGCAGCGAAAAGCGCGAAACGCACAGCTGCGGATGGCGCAGAACTTGAAGATACAGCGACAGGAGTGCCAACAGGGCCAACTCTTTGTAGCTTTTTAGGGGGTTCTGAGGAGACTGAGTCTTGTGGCTGCGTAGATGGCTTTTTGAGTATGCCCCGTTTTGCTGGCACGGTCGATGTCGAAGCAGTGGACGAGGACGAGGGCGGGGGACGCGTTTCGTGGGTGGACATGCTAGAGAAAGGAGTGCCAGAAATAGAATTTCGCACGGTGGTCGGGCTATCACCTATAGTCAGTACATGTTACCAACATTTAGCGCCGGCTGGCATATGTTTATATATTTATTGGCCCTAGCTGGCGCCAAGACGCTAGTAGGTTAGCGAGCGACACATAATTATTAGCTAATAGACTAATGATTTACCCCCAACTAGCTGCAAAAACATGTGCGTTTTTCAGTCATATAAAGTTGAAGATATCTATATAACCATTATTTAGTGCCATCTGTGTTGTGTCGCGGAATTGGGTTTGCGATGCATGTAGGTCGTCGAGAGGAGGCACATTCGACGATGTAACGTAGTTGTCCATAATTTTTTTAATTTCCGGGAGGCGTGGGTCACTAATAACTCGAAGTTTTACCGAGATTTCATCCATTTTGGGGTTGATTCAAACCCATATATACCCAGCGCCATGTCTAGTGCCAATGGTCCAAAACGCAAAGTACGGACAAATGGAATCCAAAAACCAAAAATCAGGATAGAGTAAGTCAAATTGGCCGTAATTTAGACTAAATTGCTAATTAAATTGGACTAGGAATGATCCAAGCCATCATCTTGCTGGCCCGTTTCTACCACAGACGTACGTGATGGTCACATTCTCTTCGTCCTCGTCCTCCTCACTCATCGTACGTCCTCCTAGTCCTCTTGGTTCTCCAACCCCAACAAGAGACTCTTCTCCTGCCCCGAAGCGTACAACTTTCCGCCATGTTTCGCCATGGCTTCGTTGGGCGGTCGTACCCAGTTCGTTCCATGACTTTCTTATTCCTGTACTTCCAACTAACCTTGACACCAGCCGCCTCTTTGTCCCTTTTGTTCATACCGCCCGTCCTCGCTACATTATGGCAGCTCATAGTGCAGCCATTTGCTCATGACCTTCCAAACCCATTTACCGCCTTCTTCCTGCTCTCGCACCGTGTAACAGAGTCAACATCGCAAGATCCTCGCTATGCCAAAGGTTACTGTGATCTTCTGTTTATAATGTACTATATCGTCTTCTGGTCCCTCATTCGTCAAATCGTTGCTGCCAACATCTCTAGACGAGTTGCCAGGCGGATCGGTCTTAAAAAGGAAGCTAAACTTGATAGGTTTGGAGAGCAGGGTTACGCCCTCGTCTACTTTGCCATTTTTGGCGCATGGGGTTATGTTCGTGATTCATTCCTCCCGTCTCCTTTCATTTCATATTCAGTTTATTCTAGCGCATTATGGGTCAGCTTCCAACTTGGTGGTACCAGACCGAGTACTTCTGGATTGGTTTGCCTATTTTTTACCTTCCTGTCATCGCCGACGTGGCTGAACCATCGCTTCAGACTACCCGCATTGGGACATGAAGCCAGAACTTAAGCGTTATTATCTCATGCAAGCTGCTTATTGGTCCCAGCAACTGATCGTTTTGGTCCTCGGACTTGAGAAACCTCGTAAGGATTACAAGGAACTGGTTGCCCACCATTTCGTAACTCTATGGCTTGTTGGGTCAGTTCAGACCATCGTCCCCGCCCTGGATTCTCATCGGCTTTTGCAGTTGGAGTTACTTCATCAATCTTACGCTAATAGGCAATGCCGTCTACATGAGCATGGATATTCCTGACACTTTCCTTGCCGTATGTAGTCCTCCAGTCAATTCCTTTGGCTTGTCCGCAACTCCCGTAACTTTCAGTTCTCGAAGCTATTGAACTATATCCAATGGGACAGGGCCAAAGTAGTCTCTTTTATCATCTTTTTCGGTATCTGGACGTAAGGACTACACCTTATTCTCGACTGCTAGAAGCACTCACCCATTAAAGTTACTTCCGCCATTACCTCAACCTCTGGATCTTATGGTCCGTGTGGAATCAATTTGATCACATCCCGTGAGTACAACGAATCATTATACATCAGCTCTCGATTTTATTATATTGCAGGCGTGGTGCTCGTCAATGGAGCTTCGAGAATGGAACTTATCTTCCACACTGGATGCAGTACCAAGTCTTTTTACCCATCCTTCTACTCCAATTCCTCAACTTATTCTGGTACTATTTGATGTTGCGCATTTTGGTGCGGTATGTATTTTTTTTTCTCAATTTGTCAGCATTGTCGTTCATCTGTAACACAGCGCCCTTACGACCAGTAAAGCTGGAGACGATCGATCCGACGACGAAGATGAAGGAGAGGAGGAAATTCAAAAGAAAAACTAATCGCCTTATAATGTCTTAATGATCTACTTATTGCGCACTAATGTGTTTCCTTCACATATTTGCCCAGTCACTTTCCTTCTACCGTTCCTGCTTTAGGAACTACTAGGTTCTGAGTCATGTAAGACAATCCCTCCTCGTCGGAGTAATCTGAATCCTCCTCCCATGGATGGAACTGGACCTTGATAGCCTTTTCTCCTGGACCCGTTCCCGTCCTATTAGGCCATCTCTTTTCTCTTTGAATGTCTACAGGGTCGCCTGAAGCCATCGTCTTTAAGGCTTCCAGTGTATACTAGAAGGGCATCAGTCATCCCATCCTCGGATCTACCAAATATTTGCGTACATAGGCGTCATTTCCGGCATTATGCAGGAATTGCGTGGGTATCTGTAGATGCTTGCATACACGGTCGAGACTGCGGCGATTGTTGGACGAATTACCCTCTAAAGCCGCGAACATGTCAGAAGTATCCGCGAGGAATATGCCGCTTGTCGGTGTGTTGTCCGGCAGTACATAATTGAATTCGTCGAGTGGTGCTTCTATGGCGTCTGATTTTAGGTATCTGCATTGAGAGTCAGTTTTACCACGCTGAGAGAAGTAATTATCCAAAAAGACTGACTTGACATCTTGTTTATTATCGTGAAACACGAGATATACTGTGCCTAGCGCCTTTAGGTCTTTGAACAGCGAATGGACCCTATTCTTTAATTCTGACCTCTTGATGATTTCGCTTTTGCCAAAGTTGTAATTCTGTGGTCATCAACTCAGGTGCTGGTAACACATTTTAGAGAAGAGCTCACGTATCGACAATCGGGGACGTATTTCCCGTTTCTATATCTTTGATACTCGTCAATAATCCAATGGCATGATTTGCGAACTTCTTCTTTGTCTTTCCAGTAGATGAGGTCCCAACCAAATTCGGTGATGACCTGGTGGTCATATTCCCATGCCTCGAAGTCCATTGCACACCAAACATCTTTGTGCTCATTCCACAGAGCTCGAACGCGCTCGAAGGTATGACGGAGAGTGGCCAGCGTGGGATTCGCACCCTTCAAACGCTTGTTGTTCTTGTCGATTTGCTATCAAATTATCAGTTGTAAGTATACGCTGACGGAGACGTTATCGATCTACCTTTATTGCAGTGCGCAAGGATTTCCAATCCGGGTACACGACACGAGCGACATATTTCAGCTCGGAAGTAGTGAGGAGGCAGTCCGAGTAAGGTAAAGGAATGAGGTCCTTCGTGAGCTTCATGGCGTGCAGCCAGTAGCGAATATACTCGACTTGAGCAGAGGAGAACAAAAGCCGTAACTCTCCGGTTGTGAATGTACCTTTGGGTGTGTTGACTTCGCTGTAAGTGCGATATAAGTAGAGCAGCATACCCATGAATAACTCGGCACCATTGACGCCCTCAATATGCAATGGGTGCTCAGGATGTACCAAAGCATCTTGAGCTGAAAGTTATGAGCAAGATCCGTGAGTTCTATTTCAGTGCACACACATAGTATAGCTTTGAGATGACGATCATCCTCCGGGTTTGGAAGGACTTTATTCCTGTCAGGGCGGTGAGTATGGATGCGAGCATTGGAGCTTGAAATCAGATGGAGGAAGATTTACCACTCAAACCGGATATCAGTGTAGCGGTAATAGCCTGTAACGATGGAAGCACCAGAGACCATGATCAAATGACTGAGCAAGTGCGATCTGATTGTCTGCGCGCAAAGTGTTTATGTGATTGGCGTGCATTCAAGTACGTGACACTCAGCTAAAGGAACGCGACGCGTCGATACTATAAATGGTAACCGTTGATGGTTATCCCACGGTTCTTTGCTGACTTGGGCTTCACCATTAAGCATCTCTCTATCATGGCCCGAACAGTGCAAAATATAGCCTCTACCTCCAAACGCCGCTCTCCAGATACAGAGTCTGATCCCCCGTCTCCACCCCCAAAGAAGAAGAAGACTGCTACCGCTCGCAAGAGCACCGGGGGCCACCCTCCCCGACAGGAACGAAGCAGAGACGGAGCTGAGCGTACGTCGCGTACATACACACGCGTTTTCTGCTCTGAACACCTCTTTCTTTGCATTTAGGCACCTCAACTGGCCAAAAGAAGCCCAGACGTTTCCGACCTGGTACTGTGGCTCTGAGGGAAATACGGAAATACCAGAGGAGTACCGACTTGTTGATACGCAAGCTTCCTTTCTCCCGTGTGGTATGTCATTCAACTTAAAGCGTCGCCTCGTGAAGTTCCTGATCCCCACTAATTAGGTCAGGGAGATAGCTCTGGATATGACGACAGAGTTGAACCAGTACGGGGAGGGCGGTCTTCGATGGCAAACATCTGCCATCCTCGCATTGCAAGAGGCTACAGAGGCATACTTGGTGCATCTATTTGAAGACGCGTATGTATCACCGTTCGCCGTAATCCTTCGCAACTCATGGTCCCTTAGCAATCTCTGCGCAATTCATGCCAAGCGGGTGACGCTCATGACCCGCGATATTCATCTGGCGCGTCGGATACGAGGCCATTGGGGTGGTCTCACTTGATTCTCTCCCTGCGTTGTTGCCCTTTCCTCCTGTTTTTACGCTCAGTAGTTTACTATGCAGTTGCTCAGGACTTCAGGCTGTATTAACATTACACGGTATAGTATCTTATAAACACATTGCGTCTGCTCAGATGGGCCTGTTCCCCCAAAGGATCCTTTCGGCGAGGCGTAACAAATCCCGGTATCCGTGCATAATGCACATGGTCTATGAGTGAGGAGTGGTTGCAAGGAATCTAAATAGGCGCAAGATTTATCAGGTAGTCTACTCTGTACCATCTTACTGGAAGAAGAAAAAGATGATCCATCAGTAATCATGATTTCGAGGTAAATGTGTGAGAAATAAGTCATATTAGATCAAGGGGAAATCACAGAAACCCTGGTACGCGTTCAGCGTTTGGGTAAGGGTTTCTCCAACCACTGTTTTTTTTCCTCCTATGAATTAAGAGAACGCGTACTTACATATCTGGGTCACTTGTGCTTGCCAGTGTTGACTGACGGAGAGGTATTGTTTTTGTCCATGGTCGTTGTTTTTGTTGTTTCTGGAGTAGTACTAATGGTCAAGCGTCTGCGTCTTCGAATATCCAGCCAATCCATGAACCAAGTTTGCACCAAACCAAACGCGGCCGATGTCACCCAATACAATGTTATGCTCTGAAATGCCGAGGTCAACAAAGAGCGGAGAAAATGGGACGTGCAACATACACCAGGGGTTACGGCGGCCACGATAATCCTCCCAACTGAGAGTATCCGTAAACTGGTCTTAATGATATTCCGTGGTTGAATAGCGACTTTGCCCTGCTCTTTCATGCGCCGAGCGTTTTCGTCTTCAATCTTTTGTACCCGTTCTCGCTCCGCTGCATTCATCACCCAATTGCTCGACTCGACATTTGCCATAGTCAATACACCTAATATGATTGGTAGTGTCATTGTCGGATCCGGATGCGCCAAGGTCGACAACGTCAAGAATGATTCTGAGTCGAAGGGAGTGGGGTCTACTGACATCCTCCCCAAAGCAACTGTCATTGCGACGAAAAATGGCAACTGAGACAGTGGTGGAATGATCATAGACGGAAGTGGTTGACACTTGTATTTCTTAAATAGCTCTTTGCGCTTTTGAGTGAGCTACAGGCCATGTCGTCAACAACTGGCCCATGAAATCAACAGTGGACGCACAATTTCTGCCGACATTTTGGCATGAGTCTTTCGAAGCTCGTCCTTGTCACCACGAATACCAGCTTTCTTCATTTCGTTGAGGACATGCTTATAAACTACTGGCTTCAATCGTTCCACTGCTGGAAGGGCCAGCTCCTCAGCCCTCCGAACGCGGTTTTTGCCCTGTCAAGGTGCATCAGTTATCAATTTTAATTGGATAGCAGATGGGTGTGTTATACCCATATAGAAATTGGCAGCAAAGCAAACCGAGACACGAGAGTGACAAGTATAATGGTTGTTGAGTAAGGGGGCAGCGAAGGAGGGAGAGGTAGAGCTATGGCCAAGTCGAGGAAGCCGTCACAAAGTTGTTGCATGAAATGCCTACGACATGGTGGGCGTTGTCGTACATGAGCCAAGGTTGGAACTCGGGCAAGGCGGTGCCGCAATGTGAGGGACCGCGAGACGAGCATCACCGGAATCCTGACACGCGAGAACTTCCTTATTCTGAATGTTTCCCACAATGTATCCCAATGTAAAATATGATATGAAAAAGGGGGCTCATAATATCCTATGTCTGCCTATGGAGATCGGAAGGGGATGTTGATTTACAGACGTGCATACGACATGGACATACGAATACTCAAAGCATCAACTACCTAGAACACTAGTTGATGGGGGTATTGGCCCTTCGACAGACCCCAGGTCGCCTGGAGATATTTAGCAAGGTTCTCGGTCTTCTTGATTGATAAAATGATGGGCTGGTCGACTGCCTTTTGGTCGGCAGCCTTAGATTCTGGGAATGCTTCCTTTGCCTTTGGCTTGTCGCCATCGAAAAATTCCTCCTCGGCTGAACGTGCACCCTTTACTGCAGCCTTGGCAAAGTAGGCGTCGTTGATTTTTTCATCAACCTGGTTTGCAAATAGATGAGAGCGGGTCCGCAAGCTCCGGAATGATGCTCACCTTGAGGTCCGGAACCTCAACTTTCGTGGAGGTGGCGATAACATATGCTTGATTAACACGGCGCAGTGGAACGCCATTCAGCTTATATGGTCCAGTCACCAACAATAATCCACTCTCCAGCTGCTTCAGAAAGACTACCCTCTTCCCTCTGAAACGCCCAGCCAGCAAGATCAAGACGGTTCCGGGGGTGATTGAAGGGCGGAGCTTGGCTGCCTTTGGGCTCTTTCGACTTTGTTTAGGTTGTCTAACATCGTCTGCGGGGTAGAAACGAGGCGCTTTTGAGGTAGGCACAAGACGCTTGCCCCCATTCTTCTCTCCACCAACTGTCTTCTCTACAACATCAGGTGTTGCTGGGGCAGCAGGCTTCTCTGATTTTTTGGGTCCCTTCCAGAGACCACGGCGCGCTGCCACTTGGGAGCGTGAGAGACGACCGATGCCGGGGACGAGTTCCTTGCTTCTGGCCATTTGTCTAGTGCACCCTTAGGTGTGATATAGGTGCAGTAGCGCGGCAGCTTACCTTGTTCTTGAGGTCGTTTTCGCCGATGCCGATATTACCTGGAGGTATGATTCATTCGGACCTGTGGCTGAGGAGCTACACAGTACTAGGACGGGTGTTGCCGAGCTCACGTGATTAAGGAGATAAGATAAGATCATGGATATCCTGATTACCTGATAAATCCTCAGTGCTGATGAATTATCGTTCCACTCACCAGCATGGTAGCCCATCCTCCCAAAGGTTACAACTCATCTACACTGCTTGATTTCCCACTAATCAGGATTATAGATGATTCCCCTATTGTCTGGTTTGATATCGACAATACACTCTACTCTGCCAGTTCGAGGATCTCGGATGCCATGGGCAAACGAATACATGGTGGGCCTCAAGTGCTTTGTGATTCACATCATATATGACTTTTTATCTGCAGAATACTTTCTGAACCTCGGTCTTAGCACCACTGAAGCTTCCGCCCTCCACTTGAAGTATTATACCGAATATGGCCTCGCGGTGCGCGGATTGACCCGCCATCATCAAATTGGTAACAAAAATACAATTGACATCAGTAATTCGGTCTATGATCTAAGGTCCTGTAGATCCTCTTGATTTCGACCGCAAGTGTGATGGGTCGCTGCCTCTTGAAGATATGATCGTCTATAGCCCAAAGCTTTGCAAACTCTTCGAGGACATAGATCGGTCGAAAGTCCGTGTTTGGGCACTCACGAATGCGTATAAACTAGTGCGTGTTAGATCTTGGATCGCTGAAGTCAACTCAATCGGACACAGCATGCTGAGCGCGTTCTTCGCATCCTTGGGCTTAGGGACCTGGTTGATGGGCTCGTTTACTGTAATTACAACGTCCCTAATTTCTCATGCAAACCCGAGCCAGAATATTACCAATCTGTTCGTCTGCCTTGCATATCTTGCATTATTGATAGAAATTGACCCCAAACAGGCCTTGAAACAAGCCGGCGTGACGGATCCAACAAAGTGCTATTTCGTAGATGACAGCCTCAAAAATGTGAAGGCTGCTGTGGCTCAGGGCTGGGGACATTGCGTACATTTCAATGAAGTTGGTTTGGAGATTATGGAAGGTGGAAGGCGGAAGGCTTTAATAGCCAATGGGAATGTGGCGCACACGGGTATTAAAGAGATTCATAACTTGGAAGAGCTCAGGGATGTGTGGCCAGAGATATTTACAGAGCGAAAGACCGCCCATAATTAGAGCTAATGTTGCTATTAAACACCCTATACACGGAGAATGAGTACGAAAGAGCGTAGATAGAAGGAATCCGATTGTGCTGTACCCCATTCAGAAGAGTGTTAATGATGCAACGAGAGAGGATTCAGTGACCTCCACCACGATACCGTCATAGCCGTGCACTACCAGGATTTTTTTTGATGAGGCAATATGATACGTACAAGAGTCCTAACTTACATTGTGTCAAGGAGCTAGGCAATGTCAAGTCGTCCTCATCATCTGTCCGGTCAAGGATCATGGACGCGGGTGGCTCGCGGGGACCCAGGAAGTGGCTTATTGTCTCAAACTAGACTTTGTGAATCTAGGCGCTTCGTCGCAACCAAATCCAAATGCTCACCCTCTCGTCGAAGCGCTTCCGGGGGGGCGTATCTGTGATCTATGACTTAGTAGATTGATGACAGGCATACTCTCGATGTTACCATCTTCATCGTCTTCAGGTACTCCTTCTATTTCCCACACACATCGTTTGTACCGTTGGAATAACGGAGAGCCGGGCTAAAGGGCGATAAGTGATATGAATTAGGTGAAATATTTATGGCACATACGATGTTCGTGTGCAACACAATTTTCCTGACTGTATGCGTTCGGCCGGACAGAAGAAAGTCTAGCCCATATTGGAAGTAATTGTAAAAATCTGGAGCGTGTCTTGAGATTCATGCAGAGTAGACTATCTACTATATACCCTTACATTCTGATTCTGATTCGTCCGCTGAGTTGATATGGGAGTGGATCGTCATTCTCTCGTCGTCCTTATAGTACACACGTAGGGGAGGGCCAAGATCCAGATTAAGGTCCTGTGCAGTCGTTTCGCCTAGCCGAATATGTATAGGAGGCTTTGATTTGGGATAAAATTGCAAGGTGACGCCTTGGTGAATCTTTTTTGACGGTTATAACGAGGTAATCATTGCTATATGATAACACGCCGCACCTTTACTACGGCGAGTGCCAAATCTCCATGCAGAACGGGACACTCTGCAACTTCGTCCAGAGCATCAAGACTCTTACCATCATTGTCCTTTTGCGAGATAAGGACACGCTTTACTTCTTGCATTTTATCCTCTGTGTGAGCACCCTTCAAAGCTTCACCGATCCCATCCTCTTCAAAACTAAACCATAGACCGGGATATCGTAGGTCTTCGCCTGGATAAGTTGGACCAAAGGTCCGACTAACGCCTACTCTGCGCAACACCTCGTCCATGGATGACAGAACGATTTCTTTGTACTGAAGTGACACAGGGGGAGTTGGGTCTCGAAGCTTTCTGAGACAGATGGTGTGTAGTCGCTGGTGGATGCCTGAGAACAACAGATCAATATGGGGCCGGATATGCACGATGACGGGAGTCGTGGCTGCAGCGTCAGGATCGTATTTGACATCGACATGAGGGAATATATGATGGCGACTGCGAATAATGTCCAGAATGGTCCATAGAGAAGAACCTGAATATTATCAACACGCGTGGTTACCAGGCAGTACCAGCACCATAAATGAGCACCAATGAGTTGTAAGATGCTATCAAGAGAATTCAGTACCAATTTCGAACATCCCAAGACCAGAGCCTGGTCGTATGTCGAGATCTAGGGCAGGAAGCATCGATATCGGAGTACAGTGAGAGAGAAGGAGCGAGTAGTAATCCAACAGTGTCAGTAGCACAATCGTTAGCCTATGCGCTTGCAGTGGCTCCGCTGAGCAGGATGGTACTCGTTGTAAGGGTCACGCGTTAGCAAGTGTTCACATGATACAATTTCTCGCGAACATACTTTTAGCCATGGATAGCAGGAAGAGATTGATATTAAAGGTACGCCAACTCCAGCACTTTCTTTCTGATCTCTCGACACAGAGCAACTAGGTCTTCCGAAAGTACAGCTACTCGCTTTCACCAGAAGTAATTGACTTCTTGGAAGCAATCCTCACAGAACACGAAATCGAAGATGCTGACGTAGAGTACAGCCTGGAAAGCTTGGCGAAGGAGTATAGCAAGCAAGAAGGTTATATCACATTACCCGTTCACCTCTCCACGCTTTTAACTCTCAAGTCGAGCAGATGCTGATATGAAGGTGTCCCTCGAAATACTTCAGCGCGTATATCAAGCGCTTCAGGACTCAGGACAAAGAGCAGAGTTGGAGAAGGAGATCCTGGACCCTGATAATCATCTATTTTTTATCGATGCATTTGAAATGCCGAGGTGGCATTGGTCACCCGAAAGAGGTACATTCGAGAGGTACGTGTCACTACGCTACTTTCTTTTATTTATCGCTCACCGGAGCAGAATTGGAGCTCCACTTACAGTATCTGGATCACCAGAATCGCGTGTAACTGCAATCCGTGATAGATTGGATATAATCAAACAATGCGTATTACGAAATGAGCATTTTACGCCTTCGACCTTACCATCTCGGGATCGCGAACGCCTTGTAACAGTACGTTATCCTTGACAAGTCGGTATGCACTCTCACCCAGAGTGGTGCAGTTAAGGTCCACGAAGCAATTGCTGGGGCGTCCTGGGGAGCGTTTTCTGTTGCTCGGCATGTTAACCCATAATCAAGAAGGGAAAGTATGTCTTGAGGACGCTGACGGAAGCGTGGTGCTTGACTTCTCAAAATTGGTATGCTCTGTATGTTCTACCATAGGAGTCGTTATACCAAGCGTGCTGCATCCAGGACGAGCCTGGCGACGGTCTCTTCACCGAGGGTTGCTTTGCCCTAGTCGAAGGAGAGTACACGAATGATGCAACGCTAGAGATAATTGCCGTAGGACAACCCCCATGCGAAACACGCGAAATTGCACGGTAAATATGATGGTAAAGCATCATTAATGTATCTAAACTACCACGCATTAGATCAATCTATGGACATATCGACTTCCTTGGGAAGGGATCAACTTCCCTCATGGAAGATGTAAGCCCTTCGAATTCATTGCACCGCAACTTCTGATATTTTGACGAAAGACCCAATGGGCAATTAGGGTGCAGAGTGAATTACCAGATTTACATTTCTTCTTCCTGTCCGATGTCTGGCTTGACCACCCCCGAACATTGCCCGGATTGCAAAGGCTGTTCGATAACTGCATCGAAAATAGTTTTATACCAAAGGTAATTGTGATGTGCGGCAACTTCACGACACATTCCCTTGCCCATGGCGACGGACGCGACCTGCAGCGTTATCAAGGTATATTGTTTTCGTGACAATCTAGTGTCGGCGTCTGCAGCTGATATCCCTGCTCATATCAGAAAATTTTGAATCGCTGGCCGACCTTATTCTCTCATACCCATTAATAACAAGGGGCACTCATTTTGTGTTCGTCCCAGGCCCATTGGACCTGACAGTCAATTCTATATTGCCTCGCATGCCTATCATGTCTTCATTCACAATGCGTCTAAAGGCTAAGATACCTAAAGTTCACTTTGCTTCAAATCCATGCCGCATCAAATTCTTCAATCAAGAGCTTGTCATCTTTCGTGAGGACATTATGTCGAGGATGTTACGAAATATTATCGGCGTCAAACCAAATGTTCACAGCGAAGATTTGAAGAGATATGTAAGTTTTCACTTACTTTCTGCAAGACGCTCTTTATGAGGGACCTGCAGCTCGTTCAGTCGATCCTTGACCAAAGCCATCTAAGCCCTCTCACGATCAATATTCAACCAGTACTACCAGATTATGATCACGTCATGAGGTTATACCCATTGCCAACGGCCGTGAGTGTCCATTCATCTTCAGGCGCTGATGTTTACCTGTACAGAGAAGATCATCATGGCAGACAGATACGACAGTTATAAAATAACATACACAGGGTGTCATGTCTTTAACCCTGGGAGATTCATCGGCAACTCATATACATTCTCTACGTATAAACCTGCTGAATCCAATTCAGAAGAATGGTGAGCACTGCATATTCTGACAGTTGCAATCTAATGTTCGGCGTTGTGACCAGTATTTTAGACATGACGGAGGAGTAGCTTATATAATACATGTGATGACTGGACTTGCTTGTCACCAACTTAACTACTCATTCACTTGCACCTATGTTCATCCACTGAACGCAGCTCGGTGTGCACCCTAAGTCCTCACTTAAACTGCACTAACTACACTACCTTTTCCTCTTTACTTTCTTCAATAAGAGCTCACAACACTGTAATTATACGTAAGTTGCTTTTGAAACATTTATAAGCTTCCACTTGACATGAGGACAGACCATGGCTATCACTTCCTTTCCTCCCATTTTACAAGCCCTTAGTATTCTATTCGTGAACGGTCATCAGCAATCTTTTTGGGCGTCGGCATTGCTTTGGATTGTTCGAATCGCTACTTGGTCTCTGTTGCTGAGGACCTACTTGTTTCCTTGGACAGTTGCTCTTCTGTCGAAGCACATTCGAATTCAAAGCTTAAGTTTTCGCTCAATTCGGGGATTTTACTTCTGTGGAGGCTCCCAGGTCCTGCGTATCGATCGAATTACCTATGCATGGCGCTCAAGACGACTCCAAATCAAGATCTACAACTTGAAGCTGCAATTACGACAAACTCAGGTCCAAGCATTACCTCGTCGCCACGTTCGAAATCTGACTCTGGCCGATTTTGCACCGTCACCAATGGCATACCGACTATGGTCCCTTGTCTACAACGGGGTCCTAATGTCGGAACATTTCCTGCGTCCACTGGCCCGCACCTGTGTCGTTGCGGCTCTCAGGGTACTCATCGGCCGGCTCCCAGCCATTGCTGAAGCCGTCGAGTTTGATTTACACGATTCATCTTTGGCTCCAGCAGATATGCCTGAAATGCGGTTGATAGCCAATACCATTCGCCTTCACACAGCTATTAACTATCTTAATGGTTATGCCCACGGCGCAGATGGCGCTCAAGTGCCACAACGGCTGACCTCAAGCTCTCCTGATGGAATGGCAGCTTGGAAAGATCGCCTGTCAGCTGGATTTCGACGTTCGTTGAACAGGGCATGGGGCGCAACTCAGGTAACTGTGGCTTTAACTCTGTCCATTGAGGGCTTAAATGGTGTCACGCCTGCTTGGGTGCCAACCGGTGAGGTCCAATGTATATTCATAAATGACCGTATTGACGTCTGAGGGTTAGACATGGCCGATACTGCAACTTTCTTTAGTATGCCAGCATCCACTGATTTCAGCGCGTCTGCTCGTTTCAACCCAAGGGAAGCAGACCTTTATGCACATAGCCTCACAGCTATCTTGAAGATCGGAGATTGCACTGTAGACCTCGACGGTTTACGTTCGCTCCTTCGTACCTTCAAAGCTACAAGCGCAAAAAACAGCGTTGCGCAGCTGCTAGAATTCGGCCGCTCTCACGTTCTTGCGGATATCGGAGATTCACGACAACTCTTTGCTTCCCCAACTTCCATCTCACCCTCTCCGGATTCTGAGCTCCCCCCTTCGGACAAAAAACATGGAAGTAACTTCCCGACTTCCCCATTATTAGATGCATTTTCGGTAAAGTTTCATAGATACTATGCATGAACTGTGTTCCTAACATGTCGTTCAGGCATCATTAGGCGTCTCCCGGAAAAAAATATCGTATGGTTGTTCTAGGCTGCGGGATGCAAAGAAAAACGTACGTCATGTCTTGAATTTCTTTGGTTGGTTATGCCTCACAAAATGGTCCAGGCTTTGCTGTCAGCCTTACAGTCATGCACCATCCAACTTTCGCGGATCACCATGCATGGTCACTTAGCCCAATCAGAGGTGATTCGTGGAGTCGTGGAGTCGGTTGCTTTTACTGCTTCCTTGAGTGATCCATCACGCAATTCTTTGCATCGCCGTTGGCTGGGTAAAAGCCACCATTGCGATCGTTTCGACTCCGATGTCTACGACGTACGGTTCTCGACGCAAGGTATAACGATAAAAATGGAAGAATGCGAGCCAGGCACAATCCCGATACCACTGTTTATCATGCGTCCATTGTCCTTGCAACTCCTACTATCCCAATGGCCTTCTCCATGGCTACCATCTGCACCCTTCCTTGCTGAGGACCCTAATGCGGCCTTACTGGTCATTGAAGGGAACATCGATGGAGTGCAATGCACGGAGAGCCTACGGCATCTGTCCCAAATCATCATGAGATTGCCCACGGAGAAAGATGCTTCGCATTTACAGCATCCTTTACGACATCGGATTCCAGTTCCGCGTATTATTGTCAACTTTCGATGTGGCCCGATGGCCGCACAACTCTTCCAGCATCAACCTGGCTCTCCAGCAGTTTCAGTACTTGAAGCAAGGATAGATGGTTTGATTTGCTGGGGAACTTCGCGCTTCGACAGTGCAAGATTTACGCTATCGGAAGAGATTAGCTCTGCATGGAAAATGAATTTCGAGTACGCATGTGTTCTCAGGCCACTTTTCGTCAGGTCTCGAGTTAAGAGCATATCAGAGTTGACATATCCCCACCTAATCACATCACCGGACCCTGCGTACATGGATGACCCAGCATTTCTATCTGTAGAAACCTTCGAAGTGATAGGGCATGGTTGTGGATCGGCAGAGCTCAGCGACGCGGGTAGTCTGCACCCATTACTCGACATTACCTCACTCATCCTCGATATTCATGGCTCCGCGGATGCCGCATGCATCGAGCTTTGGCATCCAGACGTCATCAATCAGCTGTCGCTGGCTATTGCTTCACTCAAATTCCCATCAAAAGCCGAAAAGGAAGACATTCCGACTGGCGTCACAATAGGTGGTTTATCAGTCGCCGTGACAGTGCCTCGCTTGGTTCTGTTCGTTACTTCTCCAGATCTTAATCCTGACGATGCAATGGAACTGTCAAGAGGCTTTGCGCTTCGTACTGGGCTTGCGATTCATTTCTCGGGCATCTGTCCACTCCATTCTGACAACCTTCAGCATCACGACCTCATAGCTCGTCTGCGCGAAGACCTTTATTTGCCTCCACTTCCAATATCGAACGCACTAGGTGCAGCTAAAGGGAGTAATGCACCTGAGGAATTGGGCTTCCTCCGAGTATCGCTCTTCGACCTAGTGGCTAGAAGTGCAGTGTCTACGAAGTTGTTTCCCGACGACCCTCTCATTGCCGAACGCGATGATCCACGATTCATCCAGCAAGAATTCCTCCGTATTCCCAACACCCGAATCGACATTTGGATGAATCGTCGTAATGGCATCCAGTCTCGTGAAATTGCATGCGTTGTCCCTTACATCCTGGCCACATTCAAGCTTTCCCATGTTTACAACAGTATGATAGCGACCAATACTTTACGTCGCCTCCAACCGTCTTCTCGTGATGCGCACTCTCCTAATCGTACCACAAGTCGCCCTCAAATCCAAGTGGATATCACCACCATACAAATTATGTGGCTGCTCCCCACAGAGAGATTGCTTTCGCGCGTTGATTCCATTGTGCTTAGTCAACTTAACAGCCAACCCCTCAAATTCAGCTGGTCACAATTTATCGTTGCTCTTCGTCGGCCAAAGCAGGTCAATCGCTGGGATTTGGAGCGCGGGGAAAAGTGGGTTGAGGTGCTAACCCTGCAAGGCAGCAAAGGCGCTGTTGATTTCAAAGCACATACAAAACACATCTCGATCGATCTTGATGCAGCACGGTTCCGCATTCCAATCGGGTTTATATTAGCGGATTTTATTCTGGATAGCAATATAACGTTCAAGGCTGTACGCCACCTCGTTCATACACTCAATGGAGGCATGCAGCGTCAACTTCCCGACCCGGAGGCAGAAGGTCCAAAAATTGTCCCCGCTATGACCTTCCAAATTGGCTGTCTTAGTTTCGAAGCGGCAGATGACCCACTGGAAAGCAGACTCAGCGTGATTTGGAGGACGGGATCCAGTGCAGTTTTGCAACGCATGGAAAGAGAAGAGGCCTTCATCGCTAAAGTTGCTGCTATCCAGAAGGCGGAACAGGCTGAATCCAACGAATTGCCTACCAACATACAACCAGAATCCGACTATAGCTTCACTGCGAAGCATACGGTCCCTATTGAAGACGCTCATAGAAGATTGCAGGATGTACATGCTTTGGATTATGCTCTCAGATTGCAGATACTCACTGACCGGTGTGCAAAAACTGAAGACGCCACGACTCGCAGACTTCGTACAAATTCTCGAAGCAGTGCCGCTATTCCTGATCTCGCACGCATTGAATCCTCGGAGCGTGTCGCACCCCTTTTTCGCATCCTCTTCAACAACTTGTATCTACACATAACCCAGCCTACATTCCCCTTGGAACACCTTCCTGAGTATATGTTCACTCAGGGTAATAGTCTTCCCAAAGACACTGAATTCTCTTTACTTATCCCAATGCACCTTGCTCTAACGGCTTCTTCCGTTCGAATAACATTGCGCGATTATCCGCTGCCACTGTTCTTTGTCCCGGCCCATCAAGATGCCGAACTACCCAGCATGCAGATTACAACAAACCTCGTGATTGCCGAAGAAATGGGGACCACACAGTCTGTTGAATGGTTCGACGTAACTGTACTTGATCAAGACGATGGTGTCCCAGGCGTGGCGCCTTTACATTTTTCAGTACCAAAGACCATATTACCGGTCAAAACGTACGCAGACCCGATACTACAAGTGACAACTGAAGGTGTTACAAGCTTTGCTTGGGGTGTCAGTTATGGGCCGGCAATGCAAGACATGATGCGGTTTGTGGAAACATTATCAAGCCCTCCGCGTGATCCCTCTCCGGTGCTTGGTTTTTGGGACAAGGTAGGTAGAGCTTAAGTCGTCAATGCTGAGTCTCATTGCCCATCTTAGATGAGGTTGGTCCTCCACGGATCCTTGCGAGCCTCCTTTATAGGAGAGGTCCGGCTCTACATGAAAGGTCAGTTCTGCCTCAACGATGATGAGTAAGTCCTGACCCACATTCTCTTTGCACGCAGGCTCCCGTGACCCATATTGCGTGGATGATATTGGTGCTGGCTTTGTATTTGCGTGGCAGGGACAGCCACAATTGTTGATCAACTGCGAAAACACGGCGCATGAATTCCTACAAGTTACAAGTGATTCCATGTATATTGCTATTCCTGAGTAGGTCGCGTTAATATTACCAGGTTTACTTGCTAACATGTCACCTCAGCTTGAAGTATGACCTAACCTCTAATTCACCCCAGAACATGACACGGTACACCTCGTTCAAGAAAGTTTGTGCCAAATTCAGAGGTGGCACTTGCTTTGGTATTGGCTTTGTCCCCGAGCGGTCATGCGACTCGGAGTGTGTCAGTTGCGATCGGGCACACGGTGAAAGGTGTAGAAAATTCACCTTTTTACCTCACTACACTGTCATACTTGAATTGAAAGACGAAGTTCCGGAGCTCAATGTACAGTCGTCCGCTTCGTTTCTTGCGCTTGGTGAATTTACATATCCTCCCAGGGCCCACAAGATTCCTACAGGGGATTTAGGTCTGAATACGTGCACTTGGCAGTGTCATTGACCTCATCAGTAAATCGGCGACGAACAAGCAATTTCCACTTGACTCCCAAGGCATTCACCCACTTTTGGTCCTGGTGGGCGCTATTTGATAGTACACTGTCTCTTCCTGTTCGTCAAGGGCCTTATTTCCCTGCCCGGCATGTGACTCCCAAGCTTGGCCGACACCTTGCCACAATAAAATATCGGATTGTGGTTCCTCAACTATTTGTTCTTCACGCATATATGGATGATGCAGGCGATAGTAAGTCCTTTCTCTCTACTGGAATGTCATTGTATTAAACTGCTACTAGCTTGGGGAGATGGAGTCACTCCTTGGGTAGGAGTCAAAGGATTGTTCGAAGACTTCCTGGTTGATATGCACCAACGGGAAGAAATTTCGATCGTTCCTGGTGCCACCCCAAATTCCACCAAGGTGGTGCGCCACAAGCCATTTTGTGCGGCTGAAGTCGTTCTGAAGGGCGCGGAAATTCGCACTGTACTCGCGTTATTCGAAGAACCTGGCAAATGCGATGTGCCCATCGCTACCGATGCTCAGCAAAGTAGTTATCGATCTCGCCCTGGTTTAGCTGTAACCGACCATTCGTCCACGTGGTATGATGCTGACGACTTTATTGAACTTGATTGGATGAACAAGGACCCTCCTACTTTGCACATACTGCCCCTTGCCAAATGTCCCTGGTTTACGTACTTTAAGAGGAGTGCTGGAAAAGCTGGCATCAAAGCCACACACAGCAGGTTTGGAAACGAGGAATCTCACGTATGCATACTGGGCCAAGAACTTCGTATGTGCTCGATTCTCGGTCTCTATGTGGCAAATATTAAACCTTCACATCTTCCCTAGCCGTCAACAAAATACAGATGTCGCTCGCGTCGGCAAGGCTACTTGAACTGGAGGAGAAAATTCGTGTGGGCCTGCGAGCTGGTAAAAACGAAGTGCGATCGCATTTTCTAAGAACCTGCTTACAGATAACTGAGCTTCTTATAGACTTGTCACGGAAAGCCCTTGCAAAGGATGGCTGACTTACTGAAGGAATACATCGGATATCTGGCCAATCCTAAGGCGGATTTACCTGGCGCATTTCAGTACCGGATGGCTTCTGAAATGTTTTCGCAACAAGAATGGGACGAATTTGAGCATGTCTACCAGGTACATTGTCCAAAAATCTTCATGGATAGTGCGATACGCGATGTGAGTGCCTCTTTTTGGGGGACTCCATAGTTACTCAGGAAACACTAGATTATGATCCGTTACTATTACTGCTCTCGCGAAAGGAAAGGCCTTGAGTATCACATGGCTGAGCGGTAAGCCTTTCACTTCGTTTGTATGTATCAGTCTAAGTCCTTGTAAAGAGCCGTGAAATTTATTCGGGATCAAGCAAATGTGCTACACAATTGGACAACATTGGATCGATACACCCAAGCTCCAAAGGAAGCTGCGGATATTGCGACTTCCACACTCCGCCGAATGTTTAAAGGAGAGTTTGGACGAGGTTCGAGTGATGTAAAAGTGGAGACCAATCCATCACCACCCATTGACAAGGCTGACCCTCTGAATGGATGGTCTGACGGAGTTTCTCTTTGCAAGGCCCACTGCTGCCTATTGCTCAAACCACAGATTGTGTTGCGCGCTGACTCGGAGGACGCCACTTGTGTCGTGGCCGCGATGCAATCCAAGCTTCAGACGTACATCATAATGGATAACGCCAATCTAAGTGATCCCGTCAGCGGTAAAATCATGTCCCGGTACGTTACTTTACGATTGGGCGGTGCCACATTTGACTGTATTTCCTCTAGAAATTATGCTTCTGTCTCTGGCTTACAGACATTTGCCCCGACCGGCCCCGACTGCCCTGCTAGTGGTGATGGTTGCCTCCCGTTGGAGGTGCTCATCGACTACCGTTGCGAAAGCAGTGACTTTGACCGTCTGGTACCCCAGACGGATGCGACTTTGCAATATGACAAGTTTAACCGTCTGCGCTTACGCAATACCACAACCACCACAAGGGCCTCTGTTTCCACGCCGGACTCAGGTCCTGACCATCTTGGTGCCCAAACGGTATCCTTCATTTTCATCTCATACCTCGGGCTAGAGCTTACACTATGTTAGGACTTAATTCGCGTCCATATTCCCCGATTCCAAGTTACTGCTGATGACGATCACTTCAAATCAATACAGCGCATTGTCACTCAGCTGCTGCTTTTTTCAGATGTCGCGCATAAAACCAGGCTTGACAAACTGCAGACACTTTATTTCACTTATGATTTCACCGATCTCGTATCTGCCGCCCAAGTCGTTGGTGATCTTCAGAGCAGACTCAGAGCTGCTATGGAGACCGAGAGAAATGCGCGCCTCCGACTTCATTACCAGCACCAGCACCATAGCCAGGACGGATTGGACTTGCTGAAGCTCAGGGCTCATATATATCTTCTGGCAGACAAATTAAGTCTGGTATTCGATGCAATCAAGATGGCACAAGATCAGAGCGGAGAAGATGCTAGTCAAAAATCGGCACTCCTTCTGCATGCCTCGTCCTCGGAAATATCTTGGCATATGTTAGACGACGAAGGCCCAGATTTGCTTGCAAAGCTCGTTGTGCAGAACACTCACTTCTTCTGGTTAAATCGGCAGGATAGCTCCACAGTGAACAACCTTGCGATTGGCGATTTGCAAGCTTTTGACGGCTCACGGCAAGCAGTGTGGACCGAAATACTCTCCAAACATAATGATACTACAAGTCATATCATGCATAAGGTGAGAGTGATGATAGCTCCTGCTATTGGCCGTGCTCACGGGACGTGCAGAAGAAATTGTTCCTTGTTGCAGATTGGGTGGTCTTGCCCCCCGTCAACGGGATCGCAATATATGAAACGTTCGAACTCGCTTTACACCCTCTGCGATTGCAAATTGATGCTAAAGTCGGTCAACGTATCATGGAGTATGTATGGCCAGCCCGACGTGACCGTCGTAGTATCGGCGAAGAAAACCAAGTCCCTAAGTTGGAGATACCTCCTTCAGCCGTAACACAATCCCGATCGGCATCCGGACGAGCTTCATTGGACTCACCAAGGGCTCTTCACGGACCTGACTATCCCTTGCACAGTATCCCAGGCTCCTTGGCTCCGCCAGCATTGCGCAGATTAGGAGTGTCCCGCTCATTCACTGATTTGCGAAGCGCTTCGGAAACCCCGCAACCCTTCCTGCATCGCAACCAGTCGACGGATATTCTTAGCGACTCAACTACACTGCAGGTATCAAATGGAAACGAAGGGCGTCTCAAGCAACGTACAAACCATAAAACAGGTGGGGCAGCAGAAATGAAGACACGGTCAACACAGAAAAGCTTTGTCCATGTACGCGTCGCTAGGTATGCTTTATGCGTTCTGCTCTTCTTCCAGAGACTCATCACGTTACAGCTTCAATCTCCTGCTGAGTATCGCGAAGGAAGGCTCGTTTGAATTTAGGGACGCAAGAATCAGAACGCGGGAGCTGGAATATAGAAACCAAACTTGGAGTGTATGTTTTTTTATAGCTCTTTTGATAACCGATGCCAACTCATCAACGTCTGCTAGTTTGAAGACCTTGTTAACCAATTCATTCCTTCCGACACGACCTGGCGAGGATGGGTCAAAATGGCATTCCATCAGCCACTTGTACCTGTGATTCCCGTTGCTCGAGAGCTCCTTACGAAAACAAAGTGGATCAAAGGTGGTGTTCAGCCTGAGGAAAGCAATTTCCTGCCCGCACCTCATGGTCATACTGGGGAAGGCAAAAGAGATGCCTCTGGCAGCAGCCGACAACGACCACGGAAAAACCGTGCCCTTAAGAGTCATCTGCTATCGGGCGCCGACGCTTCAGGTGTTCAGACGCCTTTACAAGAACCAGAAGCTGAGAGTGCTGAAAATGGCGATAGTAGTCCCGACTCCCTGCCTACAAAGCCTCACACGCGGGTGCTGAGTTTTTTCAAACGCTCGAATTCGCCTCGCATCGAAGCCTTATCACGCAGCGTGAGTTTTTGTGGAGCATCGTCAACGCCAGCTAATTTGTTCTTGTAGGCAACTACGACACTCCGACAATCTGTGGATCGTAGTCGATCCTCTCAACACCAACGCTCTTCATCACAAGGCAGAGGCTAGGTATTTTCGCTAAAGTTATAGAATTTATTATGACGTCATATATAGCTTTATAATACTAGTTACGTAGATGCATATTTCTATTTTTATCTGCCTTGTGCTCATTAAGGGTGTAAGTGAAAATGAGCCGCGAATCCTTGTCGACCTCTTCTTCCACTCAGATAGTGTGTGAGCATGCCCTCCATCAGAGTTAAAAGCCCGATGCTTTCCTCTCCTCAGGAGAATCTGGGCTCAACCGAAATCCCAGGCCACCTAGCGTCCATCTTCGCCGAACCAGACGGCAATTCTACGTCAGGAATGGTGACAGCTGAGCCTTCATTACAATCAGAGAAAGCTCCATCCGCCATGAGGTCAGAGTACTCGAGGACTCTTCCGGCTGTCCGTTCTCGCCTTGGGTCTGGTCGAATCCAAGCCTTATGCTCTCGACCTCCACTTATTACCGCTGACACCCAAGACTCCCAAGGATTCCTTACTGTACCTAGGATGAGCAGGGCTCGCCAGCCGACTCGAACTTCGACGTTAAGATCAGTCGTACTTTCAGTAATAGATCAGCGCGGGGCGTCCGGTATATTCGACGTTGTTCCCTCCCAGGTGAACGATCCTGAGCACCGGGATGCGATTGTTGACTACCTTGATGTTATAGGTAATGTTTCCTTTCCCAGTCAGCTTCTCATTTTCTGAACCAACTTGACTAGACCCTCATGTGGCAACCGTGGCAAGCCTCGCAAACGCTGCTAATGCACTCGTATTGTATACTATCATCAGTATATTGACTATGGAAGTTAGCTCACCACAACTCTAGCCCCCCTTTTGGTTTGCATTCCCGCAAACCAACGCTCATTTTGCCCACACTTCCAGATCAAGGAGGCGAAGGTGGTCGAAGCTCCATCTATCATCATGAAGATGCATTGGACCGTCATGTGGAAGACATCCTAGCGCGACCTTCCAAATTGAAGCGTACTCTACTTGGTGTGTGGTCGTTTGTCACAACCCGTACGTAGTTTCTCCTTGCACGTGTGAAAGTATCAAAAGTTCACGCCATATTCAGCGATGGGAGTAGGTTCCTGTGCCTATATGCGCGTCGCACGATCTGACCTGAACGTAGTTTATTGCTGCAGTTTATGGATTTCTTGTGGGTTCGTGAAAATGTTGATTTCGCATCACATTCAGTCCTGACATGTGAGTAAGTTTTTTGGGGTGCTGCCATCGTCATGTTCGTCGCGCGAATCATCGACCTACACGATCCAAATTTGCAAGGTTTTTGGGTCGAAGTAAGTTCCCAAATTGTCAATGGTGAGCGCGTCCCACTTTCCGCTTCTTTGATCTTACCATTAGTACAGGTTTATTCACGATGACTGGACTTGGCCTGATCCCATACAGGGTGCTAGACACTTACCGTAAGTATCCCATTTTCGTCAGAACGACTAGTTCTTTCATACCAAGGGCCCCAGGTGTATCTAAGATCTGGCGCTACAAGCAAAAGACCAAGAGGTTGCGCGCGAAAGCTGGTCTCCCACAATTATATGATGAAAATGACCTCCCGGATTCATCTTATGACCCAAACTATGTCCGCGCCTTAACTGAGGTCGAAGAAAGGGATTTACATAGGCGTAGGGACCATATTTCGTTGCCACTATTATTAAAACTCACTTTCTCTAGAACAAATGAAGTTCCAACATCATCAAACCTGGTATCGTCCTCACGGGACAGAAACCCACCGTGTAAGTAAATCCTTCACTAGATCAGCCACTTTTTCACGATTTCCAGGCTTTCCCTATAAAGTAAAGACCAGTGGTTCCAAGTTGCCATTGCAGTTTTGTTAACCTCGGTCCAGCACAGCACTCCTTATCTGCTTCTTAAACGATGGGAACTCCATCTTCCAGGTACGTACCAACAGTCCAGCACTGTAATCATTGTAGACCTGGTTATAGGTGCTTCTCTGTGGTGTGATGTGGGGCATGAACCGGTAACTCGGCTGTTGCTCTACAGATTACCCTGATTGTGACTGACAGCGATCGATAGGTTTGAACGACCCCCCTGGACAATAGGAACCTTGATTCCATGTAGCTTTTTGTGTGGGATACTCTCAGCAATATTCATTTGGCGGGGCGGCCAAAAGACAAAGCGTGTCAAAGAAGTCCAGGAAAAATTAAAAGCCGCTCTCGCAGCTGAGACGCTCCAAGACGAAGGCGTAGTCACTCGAGAGCCCGACAACCTCGGAGAGATAAGGAGGGAGAACACTCGATAATGATTCTTTGGCCAGCTTGCAAAATCATCGTCACCAAGGGGACCCTAGAAGCGAAAACCAAATCACATTCATTGGTTATACCCCCAAAAGTAACATAGCATATCATTCCTTTTTACAATGGGTTTCACGTATTCTATTCAGCGTCAAGCATTCGTAAAATCCTCTGTATAGGCCGCCCAACCCTCTTTCTGATACCTTTTTGCCTGGGCTCTAATAACTTCTGTCGGCTTTAGATCCTTTCCATAGATACCACGACCAACGATTATTATGTCACAGCCAGAGTCGCAGATAACCTCCCTCGGTGTTCTATATCGTTGGCCCATTGTATCCCCCTTCTCATCAAGGCTAACACCCGGCGTTAATACGAGAAAATCTTCATTCATATCACCGCCATCCATCCGGCGCTGAGCAATAAATCCAATGACAAAATCGCGGTGCTGACGGGCCATGTGCACTGCAGCTTCGGTATATGAATCTGTTGCAAGGCTGCCCTTCGTGCTCATCTCAGCAAGAAGTAAGAGACCCCGTCCTCGCGGCATTCCAACTGACGCAAGCCCTGTCACAATAGAAGGACCAGGAACGGGGTGTGCATTCGTGATATGAGCCCATTCTGCGATTTTGTAAACTCCACTGGAATATTGGAGAGCCACAGTGTTGCCTACAGCATCGATCAGCAATGCCCACCTGCGTCATGATAGTCTTTACCGATGTCCGCAAATTTCCTATCTTCAAATATCACGAAGTCATGCTTATGACTTAGTTCGATCAATGACGAGATGAGCGATCCATCAAAGTCCTCGATGATGTCTATATGCGTCTTGATGATTTATTAGATCTTGAGAGAAATGCTAACAGATAACATGAAGATGCCTTGATAAGACAGACGTAAGGCCCAACAGCATCAACGATGGCAAGGAAATTCTTGGACTTGGTGACATCGACGCTAACAGCGAGATTTGAATGTTTCCGCTCAATAGTTAGCAACAGTAGCTTTGCAGCAGGATTTACATGATTAGCAGCTCTCTGGGCGTAGGTTTGACGACGAGGAGGGGTCATTTTTGAGGGAAAGGGTTGTGTGACTCCCTCGATCAAATTAAGCGGTGACATAGAAATTTGAATTTGAATTTGAATTTATTTTATAACTCCTCCATGTCATCCTCTAAGGCTGATCTTGTCCGCGAGCGCGAAGAATTGGATCAGGACGCCGAACGATACTCAAAACGACCCAAGTTTGACACTGAAGATGGAAATCCTCAGAGTTTACTTCCTCCAAGTCATTCGTTGCTTGGAATTCCCCTGCCTCAGATTAAGGATGCAGAAGTCACATTTCGGGAAACAGACGTTGGGATTTCCGAGTACGTTTCTTCCGGAATCGGAAAGATTGATGGTATCATCAAGCAAAGGTGGGTAGCAGTCAATGTAATGCTGTGATCCATTTCTCAAACTATTAGCTAGGTTCACGGACTTTTTGGTTTTTGAAATTGATCAAGACAGTCATGTCATCCATTTGAAGGATATAAACAAACCTGAATCACGAGATAAGCGCGAACTCACTGGGACAACTGAAGAGGAGTCACTACACCGTGGCGAGGGTGTCACCTCTGCTGATACTCAACAGTCTTCTGAATTCTCGAGCGCCCCTGCTGCTGTGCCACAACCTACCGATGACGAACCATGGCCCAATTACTTCACTGAGAAGTTATCACAATACCTTTCCTCAAAAGTGATAGAGCAATTGCGTCAGATGTACCTCGAAGGGCCGAACCCCCCTCGCGTGAGCGACAGTGGTTGGGCAGGTCGAACTTCGACGACAGAAGGTGCAACCACGTTATCGGATGGCTTGACAGTCATTGCGGAGCCAGAACAAGCACCGCAGCAACCATCAGGTAAACGAGGCAGGGGTCGAGGGGGTCGAGGGGGTCAAGGAGCAAGAGGCGGTGGACGTGAAGATACCAGAAAGGTTTTGACAGAGGTTGGTCGTGCATTTGAATCTTTGTCCATCTGGCTTAGTGTCCTTGCATAGCCCATAGATTCCAAGGAAACCCGTACGGCGCTTCACAAGGTTATCAGGGAACTCTTTGGGGGAAAGCTGGATAGTGAAACTGATACACTTAGTGCACCCTCTGATGATGGCTCTCGTATAACCATTAAGTGGATTAAGCAGGGCGGCAGGGGTGGGCGCAGTTCACAAACAGGTGTGTAGATCGCATCAAAATATCTCGCTTGTTCTCAGACTTTGCGGTAGGGCGAGGAAATTTCCCCCCTTACATCCACTTTACCTTACAGAAGACGAACCGAGACACTCAAGATGCCCTTGGCCATCTGGCTCGTACTTTGCACGTCAATGTCAAGGATTTGTCTGTTGCTGGGACCAAGGACAAACGAGGTGTCACCATACAACGAGTTTCCTTGAGGCGCAATGGGAAAACAGTGGAGGATGTTTGGAAACTGGCCAACGGTCTAAGTGGACGGAAATCCCAACAGGAGGCAGTAACTCAACGAGGTGAGCGGGGAATCAGAGTGGCGGACTTAGTGTACAGAAAAGCCAGTCTGGAACTGGGCATGTTGAAGGGAAATGCATTTGTGATAACATTGCGGTAGGCTTGTGATTACCAGCCATGTTTCTTCTGACCAAGATTAGCTAGAAATGTCAAGGTTGACTCCCAGGAAACCGTGGATGCTGCCATGAACTCGATCAAGCACAAAGGCTTCATCAATTACTATGGTACTTCTTCGTTCATCTTTCATATTGTGCTAGAGCTGATTTCCTACATGAATCAAGGAATGCAAAGATTCGGGACAGCCTCCGTACCCACTCACGCTATTGGCTTGGCAATATTGAAGTCCGATTGGCACAGGGCTATAGAATTGATACTGCAAAAGCGACCTGGAGAACACCCCGAGGTTGAAGCAGCGAGAGACGCCTGGCTAACGGACCGAGATTTGGACAAGGCTTTGGAGCTGATGCCCAAGCGAGTGGTCGCTGAACGGTGCATCCTTGAGAGTTATAAGAAGCAGAATGGTGATACGCGCAATGCCATGGGTACTTTATCGACGGTCCGTGGTATCAGGAGAGAGCATGAATTGACGGCTTAACCAAATGATGCAGATTCCTCGAAACCTTCGACTAATGTATGTGCATGCGTACCAATCGTATGTATGGAATGCAATAGTATCACAACGCATTCGCAAATACGGAGCTGAGAAGCCCGTTGTTGGAGATCTCGTCGTCGAAGCACGCACTTCATCCGCAGATAAGGAGGCAGACGTCGACATGGATGGTGCTGGTAATGATAGCGACGAAGGTAAAGCTTCATTTATTGATTAGGCTGAGGCATGGGCTCAACGGTTGTTAACAGAGGAAGCAGCGAAAACGAACAAAAAGTCAAGAAAGCCGTGGATCCCACCACGGATTAAAACACTCACAGAGGAAGAGCTTGACAAGTATAGTATCTTCGATGTGGTGATGCCATTGCCAGGAACGGATGTTGCATATCCAGGAGGTGAACTAGGGTCTCGTTATCAAGAATTTTTAACCATGGATGGTCTGGACCCAAACAACTTTGTTCGAAAGCAAAAGTAAGGCCATCCCATGAAGCCTCGAATGTCCCTGATGTTGAACTTACACAGGGAGTATACGCTGCATGGATCCTACCGTGCAATTAAGCATTTACCGAAGTCGCTGTCCTGGTCTATTTTACGGTATACGGACCCAGATGTGGCTTTAGCACAGGCAGATGAAGACAAATTACTTGGATTTGACCCCCCTAAAACTTCAGAGGATGGTAAATTTTTGGCGCTGCAGATACAAATATCTCTAGGAACAGCGTCATACGCCACTATGGCCCTACGTGAGGTCACCAAGGCAGAGACAAGTTCACATTTCCAAACAGCCTTAACGCAAGCAGCTGAGGATCAGCAATTTCGTGGGTCTGGGACGGAGTAGATTATATAGTGTTGTACCCGACCATGTGATTTTTGAATACACGTGGTTATGATCACATACCCATTCCCTTCAACGTGGTCCTCCAATGGCGGGCGTAGAAACTGTTGTCTTTCTGTCTCTCCTACTTGATCTCTTTGCATTTACTATTCCTCTTCCTCTCTTTCCTCGTCTCATTGAGTGGTTCACTGTCGTAAGTCCGTCGTCGTCAATGGCGATCTCCTCCACTCACCTAGTTGTTCCGTCCAGCGAGAATCCTCCAATCCAACTGGCGTCCTCGCTCGCACTCTTTACTTCGTATCATCCATTCGCAGCTTGTTCTATCAGCATAATCACCATTCCCAACGATGGGATGTAGTTCTGTTAGGTGTGTCATCAGCTCTTAGTGCATGTGACGATCTTTAAAATTCTCTACCAGGTGGTCTTATGGGCTCTGTCTTTTCGTACGTCTCGACGCTATTGTAAATTTCAATAGCTCACAAATCTATCAGGACCCTGCAATTCCTTGTCTCCCCCAAAATTGGTTCATTGTCTGATAAGTATGGGCGAAAGCCCATTCTACTCTTAACAATGATAGGAAACATGTTATCTGCTCTGGTGTAAGTGCCACATGGCCTTCATATTATCACTACTGAGGACCCCTTTACAGGTGGGTGAAATCCACTACCTTCTCTGCGTACATGCTGTCGAGGGTGATTGGCGGGTTAAGTGAAGGAAACGTTCAACTGGCCATGTATGTGTCCACGTTCTTGGAATCTCTATTCGCTTGACATCGTTTGTGCCAGTGCCATCTTATCCGACGTGACAACACCGGACAAGAGGTCTCAGGCTCTTGCTCATGTGGGCATTGCATTCGCAATGTGCTTCTGCATTGGGCCACCTATCGGAGCGTATTTTGCTTCTCGCCCACTTCCACCATCAGTGTCTCGATGGGGAATTGAGCTCAACATTTATGCTGTTCCCGCAATGTTGACGCTGGTGCTGTTGATAGTGGAAACAGTATTCCTGCTTGTCGCATTACCCGAAACCCGGGGTAAGAAATTGCAGCATAATAAAACTACCACGGACGCCCATCAAAACGGTGCGCGTCGCCCGCATCATGGTAGTAATCTTGGCACCGCCAGTAAATCCAGCAGCGTGTCACCACAACGCAGAGCCGAGTCCAGAATCGAATTCCTGAAGACCCTTCGACGCGTTCATTTCCTATTTCTGGCGCTCTTTTCCGGTGTAGAATTTACGCTCACTTTCTTGACATTTGATAGTAAGTGTTGAAGCTCATTTCAATACGGTATCGCTCAATTAATCGCCATCAGTCTTCGACTGGAATAATAGGCAGAATGGCACACTCATCGGCTCCATAGGCGTTGTCAGTGCACTCCTCCAGGGAGGCTATGTTCGTCGAGCTATTTCAAAGGTGGGGGAAGGCAGTATGGCCAAGCGAGGCGTCTCCAGCTGTGCGGTTGCGCTGGGCCTTCTCGCATTGCTTCCCATGTACGTTGGTCCATCGCCCACAGTCGCATTGAGACTCCTGCAAGCTGCCGCTGTCTGCATGGCATTCACGAGCGCCACTGTAGTTAATTCATTAACTGCATTGGCATCTTTGCAATGCGATGAGAGTAGCTTCGATGCCGATAGTGGAAAGGCGATCGACGGGCATCCAGAGCTGGTGAAGGGGAAAGCACTAGGTAGATTCCGCTCATCTGGGCAACTGGGGCGAGCCATTGGACCACTCCTAGGTAAGAGATATCTGTTATTCGTATAATAATGACTAATTTGCATGGCTTTCTCATTATACACTAGCCTGTGCATCATATTGGACTTTTGGGCCAGCGATCACTTATGGTGTATCGGCTGTCGCCATGATGGCTTTGTCAGCGCACATGAGCAGGACTCCAATAAAATATCATCAGCAATAGTGTATCAGGATACCACTATCTCCGAGATGATTAGCCACTGTTCCGAAGCATTTATTCTGTTACTAGTAGGCCAGCCAAGTAATAACAATGGAATTTTATTTACAAGAGCACCAGAGCATATTGATAGTCCCCAAGAACCGCAGCGAGCAGCCCCAAGCTCAGCAAAGGTCTCTGATGAGGCACATCCTGTGGTATATCAGGAATGTAATAATAATGGTCTTTTGGTATGATAGAGGGAGGTAATAGACGCCTACGTTGTTAGCAGGGTATTCACTGGAGTATTTACTGGACAAATGAAGAGATTGAAGGGATTGCCCAGAGGCGGCCGACCGTGCTGGGTCATGGGGAGTTTGCCGCACTGCTCGAACCCATCATATGGTCTTGCGGTCGTGATTTTTCTGGTGGGACCCGAGTAGGCTGGGAATACAGTGGTGGGGGTGGCGAGTAGGAGTGATGGGGAGCAGCATCAAGTTCGATATCTTGTGGCTGCGTGAAGATGGCGGGAAGGAAGAACAAGACGCCACGCTGTCTCCTCGATCGCGAAGATCGAGGCGAATCGTTCATAGGACTTGTAATCGAGTGAATGCGCGAACGAACTCTCCTCAACACATCCATAGCGGGGTTGGAGGTCGAAGCAACAAAACCATCAGAACTGCGCGCATCCAATGGTAGCTGTAGTATGGGCAATCCTTCATCGATAGGAGAAGTTGGGCGAGAATCCGTAACAGGGGACCGTAAAGGTGTAGACGTTCCTGATGAAGACCACCCAAAGTGCAAATGCCACCTCCCGTATCGTTGCGACAAGCGTGGAAGGAGTACGTCATAAGCACCAATGCGCCTGAAGGGATATTTGCGCTGCCTGCTACGAAGCCTATTTATCCCAATGACGAGTAAGATCAACCCAACCACCATCAAACCTTTCCCCCAAGTTCCCAGGAATGAGATAAAGGCAGCGTCATCAGCGTGCCAGCTGCTCCCATAGTAATGAGAGAAGAACGAATTCGGCGCCTCGCCTTCCTTGGCATTCTTTCCATACAATGATTTGGGCAGGATCCGGATGTCACTCCCAGGGTGGGACGTATATAGGCCATACTGGATGGACAAGAACATAGGACCGGTCGTAAACATGACCGTTGGATAATTGAGGATCCATGAGTGATCGAACGTGATGAGATTGTGGATAGCTTGTGTCCAATAAGGATGACGTGGCTCCGCAACCAACAAGTCATTGGATACTCCTACAGGGATGGTTTTTGGAAGGATGAGCGGATAAGTGAGAAGTGGATCCATGGGCTTCCTGCAGCCAATATCCAAGTCTATGTAGACACCACCAAAATGATGGAGGACGAAATAGCGAATAACGTCAGCTCGCTGGATGGGATATGGGTAGTCATCGAAGGTGTCGAGGAACCATGGATAGTGCGTAGCTACGAATTCTCGCGAACTTGCGTCTGTCCACAGCATGTACTCGCTAAAAAGAAAATGAGATACATGTGATGCTTGGAACAGTTCGACATACTAGTCCGGCATCATATCTCGACATGCCTGAGAAACCTCCTTCCATTGAGGGGGAAGAGTCTCTGATTTCCAGGTTTGATGGATGATCCTCGGCACACGCTCAACTTTTCCATGTTCTGAAGCAACCCATCTGGTTGTGTTGTCAAGAACGGGGATCTCTTCCTCAGTGAGGTATGCAGCAGGGTCGATGGCCAGATAATATGTTATGGACGAGAGAACGACGACGGTGCCTATTAAAACAAGAGCCAAGAGCCATAAAAACACGGAAAATGTGCGGAGACGACTCATGGAGAAGGAGAAGAGATGAAGCAAGGGGTGTGGTTGCAAATCTGGATTTGGAAGGATGACCAAAATTCAATAATATAAACCAATGTCACAGCCCCGTTTCCTTTTATGGCGTTCAGCCACCCCCGCAGCATGCCAATATCTTGGCCGTCTCATGTCCCTGTTGGCCGCATCTGTTTCGCAAAAATACCCTCCAAATGCTGCCCTACTATCCCGAGGGATTCCACTGTGCTACCGTCCCGCCATTCAGTTCCTATTCGTTGTAGGGCCTCTAAACACACATTCCAGTCCCGCCGTGACCAATCCTGCCCACGTCGCGCTCCGGCACGGGAATACGGTTTGCTAAGGAAGATTTCCAACCTCGGATTCGTCGCCGGTATCGGCTTCTCGTGGCACAAATAAAGTATGCAATCTCCGCTTTCCCATTCAGTCAAGTGTTTGCGACCAAGGCGTTGCTGCCACTCTGGGGCATATCTCGATACAGCAACTCCGCCTGCATGCAGTCGATCGCCACCCACACGCCCGACGAGGTCAACAAGTAATGGAGTAAAGTGGTCGATAACTTGGACGTGGAACAAATCCAAAGCATGGCTTGGTAGTAGAAGTTCTTCAGCCGCGCCATCGTCGTCAACGTGCATGTCGTCATCACTGATGGTCCGTTTGTGCGCAGCATTGTTTCCTGCCGCAGCGACACCGTGTGGGTTCTTATAGCTGACTCGATAGGTTCCGAACTGTTTCAGATCCACAAACTCTCCGTACAGTGCACGTGCAATCTCCTGACTGCTCCATTCCGAGGTGGGGGTTATGGATGGAACACCTGGATAGCGTCAGCTTAGTAAAAAAAAGTAACAACAAAGTACATACCTGCCGTGTCTGCCTCAAAACATAAATTGTTGTCGGCACTACAAAGATATGTTAGCTGCTGCCTTCCGAAATACTTGCAGCAATCCATGATCAGTCCATCGTTGACTCGTCCTGTAGAGTACTGTGATACACTCGGTTGAATTGCAACCCAACATTGCTTTTGACACTCAGACGTACTTCATCGGCTGTTCGAATTTTCCAGTTGCCAGTTGCTTTGCATGTGTGGTCGTTAGCCTGGCCTTTTACAGATCTCCTTTCCTTAACCTTTTTCAAAAGCCAAGCTGAAGCCCGCCTTGCTGTCCATCCTAGATCATCCTGTTTTCGAGTCTTTTGCCTAACAATGTTCCACAGAGGGTATTAATTCGCGACTCACGCGATGTTTGAGGCTCAACTCACCTGTCGAGTTCGTAGATCACGATACCAGGAATCACGATAACGATAGGCAGGGCTATCCGTTCTATATCCTCAACAAATTGTGTGATAGCCTCGAACTGGTGCAAGAGAATGTTCGTGTCCAAGACCACGAAGAAAGAGCTCTCTGACAATGGCGCCTGTAAACCTAGGATGAGGTGGTGATGAAATCAGGTTGATAGAAGCCTCTGCCCACTTTCATCTCAATGTCTTGGTTGGCGAGTTCATCAATCCGCTGCAAAGTTGCTCGAAAAAAAGTGTCATGGCCAACGTCATCCGCTGGAGTCCCATTCTCATCAACGATGGCGGACCATCATAACGTATTGCTCACCAAATCCGAATACTTGTTCATCGCTTGTACTGCCAGGTTGAATAGATGATGGGGCAAAGGCCCCTGCGTGGAACATGGTGTCGTAGACTGAAGTACAACTAATTGATTGGCTAGCTCACACCGGGAATGGAAACAACTTGTATGATAGTATTGCAGTGATCCCTCTAGAGTTAACAAAATACAAATGCTGCGGCTAATAAAGTATTAGTGATGCGATGTAATCTCCATAGTCCGAATCATATTAGCGTGAAGGCATATCTCGGATATGCTCGTATATGATCATGTTGTGAGTGCAAGTTTTTTCAAAGGCGGCGTACTGCCTGGCTCGCTAACAGTTGGTTCCTGCAGCTCAATCTTACGCTTGGTTCCTGCATGCTTGGAATCTGAAGCAGGCGACAATGTTGGCGGTTTTGTTGTGCTGTGTCTTAGTGATACAGGTGGCGGTGTTGCACGTTGCACATATACTTCTGGTGTTCCGGAACGACTGCGGTTGTTTCCGACTTCTGTTCGCAGACGTGCAGCCAGGTTGGTTGCTGATGCAGAGGCTTCGGCATGACAAGTAGCATGGTAAACCTGGTATGGACTTCTCTAAGTCAACTTGTCAACGTAAGTGCTGAGCAAACCCACCTTCTCGTCCTTTCGTACCGCGTTCTTCCATACCCATTCTTCTTCTTCTTCCAGGAATTCTGACTTCAAAACTTCCTTGCAGATGGGACACGGAATCTGTCTTGCCTCGTCACCAGGCGGAACAATAACATATTGTGCACGGAGCTCGGCGTCACGCTTGGCCATGTCAACTACAGCTCTGGCATTCACAGCTGGATTACCATCCGCTCTACCCTTCCCTTTCACATCAGGCGTGGCATTATGTACCCAATCCTATAAAGCTAATGAGTAACGTCCAGGGACACAAGGAAAGCAAAACACATACCCCGACTAGCGTAAACCAACTGCGGCTGTGCCCACGGCCAGTGTTCTGACTGGCCTTACGGTTCTGTCTAAAGTGCATGTCTAAATGATCATCCATGTCCTGTTTCCCCAGCTCCGAGCCAGCAAAGCGAATGCCGCACTGCTTGCATTGCAATGATTGGTCATCCTGTAGTAGCTCTCGAATTGGTGATCGTTGCCTACCGTACAATAAGTCAGAAGATATGTTGATAATAAAAAGAAATAGTTCGTACTTTAATATATCCACGCTATTGAGCGCTATTTGGTAAGACAATACCTTCTGACGATACGACCTTGATGCTTCCCTCTGAGAGTCCGTTGTTGCCGCGACTACCTTGATGTCACCCTTTGATGATGCACCGCCATTTTGGGGTGTCCCCGAAGCAGATACAACTCCCGCCTTTATTAACGTGGATAGTAAATCGCTAATATTATCTGGTGCGTTTGATGGACCTGCAACCGGAGGTGCAGCTGGAGCCTGTGGGGTATCATTGCTTACGTGACCGACAGCTAATTGTTGAGACGATGAGTACGCGGGTCCTTGTGCATTGGAATATGCCTGCTGCGAGGCGTTGTTGGGATATGGAGCTTGGGTCCAATGCATCGGAGGCACTGAGGGAGCTGTAGTGACAGGTGGTTGCAATTGAGTGGGTGCTGATGGATTGCGAACTAATGCTCGTAGCTGGTTGAGGATTTGTTCCAGTTCTGCCGGAGAAACGCCAGCTTCAACGTGTGGCCGCAACTGAGATGCATTCAGACAAGGGCTTAAGATCGATTTATGAGAAATACTTACTTGCTGAAGAATTGCGACATGTTTTTGCGCAAGGGTATCGTAAGGGTTATTCTGGAGGGCGCGTTCCTTCTGATTCAGGGTAAATTCTAGCTCACTAAGTACCTGGGCCTTAGTAATTTGTCCGACGCCACTGTGGAACGAATTCTACGAACATAAGAACAGGTGAGATAATCAGCACTACGCGGACTCACATTGTATTGAACATTTGGATCTCCCCACACCCCACGCTCAATAGCGACTTGAGTGGGAACACCGAATAGTTCCTTACCCGTGGGGGAACCGGTGCGCCAAGTGAGAAGCATTTCCTCCATCTTACTACGTGTCTGCTCATCGACTTCACGATAAGTATCCAGGAATAAGTTGATCACTATTGGGGTAAATTGACGGGCGTAAGGTTCGAACACGTTCTTGGAAATAGCGTCGAGAAGATAGAACGGTGGTAATTTCATCCAGGGTGGAACCTAATCGGGAAAGAAGCCAAGATAGGCGATGAGTCAGCAATCCGCGGAACAGTTTCGTAAGCAAGACGGGAAGCAAGAACAAAGCTGGCCAAGTCACGATAGTTTATAGTGGCCTTCTCAGTTGGTTTTTTGTGCTAATGTAACGAAAACTATTCTAGGAAAATACATGATCTGCACAGCAACCAAGTAGCATCTGACCAGCCGTCTTGTCCTTTATCCCAGTGCGACCGTGATACCAATCCGCATAAAATAATACAATGGCGTCATTGAAGCAGGACTCACCCGTCGAATATGTGATTCCAGGCATTGCGCCACAATTTCAGCGAAACGTGAGTAATATTGTGCTAGCATGGAGAGACTCTGGATTATAGGGCGCGAATTTACCGTCAGGCTTTGCAGGCGAGCTGCGTAATCCCTACGGAAAACCATGGGATCATGAATGACAGGTGGCGGTGGGGCTGCCATCGGCTGTGGTGGCTGTTGGTAGCCATAAGGATAAGCAGCTTGAGATGGTTGGAATTGAGATGCAGGATATGATGGGTGCCCGAGATAGTTTTGCTGATATAGCGACATGGCGCTACGACTCTTCTGGATGGAGGAAGATGACTGCTGTGCAGGAAAATCTCACTGAGAACAATTCAAGATCACAGTCAATCGCCTGGCGGTAGTTGAGACTACTAAAGAGTAAGAACGGAAGGCTTCCTGGGCGTGCAAATTGCAAGGTCACACACAACCCGCCTAAGACAAGGAGGTGCCGTATTGATGATGGTGGTCAAGAAGAACAAGGAAGTCGGACGAATCCGACGTCATTATGCTCAGTTTGAAACTCCGACGAGACTGACCGACTCCTTATTACGAGTAATGACTGTAGTGACTAGCCAATGCGATGACTCCATGCAATAATACTTATTCAGTTAATGATCTAAGGTTCCGCACAGCGCAGTTGTTGAAACCATTGCTGATTACACTGAAGCTGCGGCACGGTGGAAGGTGTTACATGTCTACCACCTAATTCTGGAATAGCTCGGCTTAGTCAGCTACGCTCAAGTCCATCTCAACAAACTCAACGTGAGACCCTCTAGTAGCTATCATCCAAGGTATGTAACGTCTCTCGTCAAGTATTCCCCGCCGATGCACACTCGATGCTATTGGAACTCTTGCTCTGTGCTTTATACCGGATTTCTGTGATGAAATTCGGTGGATGTCGTGTTGTCGTGTAGGATGACTTGAGTTGATTTGTGATGTCCCAACAGATGCGGGACGTCCTCAAGACAGAAGAACTCGATATCCCCCAAGGGGTTGAAGTCTCCATTAAATCTCGTCTTATCTCCGTCACTGGCCCCCGTGGAACCCTTACAAAGAACGTACGACATGTCGACATGGACATCCGGCTTATAAAAGGAAAGACCAATCAGGTCACTTTGGCGGTCTGGCAAGGAGGAAGAAAACATGTTGCTTGCCTGAGAACAATCCGCAGCCTGATTAACAACATGGTCACTGGTGTTACGAAGGTACAATTTTCGACGTTTTCGTGCTGGCACTTGTCAACTGGGTGAAATAGGGCTTCCAATACAAAATGCGTGCTGTTTACGCACATTTCCCCATCAATTGCATCATTCAAGACTCTGGACGTGCGGTGGAAATTCGTAATTTCTTGGGAGAAAAGGTCCGTCACAGTCTTTACTACCTGACTTGACATTTATTGCTGTTCGTAGACCGTCCGACACGTAGACATGCTGGACGGCGTTGTTATCTCGGAATCCAAGGCGCAGAAGGATGAGTTAATCCTCGAGGGTAACGACATCGACAACGTCTCACAATCTGGTAGGTGTCTCCCAGACCCTCATTTCAAGCCACTGAGCCACTTCGTAGCCGCATCCATCCAAGGCATCTGCCGCGTACGAAACAAGGATATCCGTAAATTCTTGGACGGTATCTATGTATCAGATCGGGGAACAATTCTGACCGATAATTGAGGGCTGTACTACTGCAATTGTGTACATTCTTTTTCCGTGACATCATACCATCGCATCCCATTCCTCTGATACACGTTGCCCAAGTGATGAGTGCAAGATCGCAAATGGATCGTATGATTCCGGTAGAGTGCAAAAAGATTTTATGGTACAAACGGAATTTTAGTACCAACCCGCTGACGATATTCCTTGTACGCATCGCCAAAAAACCTGATTAAGGCTCGTTCCTCATCTGTAACGTAACAAGTTAGAGTTATCGAACACTGGACAGGAATAACTGTTACCTCTGGTACGATAATAGAAGAAACGCCACAATAGATATGCAAATAGGACAAAAGATCCCGGGTTTTGCAGGACTAATTGGGTTCCTAGTGCCCAATAAAAGAAGCCAGCATACGAGGGATGACGAAACCACCTAACGGTATATCAGCTAGACTGAATTTGTTTGACAACACCCAATAACGGAACCTACGCGTATACGCCATCTGTTACGAGCTGGTGTCCCTCTCGCTTATTGAAAGCGACGATATGAGAAAAGTTAGATGAGGCATGGATCATTGCAACTGAACGTAGTGCTTGTCCCATAAGAACGAAAAGTATACCTGAAAATGTATTGAGAAGACGCAGATGAATGTCAGTATTTGTTGAGAATACCAATAGGTGTGACGTAGGGATACGATTTGAGTGATGGCTTGAAGAAAAGAGTAACCAAATATTCAAACAATGCAGTCCCGTTAGCTATATGGTACATTGAACCATTGTCCAGAAGAAATGCTACGGAACTGGTGAGCATATACGAGATAACATTTTACCAGAACTCACAGTCAACACTGCACTTTTCGAGATTCCAGCCAGCGGTAACAGCAAACTCGGCCCAATGAAAGCCAGACCAGGCAGCCACGAAGAAACCAAGTTGGTATGTGGCCCACCAGGAATCTTTGGAGCCACCGGTTATGAAAGTAAAGGCTCCAAGTGAGAACACAGCGCCCAGGAGGAATGAAGTCCCGGAGGCGGCTAAGGGGGTATTAGGTATGTTGCCTTTAGGTCGATTCGTGACCGGGACAGTTTCGAGCGAGTGCCCCGGGGCAGCAGGGAGTCGTGCTTTTCCGTTAATGGCTCCTTGAGGGGATAGGGACGCCATAGCTGTGGGCAAAGTTCGGTGTTGCAGAGGTCATTTGAAGTGAACAATAGGGGCATTGTTTGGGTCTATTAGTTAGGATTTGAGCCCGGTTGGCACGGAAATTGCCAAACAGCCTTCCTTGTAGGCATGTTTGCATGGCGAAGTTGCAGCCAACCACTACCTCGTTTACGCGTATTGCGAGTCGTCCGACATTATGCAACCCACACATGGCAGGACCCTTCAACGTTTCGTAACATGGCACTCGTTGCGCACATAGGTGAGTATTTTTGTAGTGGCTGCATGGGATCTCAACTGAATGATACCAGACTCTGGGAAGACGACGTTGACAGAATCCATTCTCTACAAATCGTCTTATCTTGTCGAATCTGGCTCCGTGGATACAGGAAGCACGACAACTGACTTCCTTCCGGCTGAACGGGAGCGTGGCATCACCATCCAGTCTGCAAGCATACCTGTGAAGTGGAAGAACTGGGTATTCAATCTTGTTGATACCCCCGGTCACGCAGACTTTGGTATGGAAGTGGAAAGTGCTAGCAGGGTTGTGGACGGTGCAGTCGTGTTAATTGACTCGGTTGAAGGTGTCGAGTCCCAGACAAGGGGCGTTTGGGGACAACTGAACAAGTGCGTACTTGTGGACATTTACCGCATGGTCATCCTTAAGAATAACTATAGGTACGATGTTGCAACTAAGATGGTCTTCTTGAACAAATTGGACCGTCCTGGTGCATCGTTCAAGCGTTCACTATTGTCTATCTTGAACCATAGTCTGCATCATAATCCCATGGCATTGGCGTTGCCTATTGCTTCGTTCGAACCCCGTAGCTACAAGCAAGCCGAACCTGGGATTCAAGGGATAGTTGATCTTGTAAAGTGGGAGCTTTGGCGATGGGAGCAGAGCGACGAACCTCAGAGGACCGCACTTCCGCGTACAACCTCCGAGTTGCAGAGTGCCAATATTTTTCCCAAGGATCATCCAATGCTTTCGCATGTGGTATCCGCACGAGTTTCACTTCTGGGAAACCTATCTATGGTTTCGGACGGACTAATGGATACGCTGCTCAATCTGTCTTCCACTCCTGATGCCTACCTTACGCTTCCCTCAGATACTATTCTTCCTCACCTTCGGAAAGCCACCCTGAGCAACCAAATTTTGCCCGTTTTGTGTGGGTCGGCCATCCACAACATTGGAACGGAACTTGTGCTGGACTACGTTGGGGAGTTATTTGCGAGCCCGTTAGATATATCCACTGAGAAACTAAGTGCCAATGCTCCTCTCCGTGCCCTCGCATGGAAGGTCTCTTGGGATCCTAAAAGGGGATGGATGACATTTGTCCGCATATATTCAGGTATACAGTTCACACCAACACACGGAATCCTTTTACTCATGGTATTCCAGGCAAACTTAACCGTCAGAGCGTAATTTTGAACACCAGCGCTAATCAGAAGGAGCGAGTTTCCAAACTCCTCTTACTGTATGCTTCTGAAGCAGTTGAAGTGGATGAACTCCCATACGGCTCTGTTGGTGTAATTCTAGGGTTGAAGTATACCCGTACTGGGGATACATTGGCTTCTGTTGGGGGACTATCTTCATCTTCTGCCCTGCGCGATATCACGCCCCCGCCTGCGGTTATCTCCGCTGCAGTGATACCGCACTCTCTATCGGACCTTGAACCAGTGCAGGAAGCACTACATTCTCTCATTCGTACCGACCCTTCAATTCGAATGGACACTCAAGAAGGCCAGATTCTCGTGCATGGCCTTGGTGCGCTTCACCTAGAGATAGTGGAGGGGAGATTGCGTGAAGAGTGGAATGCAAAATTCGAATTTGGTACTCGACGGGTCAGCTACCGTGAAGGCCTAGGATCTGGACCAAGTGCTCATAATGAGCGTGAATGGCAAACTGAAGTCGGGGGGAAAACCGTCACCATTCACGTCATGCTCCAAGTACGCCCGCTCGAATCTGGTGAAGATGGCGATGCCTTGTGGGGTGGAAACTTGGTGATTGACAGCCAAGGACACGCGCTTCCAACTCCCGATTCGTCTTGCAACACTCCCGAAGGTAATATAGCTCGTGGGATTTGGAGCGCCCTAGCGAACTCACCACACACATCACTCGCCATGTCGCACGTTCGCGTCCAATTCGAAGGGTTTTCATCTTCGGCCACAGTACCTCATTCAGTCCTTGCTGGGGCTGGGGCCGTTATATTACGACGGTTAATTACGTCTGCTGGCCCAGGGCCCATCATGGAGCCCTATGTTCAACTCAAAGTTACTGTTCAAGACAGTAACCTTGGTAAAATTGTCAAGGACTTAACAGAGAATAGTGGGGAGATTCTGGACTTAGGGGGCTCTTCTGAATTAGTTGGGTTCCCCGACGACAGCGTCTACATCCCCCCAAGTTGGATATCACCCTCCGACTCTCCACTGGTACCTCAGACCCAACCAAGTGCCAAACGTTCGATACAGGCTATTGCACCGCTGAGCAGTGTTCTGGACTACGCAATGAGGCTCCGATCTTTGTCTGGGGGTCATGGAACCTTTGAACTTTTCAATGCTGGCTTTAGACAAGTCGGTGAAAATCGTAGACGCGAGATTCTAGTTGAAATTGGTAGAGCTCCGTCCCGAAAATAGACTAAATTAACCTAATAACCACTTAATTCACGCACTTCGTCGGCATCACCAAAAAACACGGCGCCATCCACCTCGTTGTCATCATCTACGACGGCCATCGAGAGATCTCCAACTTGCGTTAACAATTGACTTAGTTCCATCATACCACCATAATCTTGAGGTTCATCCTGATCAAGTGTGTACAGTTGAGATGCCTGATCTGTCGGGTTTGGCGGCTGAAACCTGGTGATAGTTGAATCATCTTCATCAGGAAGGAAAAGTGGAGTGCGCCTGCGCTCTGCAGGGCTGGATTGTGCAAAGTCTAGAGGAGCGATTACTGAAACCTCTGAAGGGTTGGTCGCCACGCGAGACGTGGGTTGGATGGGAGGCCATGGCTCCACGACCACGCATAAGCAAGATCCATAAATGGTGAACCCCTGGTAAGTCAGATGAAGACTTGGTTTAGGCTTCTCTTCCGAGTCTTCTATTTGAATGCTCAGTTGGGTCGGTGATTCTCGTTCCACATCGTCTGCCCCCTCATCCCCTCCAGCACCTTCGATGTTCATCTCTCGTAAAGCAATCACCTCTTCGTCATCTGTCCTAGGGGGAGTAGCACTGGGACTGGGAATTTTTTTGCCCTTTTTACGCCGCACCTCCTTTGCACCAGAGGCTGCGAGCGTAGCTCCTTCAGACTCTCGCTTACGCTTGGAGGGGTTTCGCATCTGCTGAACTTGGTCATTAGTTGATGGCAGGACAGCGGTGTAGTTTCTGGTCTTGTAAGAGTGAGACCATGTATGATTGATTGCCCGTGAACAGACTTACTTTGACTATCAACGAATGTGGGCTGGTCTTCCGCAAGAAATAGCAAAATTGATATGTATCTTTGGCAGGAATGTGAGGACACCAAACATTGTAAGGACCTCCAGAAGGGTTATTCACCACCACGATGAGTGTCAACTGTAACTTTGCTTTTTGCGGACGAATTGTTTGAACGCACGAACTCTGACTCAACTCTCAACTTTGAGAGAATGCTAGCCGGAGATGAGCGAAACTGGTGGCGTAGTGAGTAGAATGGACATACTGGGGCTGGAGATCAGCAATAACGCATTGCAAAACGCTGTCTGACATCCATTTAAGGTGACGTTCGTCTAGATATAACTTCATAAATGAGCTCAGGATATGCGGCTCTCTGGGTCTGATTCACATAGACGGGCAAGACAACACGTTCAGAAATGCGAAGATAGTACGGATTGCGCGCTTTGAAGCCCATGACGAAGGTCAAGAGGAAACACCAAATGTGGCACCCTTACGTATGACATAATTTCAAGTTGGATGATACATAGACATAAATTAGTCCATCAATTTTACTCGGCGTCTGGAGACACTCCAGGCCCTGATATAATCGCCTTGATCACACCCATACCATCTTCACTCTTCCCTTTACGAGTTGCCTCAAATGCAGCTAAGGCATCCTCGAACTTGTACCTATGGGTTACAAGTGGCTTGAGATTAATCTTGCCACTAGCAACCAAGGAAATGGCAAGCTGGTAGTCACCAGGCTATTTCTGGGGTTAGAACAAGGCTTGGACGTTCACCAGTTCATTACGTACCCCATAGCGGAATGAGCCCTTGTAGGTAATTTCTTTGCTGGTCAATTGGCCGACATTGATTGCGACGTTTGGATGCCCCATACCAACCTGAAGGAGTCGTGACTGCGATGAAGAAGACACAGGGCATCATAGACTTGCCTGTACGAAGGTACCTCCAGACTTGACGACGTACATGGCTGTTTGGATTGAAACTTCTGCACCACTTGCATCGATGACAAGATCGACAGCCTTGGAGCCTCTTTCCTCGATGCCCAACTGCGATTTCATCAAATTTGCATTCCTTTGAATGTAGGCAAACTTTTCTTCGCCTTCCAGACCCTTGGCAGGAAGATAGGTATCAGTAGCGACATATTTCTTGGCGAAATCTAGACGTTCCTGATTGATATCGACAGCAATAATGCGTGCAGCGCCGAGGGCTTTCGCTACAGCCATGGCGACAAGCCCAACGGGGCCACAACCAAAGATCGCCACTGATTGGTTAGCTTGGAAGTTGCCAAGCTTGGAGACAGAGTGTACTCCGACAGCAAGAGGTTCGATCTAGGCTAAGTCAAAATACTTCGACTAGTAAGAACTGGGATATCATACCATGGCGCCGTCTTCCAGAGAGAGATTGCTTGGAAGAGGATATGCGAGATCTGCTGGAACTTTGTAATATCGGCTTAATGTGCCATCGTAGGGCGGAGTGGCCGCGAAAACGATATCGGGACAAAGCTACGAAACATGAGACGCCGCTCACGAATAAGGCAAACGCCCTACCTCGTATCGGCCATCCTTACAGAATTCGCAAACCCCTGCGTCGATTGTCAGCGCAGCCTTCCAAGGATCAAAATACTACATACTGCATGTAGCTCCAGGCTCAACGGCTACTCTGTCTCCAACCTTTACGTGCGCGACCTTTGGCCCGACTATAAACTGTTATCAATACGATCAGAGACGCAGGGCTCTGTATACCTTTCACCACGACCCCAGAGGACTCGTGTCCAAGAACCTTGACAAGCGGATGAATGGATAGAAGTAGTGCAATAGAGAGAGTTACCATACCATTGGCTTAGTGACAATGAAATGGCCGATGCGACCCTCTACCAGATAGTGCACCTGGTTTCACCAAATTAGTGACATTACTCTGCAAAACGGTTGGGCCTGAGCCGTACATCAGAGCCACAGATGCCTGGGGTACATGTGATGAGCCATCAGTCTGTGCGGTAAGAGGATTAGGTACCTGTTTTCTTGATAGCGACGAGCACCTCGTCACCAGTAACTGTGTCGATTTGAATAGTTAGGCAGGAGCAGAAGTTTCAATGCATCTCGATCACCTTCTGGCACAGGTCGCTGCTGGAAGGCAGTGTTTTGGATGCTGTTCAATACGAAAGATGGGTTATCCGACATGGCTACAGTGGGGAGAACGATGTGAATCAGTCCAAGACAGACATTGGAATTTTAATCAAGGGAGGCGGACCGTCCGGTCTTGATAAGAACATCTTGGTAACTGTCGGTGCTATGTCGGGGAATTGGCAATATCAAGCAATCTAAAGAAACCTCGGTCAGCCTCCTTGTGCCGCACATAAATCCGGCTGGGCTGGGAGAGACCGCCATGCATTCATATCCCCTCTTCCTTCTTTCGTATATTTATCCTAGTAAAAGCGCGTAAAGGATTATGGTTCACATTCCAGCTTCACAAACAATGCCTGATCTGCGGGGCAGACTCATCGACGACGGACGCCTTCTACTCTTGGACACCCTGGGCTCTGGAGCTTACGGGAGAGTATATCGAGCGTTGGACAAGAATTCCCCCTCGGGTGGCAAACACTACTACGCCGTCAAATGCCTGCATCGACCGGAGCCTGGCTCATACCAAGCGGAGTTCCAGACACGCGAATTCGCCAATCATCAACGCGTCGGTGATCATCCCAACATCATTACCTTGCATAAAGTGGTATTCGACCGCAATTACGTCTATGTCATTCTCGATCTCTGCGATGGAGGCGACCTTTTTTCCGCGATCACGGAGAAGCAGTTATTCCAGAATAATGACACCCTTGTCAAGACAACTTTCACGCAGCTTGTCGATGCCGTTCAATACTGCCATGACCGAGGCGTATTTCACCGAGACATCAAACCTGAAAATGTGCTCTGTTCGGAAGATGGTGCTCATATCTGGCTTGCTGATTTCGGCTTATCCACCCGCAATCATGTCTCTAAGGACTTGGGATGCGGTAGTTCCTACTACATGAGTCCCGGTGAGTTACAAAACCTCCACAGAAGCCTCGCTGGTTTATCTCCCCTCCCCCTTCTCTCAAGAGTGCATTGGCAAGGAGCTAGCTCTTGGACGCTATTCGACACGTCATAGCGACATATGGTCCCTTGGTGTCATCCTAACCAATATGATATCGGGTAGGAATCCCTGGAGATATGCAACTACACAGGACGAGTGTTTTTCCGCCTTTCTTCGCAATAAGGATTTCCTTCAACAAGTCCTTCCGATATCTCCAGGCGCGAACGGCATCTTAAAACGCATCTTCAAGTTGAATCCCTTAACCCGTATCTCCCTTCCTGATCTTCGCCAGGAGACAGCCGATCTGGGTACTTTCTTCCTCGTATCTGATGGCAAGTCTAACAAGGAGGCTGCCAATCAAAACCCCGCCATAAATAGCCACACACCCGCGAAATCGCCCAAGATTAGTGACCACCGATCTCTGGAAGGCTGTCGACACCCCAATGACGAGGCTGAGCCAGCGAGATTCCCCAACTCGGAAGAAGAATCTCCGTCAATAGGATCAGATGTACGGATTTCCCCATACCTACGTCCAATCGGCATTGTCGAGCGTAAACAATCGGACGAGCCGCCGTCAGAACACTCGAGTTCTGGAGACGAAAGCGAGGGCCCCATTACGCCCGCAACCAATCCCGTTGATCCTGGCATCGAAGTTCCAGATTTACCAGAGGAAGATAAACTTGGACAGCCACTCCCGCAACCACCTACTGGGGAGGAGAAAAAAACTCAAGGCCGACGAACTCAACTACTCCGCTTGGCATTCCAGCGTTTGAAAGCACAGTGAATCTTGTTTCGGAAGATGGTGCTGGCGCCATTTGTTGCTTGCGATTTACAACCTAAACCCCCACGTTCATTACTCTGTAAATTACCGATGAGCCTTGTAGATTTGGACTAGAACTATTGTAGGCTATCAAATTGCGCAATTTCGCGGTCATCAATGGCGACCTGGAATAATCCATCGATATCAGGTAACTGGCACGTGGATATTTAAAAACATGCGGATCAACCCCAACACTTTCTCTTAATCGTACCACCATCTACCTGCTTTTATTCGTCTTGTCACAGCTATCGACATGGTTTTATCCAGCGTTCTTGGTTTCCCTCGCATCGGTTAGTTATCCTTATGGTGGCTCGTAGCGAAAATAGTCATATAATGTACTATCTCAGGCGCAAATCGTGAGGTTAAAAAGGCCGTCGAGGCCTATTGGGCTGCCAAGATCTCCGCGGAAGAGCTTACCAACGCCGCATCCGGTGTCAGGCTTGATAGTTGGACGCGGGTGAAGTCTCAGGGCGTCGACTTGATTCCAAGGTGAGTGCGTTGATTTGTCTATGGGCTAGAGATCAATGTGGTTTCATAGTGGAGAATTCACCCTGTACGACCACGTCCTTGATCACTCCGCTGCCTTCAATGTAATTCCGAAACGTTACGTTGGCCTTGGCCTCACGCCCTTGGATGTATATTTCGCGATGGGTCGTGGGCGCCAGACTGATGGCGTTGACGTACCTGCCTGTGAAATGAAGAAATGGTACGATCTTCCTAACTTCATTCCGTAATAGGTGTTTTGATATACCTTCAGGTTCGATACCAATTACCACTATGTCGTCCCTGAGTTCTCCGATGAGACTGATTTCAAGCTCAATTTCAACAAAGCCCTAGAAGAGTACAACGCAGCCAAGGAAGCCGGCTTCACTACACGCCCAGTGATTCTCGGACCCGTCTCCTTTTTGGTGCTCGGCAAGGCCGCCAAGGGCGCAAAGCCTGGTTTCCAGCCTATCTCCTTGCTGCCCAAGCTATTGTCAGTGTACAAGACATTGCTGGCGGATCTGAAGAGTGCCGGGGCTGAATGGGTTCAGATCGATGAGCCCATCCTCGTCCTCGACTCCGCTGCTGGTTTAGAGCCCGAGTTTACTTCAGCTTACAACGAACTGGCGGCTACATCTCCCAAAATCCTTTTAGCGACATATTTCTCCAGATTGGACTCTAACGTTAAATACGTCGCAAAACTTCCGATCGCTGGTCTACACATCGACCTTGATCGTGCGCCTACGCAGCTGGGTCCCGTTCTTGCTGCCATCAAGCCTACACCGATCGTCCTATCTCTTGGTTTAGTGTCCGGTCGCAACATTTGGAAGACAGATCTCTCGGCTGCAATTAAGCTAGGACAACAGGCGATTGATGTATTAAGCTCAGAACGCGTCCTTGTCGCCACGTCCTCTTCGTTGCTCCACACACCAGTCACCCTTGCCTCAGAGACCAAATTCACTCCTCAACAAAAGGACTGGTTCGCTTTCGCTACCGAAAAGGCCAAGGAAGTCGCCATTATCGCTGCATCATTGTCAGGGTCTCAGGACCCCTCTGTTGCCGCGGCCTTGGAGGAAAACAAAACATCCATCGCAAAACGTCGCCAGTTTGAAACTACATCTGATGATACTGTTCGCAGGCGTGTTGGCGCTATCACCCCTGACTTGTTTGAACGGAAAAATCCCTTCTCGGTCCGCAAGGAAGTGCAAGATAAGCACCTCAACCTGCCTAAATTCCCAACGACCACTATCGGATCATTCCCTGTGAGTCCGGATGTGCTCTATTTCTCCAGTTTAATTCACATCCAACGCCACAGCAAACTAAAGAGATCCGACAAGCTCGTGCAAAATTGGGCAAAGGTGAAATCACTGAGGAACAATATGAGGAGTTCATCAAAAAGGAAATCGAGACCGTGGTTCGCTTCCAGGAGAAGATCGGTTTAGATATCTTGGTCCACGGTGAACCTGAGCGTAATGACATGGTGCAATACTTCGGTGAACACTTCCATGGCTTCGTCTTCACTCAAAACGCATGGGTCCAAAGCTACGGTTCCCGGTTGGTCTTATCACCTTTCCCTCTCCTCGTCGTACTAAATCATTTGATCTAGTTACGTCCGACCACCTATTATTGTGTCAGATGTTAGCCGCCCTGGACCGATCACAGTCAAGTGGAGCAGCTACACCCAAAGCCTGACTCAGAAACCTGTTAAGGGAATGCTCACTGGTCCTGTCACTATTTTGAATTGGTCATTCCCCCGTGCCGACGTCTCGCGCGAGCTTCAAGCCAAACAACTTGCTCTAGCTCTTCGAGATGAAGTTCTCGATTTGGAAAAAGCAGGAATCCATGCCATTCAGGTCGACGAACCTGCTATCCGTGAAGGTGTACGTACTCCCACAATTATTCACTCTACTTCCTGGATTTTACTGAGAACATCCACGCCAGCTTCCTCTCCGCCGTGCAGACTGGGACGCCTACCTCAAATGGGCTGTTGATTCCTTCAAGCTCGCTACCGCTGGCGTCAGCGATCGATTGCAGACCCACTCGCATTTCTGCTACTCCGATTTCGACGATATCTTCCCATCTATCCAACGCCTAGATGCTGACGTTATCTCGATCGAATTTTCGAAGAGTGACATGAAACTCTTGAGTGCCTTCAAGCAATTCGGTTACTCCAATCAGATTGGCCCCGGTGTTTATGACATTCATTCGCCACGTGTTCCTAGTCAGCAAGAGATCAAAGACCGTCTCAAGACCATGCTTGAAATCCTTCCCGATTCCCTCCTTATTGTTAACCCCGATTGCGGTTTGAAGACCCGAGGCTGGAAGGAGACAGAAGGTGAGCACGGAACACACTGCTATTGAACTTACTCTAAACACCTCCACAGCATCATTGATCAATCTCGTTGAGGGAGCTCGCTGGGCCCGGGAAAATTATGCCTAGACGCCTAAAGCCATCCCGCTTCAACAGCGATCATACATTTGCTTTCTGAGAGCAAAAGCATCCTCCTGTCTGATTTTGCTGGATGATGTATTTTGTATCGTCACTTCATTTCTGGGCAACAGATACTTTTTGGTACACAAGGTGCCACTTAAAAACGCAAGCCCTGCGTTTAGTTGTTTTAACAGATCGGATTTCAACAATCCTTGTGTAGACTGTACTAATTTATTGTGGTGTAGCACTTGTTGATCTTTTGGATGTCGTAAAGTCAAGTTGGACGCGGATATGTATATGTTTTAAACATATTTACGACTAAATGGATATAGGGGTGTCTGTGGTACTGGTAGAACGCTTCTTCAGCTACACCGCATACACACTGTTGCGTCTAAAACCTTGACCTACTCTGTGCCAGGGTTCTTGTATCGACGAAGCGCTCTATCACGGGACTCCTCATGGTTGACAAGCGGTCTGGGATAACCAAGCTTGTCTGCTGCTGCAGCGGATGGCCTATGAATGTCTGCTAATCGTCAGCAACGACAGAAGCAGCTCGTGCAGAAAGCAATCTACCTTTCCCCTTCAATGCCCTTAGCTCTGGGATCCAGTGGCGAATGAACTCTCCGGTAGGATCGGCCTTGAAAAGACCATCTTAGTGTCTTTGGCACCTGGACGCGCAAGCGAAAACATACCTTCTCACTTTGGGAATATGGGTTAAAAATCCTGAAATAGGGGCAAGGGTCGACACCAGTGCTTGCGCACCATTGCCATCCCCCGTTGTTGGAGGCGAGGTCCCCATCTATGAGCATTTCCATGAAATACTGCATCATAACCAGGATTAACGACATGCTAATTAAATAAGAAACGTCAACATACCCGTTCGCCAACTCTCCAGTCAATCATTAAATCCTTAACCAAAAACATCGCAGTAATCATGCGCAGCCTGTTATGAACCCAACCCATGTCATTGATACACCTCATGGTGGCATCTACAATCGGGAATCCAGTCATCCCAGCTTTCCATTTCTGGAGAACCTCCCCGTCCTCCGCCACATTACCTCCTTGGTTCTCGGCGTCGCCTGGTGCCTGATGATCTTCCCATACGACCCTGGCAAGCTTCTCTAAAAATGGCCGACCCATCGAAACTCGGGGATGGCTTGCGAGTACCGTTGTATAGAAGTCTCTCCAAGCAAGCTCTTGAATCCAACGACCAACGCCTGTCGATCCTTGACCATCTACCACTTGGTTTCCTTTGAACGTAGCCCGGATGCACGCTCTCACGGATAAAACACCGGCGGAGAGGTAGACGCTGAATACGAGCACTCGTTAATTCTCTTGTATACCACAAGTCAGGATACCTCGTACCTGAGTCTACTGGTTGTATCCTTCCCGACATGGTCACGCTCCTTGTGATACTGAGCAACTCGACTACTCTTGGTTGACGATTCCGCTCCAGGTGCTATCAGGCTAACTGCGCCCAATTGGGAGGTACGTGCCTTACTGGTAAGGAACCGTTGCAAAATCTGAAGCACCCAGTTAGACGCATACTGCCACATCAAGAAAGCCATACCTCTCGAGCAGCATCTTCACCAGCAGGCCATATCTCATTCATTCTACCGTTATCAGCATCGTCGAGCTCGAAACCTGGAAGGGATCGCGGAACTTCCGAGGCGAACCAGTCGGAAAATCGCTTGTCGCTTTTGATATCGCTTGTGTTAGATTGAGGTAAAGGGAAATCTTCCAAGTACTTGTCTAGGTTCTGGTTCAAGCTTTCAATCCAACGTTTTTGATAGGGGGAGTAGACCTGAACCGATGTCAATAACAATCCTCCTGTGTATGGAAGTTCGACAAACGGCGTATGGTGTACTATCCTTCTTCGTGATTGCTCCTGGCTCAATGATACACTTGTTGTGAGCCAGGTTGAAAGAGATACCTTCGCGTTTTGCTATCCTGAAAACCTGAATGTCACGGCGCAATTCATCCACTTCATATTCGAAGTTAGAGTGCAACTCAGTGCAGTGCACGGACTGAAGTACGGAGATTATAAAGGATGGAATATTTCGTCGCGGCGAGTGGGTCATAACGTGAAAGGGGATATTAAGCTTTGCAAGTGATGTCTGCAGCTTATCAGTAACAACACTGACATGACTTGATCATGCCGCTGACCTTCATAATTTTCAAATTACGAAGTGTAAAGTCTATCCTCCGAGCACTCCTATCATGTGCGATATAATCTTGCGGACTCAAAACAAAGAAGGCGACGAGGGGTAGACCAGCCTCGCGGGCCTCCATGGACGCAATCGATAATGCCTTATTGTCGGAAACTGCTATACTTTCAGCCCACACCACGATGCAATTTATGACACACGAACTTCGAAGGTCAGCCATCCTCATCCAATAGGCAACGCAATCGCCTTTGCGAGCATGTTCCCTATTTTCTTGGAGTAGCTTGGTCAGTTGTAGTAACGGAGGGTTGGCGTCAACAGCTGCGGCAGCAGAAGCAGAAGCAACCTTTACTGGGCGAAAGGGTGCAGTGGATGTCTTCGCTCTCTTGCTTTGAAAGTCATTGTGTATCTTGACAGACACGGAAGACGTTCTCAAGCGCTTTGACATGGTGTACAGAAATGGATAGGATAAGGAGAAAGGGAACTTAGTGGCAATATGAGACTTATACACCTGTTCTAGATGGCTAAGGGGCTGACATGACGTCATGAGCATTGCTGGAAAGAATCATAAAGTACACACTACGCTTGAGAGCGAAGAGGAGCCGATCGACTTACATCCAACACGTAATGTTTAGCACATTCATGATTTATCGAAGTCACCTTGCTCCGCTTCTGCCAACGCCGCCTCACGAGCTTCCCTCTCCTCCGCTTCGACGACCTCAACGTCCAGCGGGAATGTCAGCAATGCTGCAATGCCAGTTAATTGGTTCAGCTCTAATTTATGGCTTTAGACGTGTATTAACAGATATCCATGTACACACTTACGTTGGCCTGACTCATGCATACTAGAAAATATCAGCACCTCCCCTCCCTTTTGCTGTACACTCTCTACGAGTAAAACATATTTTTTCCGTGCTGCAGGGTCGTTTGAGCTTGGCTAAATGAGCACCTGATGGAAGGAGACAGAAGGAATTTAACGGCGTACCGAAATAATTGGTCTGATATGAGCAGCGTTCCAATAGCTCCTCGGTCGGCAGCCAGCAATACATGATCAGGGCCATACCATGCCCGCATTTCATCAGTACCAAGTGTTTTATGGAATCTTAGTAAGGCCTCAAAAATTGGACGGGCATACACCGAGCTAATTGCTTACTTGTCTAACATGATTCCCTCCCGGGCAAATTTAGCTTCCTTAAGCTGGGCGGTGACCTGGTTCGGTTGGTCGTAAACCGTACTTCAACCTATGGAGTTGACACTCACCTCAGGGCTCTTCAAGACCTCTACAAGGCTGTGGACGTGCGGACTGCTCACATGAACCTTGACTACCTTATCTTTCAGCGCTTTCTGCAGCACCTTATCACTCCGCTGAATTGCCTCGCTTAGCATGTACTCATACACCGAATCTCGGACCCACCCAGGGCTCGCAATGACGATAGCTTTGAGGCCGGCATTGGCATATGGTATGTGCCGCGTAAAAGCATCGTAGAGTGTCGCATAAAACTTCACGAGACCTTTCTCATGTTGACTGGGTCCAGCTGTGCCAGATTTTCGAGGAATATGAACCGAAATTCTGTGGGCAACCAAAGTCATGTGTTGCGAGAGCAGGCAGAATGCTGCGGTTCCTTCTCCGCAAACGAGGGCGCCAACTTCGGCGCCTCGTCCTGGCACGATAGATTCCTCTATACGAGATAATGCAACGCTATCCCAACCGTCGGCTTTTTCGATCCGAATGTCACGATTTGCCTCGATATCCAAAGTATGAAAAGCACCCATCTTGACGTGCTGATTCTCCGCAACAACTCTGCCTGCTATTGCTAACGCAGCAGTGGCTTGGGAAGGTGAAGCGCCTTGTTCGTTTGTACTGTCACTTGCTGTGCTTGAGGGCGCAGCGGACGAGGTGAACTCGACGCGATTGACTTGGAGAGTGAGGTTCGTCCGTACACGGTGTGAATCAACGGAGCCGGTGTTTGAAACCGTCTGGACGCGACTAGATGAGCAATGGTGTGAACCACGGCTGATGTTTGTGGTCATATTAACATACCGAATCGCTGGTGCCCTTACAGTATCACCCTCTTGAATCAGATTATACAGATGCCACATATCTTCGTCATCTTCAGGGCGGAGAGTGACATACCCCTGATTTTATTTAATGAGAATGAACCCGGGACACTGAGCATGAGGAACTATGTACAGCACCATGCTTATCGATATGCCTTGCAACGAGCTTCATTCGGGTCTGATGGTGGATGTGTGACCAGGGTAGTCGGCAACTCAGATCATTCCAGTATACCAACCTCGCTTTCCTTTTTAGACCACCACTTTCAAATGACATCTGATTTCAGCAGGTAACGCCTTCCACTCCTACAAGCAACAACCACTCCTCAGCTATGTTTCAGAATCGACTCTCTTGCTGCTCGTCTAGTCGAGCCTAATCACCGTCGTGGCCGCCCGGATTCAGATGAAGAAGAAGATGCCATTTTTGCAGAACTAGAAGCGGAAATCGAGAATGATGACAATTCTGTCATCAGAGAAAAGGCTCTGGAGGCGCTGAAGCAGGAGTAGGTACATCCGTATCATAACATTGAACAAGGATTGATCTTCGTGGAAGGATGGACAGGGTCAATGAGCTACAGCAAAATAAGCATGGCCAATACTCTGAGATGATGAGTGAGAAGGAGGTCATCCAAGTATGTGCGTGAGTGTATCCTGCAGCGTCTTCCATGATTTAAGCTAAGGGGTGCACTTTCCAGTAAAGAACCACGATGCGTTGTACACTTCTACCAGCTTGGGTTCAAGCGGTGTGAAATTATGGATAAACACCTTGCTGTTTGTCGCTACGTCTATGCATCCCTTTCGAATCTGATTTCCAGATCACCTAGAAACTTGCCCCAAAGTATTTCAATACCCGTTTTCTCCGCGTTATGGGCGAAAATGCACCTTGGCTCGTGAGCAAGCTCTCAATTAAAATCCTCCCCTGTGTGATATGCTTTGTGGACGGCGTTTCCAAAGACAAGTAAGCCTAGTTGGTTTATTACCAGCCGCAAGCTTGCTCAACTTGCCATAATCAGGCTTATAGGATTTGAGGAATTAGGAAATAGCGACACGTTTGAGACTGCTGCGCTAGAAATAAGGCTACAAGCTTGCGGTGAGCTACTACGATTGCCACTGACTAAAATATACTCAAACCTGCTAGGCGCCATTGAGAAATCTCAATCAGAGGGGTTAAGCTCACTCGTCTATCGCACAGGGCAGCCCTCCTCTGAACGACCTGGTGATGATGACGATGATTTTGATCTCTAACTTTTGCCATGCATGGGATGTCCACCTTTGCATCCTCTTGTTTTTGTTATGTCAGCTCCTCTTTAATTACTTGCCTACGTACTGATTCTGTTTGACCGATATTATATGTGATGATACCCCTCGGGCCAGAATATTTGAACACCGTCATCGGAAATCCTGCAAATCCCAAGCAACCTAAGTGCCTACACTTGGTATACGTAGGTGTTCAGTAAGCCATTGAAGTTCAAGCCAGTTGGTAACGCCGAAGGCATTCTATTCCCCGTAGCTTTCTCGGGTCTTCATTCCTACTATGTTGATTCTGCGAGTAACTACCTCACCGCATCGTCAACTTTCATGTCAACACGACCCCGTGTATTTGAGTTCCCCGACTCCATCTTGTTCGTTGATCAAAACGAGATGCAAGGTAATACGATGAACTGCGATGCTCTGGTAGTTTGAGCTTTGGACCTAACATTGAGGTTGCCACTATGACATGCCAGTGTATGTACTGAAGTGCAAATCTCCGAGGCAAATTTCAAATGCCCAAACCAGCTCGTGCTGCCCGAACGAGATCTCCTTCTGGGGTATCACCAGACAATGCAAACATAGTAAAGCCACCCATTCCAATAGCCCTTGCCAATGCTGCCTTAAGTCTCAGTGAGGAATAATCGTCATACGCCACCAGTTCGTGACCGCGCGCAGAATAGATATATGGTGTTTGAGAACACCCATCCCACTCCCATGTAAATCCGTCCCCCGCAACGAATCCATTAGAATCCCGGACCAAGGCACCACTCGATACGAGGTATCGGAACGGTATTTCATCGTCATCGCCGAATTCATCGAAAATATCTCGGACCATTGGCATGGCCCTATTTGCCAGATTATGGGCGGACGACCGGAACCGTACTCCATAAGCAGCAAGGCCAATGAGGAGCTTACTGGCAGGAAACCCCGCTTGCGTCCATGAATTGTAGGCGGCCGCGAGACTGCCCTCAGGCCGCGTTGAATTATGACAGGCATCAAACATAGGGGCGTTGGGTCCAGGGGTCGTAGATCCTATAAAACAACCAGGTCACTGGGCGGCCATATGGAAAATAATATTCTTACCTGACCATACGTCATAGTTCATGAGGGTTACGAGGTCAAGGTACTTGGAAAATTGCGATACATCTGCGAGGGGCCTGCCATCCGCGCCATAGAACGGAGTTTCGGCGACTGCTGCAGTGACAAGAGCATCAGGAGGAAGGCGTGCACGTAGACCCTCGAGGAACTGGAGGAAATGAATGCTGTCTTTGGGGCTGTAGACGTTTCCTTTGTCACCTGCATGTCCAGGATATTCCCAATCCAAATCAATCAAGTCTAGATTGTACTTGTGATATACTGTGACGATGTTAGTAATGAATTTGTCCCTAGATTCAGCGTTTTCGACAGCGGAGGAGAAGTCCCTAACGGTGATCCATCAGGGATGGATTTGTGGGCGACGAAGTGCTTACTTGCTTCCAGTCCAGCCTCCTATGCTCAGACCAACAAGTTTGTTCGCCTTATGGCCTTCCCCGACAAAGCGTACTAGTAGAGCTCCCAGGTTTGAGTCATCGCCACCAAATGTCAGGTCATAATTTTCATTTGGAATTGCGAAGGCGAAATTAACCGCGTCGTATAATGTCCATGGAATATCCTCTGGTTCAAGAAATTCGATGTCCCAGTCAGAAAAATAGCCCACTGCCTTCGGAATCTTGTTCAATGGCAATAAAACCTTGAGGTGGGATTGCACTGTATCTATAATGGGTGGCCGCCCATGAAATTGTGTCGAAAAGGGCTGACCATATGATGAATGGGTGGGCCCCGCAGCGGCATAGGGAGGGAAGAGAGCAACGAAAGGTAGAAAAGAGGACAGCAACATTGACCAGCAATGGTAAGCAAAAGGGACGACAAAGGATACAGGAAAGAGGGAGAGTGGAACTGGGTATTGGATAGGAGGTTGATGCTTTAGGTGCCCAATTAGGGATGAGCCTAAGTCGAACACCGGATGCCAGTCAGCCCCATGTGGGGTAATCGTGGAGCACCGAGGAGACGTCGAGGCAACGAGAAAAAAAAAGCACTGGATCAAGAGGGAGTATACTGTACGTAAGAGATACTCCCAGGTAATACATTTCAGCGTACACATGGAGCATGGGTGCACCACTGGCAGGAACTAAGAAAAATCGCTGCTTTGGTAACAGGTTGCCTATATCCAATTAAGAAAGACCCCGGGCGGCACAGCACCATCGTTTGATGGAAAGCGTCGTGATTCTCGCCATGACCTAAGCAACATGATTACTGAGGTGCGCACGCTGGCTGATCAGGACGAACAATGGGAAGACCAGCCGGGGTAAATCAAATTCGGCACTTATCAAGGAGGGCGACATACCTTTTCCAAGATGATATAGGCGAAAGCAGGGGTGCAATAATTATAAAACAAAAGACTGCCTTTGGTGGCCAGCGCATCCCAGCTGACTAAAAGCAGCGAAACAATGATGAGTTACCAGCTGGCATGGGAGGAATGCACCTCGTGGTGGTGATTAGGTATCGAAAATCTAGTCATGTTACCTTTGAAGGGTTGGATCTCGATTTTGGTTTCCAATTAAAAGATACTCTGAGAAGTTCTCTGATGAGTTGCAACGAATTGCAAATCTCTCTGAGAAGGCGTCAGGGACCGAGCTGGATAGTGACGCGACTCAACACCACTGGGGACCACGACGGCGCGAATGAGATGAAACGCGTTATAGAGTACCCCCGGCTGTGTATACGTACTGTACATGGGCAATTATCCTGGACCTGGGATTTTGACTACTGCCGTGACAGTCTGACACCTCGGCAATCACCGATCACCAGCAATCAGTCACGTCGCGCCATGTCACTCCCATTTCAGGCCTTGTATCGCTCCTACAATGCCCCCCCTCAACGTTATAAAGACCCCCGCCCCATATGATTCCTTCTTTCCATCTCTTCCCGTCCCTCCTTTCCATGTCCATCTTTGTCCGCCCTGATTCCCCTCCTCCGCGGCAGCCAACCCCAGATTTCATTCCTGCCCCTTTGCCTTCACCCTACGCGAGGCATCGTATCCGCACTTCTTCCCAACAACAATACCCGGGCCAGCACTTGCAATCTCTCTCACCCGCGCACCCGCCTGGCCTCAGTGCTCAGTCACATGGCAAACGCCTCTTGGTAGCGCGGTCCTGTGATCATATCGGTGTGCATACACGAATGTGGCCAGAACATGCAGACTTTTCATCGAATGGAAGCGTACAACGTTCCAACTCCAATTCGAAAGCACCTAACTCCACAAAAATTCGGGCGCTACCGCCACGTCCTTTACCAGAAGGAAGTGCTCTCACCGTCAAGTACGAGCACCGGCGCAGTATTTCTTCTGCCACACCCAAACCGCCACCACTAAGCCCTGTCACCCCCATATTACAATCTTCAGTACTATCAGTCCTTACTACGGACCTCTGTGCGGATGAGCGGCCTCTTGCAAAATCAGCTTTGCGGCTTCGACCTGTCCATGCATCATCTGTCCGTTTCCCCGACCTGGTATCACTGCCGCACAAGAAGAGTGATCCATGCTTTCGTCGAGAGCAGTTCAGCCCTCTTCCGGAGAAGCAGAGGAGTTCTGGCCCGTCGTACTTTCGTTTTTTCTCTCTCCGTAATCGCACCCGGACGTCGCGTTTGAATGCAGCGTAATGCATTACCCCGTATCCTGATCCAACATTCTGTCCAATCCACCTCGCGGCACCAACTCGTCACTCCGTGGTCTCCATTTGGCGCGACAATGCAAATCTTATTTTAAACTGTGCATTATAATACTCTCACTCATGTCACTGTCCTTTACGCGCGTTCTCGTCATCCCACCAATCCACTCCTTCTCAAACTGTATTCCTTGTCCTCAGGTCAGTCAAACACCTAGAACCCCATGCGTAAGATTACCACTAGACCTACATGTTTGTACAAATACAATATTGCACTTTAGTACAACCAACTACACTTTACCCTTACCCTATGAATATCTAATCTCTGCCCACCATCGACCCTGGCACAAGACTCTCAAGTACTCAGTTAGCGTACCGAAGCAAACTCTACTTCGCGTGAGCTGGACTTGAGCTTATTCACGCGTGTATCACCGCCCATTCTTAAGTATAACAGGTTGATATTTATACCAAATCGTTACACCAACGTTGCGCGGGCAACCGCCAGCAACATAAGGGGGAGAAGCACCAAGTTCACGCAACGGGGACAACAGGATGGCCTCAAGCATAATCATAGCATGATGTGCAACGGTATGAATACAGAGAAGGTGATGAAAACTATATCAAATCCCGAGTGTTCGAGCCATAAAACACAAAAAGTCAGCTAAGTACAGGTATGTGACTAGGCAACGATGGAAGAAGAGATATCGTACGTACCAGATACATTACACGAAATAGCACTTTGATATGAAGGGAGATCGTCCATGATAACGCGTCACGTCTTCAAATTATTCAATGGTCCAAGTCTCTCTGCCAACGTCCGGTCTGCAGAATATTGACTACTTCCTGGATTGCGTTCCCTACGCCCACCTCCTTGGCCACCTCCACGGTTAGCAAAATGTCCGTTCCGTCGAGGCTTACTGCCCTCACGATCTCTGCCTCTCTCTCGCTCCCGGTCGCGCTCTCGCGTTCCGTACTCACGTTCTCGATCAAAATCTCGGCCTCGGTCAAAATCCTGTGACGATGATCTCACCCTCTGTTCTTCATCGACTTCCATTTTAGCGTGTCCAGCCCTTTGGCGCCCGTCAGAATGACGAGGATACTCTCTTGCTTCAGACATTCGGCTCGCATTGGATGAATGGCTGTACGCTTTTTGTGATGGAAGCGGTATATGACCACGGCTTGGAGGTGATGCCTGATTATCTGAAGTACGGGACTTCTTGTGCGCACGAGGACCCGTAGGTGGAGGCTTTGAGGATGAGTGGCCACCATTCGCGGACGAATGATGGTAGGAGCTTCGAGGTGATTGTGTGCGATGCTTCGTGTGGTTCGAATTTTGTGTCTGTCGAGTTGCGGACATGATCGTTTCGTATGATTTGTTCAGTTCCGTGCTACCACACCTAGCATGAGCACGAACAGCGCGAAGGAAAAAAAAAACAAATGACGAACGATAACGAGCCTATTACTTGATGGGATTCTGTTGGCACATAAGGTTAGATACCAAGCACAACAACGTGTAATGCACGCTGCACGTACCTCGAAGGGCCGCCTCAAGTCTTGCTACAACCCTCCGTAGACCGCGAACTTCTTCCTTCAATTGACCCGTTTCGCTGGCTCTTAGCAACTCGTATAATTCGTCATTTTCTTCCTGTAACAGGCGCGCTCTTTGGGTCAGAGCAGCTGTTACTGTACTGGATCCACTCGTTGGATGTGCAGCAGGGTCACTCGCAATGTAGGGCAATAGCAAAGAAGCATAGTTCGGAGGTATGGAAATAGTATCCATAGTCGATGGCCCTGCTTGAACCGAGACATACTGCCGGAGTTGGGCAACTTCATCCTAATATGACCACCAATAACCGGCGTCAGAACGCAACGTATTAGTTGAAGGAGGACTGGTACCTACAGCAAGCTCTGCTATTTGCTTATCCTTCTGCCTCAAAGAAGCTTCCAGCTGCAATTCGCGAGACGTTGGAAGTACCATGTCGGCGAGACACTACGACGCAGTAATATCGGTGTCGTTTCGTGGCTGTCCCTCTCAATGCGTCGTGCCTCGTCGGAGATCGAATTTGACGCATTCAAAACTCCGCGCGAGTACCATATCGTGCGCGCATTTGGCCTTCAGAGAGAGGAAACAAACTACATGAACATCTGATTAATGCACATGAGGCCCGAGCGCCTTATAATCTTCACTATGCCCCTAAAGCATTTTGACCACCGCTATGTAGGAACGAGACACTTCGCCTTCCGCTGACATGGCGTATCAAAAGACTCTGTACGAAATGGTTGGGCGATTCCAGATGATTAACACTATAATTAGCAGTAATGATTAGGAAGATTGCTCTTCCCGGAGGCTCCGTTGAAATCCAGAGGAACCTTCTTGCTCGACGACTACAACCAAGTAGTCGCCAAACAAGCTCTTGACAAACAACTGATGCTATAAATCGTGATTGATTATTTTTTTAACTGAGATTTGACCCAGATTGTCAACGCTCATGTGCTCGCTCTATACATGCTTTCGAGGTGAGTCATGATTCAAGCCTTTCTTTCGAACTTTATATATCTATGCCCTGGTGATGACAATTATTCACACTGTACGAACGCGTGCCATTGGCATCCGTAACGAGTTTTACCTTCTACAACGGTAGCTGAGGGCTACAACTTTATTCCTTCGTTCACATCCTATTTTATCGTTCATGACTAACATTACTACTATAGGCTGTAGTGATTAAACTCATGCGTACTGGTCTTGTCGTGACAATTCGGAATTGGCACTAATCTAATTCGTTCTCCCCATCAAACGCGCCTGGCGGCAACTGACCTTGGATTTGAGTGAGTGCTCCATGTAGAATATAGACGAATGGCCCCGATTTGATGGGTGGAGTTGTGTTTTGATATCCGATGGGAAGGGAGCATCGAGGGCACTGAAACCTATATTGCCGTTCATGTCCAGCTTGCCTGTGATCGTTTGAGTTGGGCACAATGTTGGCGTAAAAGTGTTGGCTCACCGTTCGACTAGAACCGGGTTTGTTACCGTTGCATTTAATTTGAATACTTTGGCTTTCCCTTCCTTGCTGTCCTGGGAGCGAATGATTATCGCATTATCAGTTTTACGGCGGGGCAAGGCTGTGAGGCTCTGTTCTATGACAAGCTAGTCATGCGAGAGTTCGTGAGGAATCGGAGCGCAAGAGCTGTACTGCTTCTTACAATAAACTCGCCACATATACAATCTATGCAAAAACTGTGTCAGGTCGTAATTTAATTTGTGTATAAGCAAGGTTGAGTGGACGCACAATAGACGCGAAGAGCTGCAGCAGAAGATGCTGTTGGCTGGGCTGATTGGGAAGTATGAGCAATTGAGTTGCTAACAACATCACGACTCACCGTCTGTTGAGGATGAGACAGCAGATCGCGATACAACCTTAGGCATTTAGTTTCCTCGTCAATTCCGAGCAGGTCGACGTCGTAGTGCAATTGCAAGGCGACAACGGGAGAGGATTTGTTCACGTGATGCCAAATCTCTCACCTTGTCCAAGTTCACCCAGGCTGTACGCCGGTGACCACAGCCACTCAATGGCTGAAAAGGACGGAACGGCGAGGCTACGACGAGCCGTCAAAGGTGCATCTATTGTCACATCTGCCTTTTCTACCCGATTTACATCACATTTCAGAGAATAACTTATTCCTTGTCAAGAGGCTCACACAACGAACTGAAATGCGAAATATAGACGATACGGAGGAAAGATACACCTCTCTAGCATGGGCTGCGGCGCTGGGTCACGAAGAAACATTTGAGTTCCTCTTGAGTGCGGGTCACGATGATGTAGAACTCAGCAAGGTCTTCCCTGGTTCTGTTTTATCTGCGGTGCTGCTGCTCAACTATTTCCCAGGATTCCCGTGATAACACAATACTAATGTTGCTTGCCGACTTTAAACCACCACCGTATGATCCTTACGCGGCATCTGTGCAACGAAATAGCTCTGATACGATTGCGGCTGCTCTTCGGATGGCTCGCATGTACTACGATCGCTACAATTGGATTCTGGATTGGTGTAATACTGAAGGGAAAACTGCGTTGCATATGGCCACCGTCAAGGGTTATGAAGAACTTGTCAGGGTGAGTTAATGGCCCACCGATGATACGGGTTCGATGGCCAACATTGCATCCAGATGTTCTGTGATCTAGGTGCCGACTTCGACCTCGCGGATGATCTGGGAAATACCCCGCTGCATTAGTGAGTGCAAGTGGTGTATCAGTAAGCCTGGGCTCATGGTGTATCAGTGCCAGTGCCTGGGGACATTTACCCGTACGTCCTCTTTATTAGGTACTGCCCTATCACTGATTCCCTGCGAAGATTGTTCAACTTCTCATAGAACGAGGATGTCAATATAGCGCTCGAAATAATGAAGGATTCACACCTTCTGACTACGCTTACTCGTGTGTCCGGTTTGCTCAGCAACTAGATACCGTCTTTAATGAAACATAGGTTTACTACGCGGGACACATTGCAAGAAGCAGCTCGCCTGCAATACGAGCACAATAAAAAGGCTCGCCGACAGGTTTTTGCTCAAGCAGCAGCCAGGGGCAGCGAATGGGGTAATTCCACTGCGATCATCACGCCTCCGATTCCAATAAGAGGTCTTGACGCAAGTGCACGCACAAGGAGTGGTTCTGGAACGAGTCGTACGACCGCGACCTCGGACAGTGGAGACATGGAATACAATGTCTTGGCGACGGGCCCAAGAAGTCAATCATCCTTATCTGCATCTTCTTCTCCTTCCCAGCCATCCGCAGGATCGCCATCATTGTTCCTTTCCCACCAGCACCACCATTCGTCTAATACCGCAGGTTCGAACAATGCCGCCTCACAGTCCATTATGTCATCTTCGCAAATGGCTGTCATACCTTCCAATTCAGCACTGTCACCAATTGCTAATCGCATGAAGGAGCGTGACCTTGATGCAATGGAGAAATATAGACGTAATCGCAGCGGCAGTGGGAATATATCAACAGAAAATAAGACAAATACCGGCTCCATCTCTTCATCGGTATCTCCTATGCAAAACACTCAAGTAGACGATACTAAGGGTGTTAAACGGCATCCGATTGGGGGGAATGCATCTCCTCGTCGCCTACGGCCATCGATGTCTGCTGCACAGTTACGGACCACACCCGAGCCACTTCTCGCTGATGCTTCGCAGCATTCGGGACAAGAAAGTCGTGGTCGGTCCGGAACAAATCCAATTGCATCTCGACCGTCTTTATCTCCTTCTCCCATGCTATTACGATCGTCATCGACTTCCACTCCGACGAACATGGTACCTTCCAATGATGGAAAGGTACGTGAGGAATCTGAGAACTATACTGGGCCGCCAAGCCAATATGCACACTTCCCCGACCCCCCGATGGAAAGTGAAGATCTAAGCACCCCAACCACGGCTACGATTAGCAGCCGCCGTAAAGCCATCCATCTACTATCGAAGCCATTCCCCGGGGTAGATTCATCGTCTGCCAACCATCGACGAGGAATGTCAACGACTTCTGTTCGCGGTGCTTAATGCCTCATCACTCGTGTGTGTATTAGTATCTTTATGTACAATTACTTTTGACTTGGTTTATTGCTTTGGTGCTTTGTTGTTGATCGTGGTATCGGACGCAGCATAGACCGATGTTCGAAGTGTTTAAGAGTGTATCAGGGATCTTGTTGCTGTATTAACTCGGAGTTTTGCTACCTTTGTAGGGTAATCAGAGCTACTGCTGAGCTTGTTGGACTCAGACGAGACTTAAATGACACGTGCGAAGGCTATGTGGTAGTATTTGCGGAGGGTGCCGAATATGGAATGTACTGACTCCGCTGCAAGGTGGCCGTGAAGGGAACCCTACATAAACCCGAATGTTGACGTTCATCCAAGCGAACGACTGCCACTCAACCTTCTGACTCACTTCAATGATACCCCCCATCCCAGACAGTGACCCGGACCCCACTACGCAAATCCCATGGCCTGCTGCACGGTCGAGACAGGTAGAACAACGGACAGTGGGGGTGAACACGGAAGACATGGAGAATAGACCAGTGCAGGATGCTGGAAAGAATCCTACAGTGCAAACTAAAAAGATATTGACGGAATGGGATCTGATTACGCTGAGTATCTCCATGGCAGGGGCACAGATTGCCTGGACGGTAGAGCTGGGGTAGGTACCCTGAGACGGGCAATGGGTATATCATATTGATTGGCTTGATTCAATTCAGCTATGGCACGCCATTCCTACTTGGCCTGGGTCTCTCAGCTGAGCTCACTTCTCTCGTTTGGTTGGCTGGTCCGATAAGTGGTCTCGTAGCTCAGCCCATAATTGGTTCGCATGCTTCGCCTTCCCCTATTTTCCCAAACTGATTACGCCACATCTATAGGTGCTGTATCCGACTCATCTACATCCAAGTACCGTCGTAGATTTTGGATTATTCTCTCAACCATTGCCCTTGTACTCTCCACAATCACTCTTGCATACTGCCGAGAACTAGCTGCGATCGCCGTTGATTTGCTCAACGTAGGTGCAGGCGACTGGGATCAGGAGCGCAACAAGAGAGTATGTCCCTTCCTTGGTGTCCAGGTTCATTGTCCTGAGGTGTTTAGGTGAAGAGCTTTGCCATTGGATTCGCGGTTGTCTCTTTTTATATTCTAGACTTTGCCTTGAATGGCCTTCAGGCTTCATTGAGGAACTTGCTGTTAGACGTCACTCCTCCAAGTCAACTCAGCGCAGGTAATGCTTGGCATGGCCGAATGACCAACGCTGGAAATATCATTGGTTTTGGCTTTGGTGGGTAAACCCAATTCATCTCAACGACCCAAACCCGAACAGCATCCAGGTTTTCTCCCTTTGACAAAGATTCCTATCATTCGCTGGTTGGGCGACGACCAATTCCGCAATTTTTGTGTTATCTGTATCATTATTCTGGTCGGCACCGTTTGGGTTACCTGCGCCTGCCACGAGGAACAAGAGCGACCGCAACAGCGAGAATCAGAGGGGTATGTTGCTAACACACCTGTATGACCCCATCCTCACCTCGTCCCTCAGATCATTCCATGAGATCTTCAGTAATATCCGTGTTGCCATTGCAAACCTCCCTAAAGCCATACGCAGAGTCTGTTACGTTCAGCTCCTTGCATTTATGGGATGGTAAATATCAGTTAGATTCACCATGTCTTTGGCTTATTCTTTGCCAGGTTTCCCTTCCTATTCTATTCGTGGGTACCCTTTCATATTTCAAGAACCTGCCTAACCCCGCCTAGAACAACATACGTGGGTCAAATCCTGGCTCATGAACTGGGTCGTGAACCAGATCCAGACGTTGCGATTCGCACGGGCGAATTTGCTATGCTTATATATAGCATAGGTGAGTTACTTCCCTCATACTCTTTGCTGATACTCAGCTGTTCCACTATAGTCGGTGTTATTGCAGGAACTGTCTTGCCTCATCTTGCTAACAGAGATCGACGCCTCATGGCACACAAGGGTGACGTTGACGAAGATGCCGAATTGACTCGTATCAGGGAAACCGTCCGAGAATGGCGAATCGACGCCGCACGACAAGGAAAGCCACTTAGGCTCCCTGTAATGCCATTCCTCTTGCGCAACATCTGGACGGGTGCACTCTTGTTTTTCAGTTTGTTGACGCTCTCGACGTTCTTCATCAGCACTGTGCTCCAGGTGCGTGAATGTGGTGATTGCCAGATCAGTTACTGACATACCCCTCAGGCGACCATCTTCATTAGCTTGGTCGGAATATGCTGGGCCGTCGCCATGTGGGTGCCCTTCTCAATTATCATGGAGGTAGGTGACAAGCCCTACATGATACCCCTATGGGTTTAATGCAACATATGTGTGCAGTTGCTCAAGGAACCACCCCCACCTTTGCCTTCGCAAACGAGGCATCCCTCTCACAGCCGGGTACTCTCCCACCCTGGTATCGACCGGAGTCAGATCAACGAAACACAGCCACTTTTACGTCGCCGCTCGTTTGATGATGAGTTTAATTCTCCAACCGATGAAGAGGTGCCAGCGCCTAGAGCTCTTGCAGGTGGTACTATACTAGGCATTCACAACTTAGCGATTGTTATGCCCCAATTCATCGTGAGTGACATTCGAATCTGTAGGATTCTGCTAATTCCTGCAGGTTGCTCTTGTTACAAGCGCAATTTTCAGTATAGTGGATGGCACCCAGAAAGACTCCACCAACGTGCAAGACACTTACTATGGCAAGAATGGAGTTGCCTGGGTGCTACGGTTTGGTGGTGGTTGTACGATCATAGCTGCATTGTTGGCCCGTATGGTACCTCCTACCCCGACGGAAAAGGCCATGCGACGTAGACTCGGGGAGATGAAACTCCTTGGAGAAGAACTTGGACCTTGATCAAATCGTTTAATCCCATCATGTATTATACATCCGTACATTACTTAACGGCTTTACTTAGGTAGTTAGTGCACAAAGGACATAATCCCACCGGTCCTTTTCCAAGGTTGCAATACTTCGACACGGTACTGGCGTGCAAGGCGCTTTCAGCCCACGTAAAACAGCTGCACGCAATCGAATCATTACTGAAGACAGATACCATGATTGACATACCTTCAGGAGGGGTAGCAACGTAAAATAATCGGATGGATTGTGCTCGACGGAACGCTTCAAGATAACTCTCTGAACCGATTATGTCCCATAACATGTCCACTATAAGCATACGTGAGCAGCAGTGTGACCATGAGATGGTTTTCGTTACCGTTTCCCCTGACGCATATAATACCACTGGCTGCCAGTGATCCGCTTATTTGAGATACTTGCCAATGTACCTCACCTCCATCAAACATTGTGTTCCCTGCAATGCCGGTAAACTTAAGACCCGTATGGATCTTTAAGAGCCCTGGTTTTCCTACCTTGTATCAACCTTTGCTCCTTATTTTCCATGAAAATTTCATTTTCCTCTACATGTGGTACCAATCCAGTATGGAAGAGGGACTGCTTCTCCACGAGGGCATCCTTTGGCAAGGCCTGGACGACCAGAAATAAGGTTGGCACCTCGGACTATTACAACCGGTAAGTAGCAGCCGAACAAGAGAAAAGTACCTATCTAGCCTTTATCAGCATTCTATGTCCGCTCCTTATATGTGACATATCGTTCTCTGATGTAAGCCAGTACAGCTGCAGTTGTGGTTGTGCTGTCCAATTCAGCCCACTATTGGCCTTGACAGCTTCAACGACCCGGTGAACATGTTGGCACGCGAGGGAAACCTCCATGGCTAGATTCGCTGGTGTTGGCAGGGTAAGAGAGCTTGGGATTAGGCCAATCTGGCCGGATACAAAGAGCCATTGCTGAGCCTGAATGGAGCATCAGATATTCTGGACCATCGTGCAGGGCTTTCAATTGCAAACTTACTAGAATCGCCTGGGAGTACGGACCAATGTTTGCAGGTGCCCAATAACTTAGCCCTTGCACATGTAAAGCTCGGCGTTCGATTCCCGCCTGTTCGCGGAGGGCTAGGCAGTCAAACCGCACCCGGGCCGGCTTGGATAGGTCAACCGCCAAGCATGCACGGGCTGGAGGGCTTACACCGAAGAAGGATTTATATACAGCATTCACCCTGTTGAATAATTCGATGGAAGCGAGGAAAATGTTGACGTTGACACAATGATGAAGTTGGAGACCAGTGCGATTAAGATTGACTAAGGTTACTGTTGAAGACTTATCCTTTCGTTATCGATTGATAACGTACCTTGCAGGATTCGAAAGCACTCCAAGACTTCATCTTCTATAGGCGCTGCTGTGTCCCAGCTATCAGCAACCTGAACATTTGCTATTGTAACCCAAGGGTCAACGTCCTTGACTCGTACTCCAAGGTTCAGCCCTGGGAATATGGGAGTGACGTCTGGTGCTCTCGGGTGTTGGGAAGCCGAGACAGCCTCCTTAACAGACAAAAAATCATCTTCCAATAGTGGAGGGATGGCGATTTCGACAGAATTTTGGCTCTTGGGCTCGAGAGCAGCCCCCTTTATGCGCAAATAGGCAACGGTAGCAAAATCGCTATCCGAATGGATGACAGTTTCCACTTCTGTACTGTTCACAAAATAAGCGAGCCTTTATCATCCAATTTAAGGAACCTCACAGGGTGACCCGATGCTTGAAGAGGGGGCAATCCAACGTCAGACTTTCATATTCACCGCCTTCCCCACAAATATGTGACCCGTACAGCTGGTTCTGTCAGGGGATTCAGTGATTTTGGCTCTCTCGGGCTGCTTTGAGAACGTACAAGTTTGGTGAGGACGGGCTGCATGTCTGCCAGAGTTTTACCAAGATGTTTTGTGGTCAAACCAATCCCTGCAACTTTAATGAGGATGGCTTCGACTCCTGCATCGATCATCTCAGCCAGTAGCTCTGCTTGATTCCGCTGCCACAGGTAGCACAACGGCGTCAGCCCTAGCCTTTGACATCTAAGGATGGATGGAGTACTCAGGTACTCAACGCCAGCTATACGGGCAATTCACGTACACATGCTCTACCCTCACCCTCTGGTAGTTGGATAAAATAGCGCCGACAGATACTGCCTGAATGTCTGGATGATGAACCTAGCAGAGACAGAACGATCAGATTTACCGAGTAGAGAGTAAATGTGGATACTTTGACAGCTGACAGAAGCTGCAACAAGTCCTCGGTTTCATCTCCCTGAATCCCTGCAGCGTCGGCGGCAGATCTCCCACCATATTCCGATCCTTGGGCCACAGCACTCCCAGTGATTACTTGACGGTAGAGTGGAACCTCTAGCGCGCGAGCGACAAATTCTATCGCATCCTGTCCCACCGTCTGGTAAAGATACGAATCAAGTTCTTCTGTTCATCCTCTGCCTCAGCCTCAAGGAAGATAGCGATCGAAAAATAATCTCGACCTTGACCGGACGCTGGACGTAAGGATGCAGCTGCGACAAGTTCATGACCATTCTTCGCACAATGCAGTAGATTGTAGCAGCTGTCCTTCCCTCCGCTGAGAAGGGCGACGTACTTCATGTCACGGTTTAGAGCTTGTTTAAGCGTGATAAGATAACCCATTTAAGGAAGGTATGGGTGTTTGGTGTCCATTCGATGCGATTTTGACTCGATCATCTGCTAATTACTGACTCGCTTCACGCCTTCCTGTCTTTTCTCCATCCACGATGCCTACAGTTGCTGTCAATAAAGCTGAGCTGTGGGAGCGGCTTGGTCAAGAATTCAGTAGGTGTCTAGCTTTCCTTCCGTGCGTTCTCTAGGCTAACCCATGGAACCCGGTTAGCCACAGAGGAGTTCGACAAGTTATGCTTCGAGTATGGGCTAGAGCTGGATGAAGATGTATGCAAAGGGACACATTGTATGCGAATCAGAAACTCATAACTGATGCATACATACAGACAACAGAAGAAGTCCAGGAATTACTCAAGAAAGGGTTGCCTACAGAGCCTCCAGTGTGTCCCATCATTGATACTCCCGATTTTACGGAGAAAAAAACATTAATCCCACTAGCAACTTAAAATCGAGGTGCCCGCCAATAGGTCCGTACCTATTTACAGTTATATTTTTTATTTGCTCAGAATGCTAGCAGATACGATCTGCTTTGCATCGAAGGCATTTCTCGGGCTCTACGGGTCTTCTTGGAGAAAGATCCACCACCGCGTTACAAACTCGTCCCTCGATCAGGCGGAGACGAGAGCATGCTGACGGTCACGGTTGCTCCAGAAGTACGTTTTGCGCATTTATGTTCTTAGGGATTGAGGTGCTATTAAATCCTCAAATCAGACGCGACAAATACGGCCATTCTTTGCCTGTGCCATTCTGCGCAACGTTCGCTTCACACCTGGGTCATACGCGTCTTTCATCGACCTTCAAGATAAACTTCACCAGAACATCTGCAGAAAGCGTCAACTAGTCGCGATCGGAACGCATGACCTAGATACGCTAAAAGAGCCCTTCAGATACGAGGCCAGATCCCCTCGTAACATAAATTTCGTGCCTCTGGGGAAAGACAAATCCTATAATGCGGAGGAGCTAATGACAGTGTACGAGGTGTGTCTAAAATCGTCCAAATTATCGTCTTCCCTCAATGCTCCCAGTCCGAGAAACACCTCTCCCGATATTTGCATATCATTCGTGACTCGCCAGTTTACCCTATAATATACGACAAGCAAGATAGAGTCTTATCCATGCCTCCGATCATTAACTCAGAGCACAGCAAAATAACTTTAAATACCCGCAATGTGTTCATTGATGTTACCGCAACGGATGAAGTTAAGCTCAATATCGTGGTCAATATGGTGGCAACAATGTTCTCAGAATACTGCGAAACGCCTTATACGTAGGTCAGGTTCACTTCATCTATAGTATCTTTTGACACCCCGTTTTAGGATAGAGCCCGTCCGCGTTATTTACCCAGATGGACAGGCTAAGGTTTTCCCAAATATTGCCCCAAGGGCTACTGTTGCCCATGCATCCTACGTAAACTCATGCACAGGCTTAGGCCTTTCGGCCGTTGAAGTTTCTCATCTACTGCAGAGGATGGGTCTTTACACATCTGTGCCTGCAACAAGCACCGACGAGATTCTCGTCGAAATTCCCGCGACGCGCCCTGACATTTTGCATGAATGTGACATCATGGAGGATGCCGCGATAGCGTATGGCTTTAACAATCTACCTCACACCTTCCCGGCGACGAGTACAGTGGGTCAGCCTCTCACTATCAACCAACTGAGCGACGTCGTACGTCAAGAGTGGGCATTAGCCGGCTGGGTGGAGGCACTACCACTGATCCTCGTATGTGTTTCCAAAGTTCGCATCTTACAATAGTGACAAACAACCGAAAGTGCTCGCATGAAGAAAATTTCGACTGGCTCAACCATGAAGACGATGGGAAAACAGCAGTCAAGATTGCTAATCCAAAGTCTCTCGAGTTCCAGGTCGTGCGCACCACGCTCTTTCCCGGCCTTTTGAAGACTATCCGAGAGAACCGATCACACCCATTGCCTATCAAGATTTTTGAGGTATCCGATGTCGTTTTCAAGGACGTTTCACGCGAGCGACAAGCACGCAATGCCCGTCATGCGGCGGCTGTTTGGTGTAATAAGACAGCGGGCTTTGAGGTTGTTCATGGCATGTTGGACCGAGTCATGAAAATGCTGGAAGTACCCTATATCAAGAGGGATGACGCGACCGCGGCGACTGGCTATTACATCAAGGAGACCAGTGGTGGGACCTTTTTTTATTTTTGCCTGTTCCATGGCCGTGACAGCCGAACTCATCGATATTTTTATCTATGTCTAGATCCTGTTTACTTCCCCGGAAGGGCAGCGACCATTTTTTACCGCTCTCCAGAGTCGAAAGGAACAGGAGCAGAAAAGGCAACAGCGACAACAGACATCCAGATAGGAAGCCTTGGGGTGCTACATCCGACGGTATTAGAGAAGTTTGAGATAGGATATCCTTGCTCAGCGTTGGAGTTTTCATTGGAACCTTTCAAGAAGCCGATGCAGAAGATCTGGACGAATGACGAATAGAGCTCGGCAAAATTGATGCATCATATCGAAATGTAAAATAAATTAAGTGCAGTTTGTTATGATTGGGCGATACGGCTAGGGTCGGCAAGATGTCCGTGCCGGGGTAACTTTGCGTGTCACACGGGCATGGTATTAAGTTATTGGTCGTCAGGATCCAGACTATGTTCTGGATTGAGACCGGCCAATTGGGCAGCCAATAAGATACAAATGATCTAAAACTGTATGTTGACAGACTTAGGCACGTTTCCTGGACTGGTCTTCTTCTCCTGCCGGTGACAGCACTGCGTGATGGTGTTCAGCATGGTAGCACACACGATAAGGGAAAGGCAATAACTTGCCTAATACAGCCAAGAAAATAGCAATATACATCCAATATTTCTGGATGAACGGCTTCTCAGGAACGGGCTGGACGGGGTTTCCGTCCGGAGTAAGGGGTGGAGGGAGACGCAAATCGGGCCTTTGAGAAGTATGGTGGTGAATGCAATGAATAAATAAAATTTTCACGAAAGAAAACAAAGAGTCAACTTACAAAGGGGGTATGGCATTGCTGCGAACGATGACGAATGTGTCCAAGTTGGGAAGCTTGTTGGCGAGAATGTGGAGAGGTGAGAGTTCTGGAACCTGCATGCTCTTGTTCGGCTTAGCCAGTTTGGTCGGAGTTGAGCACGAGCCCTCGTGTGGAATAGGGGAGACGAAGTAATCTAGAGCATGTGGTATTTTGTGGTGTAGATCACCGGTGTGGATAATGAAAGTTTCGTTTGCAATTTGACCAAGATGACACTAAGCGCAGAAAATGAACATTGAGTGGCTGTGCCAGCATGAGCGAGAGTTGTGATACGAACGAGTTTGACAAGAGAGACATCCCAAAGTGACCGGTCAACTTTGCCGGTGGGGTCAAGGGCAACTTGGTACAAGACAGCGTCAGGATCAAGATTGGCTTGATTCAAAGCATCTGCAAACTGTTGCAAGTCTTCCTTGAATGAGGGGACCGGGGTTATTGTGGGGGGGTTGCGCTGAAGAGACAAGGAAGCACGGGGACGAAAAAGGGTATCTGGGAGGAGTGGGTGGTATAATCTATGGTATATATTGTATGACTGTTCTTTTGAAAGGACGAGGAGGGGAAGGAGAGCCAGGAGGCCAGCGAGGAATTGACGCATGAGAATGAGAAGAAGGTTACGAGATCGATGATTGGCTCCATGACGTAAAAGGAAATGAATCATGTTACGGACATCTGCTCTGATTGGTCGGCAACAGCCTAGATCGTTGATTGGTCTCGCCAGTCATCGCCCGCACCGTCGAGACTCTTCTCTTTGGGTTAGCGTTTTTCATATATATATTCCTCCTCACACTCCCTCCATCCCCCCCCTTTCCTCCATCTCCGTCCTCACAATGCACCACCAACACTCTATCCCAACTCCTCCGCTGTCCCCTCGTCTCGTATCACAGATGCAGGACCACCATGTTTCCTCCTTGCAGTCCACTTTAAACCTTCTCGATAGCTTGGTCTCCTTCTATCAGCAGGAGCGCCTATGGGTCCACCAGACCCGTGCATCTTTGGTCGATGCATACCAGCAACAGGAGCAATCGCCATCTCTGGACGACTTTGACCAATCACAATTCATCCCATCACCTCCAGCTTCTACTTCACCAACTGAACCAGATAATATCCTCATTAAATCCGAATCTGTTGCCAACATGACTTCAAGTTTTTCTCATTCCCGGTGGATTCGTCGGAAGAGAGGGTTCAATATGCACCTTGACGGCATCTCGACCTCAAATAGGCATAACACTGTGCATCATTACGCTTCTCACGCCGACCCTTATCCCAGGGAACGTATCCTGGAGATGTTTGAGAAAATGATGGAGGCAAGGATGGAAAGTTGCGAACGCGTTAACAGGTTGGTGAGGGACGCCAATAGGGTTGAGCTATACTCCCGATGACCTTGGTGATAATTTCCCTTTGTTTCACAGCGGACATCAAAATTGATTTCTTTCTTGGTCAGGTGGTCGCTATCGCTCAATGGGCACGCATACCCTTGTTCCTTTCCGAGTCTCGACCGAGTTACCTACATACTTGCACATGTTCTACACTGTATCCATTAGCCATCTTACTCCGGATATTCATGTTTTGTGCCGCGGTATGTTACCCGGCCAATAGCTTCACGTGGTTACGTACTCGCCATCATCAGCCAATCCAGGATGAGATCCATGGGACCAGCATGAGACCTCGCTATTGACTTCAATATGTGTATTTACTCTCACCTCTCCTGCTTGCGCAGTGCGTTCCTATATGCGCAGCCCGGAGAAGAGACCACCTACGCAGCATGGGCTACAATGCATTGATCATCACTCTATCTAAGGGCCGCTTGATTCCTGAGCAGACGACCGTAATTAAGTCTGACAACCGGATATCTGTTCTCAGCTGCTCGTTGGGTAATCCTGAGGCAGGCCGACGGGCGTTCACGCTTCCGACCTCTCTTGCTCACAGCCAGCCATAGTGCGCCCCAATTGGCTGTGGGCCTTGCAAACATGTGCAAAGCTGTCGTCAGCCCCCGTTGTGGTGTATGCTGTCCCTACAAACCTCCATTCCAACTGCGTTTCCACTCCTTGAACCTTTTATTGAACACTTCTCCACCCATTCCCTTTCCCTTTCATGTCTCATCGATACACCCCAGTTCCTAATTCACGATCTGATCTTGGCGATAGGGACGGTGAATTGGAAGCAGCTTTCGACTATTCAGAGGACGAAGACGAAGACAACAATGTTTCCGAATCACAGCCCTTGAATTCATCCGGTGTACCTAGTACAATTTCAAGATCGAGTCATCGAGTTTCACATTCACAACATCAGAATACCCCAGTTTACGATTTTGAGAATGTTGATTACGACTTCCCTCCGCCTGGGTCACCACCTCGACCCTCGGCCAGTGCCCTACCCAATGCTCATGGCAATTCCAATGGCAACGTGCCCTCGTTCAACGATATTACACCACCCCCGCGCTCTAGTTGGTATAGAAGAGCCCTAAGTCGTCTACCAGCTGGCATTGCCGATCGGTTGGGCGCTAATTCGCACATTGTCAACCTTCCCATTGGAGGCGGTATCAACAATGATGGAGTATTCTCCAATGTCACTGCAAAGCCAGGCCGTACTGTCCGAGTCGAGGATGGTGAGATTTCTCTATATATTTTATTGATGCACAAAGTTTTGACAGTTGCTCCAGGCAGCGATGTATATCTAGTTCCAGAGGATGCTAGGACAGACGCACCTCCATCATACGCCTCCGCACAAGCAGATGCAGTGCCGCCATACTGGGAGACCACTGTCCATGCGCCATTTTCCCCTGATTCATTTGGAGAAATGATTATTGAAGGCCTGCCAACAGGGTCGGTCTTCTCATTCCTCTGGAATATGCTCGTGTCCATTTCTTTCCAATTCGTCGGTTTCCTTTTAACGTACCTACTGCATACAACGCACGCTGCTCGATTAGGATCCCGGGCTGGTCTGGGTGTCACACTCATCCAATATGGGTTTGCGCTTCGAACCAAAATGGATGGCATGGGAGAGGATGATGGCTCTGTTTGGGGGGGCTGGAATTCCCCGCGCCCAACATTTGGTAGTATGCACGAAGCTGAGGCGTTCTATGGGGATAAATACAACGCTACGATGGTTGATTCATCGGGGAATCCAGGGATAGACGACCGAATCACAGGTGCGACTACGGATTGGCTGTCCTTCTTCCTCATGACTGTCGGTATGTGGCCGTGCCTTTGCCTATGGGATTTTACTCACTAGCTGTAGGGTGGTTTATCCTACTTACTTCAATATTGGGCTTTTGGCGTGTGAAGCGCTGGGAACGCGGCGTTCTTGCTTCCCAACAGGAAACCCGTACCGCTCAGCCTGATGAACCAACTACGAGTCAAGTAGCCCTCATCCACCGACTTGAGAATGTGTTCAGACTTCAGGGGATGTCGCGAGTGGAGCTTCTCCGGCAAGGCTTCGGTCTTGGTAGACGCCAGGGAGAGGATCGTCATCTTGCTGCCGCTGAGGAGGGTAACGCTGGAGCCTCGATGGACTTAGAACCCATGCTTCCACCACAAGATTCTAACGACCCGGAACGCGCAAGAAGATTTGCCGAGGCGTTATCTAACGAGCAGCGACTCCACAGGGAATTACAAGCGGCTGGCTTGCTCTGATTGTGTTGGCTCTCGGACAATGTCTTCGTTTCGTTTCAGGTTTCCATCTTTTTTTGTTCATATCAAGGAATTATCTTCTGTCTCTTCCAGGATGGGCAATCGACGAGTATATCGTCCGTTACATGTATTATTATATTAGTAACATCAAATTACTGACCGGCTGCACATAGTCCCTATTGTTTCTTTTAGGTCACTCAGTGATCGGCATTCAGTACTCAGTTACAGTTTCCCCGCAGTTCATCCGAGATTTCCTCTCTTAATTGATTAATCAGCGATAAAATAGCCTCGAGCCAACCCTGCCGCATTCACATCGTCACATCGAGCTCGCCCACACCATGACTATTATAATTCGCAAAGCCACTGAAACAGATGCACCTGCCCTCTCTCGCATCTGCTTACTTACCGGCGACGCTGGAAAATCTGCAGAACCTTTCCATGACTTCGGAGAATTGGTCGGTCTCGTCTACGCCGTACCCTACGTCAAGCTCCCCACGACATGGGGCTTTGTCATGGTCGATCAAACGATCGACGAAGTGGTTGGATACGTTATAGGATCAACGGACACACGAGCATATGAGGCATACGCAGCAAAGCACTGGTGGCCCGCATTGGCGGAAAAATACCCACCATCTATTGCCAGTAAGCCCAGAGATGAGCAGTACTGCAATCTCTTCCGCAACATGCATACGGCGCCCGAGAGCAACATTGCGTTCTCACCTGCCCACTTACACATTGACATATTGGAAAATTATCAACGGCAGGGATGGGGCAGGAAATTGATTGGAACTGCTGTAGAATACCTGAAAGAACAGAACATTAGGGGCGAAGGGGTCTGGCTAGGCCTGGATCCTAGGAATGAGGATGCGAGGAAGTTCTATCACAGGTTGGGCTTCGTGGAGATTGAGGGGGCACCGGACAACAACCACTTGGGATTGAGGTTCAAGGATTTTCGATGAAGCGCAATCGGCGGTAGTATGATCCTATCCATGATGTATGATACCCGTACCAGCTTCGCATGTTGTACGTCACTCTATAACAACAGCTCAGTCAAGGTCCAAAAATAGAATATTGGGTCCTCGCACGCCTTTAAATATGGTAAGCGACGATCATCGTCGAGCATGCTTTGCCTCCTCTCGACGACCGACATGCATCGCAAACCCAGTTCCGCTTGGTTTGCACTGTATCGCAAATGGTCCTGAGTAGTAATTAGATAACTAATACAGATTTTATATCATCAAAATGCCTACATATTTGGTTTCACAACCATTTCTATGACATTCCAGGATTTCCTCTGTCGAGGTCAACGGGTCAACTACTTCACCGTAGAGGCATGTGCTCATAGAATTTAACGCCACCTCCTTGTGACTGGTTCGACTTGTTGAATAGACAGCTATGCGAGGTGGCCCAGTATTCCAAGTTGACTCGGATTCTACCTCAAGCGCTCAAGATCCGGTAAAGAATACTCACCTCTGGGTCAATCTGAAACTCAGATCATCTCTAGCATGCTGCGACGGCCTCTTCTCTCACCCTGAACGTCACCTGCGCTAGGGTTTGGCGAGCAATCACTTATTTGTTCATGCGATGTTGGTAACTTGCTCTCTTTAGCATGTCGCCATTTATGCTGCGTCTCGATGGACCAATTCCGTCGGCTCTGGCTAAGAACTTCTCGTGCCTGAAGCAGACCGGGCACGAGGTGACAGGTCTAAGTGATCAGTTCACGTCATCGCAACCCCTCCCCCCACGTAGCAGCGTCATCTGCCGTTGTAAACATTGGGTATAAAGATTTCGAGCGCATAAAATTTGCCTCCGCTAATTCCTCGTACATCTGCGTCCTCGGACCTTTAGTAGCATACAGTTCAATCTCTCACATGGTGAACAATACATTTCTTACATACCAGTAACGAAACTGTGAGTTATGTTACTAACTGGGACAAATGTAGTAACAATGTGCGAAATTCACGACCAATCTACTCGCCGAACCCTATTAGCCCGCTCTAGGTGGGCATGTGACAACCCTTTTTGGGCAGTCATCAACCAATGGTGGTCATTGCAGCTCGACGACGACGACGAGTAGGATTGTGGTCAAAATATGTATTACACGTATGCTGGATACTCTACATCGGCAAAATGCTATCAGTTCTCACATATATCGACTAGTCGGCACAAGAGGATCTTCTTTTTCTCGCCCCTCTGGGGACCAACTAAAGACTGCCATTTCATTCCCGCCGCATGAAGTACTGTTTATGGCAATGCCTTATTTGTCACAGTCGCATTGCACACAAAGCTCCGGATTGGCTCATGCTTCCTAGGTTGGCTTCAACTTCCTGAGCTTTCCTCTCGGCGAAGTGTTATCAACCCACAATCTCAATGGCGAATAACCCGTTCAACCGAGCCAGGCGACAAATTGAACAAGGCGATGCGGAAGAGGAAGACTATTCTGCTTCAACAGCGGGAATATCCCCCAACTCGCTGCCCACGCCAACAATAAATACAGGGGATCGCACACAAATGCCTGAAAGAGCGCTTTTACGCCAAGACTACTTCTCATACCCAGTATCATCTAGCTCTTCTGTCGCACTGACACCGCGTCCAGATCAAACAGAGGCACCAACATGGCATATACCTGACTATAGGCAGGAGCAACCCGCACCCCAATATCATCTTCCGTACTCTGCGCCAATTGACAATGATAGAGAGAATCGATCAACCGGTGATCAAGCTGATATGGCCGAATTGCGGCGGGACTCCTCCGCGACTGATGAAACCTTTCTCGACCCTCCAAATAGTCGCGCTACCGAAGGTGAACTTGACCGATTCTCGTTATCGTCATATGAGCATCCGTATGAAATACTTCGCCCTGATCCGGTGCATATCCCTGATGACACAACACAACGCGCATTGCCTGGTACTCCTGTCCCTCCTCTCCTTGGGGAGGATCCCAACGAATCCAATGTTTCTACTCCCGCGAATCCTGGTTCCAAAATTCAACGACGAGTAAGCTTTGCAGAAGAACCATACTACGAACCCTCCATGGATCATCCTGGTGACGAAGTCCTGGACCCACAAACCGAACGAGCACTCAAACGACGTGGCATTCCTTCAAACATTATGACTCTACAAGCCCTCGACGCTATCGAAGCCAAAACCGATCCTGAAAAAATGGCTGGACTAGGTAAAAATGGATCTTTCGATGGCTACTCGTTTGCGAGGACTCGTCCACGACTTGAACGAGCCGATTCGTCTTTTACCTCGGTTGGGTCAGAATTGATAGACCCCGATGACCCGCGTATAACTGGAATTACGGCGACCCACCTAGACGACCCTGAAGATATCGAAAGGAGCACTCTCAAGTCAATGAACTACCGAGATCGTAGGAAACACCTCATGCGGACCCGAATCGAATTCAATGTTTCCTGTTAGTCCTTGCTCGAATTGAATCATGGGTAGCATTTGATCTTGCCATTTAGCAATGATTCACCGACAGGGATTTCTGCGCAAACTAGCCAAAGCATTGATGCTTTATGGGGCGCCCTCTCATCGCATTGAATCACAACTCATTGCCGCAGCAAGGATATTGGAGGTCGAATCCGAATTCATACACCTCCCTGGCGTCATTATTTGTTCGTTTGGTGATCAAGAACTTGGGTGCTCTCAAACGCATTTCGTCCGTTGCAATGGGCGCATACTAGCTCTTGGGGCGCTTCATAAGATTCATTTGATATATCGTTCCGTCGTCCATGACGAGATTAGTGCGAAGAAAGCCTCTGACGAATTAGAAGCTGTCCTCAATGAGCCACCAGCCTATTCGGTTTTCTTTCGATGTGTATTATCCTTCTTTTTGTCTGCACTGATTTGTCCTCTGGCATTCGGTGGTTCCTTCCTGGATATGTGGTTTTCAGGGTTGAGTGCCTTCTTCTTAGCAATCCTCAAACTTCATGTTGCAGCAAGAAGTGCAATCTATGCTAACGTTTTCGAGTGCGTTCCATTACTCCTATCTTTTCACTATTCTCACCCATGGTACCAATAGAATTACTGTGGCAATAATTGTATCTTTCGTTGCAAGAGCCCTGAGCAGCATCCGCTCTCAAGTTTTTTGCTATACAGCTATTTCATCCGCAGGTATCATTGGAATACTGCCAGGGTATCTCATTCGTGAGTGGGTCAGCATAGTGCCATTGATTGATCTACATTTCCCCCTTAGTCAGCAGCTCTCTGGAACTTGCTTCCAAAAACATAGTTTGTGGTAGTGTAAATCTCGTATATGCATTGATATATACACTATTTCTGGTCAGTAATGCCATGCTACTAAAGGAGCTCACCTGATTCCAAACTCGTCGCACAGGGTTTTGGGCTCCAAATAGGATCGGACTTCTATTTGCTCCTGGATAAGGGCGCCCGAGCGCATTTACACAGCCTCGCAAGTAGCCTTACTACCACGGTTGCAGCAAGTGGGACGTGGCAAAGCGACAATGCCACCGATGACGGGTTTGACTTCAGTGCCGGGACGTGGGTTTTCACCAGAAAGGTCCCGAATGCCCAGCATAACCTCGTCGATGGATGTTTCCGGCCGAGCGTATTTCCCTGGTACCTTCAACCTTTTCCATATTGGACGGCCTTCATCATTGTGCCCATTTTCTCAACTTTGATGTCCCTTTCCAATCTGCAGCCATTCAAGAGCCGCCAGCTCCCGGTTATGATAGTCATCTCTTGCTGCTCATATGCGGCCAACAAAGTTGCGAATCACTACATATTTAACCGCTCTGACGTGGTATCTGCGATTGGAGCGTTTACCGTTGGCTTGTTGGGGAATGCTTACTCTCGCAAGATGGGTGGTACGGCATTCACTTCTATGGTACCGGGTGTATTATTCCTTGTTCCGGTAGGTTTTTGAAGTCCAAAGTTAAGAACTTCCGTGGCTAGCCCCGCTTATCGCACTAATCACAGTCCGGACTCTCGCAAGCTGGTGGAATTACCGCCAATGGAAATGGCATCGACATAGGAGGGGCAATGATTGCAGTCACTATTGGTATCACGGTCGGCTTATTTATGAGTCAGGCCTTGGTGTATACATTTGGCACCAGGAAGAACGCTGCAGTATTCTCGTTTTGATCACGTATACTATATCATCGTCGTAAGACTACAAGTGTATCCCATAGTTTCCACATGACAATTGTACCCATGAAACGTTACTCTAGAACATTACAGCGGCGGCATTCTCAACGTTTTCTATAGGGACCTTGTGGCCAACCAGTGTCCGTATGTTACTGATGCCATAGCTGCGAAAATAGAAAGCATATTAGTTATCACGAAAGACAAGGAAACATCTCGACTGACCGAATCATGGTGGGTCGCTCGAGACTCAAACCCCACCCATGTACACGTACGTCTTTTGGGAAGCCCATGGGCTCAAGCATCTCAGGGCGGAACATCCCGCTATTGCCGACTTCAACCCATCGATTTAGGAGTGGATGGAAGGCAAAGATCTCTAATGAGGGCTAGTATATACGGAATGGGTTAGAAGGAGATTGGCATCAGCTGAAACAGCCAGGGAAATATTATACTTACCTCTGTGTAAGGATTATATGCAGGCTTGAACCTAACCTTCTCGATGCCCATTTTCCTGAAGAAGACGCGCATGAACCCTATCATGATGCCAGCCGAATCGTTAACGAGAGTTGCCAATCTGAGCTAGAATAGAAATTAATAATCACCAATAAGGTCGGCCAATGTCAAATTCTTGTCTGCCACGACGCCTTCAACCTGGTGGAACTCTGCCAGGTGAGTTGCATCCATGGTTTCGTTACGGAAGACTCTGTCGATACTGAACAACTTCGCAGGGCGGAATCCATCGTCAGCATCAGTTGAGCTCAAAGCCTTTTGCAGACCAGAATGGGTTTGATAGCCTTTGCTGTCACCCTCTATCACCTCTCCTCTGCATCGCGCTGCCAGTTGGTACAAAATCTTTGCAGATGATGCGGTGGTATGTGTTCTAAGCAGGAGTTTGCTGGATTCCTCGTGCGACCACGGTGCGCGATACCCTGTAGATCCATATCCACCGTGCTCATGAACTGTGGACACCCGCTTGTAGTATTCAGGTGATGGAGAGAGGCTGTGCTTGGGATCTGAGATCGTGCCAGATGAATACATGGGCAACAGCGATGTTGATATCAATGATTGACATGCCTGAGAGGTAGAAAGTGTCCTGCAACTCTCGAGCGGGGTGTTGCTGGGGGACAAAGAGGGCGTCAAAACACCAGAACCCGGACTCAACGAAACACTGAGTTGGCATCTCTGCGAAGCTTTAGGATTTGTTAGCTATTGCTTCAGACATGACTAGGTATCAATTACCCCATTTCCAAAAAGATATTGCGGATTTCTTCCCTAACCTTGAGCAGTGGATGTAACGCTCCTCCACTGGTTGGGGCACCCTCTGCTTCAAAATTATATTTCTTGAAGGTTGCCGTTTTCCATGAACCCCTGCACGCAAGATCTCAGCCCTATTTGTAGATGCGGATAGAAAAGAGAGCCTTACGATGTCAGCATATCCGCTGTTAGATCAGTTTCAGGCTTTGCGGTGGAAGTGCTGAAATTGGTGCCCCTCGTGACAGTGAACCATTGCTCCTTTCTTGCCGAAAGTTAACACCAATGCCTGATGAATAAAATTCAGCATACTTCTGAGTAACTAGCTTGCGCTTTCGCAGATCAGCAAGCGTTTTTTCCCCAGCGGCTACTGTTCCAGTTGATGCAATTTCCTGCAATTCTAGTTGGGTAGTATCCTTGATGCTAGGAACCTGGCATGCAAGTACATGGATCAGATAAGGCCTTTCGATGCAGAAGACTAGGACATGCTAATTTGACGAGGCCGTCTCCGTCCTTTCCGATCCAGCCATTCTTGAAGGCTCGACCTTGACCAACTTTAGCAGTTTCGTCCCCCAATCGCTTCTTCAGTTCCACAGGTGTTACGGGGTTTCCTTCTCCCTTGATGGGCAATACGGCCCATACCCGCGCTTCATGCGATCCTTCCTTGGAAATCTGTTCTCCTTCGCTTGTCAAGACATGCGAGAAGTCCTCATTTGTTTCATAGACTATCATCTGGAGCAACACTCAGCTTGCGGGCTTCAAGAGCCTAGAAATGTATGCAAACCTCACGACTCAGCAAGGAGTTAAGAGCACCTAGGATGATGATTTGCCCATCATGGGTGGTGGCAGGCTGAGATTGACCCGGAAGAACCAGTTTCCTGGTATCTGAGATCGACGAATTGACTTGAAGTGTATCAAGAATGAGCTGCTGAAGTAGCTCTGACATATTTGTTGCGGGTTGAGATGCGTGAGTGCAATCTTGACTCGAGTACCACTTAATCAGTTTGCCTAATCTGGATTGATTATTTCTAAATTATTTACATTTATTATGGGAATTTGGCACGCTCATCCACCGACAACTCCTTTTCCGGGGTCATGGCTTCAACACAATCCAGCAACACACTCGAGCGTGTCTGGCAGTTTGCACAGTCAAATATATACTCGCAGTCTCACCTTCTCAACGATTTACATTCATCAAGTCCCAGGGTTATCCGCGTCGGTCAACTGGACTCTGAGATTCTGGACAGTGACCTTGCTAATTTGCTTCGCGAACCTTTGAACAAGGCACTCGGATTAATCAACGTATGCATCAATTGAAAATGGCTGCACACACAGATTCTCTTGCTCACCCGTATGTAGGCTACCTTGAGAGCAAAGTTTGAACCAGAACTATCGCTCCTCATCCAACTAGTGCTCTACAGGCTTTCTATATGGAACACTGGCGCTAGTTACGGTGCTCAGCTTCAGGACCTTCGTTACGTTACCATCTGGCCACTGACCGGACCTCTTACTCGTTCGTAACTCCACCTGAACGCGTTTCCTATCTCCCTTAACGCAGAATCCAGCCTCTGGTCTACCTCGTCGGCTGCTGCTAATACATGGAGCTTTGACGACAATTATACCCTACCTGCACACGCGTATCAGGAACCATGCATTATCCCGTGCTTGGCCTGACGCACCATCCTCCGATAGACGACGGCAGCTTTGGAGATTCATTACTTCATTAGAATCCACGCATACGTTGCTCAGTCTCGCGAGTTTCGTTGCATTTCTCTGGAACGGACGGCATGTAAATTGATATTATCATTAACTTGGAACTCAATTCTGTCTTAGGTATCGGACAATAGTGGATAGATTGCTAGGGTTGTCACTTATTCCGTCCCGTCGGCTGGTTCGGAGAGATGTGAGCTACGAGTTCATGAATCGCCAGATGGTCTGGCATGCGTTCACTGTATGTCTTAATTATTGTTTTCCTTCTGACTCTGACTGCAACATGTCTGCCCAGGAATTCCTCCTCTTCCTCCTACCCCTCGTAAATGCCCGGACAATTCGCCGTCGTATGAATCGCCTCACTTCAGTGATTTCACTAACAAATATTGTATCTCGACTTCCTCAAGGCACTAGAACGCTCTTCGGTCTTGACAAGTTGAATACGTCCTCTCAGTCGCCAAGATATCAACGTGGGAAATACTGGCATTTACCCTTAGATCAATGCGCAATATGCGCTGAAAACGCGTCGTTAAATCTCAACCTCTCCGAGCATACTAATGCCCTCACTACTCTGACGATGAATTACACTACGTCAAGTACAGAGGAACCAGCGGACAACACGCCCAATTCTGCGAACGAACCACCCAGATACCCATTATACACACCCTACCTTTCGTCATGTGGTCATCTATATTGTTATCATTGCGTAACCGAACGTATGATACGCGCTATGGATGAAACAGGAGAAGATGGCTGTTGGGAATGCCTACGCTGTTGCCAGCATGTAAAATTTGCGGATCGATACGTTGTCGACATGGGTAGTGATCGCGCTACTAGCGATTATGAATTCAGTAGTGACATGGAAGCAACAGACATGTCAGCGTCTGTTGGCAGTTACAGTGAATTCTCCCAACTATCTGATACTTGAGGTCAAACCCCTAACCTCACAAAATATCCGCCAATTTATAATCGTCTCATGTGCCCGGCGAACTGTCACAGATATGTAATTAACTAACATTGCTATTTTGTACATAATCGTTATGGATGAGCCAGTTCATCCTGGATTTGTTTTAATACAGTAGGATCTGCTTTAGAAAGGTAGCTTGCATGGAATAGTTGAGGTCCAATCTGGGCTTCCGTTTGACGCAAATGGTGGGCAATAAATGTCGTCATACGAGCGTTTCGCACAGGGTCCTTTTCGTATAACTGCAATGAATTGAGCATTACAAATTTCCTAAGGACACCAATTCCACTCACTGCTTGTCGTCGCGCGAGTTCGCAAGTGCCCTGTGCATCCTCTAAGTAATCGTCAGGAGCTTCATTGAGATCCCAGTGTCGTTTTAAACCGGGACTGGAAAAAGGCTATTAGCTCAAACACATCATCAGACCAAGTAAAGATTTTACCTATAACCATCTTCATCATTATCTGTAGACCGAGTCTCTGCTTCTTTCAATTCACCAAACACGTCGAGCCAAAGGTTGAAGATCTCCCCTGGGAGTCTATTAAGAATATTAGGGTGGCAAGTTGCGACAAGGGAGGCAGTGGCGAGGGCAATAAGCTTGCGTTGCCTTGGTTCACTCAGAGCATCGAACTTGATTGTTCTAATTTGAGCGGTACTGAGGCAGAATATGTGGAGCTGATACTTACTCGTCCCCACCACTGGTCCATGAAGAGCTCATAAATCTTTTCTTCTTCCATTTTCAGTGCGGGTACGGAAGCAGAGATCAATCGACAGAACATCCCTGGATCTGCCATAATAAGTCTCGCGAGCAGGCACTCTGTCTCTATGAGAATGACAATGACGTTCTGGTATTGAAGCTGGATGAGGAAGGTTCTTTTGAGCACTCTCGATGACACTCACCTCTCCTTCCAGAAAGATCGACAACAGCCAAGCAAACAAACCGGATGTGTGAAGCGCCTCTCCCCATAGATTAGGGGGAGCCAATTGCACAATGTACTGGAGTGACACAAGCAGGTCCTTTTGAACGAGATGCATCGTCTTGCCCTTAATAGCGTTAAGGTACGCGTGCAACAAATTACTGGAGTAGACCTAATAGAGCCTTCAGTTCATGCAATGCAGACAATGAAAATGGAAGACCGACCTGCAAGACTCCAGGCGCATCGAGGAAGTAATACGAATCCAATATTGTCGTAACCCGCGGAACCATGTCCGGATTTTCACTGAGTAACTCCATAGCAATTGGGAATAGCTCGGCGAGGGAGGCCCCTGCCAGTCCTGCGACTGAGGTAGTATTGCGTAATGCGGTCTGCCATAGGCCAAGGACATCCTCATCTAAAAAACTTCTTGCCTATATCTACTAAGAAAGTATCAGGTGTCGGATAAGGCGAGCACTTACTGCGGGGGAGAGGCCCTCCCGGACAAGAGGCGCGACAAGAGAAACCAAAGGTGTAGAGTGTTCCTTGGTCACCTTACCCAAGATGTGACTACTAGTAGTACGAAAAATAATACACTAACCAGAATTAATTTATCCAGTGTGACTACGAGAGTCACCTTGAATAGCCATTCTTCACCCGCTGCGATCCCTGAGAAAAGAATGATTAAGCCCACAGCTCAGCCATTGAACTCAACCAACACATACATAATTTGGGAAGTGGTTCTGCAACGATGTTCATTAAAGGGACAACCTAGCAATCATCAGAAAACAACCACGAGGTACCTGGTTCTTTTACCTTATCGCCACATTGTTCGATCACTGTGACCAAACTTTGGCCAATCCGCTGCTTGCTTTCAAAGGTATCTGCTTCTTCGATCAAGTCCATTAGCTCCTTCAATATGGGTGGTAGGTATGGTTGGAAAATATTCGCGTCGAAATCGATCGTCTGCAAGCGTATTGGGTTTGAGGTTTGAAAGAGTGCCCAAGTAAGTGTATCCACTCACGTCCACGCAATCCTTCAGCGCCCGAGCTGCTGTGAATCGAACAACGTTGTCCGTCCCAGCATCTTTATTCGTCAGTAAGTGTAATAGTATATCCCACACTCGTGAATTCTTTGGGGAGGCGCACTCTTCTGAAACCCACTTCCCAATCATCCAAGCAATTCGCCGCTTAATGATTGGATAGCTGGATCGAGTTAATATGTGTTCGCAATGTGCCTGGAGAGGAACGTACTTGGGATTTATGTCTCGGGCCTCGGAGGATAGTGTATGCTCGAGCCATTGATCGAACGGAATAATGTCTTTCATCTTATGAGCGCAACGGCCAATGGCGCAGTAAAGCGCTTCTTTGCGGATAACGCTTGCAAGATCTAGAGATGGTTGGGCTGCATAGGGGCATTAAACGAAGAGGCAACAAGTTGTTCGATTTCGGCATACTTGCAATCTGTTTGAACGTCGCCTCTAAGAAGGAGGTGACATATTGTGAGTACTGATTGGCGAGTTGCATAAGGACGCGCTCGCTGCAAGGCTTGGAGATCTTGTAAACCTTATGCCACGACACAATACGTGAAGTGAACATACCCTAATCTCGTACTCCCATAGATCATTTTCCTTATCCTCCATATTGACCCACTCTTCAGGGTCAGCCATCCATGACTCCAAGTCCTTCGGATTCAGGGGCATGAACCGCTCAATCAAGATTTGTACAGCATTTTCTACGAATTCCTTTGATAATGCTATCTCAAGATGAGAAGAGGGACACTCTGCGATGAAGTGACGCACAATGTGGATTCTCTGATCCATCTCGTCGAACTGGGACCCAGTTTGAAAGGTTTTCTTTGAACAAGACCATTCCCTGCACAAGGAAACGAGTAGGAAATACAGCGTCATTTGAATCTAGGACTCTCTTCAATAAATGCAGCAAAAAGTACACCCTGACGTACCTCTGATGAACTGCGGAGGACCACTAGTGGCTTGTACGACCTGAGTCCAATAGAACAGGATTAGGTCATCTGATGTTGGCAAAGCAGCGAATCGTGTGGATGACAGTTGCTGGAGCCGGCGAAACCATTTACCAAAGGCTTTGATATGCCTATATAGTAGGTCAATAGCCTTTTGAGTGGCTGGTTCGGAAGTCATATTATTTTGAGTAAAGGTCGTCGTAATGGCAGTACGAAGGTCTGTGAGGACCTTCACCTGTCCGACAGAGCTTTTGAAGAGTTCCTCAAGCTGTCAATATAAACTTAACTATAGCTGGGACCAATGATGTTGAATGGATAGTCACCCAAAGTTTGTTGCGTTGTTGCTCTTCCTTTGGGACTTTATCTATTCTATTCCATGTCCATGCAGCGATTTTTGTTGTGCATTTATAAACCAGATGAGAGAACAAGATATCCATTGCCACGCGCTGCGTTCCTATCGTTTGCATCGTGATAGCAGATGAGGATATCATAGGTGCCAGGTTTGAATAATACTGATAGAGAACCATTTGCAGTTGCTCGGTCACCTGATGCGAGAATGTTCAGATAAATGGAAGGTGTTGGTCGGCGTCTACCACAAACCTGAGCCATTATCTTGATGCCATTGAGCATTTTCACGGACGACAACTCCTTCAGAATTGCATTAAGCAACTTTAATGATCGCCGAAGCACCAATGTATCGTGCGGGTCGTCACTCCCTCCTTGATAGCGTTTTTGCAGGGTCGTGTCGATGGCAGTCATAAGATCATTGAACAAGGTGGGCCTAGTCTATCGATGAGCGGACTGCGGGCTGTCGTAACCACAACACAAGGCAAACCAATTCGCTGGATAGTCCTGGCGTGCCAGCTTTGCGACCACGACTTGATTGCACGTGGCTATCTAAGGAAACCGTCAGACTGTAAGAGACAAAGGGGAAGAGATGAGCTGAGTGGAGCACCGTTTCGTCATCTTCATCGAGGAAGGTCAAGGAGCGCATTCGAATTTGGATTTTGTGCTCATCTGATAAGACCCTGCGAAAAGATTAGACTCATTCTCCTGGGTTGTGAGGAGGGGATATAGCTGACTTCCGCGCTCTCCAGTGCGAAATGGCTGCGTTCTTGAATTGGATGATTGCCTGCTGCCGAATTTGTAGTGGAGCATTGCGTTGAGCGGCGATCTCGTGCAGTGCATTGTAGGTTCCGAACATATCGAGCATTTGTTTAATACGCTTGCTGGAGGCTTCCAGCTTGCTCGGGTCTTGCGACGAGGCTGCAGCAAGAACCTCGTATAACTCTGAAGGATTGACCGTCTCAACGGCCGCTCCAGTCGAGGAGGAATGCAAGTTCATCCTAGCGGGAGAGAAAAGCGATGGAGCAAACACAAACGAATGCGACTCAAGGGACTCAGATGAAAGGAAACTGGAAATCAGTTTAGGATCACGACAGATATTCTTTTTGGGTGGCGCTTACACCAGTCGCTCAAGGCGTCTTTGGGAAGCACGAGGTCGACAAATACGCACAAATAACGCGTCTCAACTCATGACATTGACCGCGACCGTGGCCGCGTCGAGGGTTGTTTCAACACGGACTGGTTCCTTATTCCTGCGCCCTTCACCTCATCTCCGATCAAGTGCTTATCACTCTGTCGTAATGGCTCGGTCATTTGAGGAGGAGATCGTCGAAGACTCGGAGCCAGAAAGGGAACAGCAACGGCGCGAGGCCTACCGTGTTCCGCACGAACGCAAAAGGCTAGCAGAAGACAATTTCCCCGAATCGATTGATGTTATTGAGCTTACTGATGATGAGTGTGGAAGTTCAACCATTGCATCAGTTGCAGTATTGGGTCAGTATAAGCTGCTGTATGCTTAAGGCTGCCCGTAACTCGTGCAAATCCAGGAAGGAGATCTACACCATCAAAGGAAGCTGCAAGCCATTCAGACACAAAATTGTCTAGTCCACAAAGTACGTCGACGCTTCATTCAAGTTTAAATTCCGGCAACTAACCTAATACAAGCTTCGCAGAGGAATGGAACTCCAGTTTTGAGTCACATATCGGGTGATTCGTTGCATCTAGATAATACTAGCAGCAAATCAGATGATTGGCCCTTGAAGATCAGCTTCAAGAGATTTGCCTTTGGCTCCAAGCATGTTCCTTCACGAAAGTTCTCGTCCTCGGCATTGGTGCAGTCTCAGAGCAAGACCAAAAAAGAGGTGACAAAGCCCGATCATCCAAGAGCACCTCAAGCCCTGCCTCAGAAACGACGATATTTGACAGAATTGTCCGATACGAAACTTGCCAAGCTTACGAAGTGTGTTAGTTGTGACGTACAGTGGACAGCGCGAAAGACGGTTATGCAGAAAGTGGTTCACTTACGGTCGTGCGCAAAACGGCATTTATTCTCTGAAGAAACCATCCGAACACTCGTCGAGAAGGAACTCAAAGAAAATTCACAGGCACCACCGAAGCCCTCTAAGGGCAGCAAGAAGACAACACCCGTGGCCCCACCACAGGAGACGACACTACTTGATGATGTAGTACAGAAAGCACAGAAGAAGAATTCGATGCAAGTGGAACCAACTACAGTCAAGAATGTTTCGGATTCCCATCAATCTATCTTGGGCAGAGCTCGTGCAATCCTTGGGAGAGAAAACTATGATTGGTTGAGCGACTTCCCAGCATCACAGGCTCTGGTTGGACAGCCAGAGCGACCATTTCCAGTTACATCACCTAACTTTCGATTCGGCAGGAGTGCATTGGCTTCAAAAGTACGAAGGGGAAATTCACTATTTTCAGTTGCCGGGGACGCTGCTTTCTCAGACGTTGGAAGCGACGCTGAATACCCCAAATCCGTTACGTCTCCATCACTAGGACGACGTCGCAAACCCTCGTCAAAAGCAGTCAGCAATACTATCTATGACGCAGTGTCATCCTCACCTGTGCTTAACTCCAAAGTTACTTTGTTGAATCTCCCGGCTTCCATGGCAGTAAGTATCTTAAAATATCTGTTGATAGGAAACTGATAACATGCAGGGAACTACACCTTCACTCAGCAAAGCGAGCCCGCTCCTATAGTGTCAACGAGGAAGCGCATCCGCAAAGGCTCAAAACTGCCTGAAGCATCCCATCAGACAGATGTGCCTCTTACAGTAGATTTCCCATCCTCCTCTCCAAAGCCTGTCGCATCTCTTACGCCCAGAAATACCCGTACTGCTATGAATGACGTTACTTTATGTACGGCCACCGTCAGGAGCAAAATTATCCAGGACACAGCACTCCTCCATCGCATCCTACGCCTTGAGGTGGGGACTCTATGATCCGCTGAGCGCCTTACTGATAATGGGGACAGCCGATTCAGCATACCACGTTTGAGCAGCTTATCCTCGGCACATCTCCCTCGTCAATCAGGCAACGACAAAAATTACAGAAATGTCTTGAGAAGCTTGTGAGTGTAATCTAATATTCGAAAGCTCCTCAGCTTCTCATCACCTGTTAGGGCGTGACCACCAGAGGATCCCCGAGAATGTCTTGGTTTCCTGTTTCCATCCAGTAATTTACATTAATTTGTTATAACATAAAATGAAATATCTATATAAGTAAGTTCCATTCAAAGCGCAACTTCAGCGAGACCAGCAACTTCTATCACACCACCAACGAGATGCAGACTGCCCGTCACTAATACCTGGACGGGAGTATCTGCGTTGTTGTCTTTCAATCGGTTGACCTCTCGTAAGGCATGCTCAATCGAGGCAAACACATGGATATTGTCCTTGGGGAAGTCAGGAAGGATAGTTGACCACGCATCCGCCAACTGCCGCTGCGTCTTCAGAGTTGCGAGATCGCCTTCAGGAATAGCCATAGTGGTCAAGTCTGTGGAGGGTATAATGTCAGCATATACTTGGCATAAGACATCTTGCGCGATTTACCTCCTTTGAAATGACCATCTGCATATGTAACATTCGTGCAAAAGATGATGTGGTCAAAGAAGTGTTCAGGTGCATCATCAGTACCAATCTTGTGTAGATGTAGCCTTGCAGTCACGATTTTATGGATCGTTGATAGGAATGTTTCTCCGGATCTTCCGCTAGTACAGTTGAATATCATCACCCGTTTCACTTGTCTACTCAGATAAGGGATTTAAAAACTTCAGAGAAGATGGATGGAAGTGATTGCGAACCTTGTATGATCCTTTGGCAAACCAATCCCAGGACTAACAAACCATTCTGCGCAGCATGTCAAACTCTCAACGGTATGCGCGCCATCTAAGAACCAGGTCACATTCTGCATGCGGGGATCTTTGACTTCTTGACAACGTCCTGGCCATTTGGTTTCCTGAAGTCCAACAACAAAGGACGGGGAAAGTGGATGATCCAATTGAGTGTCAACACCTTGAGATTGCAAGAATGACGTCGCAAGGTGTACAGCAAGATTTGCATTTTGAGCTTGGTGGGCACCAGCTAGACCTAGTCGATTGTCAAAAAGCTATTATTACCCCGGGCGACAACGAAGGCGTACCGAGTTTAAGATTTGACAGGCCAAGGACTTGAGGAACCACGACGAATTCGGATGACTAGACTTTAAGTTAAGAGCAACCAAGGTCTGAATTCTGCTGACGTACCCCAAGCTCATCGGCCCTCTCTTTGAGTTTTACCAAGCCATCTTGAGGTTGCTCAACTGTGAACGCTGGAACCCCTTGCTGTTGGCTATCTGTCAGTAGGCACACAGCTTCGAAGCTCGAGAGCTTACCTTGAATATGCCGCCTTTCTGCCAGGCAATTTCTGGAATTGTCTTCCCAAGCACGGTAACATGATCGATGCCAAGAGCGGTTATCCCAGTCACCACTGGTTTGGGCACGATATTGGTACTGTCAAATGTTCCTCCTACACCTACTTCAAGAACGGTAGCATCTACTCCCATTTTCAGGAAAGTATGAAATGAGAGCAGGGTGAGGAAGCGGAAGTAGCCCGGCATTAGCGATGTTTCGGGTAATCGCCTCTGTTTGAGGAATAAGTGAACTCTACAAAAACGCGATTAGTGACTTACCATTTGGTTTGCTTGGAGGAGATCCCATACTTCAAAGAAGTACTTGGCGAACTCTGGTTCGGAGATTGGGGTGCCATTGATTCTTATTCGCTCTCGCACGGCAACGAGGTGGGGAGAGGTATACAATCCTTCAGATAACTGGTTTTTAAGGTAAATTTTCGGTTAGGGAACAGCATACCGATTTTCCAATCGGGTTTAGTGTGTCGTAGTATGGATTCTGTGAATGCACTTGTAGAACCCTTGCCTTTAGTACCAGTTATGTGGATGACGTTGAGTGCATTGAGGTCATTGGACTACGGAGACTGGTTGGAGTGGAGTGCAGTAAATTTTGTTTTGATAGATACGTACGGTATATCCGATTCTTTCCAGGTATTCTAGCATCTCTGGGATGGCAAAAGCGCTCAGACGACTACTGCCAGAGGCACGAGCTGCCTCGAGAGCAGCAGCATTTGATTGCAAGCTATTCAAATGGTATATAGCGTCGGCGTAGGAACGTGAAGACATGTGTCTCCTTCTGAAAGCGGGTAGCCGTGATACAGATGATGCGATAAGCCTTATTGGGCCCATCACTACCACTCTGCTCACAAGTTTTCGTTACTGCGGTAAACTTCCCATTATTATCACGTGAATGTCACGCATGAGCACAATACGCGTCTCAAATTTCGCAAATTTATGCACATGCTACGACCCTCGTGAGGGCTAGGCTACGTTCTGAAGATTCACTGTAAATATTGCACTCTCTTTTCTGTATATCTCCATGGAACAATATTTTCCTGTTGTTGCTAAATCCAGAGCACTCAAATCGACGAACAGTGACACCAAACACAAGACACGAACTGCCAGGTTCCATCCATACAACAGAATAGAATCAGATGCACCAGAGCAATCCAGTGAACAGTCGCATATACCCAGCGGAAGGTAAGCGATGGTCAGTCCAGCCTGGGTGATGAGGGTCCATTCCTTACCTCTAGGTTCTGGGAGCCCCTGCAAAATGGCACTGTTGGACACCTATCAGACAGCGCCTTGACCAAGCACATCCTCAAAACTCTGTCGGAGGAATCGAACCCAATCACTCATTCTGATATCGTAACACGGACTGGTACGTCGTGGCGCATCGTGCTGTTCTTCATTTGCCAAGTAGAGAGCGGATAGAACATGTATATTCTACAAGCACTGGCCATCAAGTTGCTGAAGGGCGGGGTCGCCTCCAGTTCGTGGGCATCGACAAGGAAAAGCGCAAGACTCAATTTAGCGCTGTCACAGCAGACTTCGGAGGGGATTCACGGATTCTGCGGGGCGTTCGTGCCTACATTAACGGATACCTTGAGAATACAACCGACCTGGAAATGAAGCGAGTCATTGCCCAAGTTGGCGGAGAAATCTTGTGAGCCATGTAACGCAATGCAATTGAATTTAATGGCTTATCGCCGTCAAGATTCACGGCATCCGGTTGTACTCACATCATATCTTCGCAACATCAAAGTGGATCGAAGACCCATAAACTGCTAGGTGCCAAAGCTCGTAATAGGGTCCATGTTGTAAAACCCGAATGGGTTTTTGACTGCATCCAGGCCAGGAAGAAGATAAATGAACGTCGATATGCTGTTCTGGAGGATAAGTCAGTGGGAAATTTATACGAAATGTTCAACAAATGATCGGGATTGTAGGCCATCGTGTCGTCTGTTGTAACAATGTAGATCCAGCAAGATCCAGCATTATCATGATGTAATTTACATTGAAATAGATGCTAGAGGCGCTTGGCAGTGCAAGTCTGATGAGTGTTAGACAGATCTACTTGGCTGTTATCACGGAAAAAATGGAGGCAGGCGTCAGTAAGAGTTCCTGAGCTCGAGCCAATAAGGTGAGGTGAAATGGTCAGGACACTCGAGCGTATAATAGAGTGCCAGGGTAGACTTCGTCAAAGATGCACTTGGTCTGGTGCACAGCAAGAAAATTCATCAGGAAAACGAATAAAGAAATATGACTTACATGATGGTTGTCAAAGGTGCAAGATTCCTGTACCCAGTGAACTTAAGCGGTGATTTATTTTCCCACGAAGTCGGGTGCAGACCAGACAGATGCCGATTATGGGGACATGGGCGTCCAAAGAGGGATAGTAGGTTGACTGGGTAGAGGACATCGGGCGGTATAGCTGGCTTGTCATCTTGAAACCGCAGAGTCTTTCCCTCGTCTGTTCGACTCTCAACTCTCAAAGAATATGAACTTATTCACCCCCGTTCACGTACAACTCCTCAACGCTTGTTATCCTCCCAGTTCAGCTCGACAAGCAGCAGGTCATAATTATGCTCCTAATTCGCAAGAGCTCAGTCGTCTTACTTACCATGCGTATGTTGTACTTTCATGTCATATCTTCTCTTTATTGATTGTTTCTTGTCCCAGCTCAAACCATCCAAGCAAACTATCCAAACTCGGCGCTGAACTAGAAAAACGGGTCAGAAACGAATGCAAAAAGACACGCTCAGGAAGCACCAGGGCAAGGCCGTTGAGTTCTTTATCTCGTACACACGTCCCGCTGTTGTTCATCTGCATTATATATATAGGTTGCTCCTTATAAGTCTTGCTATCCTCCGTGCCCTGGCAATGGAGTGCAGGCGTGACATTGCACTACTCTCGTCCTCATTGGTGGCATCCGTCCACGTAGTTGTAACTGGACTGCCAGATGATATGGAAGTTACAGCGAGTGCTGCTAGTGTCGTGGGTATCGATCAAACCTGTCTCACGCAGAAACTAACTCACCAAGCCAGTTCACATCTTGGACGACCTATACCGATGGTCACGTCATTGGCGCAGATGCTTCAGTCACTGAAGATTACATATCAACTCTCCGCCAGTTTGCCACTCTGACTCGGAAAGAGAACTCTGATCAAGAGAAGAGGGACAGGTTAGTCTAACTCGCATTCAATAATTTCTAATTCTGCTCAGAATGCCCCTTCAGAACGAGGTTGATTGGCCTTGCTGCACTCACAGGTGCAATCAGCTCGGAAGCCTTATACAATGATATTACCCAGTTCCGTAGCCAGGTCCAGATTCTCGTGAACCCCCTGCTGTATATCATATTCAAGGCGCCGATCGATACTCTTGATGACCAGTGAGGCTCTGAAATGGATATATATATCTACCCACTCATCTAATCACTATGCAGAGCTGCCACTGTGAAGGAGACACCTATTTCACCATATCTCACCGGTTTTCGGACTCGACCTGCGCTGGAGAGACGTGCAGCATCTATTCATGTACACATCGATGGTGAGAAAGGCCCCTCCATGAGTGACGTGGTCAACGCAGCCCTCCATGCGCTGTATTGCTTATTGGACCATGCAAGCGGTCCTCAATTAAGCTATATCGTACACTCCTCCTGTGACAGCTTGGACGAATTGGGAATGTGGATCCAGTTGAACTATTGTAGCTGGTATGCGAACAAAGTAGCTGAATGGTCTCAGTACCAAAACCGTCAAGCCGTTCCGACCTGGCTAGTGGAACATCTCGTAGGCGGTCATGAATCATCCGCTTCACCAGCACGTAATCTTGCGCTGACGGCAATGATCACAGCTGTCTTCAACTCGCCTATTGCGTTTGCCAGCATTTCTACGTCCGACATTCTATCCAACCTCCTTGGTGTGTTGACTCGTTGGACAAATGCTGACGTGGACGAGGAAACGCTTTCTGGGTTGGCCAAATGTGTCGCCTCGTTAGGCCGCCATGTCTATTATTCTGACCAAATTGTTGATCTCATCGTAGGTTGCCCATTCCTTCGTTCAAATATTCTCATCAAGCGGCGTTTAGGGCGAACTTATCGGCCGTCTAGTGACTGTGGAAACGCAAGGAGTCGTTGCTAAAGACAAACCTGAGTTTATGCTGGCCAGGTCGAAAGCCATTCTATGTTTGATTGCAAGTCTATTGGGTCTCTTGCGTGCCGCAAATGGCCAAGATCCTACCAGCCACTCAATAGAGATGCACCCCGCGTCTTCACCCTCTTCGCGAACGTCAGTGGAAGGATCTAAAAAGGACCACGCGGAACCCCGCACACATCGTCGAACTCATGTCCCACCCGATGTTTGGCAGGACACATTGAGCTTGCTCTGTGATGCCGACCCATCTATTCGTGCCAACTATACTGAAGCGTTGATCTTCTACATCGAGCAAGAGATGCCAAAGCGCGAGCCCCCTGTCGGTAGCAAGGTCAATGGTCGATATTTAAGTCCATTCCATTACTCGACTACTGGCCCTTTGATGTTACGCCCTGGAGACAACGAATACAAGCTGCTCAGCGTCACTCACGCATACCTTTACGTCTTAGCAACGTCAACAAGACTGGGCCTCATCTCATCATCTTCGGCTTCTCCCTCTCACTCATTCCATGAAGATGCTTCGGCGCCGCTTACGGATCAGGTGAACAACGACCTCCACCATCGAGCAGGGTCGCCTGCATACTCGCAGTATGGGCGACGATCTGTATCAGTTGCACGTTCACGGTCACGCAAGGTGTCTCTTGTTCGGCGACTGCTGGATCACGCACCCTCTCACATCTCTTCGACTACATCGGCAACCATAATAGATTACTCGTATATTGTTGATATCATTACCACGTTGCTACAACAGATGCCAGTGCAGGGACTCCTCACTGGCGTTCCCATGATCCTGGCACTAGAGTTGGCCGCACAGTCACACGATGTAATGGATACTACAACGATACAACGTGTCCAGACTGTCAAGGAAGCGATCGCGAAGATTTGGCTGACGATTGCCCAAACTTGGAATGCTAACGAGCTCGTGGCGTTAGTTGAACAGGTTAGCATTGAGATATTCTTGCCAAGCACATTGTCTTATCCAATTCTACCAAAATTAGGAATTATCCACACTTCCACGATCTAATATCATATCCGGCGCAGGACGTTTAAAATTGTCAGAAACGCCGGAGGCCGACCTCTCCAATGGCGGAGCTGTTAGCTTTTGGGTTGGTGTAAATTCTGAAACGGCACTGTCAATCGTTACGTCAAACTCAACTATTCAGCACGCCACTGGCATGGACGGCGAAACCTTATCACGTCGATTGTCTGCTAAATGGGCACCTAACACTGCTCTAACAGAGTGTACGTTATTTCTCCACATTCACTAGAAGATCCCTGAGATATTGATTGTCGTTTAAACTTTCGCTGGGCTTTAACTCCACCCAACTCCTGTCAACCGCATCTTGATAGCCAATGAACGGTCTGCCGCGTTGGAATTCAAACGGGACGGTGTTCTGCCATTACTCAAGATCTCGTCAGCATTGATGCAAATCGAGAATAAATCTCTTCAAAGCCTTGCTCGTTCCACTGGGGGCGTGGGTGTGACAGATTTGAGGGAGGCACTGGAGGGGCGGAGTAGCTTGTCTAATCCTAATCTTGCTCGACCACCCTCCCTCTCAACCCTTGATCATGCATCCTCGGTCATGGGTGGTGAGCTCAACAGACTTGCACGAACTCGATCTATGTCAAGGCAGAAAAAGAAGCTAACACCTGGCACAGGTGAGGTCCGCGATGTGCTCAATAGACTGGGAATCGGCAAGGCAGAAGGAGCCCTGTTGAAAGCACCTTTGCCAATGAGCCAAGATCAGAGTAAACATGCGTCACATTCATCATGATACCCTTAATTTGTTTATCAGGATTCCTGATACATTACGGATATTGTCCGCTTTGTTATAGCTTTCCATTATTTATTGTTATCCATGGACGTCAATAATATAAGCGGTGGAAGGAATATCTACTTCATCTGTTCTGACCTGCGGAGATCACTTTTCTTTTGGCCTCCTCTTTCAAATTAGACCAATAAGCGACCTCTTGCTGTGACTTGGCATGGGCGGAAAGGTTTGTTCCCTAGAAATGGTCGTCAAAAATGGAAAAAGGAAAATGCTGACGCTACTTGCACTTAGGCCGTGGAGGATATTATCGCAGATTGTGGCTTGTAGCATAGCCTTGGACGCGGTATCCCGGGTCTGACCAAGAAGTTTGTTGATGAGCTTAAGCAATTCTTGTCGTAAGCGAAGCAGGCTACCAAGGCCCAGTCAGATAAACTGCAATACGTCATATCGTCCCCGAGTCCATCGAGCCTTACTTGGAAAATATCATGGTTTCTTCCTCATGGCTTGTAAGCCCTATAAACGCGTTGAAGATGCTTGTATACCTATTGCAGATCTACAGGGAAATGAAATGTCATTCATGAACAATGACTCGAAAGCTCATGGGGCTCACATCGGTCGCGACACTGTCAGTTATAGATGATGCACGACTGAAATAACTCCCACTGCTACCTTCAGCCAGTTTCTTGAGGGCCTCAATATGTTCCGACATGGCCTTTTGAAAAACTGGCCACATTTGAATTCGCAACGTGTACACGAACGTTTCAACAGGCGGGGAGGCTCGTTGCTGGACTTCTGTGGCCACATCTTCCGTCAATCGGATCATTGTCAGGAGCGGCACCACGGGAGGCGTTGGATCCATCATTGACCGCAAGAACGTCTTTGAAACATATTTAATCGAGTTAATTGATGAGTGTGATTGATATTCATACTTGGATATATTCCAACACGGGATCGAAGATTTGCTTCCAGATCGAGTCTATGCTTGCCTTATCTTGTTTCGCTGAGCTTGAAGATTGTGGTACTGTCAGTGCATTGCTGGCGACCCTTGTGTTACGAGGGGCCCCGACGTCAGACCCAGCGATTGACTGGCTATCTGGGAACGAAGCCTGTTCTGGCGATAGCAGAGTGGCAGGCGGGATTAATAAATTTGTGCTGTCTGGATTAAGCGGAGATGACGAGAAGAACTGTGAGATGAAGAAATATTCCGCGGTCGCATTGTCCATGAAAACAAGCAATAATGATCGCCATAAGGCTTCAACAGGCTCTTTCTATGCAGCAATTCAGTATCGAAGCTGGTCGTTAGGATGAAACAACGAACGTGATTTCTGTCGTCGGCCATGTAGGCCAAAGTGACACTTGGACCATCAATGGAACCATGTGCCAGTCGCTGAGGATCAACTGGGCTGTGTTCATTGATCGTGATTACAGTGAATTTCTCGATCGTACGTGCCTGCGCTGGCAGTGGTCAACATGTGGTCAGGTTAAGATGCCAATAAATTCACCTTCACGGCATTCAAACTACGGGCGTAACGACGAAAGCCCGTCTCGTAATAGACCCGCGCCGCACCGATGTAGGACCTTTGCAACTCTTGCGCCACAGCGGGAGCTTGGCGTTGCAAAAACGCGAACAATGAAGTGTACTTCAAAATGACGGACGTTTGCATGACCTGCATATTGGTGGTCACGCTAGCGCGTATCGGCTGGAATAGAGCAATGAAAAACGCTCGCAGTTTTGTGGCAGCCTTTTTGGCTTTAGAATCCGATGATACGACGAAAATGAAACCCGCTACACACCACAATCCTCAGTCCCTCTGCAACCTCGTTAAGGTCTCTTGCAGCCTTGACTCGTGTGCGAGACTTGGCTGTCTCCATTCGCCTTTCAAAGTCTTCGATGGCATCGTTCCATTGCTCATTGACATCCGTATCCAAGATAGTTTTTGCCAATGACGGTGGTATTGTGAGATCTGTGATTAAGTTTGAAAGTGGTTTCTCTATGCGCTGTATCGAACATCAGGCTCGAGCAAATCACCCTTAGTGGCTCAAATTTTCAGTACTTACGCGCCGACTTTTGAGCCTATTTTCGATGTCCTTACTCCTGTCTTGAAGTTCTGATATTTGCCCTGATACTGCGGATAGATCCTTCTGGAATGTGGACAAGAATCCCTCAAGCGAATGGAGTAGAGTAACGCTGGTCTAGACTCCGAAGTCGGATACACTTTGATTTGCGCAGGGCGTGAATAACTCACTTGCACTTGATCGTGAAGTTCTACGAACTCTCTTGCTCGATTGTGGCCTGGTGACATCAGGTAAACATGGGGTGGCAGCGTCAGGGATGGCGTGACTTGCAGAAATTCTCCTGTTGCTGGTTGTCTGAAATGTTCCCGAGTAACTTGCCCGCATGCGCACAAATGCGGCCAAATGAGTGAGATTCACCATGATACGTTGAGCTCATCGTCGAATGTAGTGAAGATGATGTGAATGTCATATATAACCGAAACTTGGAATGCCAAGACGCCAATGAAGTCACTTTCTCGGGACAAGACATACAAGATAGTAAATAGGTACGTGCTACAATGCGATGATTCTACATCAGAGCGTAAGCCAACGATGAACTGTGAGTGGTATACGTTTGCTGTAAATGTTGTTCCATCTGTACTTGTGGTTGTGGTGGGTATAATATGGCCGCTGCTGTATGCGTGTCAGCTTCCAGAGCACCATAATAAGCCTGCTCTATAGTGCCACGGTCTAATGCGTCGTGGTTGTGTGGCTGTGGACCACTCTCTCCGGGAACGTCACTCTCCTCTCCCAATAACTCAAAATGCTGCCAGTCAAACCCCGGCGTATCAGTCACGAGGTTGCCGAGCACATCCGGCAAATCTGGGTGTGCCTCCTGGGTCGAAGACAACCACGTGCGACTGATCATCCATTTGGCCACGCCCTTTGGGGGGAGGTGAAAGCCGTCCTTTGGTGGTCCTGCGCAGCGTTCCATCTTCCCTGACCCGCGTTTTGGTTTAGAACTTTTGCTCGCCTTCTCCTCGTTATCCAGAATACAGTAGAACCTCATAAGTCGCGTACTTCGCCATAAATAACCTCGTGTGCGCAGCAATCCGGGGCCATGTGAAGTCGAAGGGGTGTACTCCGGATCGGAGTCTTCCGAGGACATACAATCGACTTGCAATGCACCATCAAATACGACATGCTCAAACGCTTGTATCTTCAAGCGAGCTTCGGCGCGATTAATGAGTTTCTTACCGAGTCCTGTGAGCTTTGGTAGGGATTCGCGGATTAGAGCTCACTAACAAGTTTCCTCCGCGCCACATGCCTCGACTTGCGAGCCTTGGTTTGTTCTCGGTCCCTGACTCTACTCGCCATCGTCTCGTCCACTTGTGTCTTGAATTTCTGTCGAAAATGCGTGAAGGATTGCTCGAATGTTGACTCGAGGATTTTCTTATTGAAGTCACGTTTCACAACTTCTGGATAAAACTTCCGATTTGCCTTGAGGTCTTCGAGCACACGAGCTTTCGTTCGTGCGTTGTGGACGGATTGCCTTGTAGTCTTGTCCCATACAAACCGGATAGGGTCATCTGGACCCAAAGGTTCTCCTTCAGTATGGCTCGGAGGGAGCTTGTCGTTTCCATGCACCTGCATAAGATGCAAGATGTGTTTGCGCATTGCATGCTACAGGGTGGTTAATGTTCAGAATAAAGACGTTATATGAGAGACCGACATGGATCGTGAAGCAACGCTTGTCATGATGCGAGATGCGTTTATTTCCCCTGCCCACATCGGATATTTCAGAGGTGTCACTATCATCACCGCCGCTAGTTGGTGATGATTGCTTGGATGAGGGCCCCAATATCTCTTTGGTCCCAGAGGGTTTGGATAGAGGATGAAGCTGAGGGGGTGGTGACGGAGTATGCATAGGGGCGGGTGTATTCATGCTCATGGGATGTGTTTGAGGAGGTTCTGAGTGCTGAAGATACTGGGGATGAGATATGTCGCTGTACGTGGTCGCTGGAGGCCCGTAAAAGGTTGAGTCGTAAGTGGAAGTAGATGAACCCTGGACGAAGGCGGGCAAGGCATGAGACTGAGGCTGCGGCTGGGCTTGCACGGCTGAAGATACCGCATCATATTCAGTGGAGGTAGAGTGGGGGTATCTGTTCACGGGAATGTGTTGACTGGAGGAAATTATGGCTCTGAGGGAGGAGACTTCTTGCTGCAAGTCCAGTATGCGTCGTTCTAGGTCGGCCTGACGTGCCAAAAACTTGGCTCCCTGCTCTTGCTCCCACTGTAGTCGCCTGCATCGTTCAGATTCTTGTGCCTGCTTGGTTGCTGACATAAACCGAAATAATTCGTGCAAGCCCTCCGCTAAAGGGGCATCCTTAGCTTTGACCGGAGTATTGGGTCTGCCAAGTTGCAAGTTGGTTAGGGCAGACAAAGATCGATAGTATGCGAACATACACGTCACGCGGCGGCGGTGGAGGTGGAGGAGGCTCAGCTATGGCGAGCTCGAGCTCGCTCCGGTGCGGAATATACACTTGGGGTTGCTGGTAGATGGGCTGTTGAATGTGCTGTATGCGGTCATGGTTGTACTCCTGGACAGCATTGTGTGTTCTTGGGTGAGCAGCATGAGGGTTGAGAGCATCGAGCAACTCGCTCGTTGGCATCGGCGAACGCGTTGCGCAGTGGGGTGCACGCGGTAATTAGTGGTGGGCGTTACTTTTAAGGAGATAAAACGCGATGCACATACTCCCAAACAAGTGCAAATCCAATAAGCAACGCGTCACCAATGTAATATCCATCGACCTCGCTTACCGTCTCCTACCTGAAGATCGCCATCATGGACGCTGACTTTGAACGACTCATGAATCACGCAGCCGCAAGGCAGGGAACCCAGAACCGTGGCGAGGCAGCCATACCGGACAAGTGTGTATTCCTGTATTCTGCACCGTGTTGCGTTCCGCTCATCTCGCATCTCATTTGCAAGTGGCGAAGTCATCCACATTTCTTCGCTTGCCTTGCTTAAGGTGCGCAACATACCTATATTCAATTTCTCTCATATGTTTGAACTTTGCTGATAATTGTCCCCAGATGCTTAAGCATGGCCGTGCTGGGGTGCCAATGGAAGTGATGGGTCTCATGCTGGGTGAATTCGTAGACGAATACACTGTTCAAGTGATCGACGTGTTTGCCATGCCACAGTCTGGGACCACGGTCACCGTTGAATCGGTCGATCACGTCTTTCAGGCCAAGATGCTGGACATGCTCAAGCAAACCGGAAGGTGACGTCTGAACCTTCTGTTCGCACTCAGTTCGCTGGTCATCTGACTGTTTAATTTCATTCAATATCCCCAGACCAGAAACCGTCGTAGGGTGGTATCACTCTCACCCTGGATTCGGGTGTTGGTTGTCTAGTGTGGATATCAACACGCAACAGGTACATTCATCTCGTCACCACCTCATTGGAACCCTTGTCTCAGCCAATATTCATCATACTAACGGAATTTCATCCCTAGTCATTCGAATCGCTCGACCCGCGATCGGTCGCAGTTGTGGTTGATCCCATTCAATCCGTAAAAGGCAAAGTGGTCATCGACGCCTTCCGCCTGATCAATCCCCACACTGTTATCACAGGCCGAGAGCCACGTCAAACAACATCGAATATTGGGCATATTAACAAACCCTCCATCCAGGCATTAATTCATGGCCTAAATCGACACTATTACTCAATAGCGGTTAATTATCGTAAAACGGACCTGGAGCAATCGATGCTGATGAACCTGCACAAGCGGAACTGGACCGAGGGGCTGAAATTGAGAGATTTTAATATTCATAAGGAAGGCAATGAAAAGATGATCAAGGTGTGCTTTTCTCTGTGATGATCGCATGTGGGGATACTAATTTCGGTGTAGTCGATGTTGACACTATCAGAGGCGTATCACAAATCAGTACAGGAGGAATCAACGCTAACAGCTGACCAGCTGAAGACGAGGCACGTGGGGAAGCAAGATCCCAAGCGTCACCTGGAGGAAGCTGTCGAAAAGGCGATGGGCGATCAGGTTGTACAAAATCTGGGTACGATGCTATTGGCTGAGCTATAGGAAAAAGGACCATCAGCTTCTGCTATGTGATTAAGTCTAATCCATGTGACCCCTGTTGTAATGATATTACTTCCTGGTTTCCCGCAATCCATCCAGGTACCGGAAAGAAAGGTCAGGTGTGCCAGGGTACGGACCATCACGCAGAGAGTATCTGATTGCTTCGATTCCAGAACCAACGATGCATGTGCTCAGGTTCTTTTTGGCATCTCTGTGATGGTGCATATATACACTTATGGAGGTGGCGGCTTGGAATAGCTGCCAGATTACATTAACAGTGAGGGGTGTCCGGAACACCAAACGAGAGCTCGAGGTGGTTTGGAACGAAATTGAATGTTATTATCACTACATAATGATAACGCTTTAGAAATAGGCGAATTAGCTGGTTCAGTCCTACAGAGCATGCAGGCATCTAGGTGGAGGTGGTACGTGGTGGAAGACTGGCGTTCTACTATCTAAGCCTAGGAGCACTGAGTATGGGAATAACGCCCATCATTTTTGCCCGCCGGATTGCCTTGCCTATTCGTCGTTGGCTTTTCACTGTGAGCCGAGTCACGTTCCGTCCATAAATCTTTCCCATTTCAGACAGGTATCCGGCAAGGATGGCGGGGTTTTGAGCTTGGGTCAATGGGTCGATGTTAAATTGATGGAAGACGTCGGTATAACGCGCCGTGGCGGACGGAGGACCAACGGCTGGTCTTCTCAGTGGAGGCCGTGCAGGCCTTTCTCGAGACTTGTATGTGATCTCATGAGGTCTCAAGACCTAAGGATCAATATTAATGAGGGAGAGTCCAACCATGAGGAGCAAACTGACGGAGTTTGGTCTAAAGGGTTTCCATGTAGGAGCCTGGTTACGTTGATTCCGTTCTAATGGGAACATATCATGAGCATGAAGCCATGGAATGGAATACCAATGACGCTCACTGTCGGCCAGGGAAGTATATGCGTTGCGGGGTGCACTTTTCTCGGCCTGGATCAGAACGTCGACAAGTTGCCCTAAAGCGTCCTCGGTTGGTTCTGCAGCATTATTCGCGTTTGTAGCAAACCTCGCAACCCGGGTCAATGCTGGTCTCCGACGAGAGAAGAGGGTTAGCAAAGATGACATGGCTGCACTGGCGCGTCGGGCTGCAATGGAAGAGGTGTGACGACGAGGAGTCACGGGAGGGAGTGATAAGTGGAATTAGATAATAAATGTAATAAATAAAGATAATATGGAGTCGCTCTGATCGTCACCCGTACCTCCTCCTCCCAGCAGCCTCGTCGTCTCCATCTCGTCTCTCCATCTTCATGCCTTGTTAGTCCTACTCACACCCGTCTTCCTCCTCCTCTTCTCCCTCCTCTTCTGCTCTCGTATCTTATTCGTCAATCATCAGTCTCCTCATTCTTTATCTCCCCTCAAGCTTCCTCCATGTCCGATTCCTTCCTCAACCGTCGACAGCCCCCAAGCCCCCTTGTCTTCGCTCCAGAAGTCTTTGGCTCTCCATTTCCAGCCCACTCACATCGCTCATCTACTGGTGGTGGTCACAGTTATCATGCTTCCAGTTCTAACACTGTTTCCATGCCTTTCGTTAGGCGTCATGTTACCCGTCGTCTCAAGGCTGCAAAGGCAGAGTGCGATAAAGAGCTTCAGCGGATCACAAATAACATCACCACTTTTTTCGAGGAGCGTTTGAGGGAGGGTGATCACGAGACTCAAGCTGACCGCGACCATCGAGATAGAGAACGCGACAGAGATTCTCAGCTTGGCGACACGGAATCTCTCCGAGAACCTTTTGTCTTTCAGCCAGAGTTTGGTACAGCCTTGCAGACAGACGAATCAGGCTCCGATGGTGGCTACGATGCAGAGGTTGACTTCAAAAGTCACAGTCGCCAGCGTGCGTATCCAGACGAAGATCATCTTTATGATATTTACGACCTGACTCGTTCATCATCTTCTCCTGGCCTTCTTGCAGCATCTAATGCCTCATCTATGAGTCCAGTTTCACTTCGGCGTCAAAACACGCTACCTTGGGATAAACCTTTGAGTGCCTCGGCCTCTACCACGGCAATCACACCCAGCCCAGCTTCTTCAACTGTGGTGTTGCCGGAGGCCCCTCTCACCAGGAGACAATCTAGCAATGCTGTCCCTACTTCTTGGGCACAGCAAGGCATATCATCTCGTCGTCTATCCCGTACGGTACATCTCCCTGCTCGCCCAACTCACTCCGGTCAGAGCTCCCGCTCTACTTCCCGGTCACGTTCCCCTCTGCCTGCTATATCTGGCCATGGGAGCTTTGCGGACTATGCCACCGCGACCTCTAATCGTCGTTCTTCTCGTATTCTTATCGACGACCCCGTTGATCCAATAATGACGGCCCTTTACGAGATCATAACTGTTGCTACGGACGTGATAGATATGTCAGTTGCTCAACTCACAGCTCAGCCAAAGATATGCGAATCCATCGTCCAGAGACTCCAGATCATCGGGAGGGCCTGGGATGAGCATCCAGATTGGCACGGGAGGAATTGGTACGTTCAGGTGCTCCTTGCCGTGGCAAGTCTTAGTCGAGTGGTCGAATGGTGGGAGGCCGAGAAGCAGTTCTGGAACTTCGATGAAAACGACGATGAGCAGGACGAGCCATTAACATTTGTCACGAAACCCGCAGACGACCTTGATGTGATGTCACCGAAGCCGTCTCATGACCCTGAACTTGAGGGCTTCAGACTCAACCCTCCTGATGACGACAATAGGCTACGACTGGCGCGGCCAACAGCACAACCGCGCAAATCTAGGGATGAACAAACGAAGGGACTATCTGCCGGCGGTGCTCTGAGAGGTCCCACGGAAGTCTACTCACGCATCCCATCCGCAAGGCTGATTGAAACCACAGAGTCTGCACGTATATTGGCTACCGAACGCCTCAGGCTCCAGGCGGAGACGGCACAGAACCAGAACATAGTCATGGAACTAAATTTGGATGGCGATCGCTTTATCTGGGTCAATCATGCATGGCGTGTCGTCGTTGGGTAAGTCCAACATCTCAGCATCTGCGTACGTCGCTAATTTTGAGCAGGACTGAGCCCGAAGAACTCCCTGGAGCAAGCATATCTGATCTTCTCGCCGCCAGTGATTGGGGTGTGTTCAGAGAGGCTACCCAGCGACTTCAAGAGGATGATTCCCATACCGTCGAAGTTCGATTTCGGCTGCAAGTTCGAGCTGGTGATGATCGTGATCCCAATCCAATGTATCAACTCATGGAGGGAAAGGGAATGCTAATGATCGACCGCGAGGACGGGCAACCCTCTCATACGATGTGGGTAGTCAAACCTATGGCTGCCCCTCGCTATGATCATGAAGGTCCAATCATCGCCTTTGAACCCAATGACCTTGGAATTCTTCCAGCTGCCAGTCTGGACACTCTCGCACCTCCCGAAGCTTTAGAGGGTGAGCCATCGACACCATTCCCCTTCACTCGCCCGATATCCACAGAGCCCATCCTCTGCCGTATCTGTGAAGCTCAAATCCCTCAGTGGTATTTCGAGAAGCACAGCGAGACTTGTGCCGAGACTCATCGCTTGGAGGCTGAAATTGTCGAATGCAACGAGACGATTGGAGAACTGAGAGCTACCATCCGTGAGCTCTCGACAGCAATGGAGCGTAATTCAACCGGAGGTGCACCCCCAGAGTATCGGGGTATGCCCATATTCACACCCTCTACTTCGCCTGTGGTTCCATCGCCGTTGCAGCTATTCCGCACAAATAGGATGCACAGATTCAATGTGAAAAAGATGCAGAAAAGATTGCTGGACCAACTAGATGATATTCTGCAACTTGCTTCGGAAGTAGCTATTCCAGCTTTGAAGGATGAGGAATCTAATGAGCCGATCGAACGCCAGCGATTGCTGTCGCCTGCTTCGGAAAGGAAGGTCTCACAGATAAGAAACTGGGCAAAGCCTGTGACCGAAGACAACGCATTAAGTCAGCTGATCCAAGATGCCGAACGTGTAATGCGACAGAAGATTGACAACGTTGTTCGTATGCAGAACACCATTCGTTATGCCGAGAAGATTTGGCATGAATCGGAGGCTCGAGTTGAAGAAGAGTTGGCGAAGGACGAATCAGACTCGGATGGAAGCGACACGGATGGACCGACAGCTGAAGGGTCATCCGAACCGCCCACGCAGGTAAAGTCAAGTGAGGTTGATGACCATTCGAGCACTACTTCTGAGTACGCATTCAACGGCGAGGCGGTGGAAGCATCCAATCCAACCCCACTTGCCACAGTTTCGCCTCTACCAACTCCTGCTCCGCCGGCAGAGGTCCGACCCCTTGTTATGACAGTACCGAGCCTTACAACACGCCAATCAATGCATACCCGATCCTCAACGCCCTCGTCAGTTTCCTCGCCGCTTGCACTTGCCGCACCTATTGTTGCGGCATCTTTGGAGGATACCCCAACTCCAATGAACCTCGACGAAACCCCTACAACCCTTTCAATCAGGACGCGCAAGTCGACGTCAAGCATGCTGGAACCGAAGTTCATTGTCACTCCCCCAGCTTCACCGCTGGTTGCTGCAAAGGATGGCCTTAGTCTTAGTCGCGAACCATCCACTCGCCGCGGCCATCGTCGGCACTCCACAGTAAATCCTGTCATGAGCCCTGGTGGTCCCGTTTCTCCACGCCAACCTTCTAATGCACCCTTAACTCGCTCGACGCCAACATCAATCAAAGACTTTGATATTATCAAGCCAATTAGCAAAGGCGCATTCGGGTCGGTTTTTCTCGCCAAAAAGAAGGCTACTGGAGATTACTTTGCCATCAAGGTTTTGAAGAAAGCCGACATGATTGCAAAAAATCAGATCACGAATGTCAAGGCAGAACGCATGATCCTTATGAAGCAAGCTGAATCACCTTTCGTGGCCAAGCTTTACTTCACGTTCCAGAGCAAGGAGAACCTCTATCTCGTTATGGAATATTTAAATGGAGGTGACTGTGCAGCACTCATAAAATCTCTCGGGTGCCTTCCCGAGGAGTGGACGAAGAATTACATAGCAGAAGTTGTCCTTGGTTTGGAGTACTTACATCAGCGAGGCGTCGTTCATCGGTGAGCATCAATATCGTAAACAGGATCATACATTAATCTATTTTACTGTAGTGACCTCAAGCCGGACAACCTTCTCATCGACCAACATGGTCATCTCAAACTTACCGATTTCGGTCTAAGCCGAACTGGTTTACTAGGTCGACAGACGCGCGAGGCTCAATCTAGCCGCCCGCATACACGATACACTTCACGATCTCGGCCACCTTCCATAGATGCCGCTTACCTGGCATCCCCGTTGGTATACCCTGATTCAAGTACCCCTGGGGCTTCCTACTTCAATCAGAGAACTACTATCGTACCTCATCATGGGCAATCGCCTCACCTCCTTCCCTCCGACGACGGTAGCGGCAGTGATTTGAGTAACCCAGATCCTCTAACTGGACTACGCCGTGGGAAGCAGAGCGAGAGTCCTCTGCAATCATTCGCAACGGAGCTAACTAACGACCTCCGATCTCACTCAAACTCGAGCGGTGGGACTCCGCCAGGCGAGCAAAAGTTCGTCGGCACTCCTGATTACCTTGCACCGGAGACGATTCTCGGCCTGCGTGGTGACGATGCGGCGGTAGACTGGGTCAGTATATTTGACAATCCTCGTGAGCCCTACCTGATATAAACTTTGAACACAGTGGGCTCTTGGTGTCATTGCCTACGAATTTTTGTATGGACTGCCGCCATTCCATGCAGAGTCACCGGAAAAGGTGTTTGAGAATATCCTGTCTGGTCATATCGAATGGCACGAGGACTGGGTGGATTTCTCGGATGAAGCTCGCGATTTTATGCGGGTTCTACTGACACTCGATCCCGCCAAACGACTTGGAGCCAACGGCGCCGACGAAGTAAAAGCTCATCCTTGGTTTGCCGATATCCATTGGGAGAAGGTAACGACTTCAGAAGCTGCATTCATTCCGCAAGTGACAGACCCAGAATCTACCGACTATTTTGATCCTCGAGGAGCAGTCCCACAGCACTTCCAAGATGATGACGACCAAGTTCAGCTGCCTCGATCTGGCAGTCCAGTCACTCCTGTGGTACCCCTTGCGACGCTGCCCATCGCAGTCCATCGCGAATCATCGTCAGGAGGTGACGACTTCGGCTCATTCTCTTTCAAGAATTTGCCAGTCCTCAAGCAGGCAAATGACGATGTCATTAGGAAGCTGAAAACGGACCAGATGACGCCTCTTGTCCATGCACTATCTGAACCTACTGGACATCAGCGGAAGCGCAGCCAGTCGCAAAGACTGAAGAAGCCCCCCCATGTAGTCACGAATGTGGATCCTAAGAGTAGCGTAGGGAATCCTCCGTCGCCTGCGACTTCATCGTCTTCTATTGCGTCTTCTCCTTCTCGTACAAGTTTGCCACCACCCACCCCGGGAAATGTAAATCTTCACGCACGTAAAGCGTCTGAGTTGGGCGCTGTAGAGCGATTCAAACTCAATCACTTGGAAGGCGATCGACGCAATTCAACGCCGAGCCGCTTGCGGACCGCCTCTGTATCAAGCGTGGGCGACGGTTCAGGTTCCGATAATTGTATTACTAACACACCGCCATCCTCTGTCCACTCGATCGATTTGAAGAAAGGCCCGGATCCCGGTGACCGTTGCGTTACTTGCTTACTCGCAGAAGACAACCCAATAACCGCAAAAATCATCGAAACATTGCTTATTCGTCTAGGATGCCGATGTGTCGTCGTTGCAGATGGCTCCGAGGCTATTAGTGTCGCAATGGGCGACATCAGTAAGTGACTAGCTCGAGTGCATCACACACTCTCCTAACCGCCCATGCCAGAATTTGACTGTATTTTGATGGATCTCCATATGCCAGTCCGTGAGTAAAAACGAATATCAATACCATTGTGCCCTAACCGAGTGCATGCAGTTGACGGGGAAGGAGCAGCACGCTACATTAAAAGTACCAACAGTAAGAACACCAACACGCCAATTATTTCCGTTAGTGCGTACGGTGGGATCGACCCCATGGAAACCAATGGACTTTTTACTGCCTCCCTTTCTAAACCGCTGCAGAAAACTGATTTGCTTGGTGAGCATAGCTTAAGCACATCATTAATATTCGATGCTTAACAAATATGGCAGCTGTTATGCGACAACTGGGATTCAAGACCTCTACCGTACAAAGTGGGCCTGGCAGCACTACTAAGGTCACAGCCATCCACGCCACCTCATGACCTGTCCACGAACTTCATTTTACCACTTTTGCTATCATACCCACCTTACATTGGTTGTTGTCGAGCATCTTTCCATCCGTTTTTACATTGCATACGCACTACACCCAGCACAATTTTCTTCATTCAAATGCATATTTCATTTGTAAGCTAGACATGCATGCTCAGGGCGCGAGTTCTTGTTTTCTCTTCTCAGCACGACCAATATGCAGTTCTATCAAAGGGCTATATATGGAGCAATATAGCGATCGTCTTACACAATCGCATCGGGGTAATTAAGCTAAGCAAACTGAGTACAGGTATTAGGAGTATTGGGACTGGGACCGCAGTCCCATATCGAGACAAAATTAGTCCAATAGGGTCCATTTACCCAGAGACGTAACTGTACCCGATTTCAATTGTTAAGGCCTTGGCATTGCAACACAGCCCCACGACCCATCGAGTCGGCCAAGATGCAAAATCCGGGCGACATGCACTGTAAGTGACAATTTTCTCATTACAAGGAAGGGCATAATAGTATGGAAAACCGAGTAACGGAGGCCGGCGCAGTGGATATACTGCAGTGCTCACAGCCGTTTCACTTGGAGCACCACCTAATACTCCCATTGTATAAGAGTGGGCCAACCAATCTAACTATGTCCATCATCGTCAGTTCAACCAACATGGGCCAGCCCTCAACACACCATCGACCACAACGACGCCACCGACATCCATCGAAGACAGCATGGTGCCCATCGTTCCTCCACAGCGCCCGCCGCTTCGTATGGGCCACAGTCCACCTCGCCCCCGCACCCCCGGTCTCTCGTGCCAGGCATCGCGCCCACTCCAGCCGTTAGACATGACTTTTCATTCTCCAATAGACAAGTCCAAGCACCCCTGCTTCCTGTTCCACCTTTACCGCCCATGCATCGGGCATCGGCGGGGCCTTCGTACACACATACACCTGCGCCTCCTCTCGTGCCGTCTGGTTTAGCGCAACCTATTGCTCCACGACCGCCGCTCCCATCACCCCTGCATTACCTTAATAGTAATATCACCTTACCTCCGCCGGTTCCTCCAAAGCCCCACCTCGCTCGCCATACATCAGCCCTACCAGTTTTAGAGATACATCAGCTTCCTCACATACCTCGAACCGAGCAGTCGGGAAAAATACCAGCGCACGATGAGGTTGAAGATGCGTTGGCTACCGCTCTCGCATTATCTCAATCTGAGTCCGACGAAAGGACAGCTTATTTGAAAGCGTTGAAGGAACAGGAAGAAGAGGAGTTGGCGAGAGCCCTTCATGAATCGCTATCAATGCAGGATATTCATGCCTATGTGTACTCTTCGACGACATTTGCTACGTCACAATCTAGAGTAGCAGGATCAGATTCTGCTGAGTTGAACCATAGCGAAGCTAGTGATGATGGGAATGATGCTAAATCCAAAACTTTGGAAACTGACTTTTCCCAACCTACTTCGGTTCAAAGGAGCTTTCATGTCGACATACCAGCGCACGTGTCCCTTGAGGAAGACGAGGCTTTAGCACGAAGACTGGCTGCCGAAGAAGACGCTGGGGCTATGCTCCAACTACCCCTGAAAGCAGGAGAGGGCGTAACCACTTCGCCTATCGCGGCCTCGCCGTTGAACAGTCCTTTTGCTGGCCATTCACCTCATAGGGTTTTCCGGGCCCTGCCTACCCCTGACTCCATCGTGGAGCACCCCATACCTGGCCCAGATGGCACATCCCCATCAATCAGACTGCAGCCTGCACCGCCGCCACTGCCTACATATAACGATTTCATTTCTAGTCCATCTGACCCAGGACCTGCATCAGTAAGGCCGTCCTCATCCACTGATGTTACTGTCCATTCAAAGATAGGGAGACATAACTCTAATGGATCTGCCCGCTCAGCATCTGATGTTTCGTCTAGTTTTTCTGTGTCTGACGATACCCCATCAAACCGACCGTCTAGTGCAGACTCAGCGAATATGCATGGTAGTCGACCGTCATTGCCCCACCGCTCATCATTATCACCAATAGCACAAGCAGACGAAGATCCTACCTCTGCCAATTCACCTGCCGTATCTAGTGTCATGAACGCAAATCAATTTGTTGATCGCGAACTTTTGATGGGTGTTTGTACGTATCCTGTCTCATTTTCTTCCATACTATTTTTACTGAAATACCAAGTAGCAATTGGATTCACGCCGCCAAATCTGACCTCAGAGATTGTGCCGATGCAGGGTGTCATGCCGAATGTCATCTCACTACCATATGGACGATCTCTTCCCTTGCACTTGCAGGCTCCCAGTTGGCGCCAGATGCTCAAGTTATTAGCAAGGCATAGTGGGTCGAGGCTGGAACCAACTGTTGATGCCGTGGCCTTGTACAGGGGACATATCAAACTGCGAACTGTGGTGCAATTCGTCAAGGTAAATCTTACTCGTACCACAACTCTACATGAAGTAATGTGTACTTTTTCAGTCTCACCAAGTCTCGGTGCAATGGCGAACTATCTTATGGCTTACCTTGGATCACGTTGTTCCACCACAACACCTGGCTCCAAAATACAATGGAGATGTTAACATCCTTCCTTATTCCTACACACTATCGAGCATTCCGACACTCTTACGAAATGGTTCAGATACATCAATTTCCAAAATTTACACCGTTCCAGCCACAAATGCGATGCCTTACCCTGCTCTCCCTATAACATTCCCCAACTTTGCGTTGTATTTACAGGCCGCTCTGGAGGAGTCACGGCGCTTCATGAATGATAGTTCCAGTGGAATGCGGAAGTTAGCAAAGATGATGGACAATTGCTACCCGGCAACAAAAGAAGCACAGTCGGACTTGATTGATGATCACATGGATAAAAATAGTGGTCGTGTTGGAGGATTGTTCAAGCGTGTCATCGGACGGGGTAATAAGGCTAAGAAGGGACGAGGGAACGATGACACTTATGAACTCGTAACACCATTTGTTCCAGACGGCTGGGGCTAGTTCAAGCCTATTATGATACTGTACTACTTGCTTCTTATCTATATCGCATTATAATCTCGAACTTTTTCAAATATACCCACTGCTTAGCTACTTTCTTTTTCACAAGAAGGAAAAAACAATCAGAATTGCATATCCGCGTTTCGTTGTAAATAAGACGGAAGCCAATTCAAAGTACACCCGATCACGCCAAACGTTGCGTCTTTGCCCACCCTGAACCTCGTCTGCCACTTTCGATGACCCCATCATAAGATCTCTAACTTCCATCCCACTTGTATCCGTATCTGCAATATGTCAGCGACAGCATCAGTCTCGGCACTGGGATTGCCAAACAATCAGGAAACATCCCAGGTCTCCTCTGTTCTGACCGCTGAGGAAGAAGGTATGGCATGACTCCAACACGCCTCCGCTTTGCTTGAGAACTGAAATGTGACTGATAGAACTCTCTGGGATTAGATGCTATTATCCTTGCCAGAATCGTTAACGATGACCGGCCAATTCGACGCGTTTTGAAGAAGTTCCATAACTATACAGCTTTGACACACAGCCCTCCGGTCCCACCGCCAGCCCCTTCCAGCAATTCTGCTAGTTCTACTGCCATTGAAGACGCCAGAGATTCATTTCTGATTGAACTAGAGTCGTTCAAACTTACTTTGGAAAAAAGTGTGATGATATGCCAGGCGGAAGCACGCCAGGCTGAGGAATATCTACGGGAGAAAATTCAAATTGGTAGGGTTTTACCCATTTTATGTCCTACAACCAGATGAACACCACCTCAGATGACGAGCATGGAAGACTACGTGAACACATTGAGCAGCTCAAGGTCGCCCTTGAATTCGCACAAATGGAGAGGCGTCGTAAGATTGAATATGACCTTGTGGCGGAGAAGGTCAACACACTCCCAACTAGAGAAGAGCTGGACGGGTGAGTGAGCCCACCCCCCGCCTGCATCACAAAATTCAATGTATGCCTCTAGCGCAATCGCTATGCTGGAAAACGACGTTGCTGCTATATATGCTGAACATGACAACCAAAGCCGAATCATTCAGCAACAAAAAACTGCGTTGGATGGCATTATTAGCGATCTGACTTCTCTCAGATTTATTGGAAAGGATCGTGATGCTACTTCCACTGTTCCCTCTCCCATTTCAACACCATTGCCTGATGAATCGGTCGCTGATGGTACAGAAATCATCGCCGAGGGTTCGTTGGACGTGTTGCCGCTTGTCGAAGACAGTGAAGGGACGGAAGGGGACACAGGAAAGGCACCATCTGAAGTCGCCACAATAGATACGAGCCAGCAAGACTTGGAGAACGACATCGAGATGGGCGAGGTGGAGGAGCCCGAACCCAAGGATAACAAAACCAAAAAGAAAATGCGCGAAGAATTGGAAGAGGGAGAGGCTAGCGATGCGAGCAGCGTGTTGTCTGATCCACCCGATGATTAATGCATTCATACTAGTGTACCTCCTCTTAGTCTTTCAAGTTCGCAATAGATAATCATGACCTTAAAAGTGATGCGAGACAAATCAAATTGCATTCGTGTCTTAAGCCATGTACAACACATTGATATTGATATGTTTACACCAGGAGAGCTGGTCTTCTGCAATTATGCGGAAAGTGCTGCTTCATTACTTGCTGGGTAGATCAATGGACAACGTCATGAAATCCCTTGCGCAAATGACATATTGTCCAAATTCTCTCGCTGCCAGGTCCCCAATTCCCCCCATTATAGCAATTGCGTCGTCTGCCTCTGCTCCAGAATATCTGGCCGAGAAATGATTGAGCACGAGCCGATTTGCTTCAACTCTTTTTGCAAAAGCACCGGCCATTTGGGGGGTTGAGTGACCCCTCGATTTTGTACGTTCTTCAACGGATTCGTACGTATCCGAGGTCTTGGTGTTCGAGTCGAGGTGAGGCAAGTGCGCATTAGTCGCTTCGTGGACTACCAGATCTGCACCACGCGCAATATCTGCTATGGGTGAAGGGTCATAGGTATCACCCAGTATGACGATTTTGCGGCCTGGCCTGCGGGGTGGACCTTGAAGTATTGTGCCATCTGATAGCTCCACAGATTCACCTTGTTGCAGACGCCTTAACACCGATAATGGCGTTTTGGTCCGTTCAAGGTCTGGTCTGTATTGTTGGATGTCTATCTTTCCAGGAACGGGGCTCTCGTTTATTACAAAGCCAACGCAGGGTACGGAGTGAAGAATGGGTGCCGCTGATACAGCGACGATGTCATCTCTGTATATGTCTGGCCATATTCCGTCGCTTAGCATGATATTGCGACCATTTGTCGCTTCTGCAATGGGTGCAGGTATCAATGTATCGTCTCCAACTGGATCTGTTGGCCACCTTAGCTCATGGACGACGTAGGGACGTGCGAGCAAGGTATGCGAGTAAATCATAGTATTCCGAACGAAAGCGCGCGTTCCGTAGGGACCATATATCTCCAACAGCTACACAGCTAGTTAGTTAGAGAACTGTGACGATCAAATAGAACGAACTTGGAGCTTTTTGTCAATTTCCAACCTGGGGTCGTCACCTTCAGCAGCCCCTCCGGCGCCATTGAGCATAGTTGCCAGCAAAGGGACCAACCCAAAAATATGATCACCTAAATTACGATCAACACACATTTCGAGCGAAAAAATACTCGCTGTTGCTCACCATGTGTATGGGTTATAAAGATTTTCTCTATCTTGCCCATCTTGATGTCACATTTCTGGATTTGATGCTGCGTCCCCTCCCCACAGTCGAAGAGCCATACAGCACCACCCAGACGTAAAGCCAACGAAGAATGGTTTCTGGTTGGCGAGGGTTGAGCAGATGCAGTGCCCAGAAATGTGATTGTCAATGATGAAATGGGTCCGCGTGTCATGACCGTCGGGTTCTCAAAATGTATACTTCCGCTACGGCGATCAGGGTGAGGTTAAGTAGCGGTTCCTTCAAGTCCTTGTCGATTAGTGGTTAAATCATCTCGTTGTGGTGCAATCTGCTCCGAGAAGCCGGAAGTTCGAATCCTCCCTGGGACATGCTTTTTGAGCCGTCTCGTTACCACTGACATCCTTTCCTGCTCTTTTGACTTTAGCTCAGAGGCGGTTTTGGGTGTAGTTTCCATAAATAGTAAAGGCTTGAAAGCACGTGATCGCGCAGATTGGTTCATACCGATGGTTTATTCGTACTGGAGCTCATACTGACTGAACCCTGCTTCTGCTGTTCCGATTCTTGTCGTCCGACGTTGTTATACCCACAAGGCTGAGGCAGCCGCTGCGGTCAGATGGCGCTTAATCCCTCTCCTCGTAAATTAGTTCCGCTTTCCACTGGGGAAGAACCACGGTCTAGAGGGGCATCTCCAGCCCCATCGGTCACGAAACGCGTTTTTTACTGTGGTATCGTCGTGGAAGGCTCAGAAGGTGGTCGAAGACTGCCAGAAGGTGTGAATCATGTACAGATTCGACCTAGTTTATGATTGATCGAAGCGCAGATATCCAGGATCTAGTGCTATCTTTTGGAAGTACCGTGTCTTCCAGTAATTTATCTGACATGCTACCATCAAACGAACAACCTACAAGTAATAATGTAAGTTACTTAAATAGTGTAAAAGGTCCTGAATATGATGGACATGGTGGTGCAACCGCATAGATGCGCAAGTCATCACCACAAAGTCAGTCCCATACCGCTGAAAGAGCTAACACTATTCATAGGATCAAGTAACGACACGGAGACGTGCCTTGACCGATACCACTGCGTTGCAATCAGTAATCAATGAATTAGTGTCGAGCGAGCAGTCCTACGTCCGGCGACTTAAACTCCTCAAGTCCGAGTATGCTGATCCTCTACGAAACTTTGCACGTAGCAAAGATACGGCTATTATACCTGCTTATGAAGCCAAGACGCTCTTTGGAAATGTGGATACCTTGATCCCGGTGAATGAGGCTTTTCTTACGGACCTCGAGAAGATGATAGCCCCAAATGGATCGAGAACGGTCGGCGATGTAGGGGACGTAGCTCTAAAACACTTTAAAGAGTTACGAGGGTTCGAGTTGTACAAGCAATATTATAGTAAGCGGGAAGATGCTCAGCACATATTTGAGCGCGAGGTTGCAAAGCGGTCATCCCGTTTCGCTGCATACATCGACGTATGTGATTCATGATTGATGCATCACCTCACTATATCTCTTTCGCAGCACATCAAATATGCGGCACCCGACGTCAAGAATCGAATCGGTTTGCGGGAGCTGTTGATGGAGCCTGTGCAGCGAATACCCCGATATACTTTGCTTTTTCGTACCATGCTTAAATACATGGGCCCAGATGACCCACAAAGAGCAAAGGTGATGGAGGCGGACGAAATTGCGGGCAAAATTGCATTGGCAGAAGCCGATGAGCAAACCAAGAGGGCTGCCATTTTCTATTGTCTCAGTGCAACTATTGACGGGTTCCCTCCCGACTTATTCTCTAATTCTCGCCGCTTTATTGACTGCATCGACGTCGAAGATGTCATTGCAGAGGGGTCAACGACGCCTGGCTCTGCGACTGCCACTCCCGCGACATCATTACACTGCTCGCTCTTTCTCTTCGATGATAAGCTGATGATTGTGAAGCGACCAGGCAATGGGGAAAAGAGTGGTAGAGTCTTGTCTGGTTTAAATGATTTAGACAAGCTGACCAAGGCGGGCACAATCCTCATCGGAAAGAAGAAGAGTGGAATGAGTTGCAAGGGCGTCGTGGACATCACGGATGTTGTTGCAACAGACGCTGGTGCTGGTATGTTCGTATTAAGTTACACGAATGCCCCGTATTCACATTCCTGTAGAGCTTAACCTTTATCTTGAAAACCCCCCTATGGATCAGACCGAGCGGTGGTCAGGGAGACCCTTCCGTTCATTTGCAGTAGTGATTCCCCCGGCACCTATGAGCCTTGATCCAGTGGCAACTGAGAATGAGAAACAACGTTTTCTGGAAAAGCTATGGCACGCACAGGCGGTGTACCGCTCACGAGCCGGCCAATCAGTTGTGCTTCGAGCGGAGGAGCAGGAGGTTGAGTCCAAATACGGAAGAGTCATCATTGCACGTACCTATTATAATGTGTATCAACGCACTGCATTCTTGCAAGAACCTAAAAAGGTGAGTAAGGTTCTCACAAATTTTTTGTTCGCGACTAATCAAAGATTAGACCAAGGCTGTAGTCCACATCGACCCCCTAGGGACATCAGATCCCTTGCCTTTCGGGGTCGGAGCTCCTCCCTTCGTTAGGATCAAAGTCCAGCCTCTCGCAGGGGGGCTCTGCCGGTACTCCGTCTCATCAAGTGACCCTGCTGATGAGAGCGAAGAGGACATCGTACAGACTGAGCGAGTCTCGTTGCGTGCCATTCAGACAAGTCAGTACACTTGCTCTCTGCACAGACAGTGTAATAACAGTAGCCTGACAACACAGTTCATCAATTTGGGTTATTTCAGTTTCGGACAGGCAAGAACTCGCTTCCATCGACCCCCACAGCGCGGTCTAAGGTTGCAAAATTCGGCCTCGATGCACTATCCCGCAATCTCTTTAACTCGCGACCAGGCTCTGCGATGGGCGACTTCTTTGGTGGTTCTATTAGTGGCCATAGGCGTACTAAGTCTGCAATCAGCCGGTCATCCATGCATACCCAGAGTACGTCCACGGGAGATGGCAGCATCATGAGATTCTCCCAACGTTCAGGTTCAACACATACAGCTGCCACTTCTATTAGGGATGACGAGTCGCTCATGTCTTCCAAATCTTCTCGGTCGAAGAAATCATCCAAGCGGGGCAAGCCCCAAAGTGGATTTATTTCGGAACCTGAACCCGAACGTAGTGTCTCGCGAAGCTCATCAAGTCATTCCCCCTCTAGGCAATGGGACACAGATTTCAGTGATGCCGACGACGACGACAATACGATTTTGGAGAAGCCTTTTGATCCAGACTCTTCAGACTTCGATCTTGCAAGGCAGCTGGACCTTGCTCGGCGCAATAGCCAAAATCAGCATTCCAGGCCGCTACCACCACTCAATCTTGAGCAGCCATCTGTTGACTCGATCTATGAAGGTATGTCCCATTCCAGCATATAAACTGATATGCTTATTCTGACATGACCACCCTCAGAGGAGCATTCCCAGCAAACTCTCCGCCCGGAGGACGTATACGATGGTTCCTCGAGACCCACCACCCCTATATATCAATCATCCCAACATTCCCGTTCGCGGTCGACCTCTCGCCATTCCACTGACCGTCGTCCACTTGGTCCTCGAAGTCCTTCACCACTACCCCCTCGAAGTCCCTTTGCTTCCACTTCGTCGCTTCACCTACCTTCAATGGATGAGGACCTTGCGAGTGAAGCGATACTCCCTCCGCCTAGCCCCAACTTATTGGAAACACCTATTCGGGATCGATTGAAACATTCAGGTATCCCCCGAAGCAAACGACTGCCAATCTTTCCGACCGCCGCCGAGTCGATATCTAAGGCTGGGACAGGCAGCGGCCTCCCCTCAAGCGTCGAGCCTCTCTCCATCAAGAAGAAGACATCTTTGCGGTCTACTATGGGCGGTTCACCATCATCTAGGAAATCATTCGTTCGAAACTCGCCACTCTCACGTACCACTGTACGAACCTCTCCTCATCGGTTTGGGTCACAGACTCGAAAACACAAAATCCCAACCTCCACAATCCACAACAGCACCTTGGATACAACCGAGAAACTCTCCCAGTTACAAGAGTCGTCCAAAGGAGAAGTAAGATTGCCCTTGTTCCCACTTTGACTGGCGCTAATACCTTTCAAGATTGAAACATCTAGGCGCGCAATAAGACGACTAAAAGTCGAAATGGATAGTCTCCGCACCACGGAAACTACTCAAGAGCCAGAGCCTTCCTCACGATCCCCGTCACCCGATAAATCCCTTCGCCCCTCCCCTCTACCAGCAGGAACTACCCCAAAGGCAGGTGTTCCATTACGGAACCTTGATTTATGCTCAACGATTGGTCAGACCAAAGCAGCGCAGGATAGAATGGAGGAGATGCGGCTACTGATCAGTAAGCGCAATCTCCAGGAAGGACTGACCCCGCGCAAGGCCCGAAGTGCCGCCTTTGAGCCCACGCGAAACATGAATACTCCACCGAGCACGATAAATATCGATAACCTAGCATACTCCGTTGATTTTTGGACGCAGGAAGCCGATAGAAGCCTTACGAGAGCAATATCGCACCAAGACCAACTACAGGAAGGCGTCAATGAATTGGTGGCAGAACTGAAAGCTGTGAGTTTTGCCTACAAATCACTTTCCTCGGCCTAACTAAGCACCGATGGAGCAGAAAGTGATCGAGCTGGAAAGATCTAGACTCGAGTTGCAAAATTACAAGAGACAACATGAGCTTGTAAAGGGCCAGCTGGCCGAAGCCATTGCCGAAAAGGAGATTATGTACGAGGTAGGTGCTTTCTAATGAAAATCATCCTCAAGAAGCAGATTTACTAGTATTTAGGCATTCAATGAAGAACTGGATGGCATGTTTAACGATGTCAATCAGCCTAATGACGAGGCATGGTTAGCCATGACAGAGGACTTGAGATTAACCAAAGAAGCGAGGAATGCGCTTTCAAGAGAAAACTCGTCAGTTTTTCTTTTTGGATTCTTGGAAAGGATGTATTATTTACTTTCGAGTACCAGACATTTGAAGCGTCAGCTGGCTGAAACCGAGCTACAAAGAGACGAGTATGTTCCATCTTCAGTGGTCAATGATCATACTAATTATGTGAACACTAGGTGGGGTACCATACTGCGTTCGCATGGACTTTTTCCTTGATCTAGAGTTATTGCAATTTCTCCTCTATCTGTTAGGTTAGTTTATTATTGTTGCTAGCATGCTTTCGGCGCATTGTATATCTTGTTTGTTGTGTGTTACTTACTGTTGTCACTCCATCCTTGTACTTATGGACTCCATACCGAGTCTCCCCACATTCCTTTCACTTCTGTGCACCAAGGCGAAAGATATGATATAATGCAGTGTGATGTGGCATTCGTGTATACGCAGGAGCATATGGTAAGTGAGTGGAACTAGTACCATGACAGGAAAAACGAAAGAATAATTAATATGTGTGACGCTAGAAGTACAATTGCAAAAGGTTCATGCAATAGGAAGTCATATTTGAATCTAGATGAAGTTTGGGATGAAAGGAAAGAGATAGAGGCACAGAATGGTAAATGTACAATATGATCAGGGCTTGATGCGTTGCAAGAAGGATGCATTTTCACGGAACGTGCGTGTTTGAGATGACGGTGCTGATGAGAAAATGGGGGGATATAGGAACGAACGACGCTTATGTTGAGGGTTGGGGGACGAAGGGGGGGCGGCAGCCATATGTGTGTCTGGTAACGCTAACGCTGTAGGTAGGGGAGCAGAAGTTGGTGTGGCTAGAGCGATAGGTGCAAACATCATATCCGCTACATCAGGTGCACTTCCTGAATGCCGATGCAAGCTGCCGATAGCGCGTCTGAGCACGCTAGTTGAAGCCTTCCGAGTCACATTCGACTTGGCACGGGACTTCGCTTCCACATGCGATGAGTGTGGTTTCGATGATTGAGGGGACGATGACGTATCACTAGGCGAGGACGAAGAGAAAAGCCTGCGCACTCCTTTCACTAGTGACTTACGCCGAGAGGGGGTCAGTTTGGGCTCTTCTAAACAATCAATGGGCGGCGTTTTGAGCGAGGGTGATGTTGTAGCTGTTCCTCCTGAGAAATCCATAACTGAATCGGTTGCCGATGAAGAGCGGGAGAAGGGTGTCGAGTCCCCGTTATGGATATGCGAACTACCTCCTTCCGAATACGGATTGATCGTCAGCGTAAGTTTGTCGGATTGCTTCCGAATAGCATCGCGTTTATGCTTGATCATTTCCGCTCTCGTTGAGACACAATCTGGGCTTTCAATCATGCTCTTCCGACGTGAGACACGTATACTCCCATGCAACGATAATCGACCTTTGGCAATACCAGCGACGCTCATTGCAGAAGTTGATCGGCCAAAAGCAGATCTCGTATTTTTCGGTGTTCGTAATAGCTCGTCTTCATAGGCATTTGGCTGTGTTCGAGCGGTGATACATGATTGGGAGACCACGTCATGCAGGCTCTGGTCGACTTGTGATCTCATGACAACCGAGCAACGGCGGATTATAATTGTGTCTGTATCGGTAGACATTGGTGCAAACATAGCCTTGACAGACGCAGTCGATGAACGGCGGCTAGGCGGTTCTTGTCTAAACAACTCGTTCCTTGATGCTCGTCGTTGGCGCTTCTGGCCGGAAGGGAACGTCAATAGCAGTGATTCTGTCATATCTTGTTGTGGTGAATCACTACCAAGCTCTGGGATTGACTGGATAGTTGGCAGCGCGGTGAGGCTTTCAAAAGGTTCGTCATCCAGAGGGGAGAGTACTAGTTCCCCTTTACCATCATGCAATAGACTTGAAATAGGCTCCTTTGTCCAACAAGGAGGGTCCTTGAGAGCATCCGTTATCGCATTTAACCAGACGGCCTTCTCCTTGGGACAAGAAACTGCGAGTTCGAATATATGACCTTTGCACGAGAGTCGGAAAGAGCTGGGCAGCCATGCTAAGGAATCGTCAGCTTCCTCCAACCTGGGCCGCAGAGACATACCTTCATCCTCATCGACATCAATTAATTCAAAGTCTCTAAGTGGAAACCAATGTCGAGGTTCATAAGCCTTGCCCTTGGCCACTTTGACCAAGATCAGGTATCCGCCAGGATACAGAAATGCCCCAAGGTATTTGGCCTTGATGCTAGTAGTGCCTATTGTAGCACTTGTGTGGTGATGCATGACCTCCAACGAGCCAGCTAGCACGCAATTGCCGAGAGAAGTTAGGAAAGCCGGGGTAAGGATGTCGATAGGATCACGACTTTGGACAGAGGACGTATGAATAGACATGCGTGAAATAATGAGAGAAGACTGTATTGCGACATCCTGGAGCCGACGAGCCTCGTCAACCGACGCCGCTACGTGTTTCATGGCCTGAGCTGCACTGTCCACGATGACATCTAAATTCGATCGAGTCGGGGATAAAGCCTGGAGTGCCTTTCCGGGCTTGAGCTGATCAAGCAGAAGCGGATACCTGCAGATACGCTGAATAGGTTTGATCATGTAGTCAGAGAAGGACAAGCGGCGTCCCTTCTCTTTTTTGCTTTCAGGGTGAAAGGCCAAATGGTACCTGAGGCTACGAACTGCGCCATCCAAAGAGGTCAATGACGAGGTTCGGATGCGGTCCTTCGTAGACAGCATACGGGGTTCATATGATTGTGAATGTTGCAAGGGAGATTGAGATGTCGATGAATCAGAAAGGGATGACTGGAAAAGGTCTTGGGCGGCGTATGAACAGCGTTGTTCGAAGGTTTCCCATTCGAGGGAGCAATGCTGACTGATCTTCTTCACCAATTGGAGTGCTTCTGGATGCCCGGCGCAGAAAGTTTGATAAGCGTCGAATCGGGATGCCTGATCTCCATTCAGTATATAGAAATGATGTCATGTAACCTTTTTACGAACCTCAGTTGCGAACTTGGTGGCGACAGTACGTATAGCATCCTCCAAGTGTTCCAGCTGTAACGGGTTCAATGAACTAATGTCATTGCAACCGTTCCACATTTCGCCCGAGTAACCCAGCGGCTCTATCAAAATCCGCAGTTCTTTGACAAACTGCTCATGCAATTCGAGTATCTCTTCGGCGTTGCGCGTCAATATTGCTATGTCTTCCTTCGTAAATACAGGACGCATTTGCGACTTCAGCTGGTCTTTGACGGATGATGATCCTTCGTTGTTCGCGGCTTCGTTGGCGGACGGTGAGGATGACAGCATAAGCCCACCAAGTTGCATCTGGTAGTTATGTCGGGAAGTTGCATTAAAGGAACCTGCCCTTCCGAAGGTAATAGAGGAGCTAGATGGCGCGCGACAGGGTATAGAAGCGAGTCCACGGAGGTAGAGCTGTGAAAAAAAACCTCAGGAAAATACTAACGATTGAAGTGCGCAGAGCCGCTTACCGTGACCAGTATCCTAAGGTCTTTCAAATACCCCAACTCCGTCACAAGAAGTTCCATCAATGCATGGTATTTTCGTACGTTGTCCTTGTATCTCTCATCCTGAAGCCGATAGTGACTGCGATCACCATTGTCCTCGTCCACACTCCCCTTGAGGCTCTCTGTAGAGCAGTTGGCACTGTCTTCGATGTCTGTGGTATCCACTGACATATGAAAGACGGCCTTAGTTCGCTTGATTGAGAACGGCAGCGCATCCTGCCTTTCCACACTCAGAAAAGATGAAGATTGTGCTATTGGGCGTCCATCATCAAGGGTGGCAAACCCAGACATGCACATATTGCTGTTCAATGACTCGTGGCAAAGACACACGTTCTCTCGCCCAGCACGTGGGTAAGGCGGCAATGGTGGAAAAGAGGCGCAGCGGCGGAGGGGTTTGGATACAGACCTTGAGGTACAACAGGCGGGGAAAGACGTCGAAGGAATAATCAGCGCCGTAACCTGAGATATAGCAGAAGTGACGGTCCGGCGAGAAGTTCGAGGAGGAGGGGTTGGTGGAGTGGAAATCCACGTGGGGGGTTGATTCAATACTTGCGAAGCAAGGCCATCCGGCGATATAGGAATAGCGGTGGTATACTTGACCACATCCGGACAGGGTGTAGATGCGCTCGTGTTCAATGAAACACCCGGCACAAGAGTGCGTACAGGTGATGGGGTGGTATGAGGGGGCAGATTGAAGCTAGGAATTGACAGTTTTGTAGTTTGGCGAACGTCATTATTCCTTGAGGGGACTTCGGTGCGAGTGACTACGTCCGAGCTTTGAATAAGTTGCTCCTGCGCCTGCAAGGGTCTTCGATTTGAGGTAATAGCGCGTCTCGCTGGCCAGACAGAAGGCAGACTCGGAGAGGTTGGCAACACTTCCATCACCACCCACGAACTCAGATCGTGGACCAGCGACGGGCGAAGAATGTGGGACCTGCCGAGTTGGCCGATGACGGATACAAGATCAAGTCTTTGCGAAACCGCCTTCAGATATAGCGTATCTCAAGTATAGGAGGCGAATAAGGTCCTAGAGAGGACGATAGCCAGAAGGAGAGGCAGTCGGTACGTGAACGCCCAACGAGGTGACAGCCAAGGAACAAGACTTGATTGGTGTACAATAACAGAACGGATGGAAGGGGTGTGGGTGTAGGTGGTGGCTGACCATGTATGCCCAGCGAATGAAGGCGATTTGAGGGGAAATAAATAAATAAGGTGCCATTTTTACGCGACGAGATGCAAGCGGACGCCTTGGTAGTCTCGCACAAGCGCACAGTTAGACCGGTGCCCGTACATCCCTGTTGTTCCTGGCTGAGATATTTTTGCACAATGGTATTCGTCTCCTTCCTTCTAGGTTAACGTTCTACGTATGCACCCATCAGACAACGTCCGAAAGTCGAGTTGTAGATTAGGTAGTCAGCCGATAAAAGGAGATAAAATGACACATTGGGAAGGGTGCTAGCCACGAATCTAGGTTCCATGTGTGGCACAGCACGAACGTGGCGGTGACAGTTAATATTATGCCAATGTGCCTGCCCTTATGCAAACTCTCAATGCAGTCTACGGACTAATACAGGTCTGGTTTATCATCTGACCGAGGAACAAATGGTATATTTTTCGTCTCCGCCTCGCGACGCCGCTTCTCTTCTTTGTCAAGAAACTGTCGCAAGGCAGCAACGTTTGATCCATTAAAAACCCGGTAAATCAATTTCGATTCAACGTCATAATTCTGTAAAATACCGTTTGTCAGCATGTGATGAGGCTGAAGTGCCAGTGGATGTGACTCCAAATACGTACATTCGGTGGTGAGTCGGAAAACCGATCCACACCCTTTCTCCTGAATGAAGGCATGCCAGTCGCATTGAGGTGGTGGAGATTTACCAACCTATCTAACAGGAGATGAACTGCTTCCAGCGATACATGGTCACAGTACGAGAGGTGGAGTCGCTCTAACCCCAGTGCGTGCTCCGCAAGTGCGTGAACTGCAAGGTCTGTGAGCTTGCGTAATCGGCTCAAGCTCAATCGCCGGAGAGAAGGTAACATAGCCAACTCAAAAATCGACATGTCTGTCAATTTACGACAAGCTAGTGCAATCAGCTTATCATCCAAGGCACCCCTGGTGGTCCACCACGGAAGATGGGTAGGCCGACTTACAAGCTACATCGACACATCTTAAATTTTGACATGAACGCGCCACATTGATTATTGCACGATCAGTAATGCTATCCACATGCGCGAGCATTAATACGTCCAGGTGATCCCCTAATCTGGTTATGCTCTCCAGCGCGCGGTCCGTCAATTGTGTGCATCCTGACAGGATGAATGTTTGTAATTTGTTGGCGTGTGATACTATGCCCTCCACCGCCTCATCAGTAATTTTACAACCGGTGAGGTCTAATGTCCGCAGATTATCCGCAGAGTGTCGTAGCATGAGGGGAGACAGCTGTTCGAGCCATGTGTGGGGTCGACTCGACGTCTTGGCTCCATTTTGGAGATTATGCGAGGGCGATGTAACAGCGGAAGGGAATGCCTTGTCAGACAGCATTGGACACCGAGCAAGCTTTAGAGTGCGAAGCTTCCTGGCACATGATAATCAAACGTGCATGACGTCGAGTGTTTAATTGTACTTGCCTGGAGAAAGCCCAGATATCACGCACAGCAGAAGGGCTCAGCAAAGGAAGGTCGGAGAGCTCGAGCTCTACTAAACGAGAACAGGATTTGGCAATAGCAGATATTGAAGGGTCTGTCAACCCGGTAACTCCATTCAAGTGAATCCACTGTAATGGCAGTGACTTTGCGGTCAGCTCCAATATACCCACATCAGTTACCTGAGCGCAACCAGTGAGATTGATGCCCCGGAGACTGGTAGCTTGGTTGGCCAATATTACAAGGGTTCTGTCGCTCGTATCCTGCACAGCGGATAATATCACAGTCTCGAGGTGTGGACAGGCTGCGACTGCTCGAGCAACCTGATCGTCAGTAATGGACGCGACATGAGCACGGTGGAGGGCCAGGTGCCGTAGCCGACTGCATTCGCGTTGGGCAGGTAGGCGGTCTGTAACTCGGTCCATCTCCTCGTGGAAAGGTTCAGAGATGTCTGTGTAGAGACTTGACATATTGGTTGCAGATTTATCAGGTATTTGAATAGATGGGATCAATAGATTTGAGTGGTACGACGAGAGAGGCCAGGGACGACGGGCGGAGTTGCGGTCCATACCAGCCAATCAACCAACACCTTTGTCCTCAAATGTCTTCCACCACTTCAGCCAGTCCCACTTCAAGGCAACTCCTCAACAACCCTTCCACACAACCACCCTCACCAGATCAAACCAGCCGCTTCCCTGTCACGCCCGCCGTTCTACGCTCTATCTTTGCCTCTTCGCGCTCACCACACGAGGAGCGTTCGATATCCCGCGTTGCGTTCTTCAGGCAAGTAAACCCTTGCGCAGGCTGCTTTTCAAGCGTCTGAATCTCGTACAGATTCACTGGTTTTGTCTTAAGCTGTCTGGCTATCGGGTTGGCTGCTGCCAGGAATCGGGGGATGAGGGGAAGTGCCGCATTGCTTGGCGTTGTCTAGGTCTAGTCTCTACTGTTCCCTTAACAGTACTCATCCTATCATATCCGGTACAAATATCGACTACATCCAAGAAGTGTCCGTATAAATTGTGCATATCCGAGATCAAAACAGGTCCACGGTCCCTGATTTCTGGGAGATCACGCCAACAACCTTGCTGTGCGAGTCGAACACGTTGCCGCCTTCATATGCCACCAAATCACGGTCCTCGTCTATATACCGGATTCCCAGGAGATCTTCCAGGTCCGTAGTCACCATCTGTAGTGCTCGTTCCTGGTCAATTCGCCCATTTGATTCCAGCATTGCCTGCAATACTTCAATTTCACTGCAACAAGTTCAAAAAGTCAAAATCCTTACCCATTGCAAATCAAATCGTGCATTACGTGCTTCCGAGCTTGCACGCACACCTAAGCCAACTGTGACACCCTTCTGCAACAGTGTGACTAGGGCAGTGTCATTGGAGATTGGCGGTCCAGCCAGACTGTCAAGCGGGTTAACAAACGATGCGCTGCACACGCAAAGAGGAACTCACATTCGGCGTTGCTGCCAAGTTTCTGGGAATGGACGCACGGGATTGAGGATAACGCCAACACGTTCATTCGCTGCAACAATGTTATGAAGTGCTGACCATAGTTGAAGTCCAATACTTACCTATCTCCTTTGCGAGAAGATGCGCCTCAGTGGCACCACTAAACACCAGCCGCATATTGGATCCAATCTTGTCCTCCACCTCTGCTTTCACAATCAAAAGGCTCGCCATGATATCCGCACTATGAACCTCGACAACAAGCGGAACGACCCCCTGCAGAAACTCAGTGACACACTTAATGGCTCGGTGCACACATTGCATACCTCGGCTGCCTTTCGGAACCAATGTCCTGTCTCTGAGTCGTGGCTTTCCCATCCAAACAGTAATCTTCTCAATCCTCCTATTTGTGAACTAACGCTGATTGCACGCCCATTCGCTGCGGGATTTTTTCGCCCAATTGAAACATGTAATGCAGAAACATCCTGAATTATGGCGCCTGGGTCTATCACATGAGGTGATCCGGTGCGGAAGGAGACGGAGAGCCCAGATATAATTTCACTTTGCTCTACAGGAGAATATTTCCGAAGTGAAGATGTTGCCATTGTCACTCCATGACGATATGCTAATCTGTATATGTCATTCATTGTCAGTACTCAGAAGTCATGATTGGTGCAGACTCACAGAGCATTCCGTGTTCCGAATATTAGGGCGTCCATTGCACGAAGAGTATTCCCAACATCATGGAGGATATCTGGAGTATCTCGAATAAATGCGTCCAGTGATTTTCCGTCTCCAGTCGAAGGTTCAGCCCTAATTTCTTCAAGACCCAGGGATGACCCGTATGTCATTAGGCCTGGCGAAATAGATCCCCCGCGCAAATCGAAGATTTCGGCTTGTCTCATAGAATTGACGCATGCATTGGTACCTGCACAGACAATCCGGCCCTTTTCCACTACGACAACCTCTCCTTGATCGCTTGGACTAAGCTCGCTGGCTATTTGTTGACGTTGGATCCCAGATGCGCTAGCGTGCCATATCTCCCTCACATTCTGGAATGCAAGACGATCCGATACCTTCCTCCCTCTCAATGGTGGCAAACCCTCCCAAAGAAATGCCTCCCTTCGCTCTTTCTCCCAGTTGGGAGCATCAGGAGCTCGTTGCCATTCATCGCCCTCCTTACCGACACCTACTTCCACTCTTGTGTCCTCATTATTCTTTGGAGGGAGGGGTATCTGCATAACTCCGTCAATCCAAACGTGAACGGGTGTGGCACCAATGTGGAGTGGATGTGAATCCCATAAAACAACGTCTGCATCAGTGCCAACATCGATTACACCAATGCGATGGACAAGGCCCATAGCCTTCGCAGGAGCCGACGTTACCGCCGCCAAAGCCAAGCTCGGTGGAAGGCCAAAGTGGTGGGCTTGCTGTGCTTCATAGATCAAGTAACGTGAATTCGTGAAGGGATGGTCCGACTAAAGGTCGTGTGAGCGGCCATTCCGAAGCTCTAGGGGCCACCAGCATTTACCTGCATGATAACTGTAATTCCCTCATCAGACAGGACCCGAGGCGCAAATTCGGAACCACGGAACGCCTCCCGCTTGTGCCTTGATAGTAGTAGGTGAAACAAAGTCCACAGACGAGCCTAGAAGCACTTACCTGTAATTGTTGGCCAATAATGCCACCGCAGGGGTGCCTTCGTGACTGTTGGCGAATGCGTCAGTGAAAAGCATTGTTCAGATAGCACCTCCTTACGTCTGTTTCAAGAGGTCCGGAACAAGCCACGCCTCTGCGGCGTGGTGAAATGATGCGATGGGGAATTTGAATTCTTTGCTCAACTATAAAGGTTAAGCACCTTGAAGAATGATCTGCCGCTGAAGAACTGACCCGAACCATGCTGTCAAGATCAACAGCCTCGTAACAGTGCGCCGAAACCTACGCTTGCAGGCATTTAGAGTCCGCTCTACGCATAAGGACATGGACATACCTTAACCCTTCCACGAAGAACATCAACCAACGCCTCCCATTGCAAGTTCTTAGGGAATGAACCTGTCAACGATCCCCACAAGCCAGCTTCGGCCTTCGCGCAGTAGTCATCTTGCTCATCCTTCAATTTCTTGGCTTCGTGATAGGCCGAACGCAGAGACCAGGCTGAATCCATCCGGTTGCCGTAAGATCTGAGGTTCTCCCCGCACGCGTGCCTGTAGACAATTAAGGGTAGGAATGCACGCAGACAGCATGAAGGGGGGTACACACTTCATGTGCCGCCAACGGGGTGATTTATCTGGGTTTTCAGTAAGCTCATTTGGCGGTTCCACGAGCATCGAGGAAACTGAACGCTTCGATGTTTTTCGTAGCTTCATGATGAATGCCTGACCACCTAAGGTACCATTTCAACTTGTGTCCTGCCGGAATTAGGGTGGCCTTACCAATAGCATTTCCACTCCCTGGTAGAACCTGCACAGATGTGACTCCACCAGCTATCGCGAGTTCAAAGCCATCGTCATGAGTGTTGAACGCGTCAACACTCCTGAGCCATGGCAGAATTGGTCCTTTCTTCGAATCCACGTCAATGGCTCCTGCTAGCAAAGGAGCACTGAGGAGTCCCAGATGAGAATGTATGTCGACTGTTTAGAATGTCGTTCAGAGTCGGACTCGATCGTGGAGTAAAGCTGTGCCTACCAAGTCCAGGAGTGACCCATCCACCATTCGCATTAATGACTTTCAAGCCATCCTTGCCCTCGTACAGAGCATGGGGAATCCTTCCGACTCCTTTTATGATGCCTTTTTCCATGTATACGTCGCCATGTAATATGACAGTCCCGTTCTTCTCCCCAGTAAATATCTTCGCATTCCGAATCAACGTGCTTTGCGTTCCTGGTTCATAACGGTCGGATTCGTCTCGGTCCATAAAATCCCTTGGAGGCGCTGGGCGTTCCTTTATGGCCATACATTGCTCCAGAACGCTTTGCGCGTTGATAGGAAGGCGTTGAACGTGAGAAGCTGTCGAGCTCAGGTCAGAGTACAGGTGCGCCACAAGGAATATGGAGATTGTGGCAGCGAGGGACACCATGGCCAACAGCGTCGGGAACTTGGGGACGCGGAGCTTTGGGATCTCCATGAGGGGACGAGCTTTGTCGCTCATGGTGGTCGTAAGTGGTAAAATAATGTTAGGGCTTTGCTCAACGTGTAAACTACATGCACAATACACATTGCACCATGGTGTGATGAACAGTATTATGTACTCCATAACGTACAAAATGGTGCTTCACAGCGAGCTGTCACAAGAAGCAAGGGACGCATCTGCACGTGCATTTTGACCCTGTCGTTGCACGGTTTATCCATCACCGCTCCCGGAATCAGAATATTCACGTTGTGGATCGTCTGCAACGGTTGTAGCACTTGTGACCTTCCTTTCTTTGCGTTTGCGAAATACACCAGAAGGGGCAGGGAGATGTGCTTTTTTGACTCTCAGGATATCCATAATTTCTGTACCTTTGTTAGCGCATCGTAACGGCACTGAATTACCCGGTACCTTGGTGTGTCATGTCTTCATAACCCTTGATACTTCGCTTCATTGTCAGCCATCTTCGCTGTAAGGTATGCGCGCTCCATAAATTCCAGTGTGGATCAGGTATTGTCTTCCAATCGATTTCAGTGTCGTCGTGTACGTTGAGAGAATCAATTCTAAAACGCTAGTCAATCCATACGCCCAAAACATAGCATATTCTGCGCACTTATGCACGAGGATGAACGCATCTTGCTGGCTCCACCTGGGCTTTTGGCCGTCATTTTTGACGGTTTTACTCAGAGCATCGGTCCTGATGAGGTGTTGAGATCGAACTTAGAATATGGTACGCGACTAACACACCATTTGATCCTGCACTGCTGACGCCCACGTCGCCCACCCATGAGCTCACTGACTCTGCCCCAAAATACGTCGTTATCAAGGTCTCTGCCCTGTTCGGCTGTCATGGACGTTACAATTCGCGTCAACTCTTCCTCCTCGTCCTTCGACCAAGGCCCTGTGTAGAAACAGTGAATATATCCGAGGGTGGCTACGCGAAGATACAAACCAGTGACGCGAATTTCCCGGTTAACTATGTGGTTACGCCATCGATCCCGACAATCTGATGACATTCTGCCAACCCGCTCACTGACTTTCTCCCATTGTTGACCGAGGTCTGCGACGGCCCTATATTGTATAAGGGCACAAGTAAATAGGAGGGAAGACAGACTTACTGCTTAAGCAGACCATCTTGTTCAGGTGTCCATTTCCCTTGCATCTTCATTGGGTGATAAGTGCGTCGAACGTGATGATATACAGCAATGATTGGCCGCTGCGGTACAGCAGCAGCTTTGTACTGATTTAGTGACACATCGCAAACTCAGGTCTCGACTCACTTATTTCGGACCAAAACGCGTTATCCTTGTTCTTCTCGTTATGAGGAAATATGATCTCCAGCATTTGCTCCTCAGATATCCCTTTTTGCTGTTCGCAAAGGTAAGATAGGGCACGTGTAGTGAATCTGTTTGAGGACGTACAACACGATAGTTTGCGATAGCATCTTTGAGTTGCCGCTCCTCAGTAGCAGAGAATTTACCTTTTTTATATACTAGGCCTGTGGATCGAACTTGAGCAAACTAAGCGTTAGGTGCTGTATAGTTTCAAACCTTGGGTCCGAACCAATTCTGCCAGTTTATTGGCACTAAGCCACTTGGTTGCCAGTAAATATGCATGGTCTGGATTGGTATGCTGATCATGGGTAGTATTTTGGGCATAAATTTCCGGAGTCCTTTGGTCGCCTCGGGTTTGGCTCTTGCGACCCAAGATCGCGTGAGAAGGTGCAGGAGTCTGGTTGAGTGGGGTCATTGAGACAGAAGACTGCGCAGCGAATGGTGGTTGTACACCAAAACTGGGTAGATTGGCAGCTGCCGCCGCTTCACCCAATGTTTTGAGTACGTTGGTAATTTTCGAGAGATCCAACTCCTGTATGACTCGTAAAACGTCTTCGTTCGATCCATATGTAAGGTCTGAGAGTGGCATCGGATTTGGGGTTTGCAATGCCCCGTCAGGCATACCGTGTCCGAAAGGATTTGATTGGCTGAACGGGAACTGCAATGGCGGGAATGGAGATAGGAATGGGGGCACTTCCTGACCAAGACTTGGATCAGGTAGGTGGACAGGATTGGTATCAGGAGCACCAGTTGCAGCAGCTACGATCGCAGATAGGAACGCAGCGGCAGATGCCTGGGGACTATCTTCGTGCGAGGCTGGCCCTGCCACGGATTGTGGGGCAGAGATGGTGTCAGTCTGCTTAGACTTCGTTGACTTCGTCGACTTCTTTTTCTTCTTGTTCGAAGGTTCGCCTGTTGATTCCTCAGCTAACTCAGCCGTTGAATCTGGCGTAATCTGTAAGTCGGCATGGGCACGACGTCTCTTTTTCTTCTTGTTGGAGGAGACCTCAGCTGCGGTGGTATCATAGCCTTGCTCGATGATTTGGTTATTTCCGTTTCGTTCGCGTTGATGGTGTCGCTCTTGTGACAAAAGGGAGTCAGGTGAACTGGGACGTGCAGCGCACATCGTTTAGGGTGGGCTCGAAAGCAGTATTGGGATAGTGCTCACGCCAAAAATGTCGCGAGTGACAGGTTGTGACATGATAGTTACGTCACGTGTAGTACATCTACTGTACAGTACAGTACACGGTGCAGCTCAGCCATCGTCTTCATCATTAAACCAGCGATCCTCAGCTTCACGGTCATCGTCGTCGTCTAATGTCTCATCCCAATCCACAACATCGTAGTTAATGTCCTGGAGGCATGTCGGTCAGCCTGGTCAAGTCCTTCAAGCATTTTTGGTTACGTGCCATCAGCATCCCGTAAATGAAGCGCTCCCGGATTCGACGCTCAAATGCTGCTCGGTTCTCCTCAAAGCTTTCCACTTCTGGGGTTTCATCCTCGATCGAATCGACGACTTCATCCTCGCTCTCACTGTCCTCTTCTGGGATGAAATTTTCCGAGGCTCGTTCTCGCCTCAAAACTCTAGCACGCTCTGCCTCACGCTCTTCCTCGTATTCACCAAGCAGTTTCCCTAGCTTCCCCACATGCTGCGATGAACCTTGGAGGAACTCCTTGTTGGCCCATTGCTTCTCGTCATCAGCTTGATCACGTCCAGGCAGTATCCGGTCGTTGCCTGGCCATAATTCTGGCCATACCTCGCGGGCATCAGTAAAACTGAGCTGGGAAGGAGCCTTCGACGTCCATTTCAATCTCCTGTTGCGTATTTTGGGGATGGTCGTTCGTTGTTTTGGTGTCGTAATCGTGCTAAATTGGAGTAAAATATGAGGAGGTAGTTGTGTCAGATGAACTGAAATAAATTCGATTGGCTTCTTCGCTGGTGATGGATCATAGTTCGGAGGGAGACCAAGATACGACAAGATTAGGTGCTCGTTGAATTGGGTCGACATCTGCATCAAGTTCAAGGTAGTTGCACCTTAATCAGCTTCGGACTCCCGTCCTCTAGGTCCCAGCAAACATGTCAAAACAAGTTCCTCCTCATCCTCGATGACGACCTCCTTGCAACTTACCTGTTCCGCCACAAATCAGAAACATCGTTCTCGCCTTCTCTGATGGTTTTCTCGACAGATCCTGAGCCCTCCGAATCACGAAACCTGAATCCGTCTCAACAGACCCGAATCTGCAGATGGGCTTCATGTTCTCTTGCATTCGACACAAAGCAAGAACTTGTTGACCATGTCCTAAGCTATCACGTTCAGAACGTGGTCCCAATATTCTGTCAAGACATAGCTTCTTTTGAAACCTTGCAGGACGGGCAACAGCCTTCGCGACGTCAAAAGAGTGATCCTCTGACCTCATCGCAGGACGGCCCTAGCGTTGGTGGGTGGTAGACTTTACTGGAAAATTGACGTGTTATAATAATCAGGAAGCTTAGAGAACCCATCTTCGCTCCCATCCCCCCCAACATCTAGTCCGTTTGGATCACCTCTTCATACAGAAGGCTCCAGTAGGTCGTTCATCGTTCCCTCTGGTCCTTATGCTCAAAAGTCATAGTTGGACTTCCTGATCCACCTCCGGAAACTCCCCAAGCCTCTCCAACAAATCCATTCCAGCAAGAGCCGCAAACACCAACTTTCATCTCACTTTCTTCACCCATCCGGCCTCGTACGAACGACGTTCCGGAACTGCCATCGTTCGACGAGATGGTTGGGAGGACCTTTATATCTTCCCGTTCCAGGTCCCAGCAACTTTCACCCACGCCAGAGAGCACTCAAACGTCTGGCAGCTCCCAACAATTTGTCGAGGAACAACTCACTCAGAAATCATTGGATATAAACTCAGATGATGAATTCGACGACGTGTTTTCTCGCCCAAGCCAAAAGAAGCTGCATACTCCTGCTACCTCTGCGAGCGCGTCTGGTATTCCTGGAGAAGGCGCCAGTCCTTCAGAGCAGACTGTCGCTATCCCAATGGCTCAGTCACAGGAAACAATACCCTCATCATCCGTCGCGTTCAGTTCGCCACCAATTCGCCAGTCTTGGTATCAATCACCACCAGTTAAACGAGGTCGAACGATGGCTTCTCCACTTCCTGCAAGCCGCGCTAGCATATCACGTTCCATTCCCCGAGCCGTGTCAACCACAGCATACTCGACTCGGGCTCAGGGAGAGACAATGTCCCATTCAAGGAGGATGCAGATTGAGTCTGAACAATCTCTGGAAAACACCCAGAGTACTGATTCACAATCTGGTACATTTTCTATGTTACAGACACAGGCTCCTTACCAAAGCCCAGTTCATAGCGATTCATGACTGACTTATTATAATATTTGTATCTATCCGCATAACTCTGCATGCGAACACGTGTATATAATCAGAGCACAGAATAGTATGGCACTGAGACTTAGCTCATGAGCCAAGTCTATTTCCAGCCGTCTACCTTGACCTGAACTCTTCTCCATCATTCCCCATTCTTCACTTTGATGAGCACTTATTCGTTCAGCTCGCCTAAAATCCAGACCCTGGTCTTGATACATGTGCATGGTTTCAAGGGAAACGAGCAGAGCTTTTACCGATTTCCCCTTCAACTCGAGAATGATCTGCAGCGGGCAATTCCATACGTGTCCGTGATGAGCAGGATCTTCCCTGCATATGAGGTATATGCTACTCAACCATTGGTAGCCTTATCTCTGATCACTCCATGACAGACGAAAGGCGATATCGTATGTCCACCACATGGCAACGCATTCGCGGTCCTCATTCGGCTCTCCGTTACAGAAACTCGCTGTCCAGCAATTTACTGAGTGGCTTGAACGACTAGCGCACGAAATTGAGAACAGCTCAGGAGGGGGGTGTGGTAGTATTGGGCTGGTACTCTGCGGCCACAGGTTCGTACTATGTTCACTCTGCTAGAAATTGAATAACACCGTTGCTTAGTATGGGTGGTCTCCTGATTGCAGAGACTCTCGTTAGTAGAAGAACCCCATTATGGCCCCCTGTCATAGCATGCATAGGGTATGACTCCCCGGTGCGTCATTATATCTCTTCTCGTTGCATCTTTATCATACTCAGTCACACATAGTTTCTTGGCCTTCATCCCCAAGGAATCCAGCAATCCCTACGTCAGGTCGTTGATCAAGGCCGTACAGTAGGATCAGCCTTCCTGGCTGGTATGGCAGCGCTCCGCGCGCACGTTGCTGTCACGGAGGAGCAGCCAGCTTCTGCTGGCTGGTCTAGATGGGCGAAGCCAGCTGCATACGCTTTAGGTGCAGCCACTATGGTCGGGGTTGCTGGAGGTGCTTATTTGCAACGGGATAAGGTGATGGAAGGCTTTACAAACGTCGTGGACCACATGATATTCACTGGCCCCCTTTGGGACGACGAGCAACAAGAAACCCGGTTAAAGGACCTCGTTAGAATGGAAGAAGAAGGTCACCTCGTGTTTCGCTTGTACGCTCCGTTTATGTCACTGTTCGTGCTCTCTGCTAACTGTCCTCGCAGGTTCTATGTTACTCTGCCTGGGGGCACTCCAGGCACGTTCATTAAAATACCTCCTTCTACGCATATTGCGCATCGTCATTTTATCCCCGCCCCAAATAGTAGAACAACGAACGAAGCTCACGGCCATATGTCTATGTTCCAGGAAAGCACTAATGACGGTTATTACCGGCTTGTGCTAGAGACTGTAAAGATCATACAATATGCACTTCAGCAGGCTGGTGCTTGATCGCTTCATATACACCGCACAACTTCAAGACTAGTTAATATCCCACCTCGTATATCCTTAGGGCTTTTTCAAGGACAAACGCATTGCATATGCGTCTTCTCCATCAGCGTCTGGATGACGTAGTTTATTCTTTGGAATAGCATGTATCTTGGGCCAATGTACTTACAGTATTTTTCCTCGATGGTGCCAATCGTAAATCCTAGTGTGTCACGATACAGGCTCAACGCCGCACGATTTGATTTTCGAACGTGAAGTGAAACATAGGTCGCTCGATATATAGCGGCCATGGAATCCTCTTCAGTGCAGTTACGGTATCACATAGGAAGTAAGTCAAACTGAGTATGGTAAGGGGCAAATTACACATACGAGATTGCTCCATCAATTTCTTTGCCAGACCCAGCCTTCTGTATGAACGCAGAACGGATATTGAGGTTACATGTCCATGGGGTTCTTCATCGTTCGCAGTATCTTCTTCCCTAAGCAAAGACATGAGATGTTGAGAAGCACTACGCGCAGGAAGTTCTGAAACTACATCTTGGCCAAAATGTATCCAACGATTCGACCTCCATGATCTTCAGCAACGTATGATAGTGCTGGCCATGTAATCGCGTGGTAAAGGTCTGACAGGGGGATAGGATCATAGAATGCAAATCAGGCACAATTGTCCTGCACATAGAGGTCGAGGGAGGCGCACAATATCTCATTGTGTAGTTTTCAGGAAGATTTTGCAGATTACATGCCTGCATTCCCATGAGATCGTCTACCTATAATCGTAAGCAGAGATCCTTCATGTGACAATAAATTTGCAATGTCTTACCCGCATTGGACGGATATTCATCTTTGCTTTACAGGCCCTTGCTAGGGGAGTGGGTGATTCAGAGGATGGGTTGATGAACGCGTGCGCTGGATCAAGTGCACACAAATAATTATGAGCCGCACTTCACCGGGGTCGGGCATGCGCTCAAAGTCACGGTCAAGCTAGGCAAGGAATATGGCGTCTAATCATTCTATAATATCGTTCTAGGTAATGATGATATCGCCCAAAGTACCAACAAGCGTTTTCTTTGGTTTCCCATCTTTCTTTACTCCCGCAATCAGAATTTCCATTTTCCGACTTGGACATTCTTGCAAGCATTTCTCTAAACGATCATCAAAAAATGCAACAGACATATCGCCAATCATCTTGATGTATCTCCTGGCAGCAGCAGATCGAATAAGTGGAAGTACAAAAAAGTCGGAGAACGCTGCATGTCTACAACCAACTACAAGCAAGGAGTAAGAGCAGGGTTGGAGTGATCTTGTTGCAAGAGCGACCTACCAAGAGTTACAATGCGACCACCAGCGGGCTCCCAAACGTTCATCACTTCCTGTAACTTATCAAAATGAACCTTCCACACAGAAAATACCTCCGAGTTGATCGCAAGCAGGCGAGGAATGTTCTCGCCCCGGACTGCGGAGTCATTGTCGCCATTTAGCTTGTCATCGTCACCGTTGTGGCGTCGTGTCGACGTGCTAGGGACAAGATCCAGCGTAGGTAGTGGCTCAAGCCAGGGATCTAATATTAGAGCCTGGCTGACTGGTATCCGTGAATACTGGGAGGGAGGACTGGTTGACATGATGGATAACTGCCCGAGGTTAAGCCTCGAACAATAAACAGACTCGTTAAACTCACCATTGTGCAGCTCCCAAACGAATGACCCGCAAATCCGACTTCACTATCGCATCGTACAGGAGGTAATTTAGAGACTTCGTCCAAGACAGACCAGCTCTGCCGATCCAAAAGTTCGCCATCCATCAGCTCTATTTTAACTTCCGGGTCGTCCTGTACGAAGCGGCGAAACGCGTTGTATGCTGTATAGATTTCATGCCGCCGGAATACGAGTTGTTCGTTGCGCAGAGAAAAGGGGACTGCCTTGTGGTCTTCAGAGGGCCATCTAATGCGACAGGCTGAGTGTTCCAGGATAGAGGAGATGCACACGATGGGTACTGACCTAATATCTCGCTCTCGCAAATAACAAAGTGGTTTGGATTCAGTTTTGCCATTCGGACCCCACACACATGGTATACACGCCGGCCCTGACCCATCTCGATGCTCCAGTGCGAGGACAACTCGCCCAGAAGCAGCCAGTCTCGAACATATTTGGCTACGATGTGTTACCTTCGGAGCTAGAACAAAGGAGAAGGAAGAGGTGACTAACCTGTAGGCTGTCCGACCACCGCCTAATCCATGAGAGAATATCACGAGTGGCCATTGGCCACCCTTATCGTCCTTTTTTGAAGCTTTCGCCACCCTTGGGTCCAGCAGGGGTGCGTTGACATAGACTGGTATCTTAATTAAACTTCCAAAGAGATATAAAATAGGCCATAAAATGAAGCGTGAAATGCCTGTACCATAGCAATAAGCTTAGAGTTCACGAATCTGGTCAGAAAGTATGCAACTGTACCAGAGTAGCGACCATATCCACGCAAGGTTTCGCGCAAGGGACTTTAATGCAAAGCAAAAATGCTGGCATAAGCTGATGGCTCCTGATCACTTCGTGGAGAACGTACCGAGCCAACCAATTTAGGCCCTTCACTGGCTTGCGGGTAGATGAGATGTCAGCGGGGTAGTAAGCTGTAAAGGCGATTTCCTCCAATTTGAGGGCAGGTTCTAGAGCTGAGAAGGGAGTCCGGGCATTGCTGCTGGCGAGTTTCACAGAGCCAATTACTCGAGGTGGTTGTGCAGGGACCACAAAGGTAGAAGCGCCGACGGGGTGTTGGCCACAAGGCTCGTGAAGAAAAAGCATTAGATTTTCACCATCGCGGCGACAGGCTTGCTTATTTCACCAGGTGCTCCGGCTATCGCGTAAAGCTGCCGTGTGATGGAAATATCATATGCAATCCAAACCTGACATTGCGAGCGTATACATGCAATATTCAAACAGAAAAAACAAAAGATTAACGGAAGACTGATTCTGCCGCCACATATCCTATAGGGTATCACATCGGAATGTCATGAAATAAACCGGAGCGTATCAAACCAAGGGATCTAGCCAAAGGATCTAGTGCTGTCTGCTACCATGCCCTCCAAGGGCGTCTCGTTCACCCTCTTGATATGACCGCCCTTGGGAAGAGGATGAATATTCTGTCCCCTGAGTGGCATTTGAGATGCGGTAGAACCGCAAAGCCTCCCTTCCAGTCGATCCTTCGGGGTGTGGCCAGCTACTAGGCCTGAGATGCGAAGATGTCGGTGTCTCCACTTCTAGAGGCAACGCGGGCTGTGCCGAAGATACTGGTGTTGCGACATATGTACTGTCCTGTTCGTTTGAGTGAGACGCTAGCGCAACCCCCGTTTGACGTAGATTCGAAGGGTGCTCGGGCACTCGTCGAGCCGAGCGTTGCTGTGAAGGAGTAAACGTAGCGCCTCGCCCGTGGCCGATTTCTGCATAGTCCAGGTCCGGGGTTAGCGCACCATTACTTCGTGTTGTCAAAGCATCCTGATATGTTCTGAAAAACCCTGCTCCATTTGATTGGTTTGTCCCCGCGCTTCGCATAGAGGCTCCATCACTCGGTGGCGGTGAATGTGGGCCTTCAACCACAGGTAGGGTGTCCGCAATACTTCTACCCTGTGTACCGTTACGTATTGTTCTTCTTGAAGGACCACCGTTTGGTGAAGGGCCTAGAAGTTGCGCATTCAAACGGTTCGCGGCAGCCTGGGCAATCATCTGCGTTAAATCGGAGGGTTGATCACTGGAGACGTGGCTCATTGGTATAGTAGCTGATCGAATGGGTTGATCTCGACGAACAATAAAATCGTGCGGTTGTGGCTGTACTGGATGTTGAAGGGGTGCCGCAACTGTCGTTATTTGGGACGAACGGAGCCCAACCAAACTAGATGAATGTAAGAAACTGCGCCCACGGCCTGTGATATCTTCTTCCCCCTCATTACCCGTTTCTGGCTCAGGAGTATCTTCGTCATGGTCTGCTCCATCGAAATCTTCCTCGTATTCAGTGTCATCGGTACCGTTCATTTCAGTGATGCGATCGAACATCTCTGTTAAGTAGGCCCGAAGTTGAGAGACCCCCTTGCCGGAGTATACGCAAAATGCTAATTGTTGATTGGAGTTAAAATCCTTGGAGGAATTTGAGTGACTGATGCGACGTAATAGGCGTCCCACTTACTTTCGGCGGTTCTCTGCAGAACTGCTGAAGGTCCCACTGTCGGAATGCTGGGACCCCCGTGAGACTCAAGTGGGTAAGCTTGTGCAGTTTCTGCAGTAAGAAATGAATTGCTATGATGGAAATCTGGTCGCAATACGATAGATGAATGCGTTCAAGTGTTGCATGACGTTCGGCCAGAGAGTATATAGCTTCATCCGTGAGGTTATTAACCCGGACAAGACCAATGCGGCGAAGCTTGGGTAGGAGAGCAAGTTCAAAGACGGAGAGGTCCGTCAAATTCTGGCAATCTGTGGTGGGTGAGATACACTGCGCTACCGTCATGTACGCAATATGAAACTCACTGGCAAAATCGATATACCTTAATCGTGTGCAACTGCGCGCCAATGTACGAACGGAGCGATCGGTGATGTTGACCGCGTGGCCCAAATGCAGATAATGAAGGTGTCTTCCCAGCTGGCAAATGGTCTCGACGGCCCTGTCCGTCAATCGAGAGCATTTAGATAGGACTAGGTTGCGAATCTTGGGTGCATGAGATATTATTCCTTCTATAGCATCGTCTGTGATTGCTGAGCAGGCGGTGAGGTCCAGCATGCGCAATTGATCAAATGTGCGGGAAATGACGAGTGGCGGCAATTCATTGGCAGGAGTAGGAGAGGGTCGAGATGGGAATGGGTTCAGCGCATCATTTGGAATGTATGGCTCTTGCCGCAGTGGCGCTGGGAAAGCAGCATCTGTCAACTCGGGACAATGGGACAGGCGCATCTCTCGCATATGAGTGGAATGGATCCATATATCGCGAACGGAGTTGTTTGTGATGCGCTGGCAATTGTTCAGGTCGATCTCAAGCAGGAGAGGACAAGATTTGGCCAGTGCCGATACCGGCGCATCTGTAAGCTCTTGCAGGCCGCTGAGCTTGACACGGCGGAGTAATGGGCAATGACATGCGAGCGCTGTAACACCGAGATCGGTTACAGCTCTACAGCCAGCCAAATTAATCCCCTGCAATCTGTGTGCTGCTTTTGCGAGAGCTATAACAGCTTCGTTGTTTGTACTAGTAACGTTACTGAGATCAATGGCCACGAGGCTGGGAAAGAGCGCTAGGGTTTGCTTCAGGACATCGCGTGATAGCAGTTCGCAATTGATGAGGGTTAATCGCTCGAGTCGCTCACAGCCTGCAAACGATTTGAAGATATCGTCCGTCAAGTCCTGTCCGAGGTTGAGGAAATTAAGTCGGCGGATAAACATAGCATATAGGAATGTCTGTTGAGGACTTGTGAGGAGATTGGCCATTTTCTTCAGGGTTGCGGATTTGGGGAACGCGGGTCTATGCCAAAGTAGCTCGACTGTACATTCGCACCAAACACGAGAGACGCGGAGTGCATTGTAGAGATCTCTAGGAGAGTGGAGATGCTTGAGGATGTGTATGAGGACCTCCGGTGGGAGATGAGACATTGGGGAACAGGTGGGGGTGATATTTGCTGGATGATTGGATGGTTTGAGATTGGAACGAGGGGTAGACCATAGCGCCGGATTTGCGTGGAGATTGTTGTACAAGGGGGGGTTGAAAGACAGGGACCTGATGGTGTCTTCGTCGTCGTTATCGTCGGAGAGGGAGGTGCTGGAGGGCGCGCTGTGCTTGTAGATGGTCATGGTGGTTCGTGGTAGAGGAGGACGATGAGGAGCACGTGCTATTCTGGCAGTCCAAGCACAGCACAACTGGCAGCGCTCCTTTAATCATCCTCGTCATGCCCTCCTCCCCCCTCTCCTTCATCGCCGCCATGTCTCACAGAAAATCTGCCCATGAGCACAGCGCTCCTGTTTCACTCGACGATCTTATACAGCAGTCCGACATGCCGCCGCCCGGTCCCGAATACTTTGAGGCACGCAGAGCCTTATGGCTAACTCCACGGCCATCAGTCCGCAAGACAAAACCCTCTCCGGAGTTATTGAGGTCACGGCAAAAGCTGGAAGAACTGCTCAATGCACCAGATGCCGTTCACAGTGATCGAATCTGGAAACTGGGTGTTCACAAAGTATGGTCTAGTTTAGCTGCAGGAGGGCGGCTCAAACAGCGGTTGCCTCTCAAAGTTCTTGTGCGTTCTTATCTTGGATATTTTGTTGTATTTAGTTCATATCCACAATGGACAAGATGAAAATCGTTCTTGCTGCATGGATCCGGGATCAAACTTGGCCTGCTGGTGCCATCGTTCCCGAATCAGAGGATGAGGCACTGCCATACGAACCGCCATCCCCACCTCCTTTGTTGCCACGACCAAGTATAGATTCCACAGATATCTCGCATTTAAGGCAGAGGTGACCATGTAGCACATTTGTGTTCTGTATCAAGACATCCCCGCTCGATCCGACGGCACAGGACCACCCTCTTCCATATGTTGATTGGCGAAATAGATACCCTAAACAGCGTTGTTCGTGTTACGGCACCATAACTAATCATTGATCCCAATCAACGCCGGTGATGCATCGAGGTATGCAGGTAGGTTATGTACGGGATGGCGGTGAAACCTACGAGAAGGAAAGTTGAACGCCTGATGCAGGTAAAACTCTGAACGGAGCACTCACGAGGATAACACCATCACCTCGAACGAAGAGCATTTCCATCTTCCTTTTTGCAAGCTGTGGACACATGAAGCACAAGCAAGTATCATTGTTGTTAACACCCACATTAACCGTGGCGGGGCCAGCGGAAGGATTGTCTGCATCCACAAGCATTATGGTTTCCTCCACATCGCTGAGTATTAGATTCATGTGTCCATCATATGCCTAGATGAGAAACCTAGTTTATATTTGAATGCGATGCATTCCTATCGTATGCTGCTCACATGTAAAATGCCTGTGAGCTCGCGGTCTCCTCTTAGCTTGACATATACGCGTTCACTCAGTGATAATCGAATCAAGTCAAATGGTTCTTGTATGCTCGATGAAGAGGTATCCATGAGAGATGTACCGCAAGAATCGTCCGCGATGGACTCTTGCTGAGGTATGGCACGTGACGGATCATTTGAAACTCCGAACCTGCTCTCCAGCTTATTGCTCATTACACTCATCATGCCGGTATGCTTTCTATCCCTACCAAGCTCAGAATCATCCTTCTGACCCATTTGCGCACAGAAACATTATTGTGACTACTGTGATGTATTTCTGACACACGATTCTGCCTCAGGTAGGTCTCGGGCCCCCATCTGCCTGCCGTGCATTTATCATATCCGTTTTTAGTGCGCAAAGCTCACAATAGTGGTCGAAATCACTTGGCGAACGTTAGGGACTATTATGCTTGTGTGTTCCTTTTGTATTGTTGTGTGGTTTAGCCCTGACTGGTTTCCAGCACTTGGACATGACAAGGCTCAGAGTATCATCGACCAAATTACTTCTCAATACGAATCCAGCGGTGGTCCTCCTCCTGGCGGCTTTGGTTTTGGACCTCAACACCTAGGGGCTCCTCCGCCACCAAGCTTCGCAGGATTCCCTCCTGGAATGCCCCCCCCTGGATTTGGTGCACGTAAGTACCTCGTGATTTGCGATAGGCTTCTACTAAGAATTATCAGCGAGACCACCTTTCCCTCCTGGTCCAGGATTCCCACCAATGGGGGCCGGCGCGCCACCGTTTCCACCAGCACCTGGTATGGGTCCCCCGCCTCCTGGAGCATTCGCAAGCGGCATGTTCATCTAGTTTTTATGCCGCTCCTATACTGACCTCTCTTAGGCCCACCTCCTTTCCCTCCGAATGGGCCACCGTCAGCTGGCATTCCTCCTTTCCCACCCAATGGCCCCAATGGACCAAACGGCTTTCCTCCAGGTCCTCCTGGCGGCAACTTCTCTGGCCCTCCTCCGCAGAACGGACCTCCAAATCTCAACAACGGATCACAATCGAGTAGTGGACCTAGTATCCATCCCGATAGGCTACGTATGATGGGAGGTCGATAAGTAGATTCCAAAAGTAGGACGCGTTCCATTATTTCCTGTGTTGTCTAGTTTCTCTATTATCACTCTTTGGTTTGAGCCCATGAAAGTGCCAATGACAATGTTCGTGGATAAAATCAGGTGTAAAAGTGTATACAAATTCGAAATCGTCGCTGACCGTAATACGATTTTACCCGATTAGGCATGGACCGGGTTGTGACTGACGTACCAGAAATTAAATCAAAATGTGACCTTCCATTCCACCTCTTTGCCTCCTCCCACATTATGTCTACCCAACCGCTGCTTCAGCGCACTGCGTCGAAGCGTATCGCGCTTCCAGTCAGAGTTGAGCCGAAAGTCTCCTTTGCGAATGAACGTACTTTCTTGTCATGGTTGCACTTTACTGTCGTCCTTGGTGGTCTCGCTGTCGGTCTCCTTAACTTCGGCGACAAGGTGCAGTGGAAACGGCTCGCCTGTGCCGTCATCGGATAACTTAGTTGTAAACGTGTAGGTTGGCAAAATTAGCGCCGCTATGTTCTCTGCTGTGGGTGAGTGGACATAGTTCCGATCGTGTGTGTTCCTGCTCGTCAACGTGGTTTCAAGCAATCGCAATCATGGTCTACGCTCTGTATACCTACCACTGGCGTGCCGCCTCTATCCGACGTGGCGGACGAGGACCCTATGATGACAGGCTAGGTCCGGTATGTGCTAACCCCAGCTACTGTTGTTGGCCTCATTCTCACTGTGACCACAGACTGTATTGTGCATCGCATTGCTCGGTATTATTTCTTCCTTCGACAGAAAACCGATTGCTCATTTACGCCCGCACAGTGGCCATTATTGTCAATTTCATTTTGCGCTTCACGGAGCCTTAGTTACCGAGCCCTCCCATCAATCGTCTCACCATCAGCTTTCAATGTGCTGTACTCCACTTTCGTTGAACTGTGCCAGTACGATTGCATCGTAAAACGCCAGGACTTGGCTCGTCCTTGTAAATAGCTGTATCTATCGTGACTTAGGGGAATGATCAAAATAAATTCTGCAAGATAAACTAATAGTCGTAAATGCAGCTATAGAGTAATGCGGTAATCTCTATGTCCTCTTTTGTCGCTTCATTCCAGCTCTTGAGGAAGCTGCAACAGATGTATCGACGGATGAGATAGACATTGACCGGCGAGACTAGTGAGAATGCATTTGTTAATCCAAGGACCCATTCCAGCTCGGGATACTCACATGCTTTCTGCTCCGAGCACCTGCGCTTCTTGAGCTCACTACACTTGTAGCGCGACCATCCTCGCCCTCTGCGTCTACTTCACCAGTTTCGTCAACTTCCATGTTATCTCCGTGCGTAGTTTCCGCGTCTCCGTCAGCATCCGCATCAAGGTCTTGGCTTTGCCTCATCTCAACCCGTGTCTGCGCAATTCTTATGTCAAAATCGAGTTTATCTGTAAGACGCTTGTGGTCTATTAGCGCTGTCGTGGCGTCAACAAGCTCTTCAAGTAGCCGACAATTGTCCCGGGTGGGCATAACCAATCGACTAAGCGAAATCCCTAGTTCTGCTAGGGCCTGTGTCACTTTTGGTGCAATGGCAGCCTTGGGAATTGGCAGTTTGTATGACCGCAAATAAGCAGGTTGATGCGCTGCCTTTGTAGCTATCGTTGCCGCGGGGTCTGTGCGTACGATGCAATGCAGCGCGTCTGGCGAATAAGTCAGTAAAGGAGGATACAAGTTATGGTTTAGGTATCGCACCGGAACCAGGGTTTTTAATGGCTGGTGGTCGTTTCATTGCAGGACTGATGGCAGAAATCATAGACGGTGTTGACGGACTGTCCACATCCATGGCATTCCCCTTGGTATTCTTCTTCTTCTTCACGTCGATGGTCAACCCAGCGATGCCCTCATCTTCCACTATCTCGGGCAAACCAGACTCGATGCCAGCCAACAACCGCAATAAGTCGTCCCGTTCCCGTTTGAACTTTCGCTCATTCTGTTCCAAACGCTTGATTTCGATGTAGAGAGCTTCCTCCTCTGCAATGTGTTCTGCTGTTCGACTTTCCAGACTATGGATATACTTCTTCCTTGTAACCTCCCGTTCTGAATAGGAGATTCAGTCAAGAACTACGGAGCTGAACTCCTTGCCCCTCACCTTTGTCAAACTGTAGGCTCGCCATGAGTTGCATCTTGCTGGCTTCGTCCCCTGCCCAAGGTCTATCTCTCGTTAGCTTTCTGCACACTCCATAATACCGGTCTTTCAAATCCTGACGTGGTTGAGTGTCATTGTGGGAAAGTGAATTCGATGCAACTCGTACCTCCATTGACCTCTCAACTCCTCCTGGGCACTCGTAACGGTCGTATATAACATACCACCGGAGGTCATACTCTTGGACGATGTTGAATAAGTAGTCTGTCTCTTCCTTTGTCCAATCCTTATCTAATATAGTCATGTCGCTGATGAAAGCAGCCCGACAATGAGACATACCTTGTAGCAAGCGATCGTATTCGTCCTGTGAGTATGGCCATGATGTTGGCTGGATATTGTACTTTGCAAAGGAGTAGGCTAAGTGGCACCGTCAGGATACACGTAACCTTCGCAGATACAACACTCACCAGCGTCTGGATCGCTAGAGGTCTTCACCCAATGGTGGAGTTGCAGGGCATCCTTCCGTGCGCTATTTTTGAAGGCTCGCCATTCCCTGTGGCATGCAAATCAGCATAACTCTTCACTACATGGTCTTTTAATTACCATTTGGACCTGTTTCCTCCTCCAAGGTTCGGCTTCTGCTTTAGACGCGGTCGAGCAAGTTGAGCTGCTAATGAAGGCGCTGAAGGGCCTATCAGCGAATACAGCTCTCGTGATATCCCTTCAGGTTTGCGAGCGGTGTGTGCTGTAGGCTTCTTCTGTGGCGCAGAGGTAGATGTGGAAGGTGTCGGTATTGAGAGGGCGCTACGAATATCTGCAGCAGATGCGGCCATGAATGAAGGTAGATGAGGGATGTGTAATTACGTAATTCTGTCGCGCTCCTCCATCTGTGCCTCGTATCATGCCGTATCATGCCTTGAGCACGCGCAGTCTGGGAATACGAATAGTACGTCGACCGAGCCTTGGCGTACCAGCAATACACCCGCGCAGTGACTTGGTTTTGCTGCATGCACGATTCAACAGGGGCGTGGGACGGTGATGGAAGGCGTTCGACTGCGCATATATAAAGCTTCTGTCGTTGCCAACAATCACTGTTTTCCTCTGTATTTTACCACCAGCGTTATCATGTCAACCTCTGAGAGAGCAAACGATGACTCGTTTGTCAACGTCTGGTTTGATAACGGTGATGGAGTTGCGTCCGGCGGTGGTCATTTGAAGGATTTCTACACAACCTGGAATAACAAATGTATTCCCGCTCTTCTTGATGTTGAATGCTGAAATCTAATTGCTGCTATAGCCTCTGCTCAGTTCACTGACCAAGTCTTAATTGGGTCTGTACTTCATACAACCCTGTCTCTTACTTTGAACGACTAACCTTTCACAGTGCTGACGCACTCCGTCGACTTTATCCCAAGCACCACTTGGTCATGTCCTCAGATTACAGGATCAACATTTTATCACACCCAGCAGTCCAGGCTAAACCAATGGAAAAAACTCCCTTGGTGACCAACCTTTTATTCGTCCCACTTGCGCGAAAGTTTGGCACTCTTCCGGGTGTGCTGGTTGACCAAGTTCGTTTTGGAGCATTTGAAGTCGCATGGGAGGTAAGCCGTGCTGATGCGCTTCGAAATATTGCCCTGCTGACGCCAAGGCCCTCCGTCAGGGATACGATTTCTTGATGTTTGTTGTGTTGGTACGTGGTCACTTTCCTTGGGCCAATTTCTGACTTAGTCAGTCGATTGTAGATCTCGACTACATATAGCACGTATGCCCAGCACTATATCCTTCATGAAAGTAGGAATATATTGCGATTCAACAGATTGAAAGCTCATTATTCTCGTAACAGGGTCAGAGGACCCTGGGAGACTCCTCTTAAAGACAGTCGGTGCATGGGCAGAAGAGCTGCATGACGAAATTTGGGTCTTTAACCAAGGATTCTGGTCGAAGGACCACGGCCTATGGAATGAGGTTCAGAAGGCAAACTGGGACGATATCATAATGAAAGAAGCCTACAAGAAAGCTTTACAGAAGGATATTTACGGTTTCTTTGCTTCAGAAGAGGTTTATCGAAAATTAGCCATACCTTGGAAGGCATGTATGCCGCGATTATTCGAAGACTTCTCTCTTACATCCATTATAGCGAGGTCTGATCATGCATGGTCCACCAGGTATGAATTTTTGAGGATCTTGTTCAATAGACTGACATGTTTCAAGGAAATGGAAAAACCATCACCTTGAAGGCAGTCATGAAAACTTGCGGTGACAAGGGAATTGCTCCATTGTATGTCAGGTCGTTCCAGAGTAAGTCATCATCTATCCTTAACAGATTTCCTGACTTATCTGCTTCAGGTTACAAAGGCGAAGAGGGTGCTATGGCTGATGTCTTTAGCAAGGCCCGCCTGATCTCCCCTTGCGTGCTTGTGTTCGAAGACCTCGACAGCCTTATCAATGACCGTAATCGCTCATTCTTCCTCAATCAATTAGACGGCATTGAGGGCAATGACGGCCTCTTGATTATCGGCACCACTAACCATTTTGACCGCTTGGACCCCGGTCTGAGCAGCCGCCCCAGCCGTTTCGATCGAAAATAGTAAGCTTCGTGTCAGAACATCGCTCTCAAGACCGGGACTCACATACATTGCAGCCTATTCGATGATCCTGATCGTGAGGAGCGTGCTCTTTATGCTCAATACTGGCAAAATAAGTTGAGGGATAACAATGAAATTGCGTTCCCGGATGTCCTGATTTACGAAGTGGCTGATGGTACAGCGAAATTCAGCTTTGCTTACCTGAAAGAGGCCTTGTAAGCTTTTTTACATCTACGACAGCCATGTGTTGATGGAACCTCTCAGCGTTTCATCTCTGGTCATTCTCGCCACCTACGAGGGTGCCAAGCCCACCTTTAGCTCTGTACTCAAGGATCAGATCGACACACTGAGAAAGCAGCTGGATAAATCCATCAGGACTGTGACAATAACCACATATAATAACGCAGCTGCACCCCAGCAACAGCCTGTTGGGCGTGGTATACGGTCTCTGTCCGGCGCATTCTCTGACAGCTCGGATCGGGGAGAGGGGGGCAGAATCGTTTTTACGAGGCCGAACAATGTCAATGGGGCTGCACCACGGGGACCAGGCGCTAGGCACCTTCTGCGAGAGGTCTCTAACAACTTGAAGTCTGGAGAAGGTCCTAAAATCTTTGATATTGCTCCACCCGGTCCCAGTGTCCCCGCTGGTGTTCCGCCACAACTTCAATTTTCCGACGGTAATCGGCCACCATTTCCAGATCTCGGGCCAATTTTGTACGAGCAAGGGCGCTACTTCCATAACTGAAACTCTGTATTATCGTTGTAAAGAATTATGCCTTTCGGTCGTGTGCAATGTACATTCTCGATATCTTGAAATTTACCCACTTATGACGCGATCACGAGTGCGATAATATAAGCGGTAAGCTGATATGGCAATTAGCTGTCGTAGGGCGCGATCCCTTCTACTCATCATACTACGTCCACACCGTTGTGCGATCGAATGGCCACTACAACGTCAGCCTCGGATTCAGAGCAATCTATTTCTTTATTCAAATCCATTGGCTTGTCCCAGGCAAAGGCAGCTGAAGCAGCCAAATCGACGAAGGGTGCTACCGTCCTCAGGAATCTAATTGAGGAATACAAACTCGTGGAAGCGAAGCTAGATGAAAAGCGAGCTGGTCTAGTGGTCGCCCTTAGCTTGGGCTTAACGAAGGCGGAAGATGTGTTATCTTCGGAGAAGGAGTACATCATCTCGAGGATCAAGAACGGAAATTTGAAATCTAATGACCAAATCACTGGTGAGTGCGGCTGGTATCTATGTCTATGTTCAGATATTAATATCTGAAATTTACAGCTGCGCTGAAGTTCTTCGAGTCACATCCATCGCCTGTGAATGACGCCCAATTTGATGAGGCATGTGGAGTTGGTAGGTGGATCACTGCCAAGTTTCCCACTGCTGACCCATTGTTGCAGGATTCACCATCACTCCCGAACAAATTTACGAGAATGCTAGATCACACGTTCAAAGTAGTTCTGTTAGTGGTTGGGCAAATCTCGGATCTTCTATCAGCACATTGAAGGCCACCCCTGAATTGCGGTGGGCAAATCCTGTCGAGATCAAAAATGCTGTAGAAAAGGTCTTCACAGAAAGCTTTGGCACTAAAGACGCTGCGAAAGCTAAGCCAAAGGTTTGTCTTCACCTGTACGATACGACGATACGACGACCCACAAACTCTTTTATCCCAGGAAGCCAAGGGAGACGCCAAGGTCACCGCTGCTACCAAGAGTGCGGATGCTGAACTCAGTACTATACCCAAAAGGTCCGTGTTTGAGGAAGGTTTCCTCGGCCAGCTGCATAAACCTGGAGGTAACCCCCAAGTTCATCCACATTTGCGTGAAGCACATCTTACTGCTACTGGTGGCCAAGTGTGGACGCGTTTCCCACCTGAACCCAACGGGTACCTGCATATTGGCCATTCCAAGGCTATTTTCGTCGATTTTGGTTATGCAGCACACTATGGCGGGAAGTGTTACTTGCGCTTTGACGATACGAACCCAGAGAAAGAAGAGGCTCGCTACTTTGAAAGCATTTTGGAGATGGTGCGGTGGCTTGGATATGAGCCATGGAAGATCACATACTCTAGCGATTACTTCGACCAGCTTTATGGCCTCGCTGTCGAGTTGATCAAGCGGGACAAGGCATATGTGTGCCATTGTACACGTACGTGTTTACACATTACAGATGGCAGATATCACTCAAATACCCTGTAGAGGAGGAAATCAAGGTCGATCGAGGTGAGAAACGTGGCCAGCCTAGACCCTGTGTGCATCGCAACCGCCCCGTCGAGGAGTCACTCAGAGAGTTCGTAGCCATGAAGGATGGCAAATACCAACCCAAAGAGGCTGCTCTACGCATGAAGCAGGACCTTGAGGATCCTAACCCTCAGATGTGGGACTTGACTGCATACCGGGTCCTCAACAGTCCTCACCAGCGAACAGGGGACAAATGGAAAATATATCCTACGTACGACTTCACGCACTGCCTGGTGGATAGCTTCGAAAACATATCGTATGTCCCTGCCGCATCTTGTAGCGCATGGCTAAGCTATTTTCAGACACTCCCTATGCACCTTGGAATTTGTTGCTTCACGTCAGTCATATGATTGGCTTTGCGACATGCTCGAGGTCTACAAACCAAGGCAATCTGAATTTGGTCGACTAAGTCTGGAAGGAACAATTACATCCAAACGGAAAATTCTTGCTCTCGTGGAGGAGGGTTATGTTAATGGCTGGGACGATCCACGCCTGTATACCCTTATCGCACTTCGTCGTCGAGGTGTGCCTCCTGGGGCTATCATCTCCTTCATCAGCACTCTCGGCGTATCAACTGCCCCATCGAATATCGAGACGGGCAGGTTTGAGCAAACTGTACGGCAGTACTTAGAAAGCACGGCACCTCGACTGTTGATGGTTCTTAAACCACTCAAAGTCACGATCGAGAACCTCCCTGAAGACTACGTTTTGATGCTCGAGAAACCTCTCCATCCCAAAGTCCCTTCGTTAGGATCAAGTACTATTCCCTTCACACGCATGATATACATCGACCGTGATGACTTCCGTCTGGAAGACTCGAAGGACTACTTCCGCTTGGCACCAGGGAAATCAGTTGGTTTATTCCAAGCACCATACCCAATCACCTACGTATCTCACAAGACTGACCCAACAGGCGAAGTCGTTGAGGTAGTCTGCCGATTAGAGAATGAAGGCCCGCCGAAGAAACCCAAGGCATTTATCCAATGGGTTGCAGAGCATGCACCCTCCGGAAGCCCTGTCCATGTGGACGAAACCCGCATTTTCAATCGCCTATTCAGGAGCGATATACCGCCTAAAGATTTTAGGAGTGACATTACCCCCAACAGTTTAGAAATTGTCAAGGGCGCATTTGTAGAGGTTGGATTCTGGTCATTGACGAAACGGCTCGTAGCTGACGCCAAGGCCGAAGCGAAGGCAAGGACAGATAAGGCTTCAACTAAATCCACTGAGGATGGTACGCCACACGCAACCGTTGAGCAGCTTGTTGGCAACGAGTGTATGCGGTTTCAAGGTCTAAGAGTGGCATATTTTGCACTTGACAAGGACGCTCGGGTCGCTTGCAAAGATGAAGATCCTTCTATCGATGCCGAACGGCGACAGGGTGACTACGTGATCTTGAACAAGATTGTGAGCTTGAAGGAAGATTCAGGTAAAGCATTGTAACCAAGCATGGTAGAGTAACAGTGACTTAGTGTATTCGTAATGATCAAATATGCAATTCCGTTGTGCGAAGGTATAGGTAAGAATTCATGACAAAAGAAAACTGCAAAATTATGGCGCAACCTAATGATCTCCAAAACAAAGCAAGGTAATTACGAAAACGACTTTTAATACTCCTGCTCCTCAACGTCAGCAGAGTCAATGCCAACTTCCTCGTAATCTTTCTCGAGTGCGGCGAGATCCTCTCTTGCTTCAGAGAATTCACCTTCCTCCATACCTTCACCAACATACCAGTGAACGAAAGCACGTTTGGAGTAGAGGAGGTCGAATTTGTGGTCAAGGCGACTCCAGGCTGTGGAAATAGCAGTGGTGTTCGACAGCATGCACATACTGCGAGAGACCTTTGCCAAATCACCGCCAGGGACGTGCGCTGGAGGTTCATTGCAGATACCGAGCTTGAAACCGGTGGGGCACCAGTCAACGAACTGAATGGTCCGTTTAGTCTTGATGATGGCAACTGCAGCGTTGACGTCCTTCGGAACGACGTCACCACGGTACAAGAGGGCGCAAGCCACTGTCAGAAATATCAGCATCCACCCATGACAATTGATCGTGTTGGCACTCACTGTATTTGCCTTCTCGGGGATCACACTTGACCATCTGATTGCCAGGTTCGAAGCAGGAGAAGGTCATATCGGCGACAGAGTTCTGTTCATGATGGGCCTTCTCTGCCGAGATGATAGGGGCAAAAGTGGCCAAGGGGAAGTGAATACGAGGGAAACTTGGAGAGGTGTTAGCCTGGTACACTAACCGTTGCAGATCTACTCACGGAACCAAGTTGGTTTGGAATTCGTTCAAGTCAACGTTAAGAGAACCGTCGAATCGCAACGAGGCAGTGATAGATGAAACAACTTGAGCAATTAATCGGTTAAGGTTGGTGAGACTGGGAGATAGAATGTTAAGGTTCTTCTTGCAAATATCGTAAATAGCTTCGTTATCGACCTAATCTCGTATTAGCAAATAATTAATGATACTTTTGAATGAAATCGGACAAACCATGAATGAGCAGTCAGAATGCTCAAGAGTCGTGTGGGTTGTGAGAACAGAGTTGTAGGGCTCAACAACGGAGTTCGCCAGCGTAGGGGCAGGGTAGACACTGAATTCTAGCTTGCTCTTCTTTCCGTAATCGGTGGACAGGCGCTCAAGAATAAGGGCACCAAAACCAGATCCAGTACCACCGCCGAAGGAGTGGAATACAAAGAACCCTTGGAGGCCAGAGCAATTATCCGCAAGGCGGCGAACCTTGTCCATCACGACATCAATTTGCTCTTTACCAATCGTATAATGTCCTCGTGCATCTGACATAAAATAAATAATTAAGGTACACCAAAACGTAAGCAAAGATAACGCACAATTGCTTGCAGCATCCTCCTTCCCAGTGACAAGAGTCTCCGGGTGGAACAAACTCCTGTAAGGACCACTTCGAACTTCATCAATTACATTGGGCTCAAGGTCAATGTAAAGTGAACGAGGGACGTGTTTTCCTGAAGAAGTCTCGGAGAAAAATGTGCTGAAGCCATCGTCATTATGAGATGGCGAGCCTTCCATGAGGCGACCATCGGGCTATAACTAGGGAGTCAGTCCATGGTACTCGACTATATCATAAAGACTTACACTGAGCCCATGCTCAACAGTGTACAACTCCCCTGTGATAAGCCGATCAGTATCACGCCACTTTTCCTGCGTTCATCGGGGCACAAAAAAGACACGAGCACGCGTATTTTTCGTGCTTGTCTCGTGCCCGCGTATACATGGACGATTTTAAAGACATGAAAAGACTTACAGCATGCATTGCCGATCTGGACACCTGCCTGACCAACGTGTACAGAGATGACTTCACGCATTTTCTATGGCTAATAGGGGGCTGGAAGGGGCAAAGTATTAGACAAAACGAACTGAAGGTATATAAAAGCTAGAACGCACAAAGAGGTTGAAGTAAAAGGACGGACACTCGAGATTGGTAGAACGAAGAAAGGATTTGTACGAACCTTACAAATTAAAGCACTCGTGTTTTCTCACGCCATTTCCCCTGCTTCCATAATGTGGTCCGTGCGCTTTCCTTATATGGCTCTCTCGGACAACGAGTGAAAACTCTCAAGAAACAATCTGTGTGGATGGTATCAAAACGTGCAGATTGCATATTTAACCTCCATCCAGGAAAATCAATTCATTTGTCGCGGTCCTGACAGGTCAGAAATTTCCGCGTCATTGGCGAAGTGCAGCCTAGATACAGAGAAATTCCAGAGCACACGGACGCGTATTTAAATGCACCACCTTGATTTTATTGCTTTTGAAACAGTTGAGTGACTCCAAAACGCATGCCTCGCGTACTATTTGAAGTTTTGAACAGATCCCAAAGGAAACTCACGTATGTGTGACGTCACACTGTGTTTGGCTTCACCCTGGCGTTCAAACAGTGTAGGCAATTTGCGAAAATGCCGTGTAGCTCACCAGGCAATGATCACCTTTACGCCTCTGTCTGGCGCTGCTGGACCAACTCTTACAGCTCCTCTCTCGTATCTCCTTCAGGTGGATGATGTCCGTATATTACTAGATTGTGGCTCTCCAGACTGGGCACCGGAGCCCCTACATATTCAGAAAGAAGAGAATGGCAATGTGCATTATCATTGGGAGGACTACTGCAAACGCCTTCAGGAGTACGGTTATCCACTAACTTTGTCTTTGGAGGCCTAATGTACCTAATCGAGTTTTAAGATGTGCACCTACAGTGGACCTAGTTTTACTGTCACATGGTGACCTTTCACATGTGGGCATGTACCCATACGCTCATGCTAGATGGGGCTTAAAAGCACCAGCGTATGCGACCCTTCCAGTGCAAGCGATGGGCAGAATTGCAGTTACTGAGGACGTTGAAGGAGTACGGGACGAACAGCACATTCAAGATCAATCACTATCCACCCATACAGCAGACCAACCCGATACATCAGAGACTGAAATTAGTTCTCCTTCAATACCCCCAGGTGCTTCCACAGGTAGATGCATTGCTACCACAGCTGAAGTTCAGGAAGCATTCTCGTATGTAAACACGTTACGTTATTCTCAACCAACCCACCTTCAAGGTATTATCCTGAATGTTGAAATATTGAAAAGTACTCTAATTAATGTCTTCGTGAAACAGGCAAGTGCCAAGGATTGACAATTACCCCATTCAATGCTGGACATACCCTTGGTGGGACGATTTGGAAAATTCGGTCTCCATCCGCAGGTACAATTGTATATGCTGTTAACCTGAACCATATGCGAGAGCGGCACCTCGATGGAACCGTTCTTATGAGACAAGCGGCAGGAGGAGTATACGAGCCTCTCGCACGACCAGACCTACTGATCACAGACGCCGACAGGGCGTCAGTTATAACCAGTCGCCGAAAGGATCGAGATGCTGCCCTTATGGGTGCGTACACATTCTGTCAATTAACTCGTTGCTTACCGATTGCTACAGATACAATCACCTCCACACTTACATCTCGGTCATCACTTCTACTGCCTTGTGATTCGAGTTCGCGCGTTCTAGAACTCCTCGTCTTGCTTGATCAACACTGGAGTTATTCCCGGTTGCGATTCCCTATTTGTTTTATGTCACGCAGTGGTAGGGAAATGTTGACATTTGTCCGTAGTATGATGGAGTGGCTGGGCGGCACCGTAAGCAAGGAGGATGTAGGTGTCGGTGACGAGTCTGCTTCCGGTCGAAAAGATTTCAAACGTAAACGAGATGATGATGGAGAAGACGATGCCCTGGGCGCACTGGCATTGCGATTTAAGTATGTAAAGCATCTGTCCTGCACCTTCCGTGGATTGATTTGCCATTTTAGACACCTAGATTTCTTTCCCAACCCACAGGCGCTCCTCCAAAGCTATTCATCGAAAGATCCCAAGTTGATCTTGGCAGTTCCCGCATCCCTTTCTCATGGCCCATCCAGAAGCATGTTCTGTGATTTTGCGAGTGTTCCAGGCAATGTGGTGCTTCTGACAGGCCGTAGCGAAGAAGGAACCCTTGGGCGCGACTTATTTAACAAATGGAACGACTCACAGCGCGCGGACGATAAATGGGACAAGGGGAAGATAGGAAGCAATGTCATGATGGATGGCACCCTCCAATTAGAGGTAAACACACTTTGTGCTGACAGTTTCCATGCTCAAAGAGTGGTAGATGAATTATAAAGTGCCTCTGCAGGGTGCAGAGTTGGAAGAGCACTTAGAAAAGGAACGGAGTGCCCAGGAAAAGGAGGCTGCTCAGCAAGCTGCGATGGTCCGCAATCAGCGGGTGCTTGAAGCTGACGAGGATGACAGTGACTCTGAATCAGACTCCGATGCTGAAGAAGAGGACGAGGTCAGGGATGCATTATACGGGGACATGGATATTGAGACAGAGGGTACAGGCAAACCCGAACGCCGACGGAAAGGTGACAAAATGCTTGACGGCGACTGGGGACTGGATGGCGATGAGGGTTTAACCAAGCAACTCCTTTCATTTGACATTTACCTCAAGGGTAATGTATCCAAAGCTACATCATTCTTCAAGAATGTTAGCACCCAAACTCAGCGCTTCAGGATGTTTCCATATGTGGAAAAGAAGAGACGAGTGGACGAATACGGAGAGACGATCGATGTGGGCATGTGGTTGAGAAAAAGTAAAGTATTAGAAGATGCGGAAAGTGATGAGGCAAAAGAAAAGGCTGGAAACCAAGATGAGGAAGAAAACAAGGTAGGTGGATGCAATTAATGATAACATAATCCAGCTGACGTCCCTTAGAAAGCGGTCCGAGAACCACCATCTAAATATGTGAGCTCTGTGGTGGAGGTGCAACTCGCTTGCCGGCTCCTGTTTGTTGACCTGGAAGGCCTAAATGATGGACGGGCAGTGAAAACGATTGTGCCTCAAGTCAATCCCCGTAAAATGGTACCTGCTTCTTTGTACAGCGTATCATCAAAAGGTAACCCTTGATAACTTTCAGATCATCGTCCATGCATCCTCCAACTCTGCTGGCGCACTGGTCGAGAGCTGCGCCAACATCAGGTCAATGACCAAGGACATATACACCCCTGCAGCTGGTGAGAGTATTCAGATTGGACAACAAACAAACTCGTTCTCGATCTCGATCAGTGATGAGTTGTTAGCATCATTGAGGATGTCAAGGGTTGGTTCATCTACTATTTCTATTACAGGAAACTTACTGATGTTTTCACCTGTAAGTTTGAGGATAATGAAGTAGGTTATGTAACGGGCAGAGTATTTGCCCATGCAAACTCTACAACGCCAGCCTTGGAACCAGCTTCGGTCGTTGCGCAGTCCCCTTCACATAGGATGGCGGCACCAACGCTCGGCGCCCGTCCACCCACGACATTACCTCATTCCACGATGATCGGCGAGCTCAAACTGACTGCATTAAAAGCACGATTAGCCGCAATAGGAATTCACGCGGAGCTTGTAGGAGAAGGTGTTCTGGTTTGCGGTCAAGGTTCAAAGCACAGTAGTGGCTCGGATGGGTTAGGGGAGACCGTTGCTGTTCGAAAAACAGCGAAAGGCAAAGTTGAACTTGAAGGTAACGTGTCAGAAGTCTACTACGCCGTGAGGAGGGAGATATACAGCCTACATGCACTGGTAGCTGCTTAGGGTCATAATTTCGGATGTGTATTATTGTACTTGCCTGGTCCTTCTGGTCCGCGGGACTAAATATCTGATTATGGAATTTAGTTGCAAACCGTGTCTCTTTTTTTCCAAACCTTATTCATTCCTGACCTTTTACGAAAAGCAATATGCGTGAAGTCATTTCCTTGCACGTCGGTCAGGCTGGTGTACAAATTGGGAACGCTTGCTGTGAGCTCATTGCACAATCCGACGTATCGTCTACTCAGTGAATTGTACTAATTTTAAATCACAGGGGAGTTGTATACTCTCGAGCACGGACTGAGCGTTAAGTGTTTAATCGTCAACATCGCATATATCCTGACATTAGCTATTGCAAAACAGCCTGATGGCCGTCTTATGGAGGGATCGCCATCTCACACCGACAGCGGGTTTTCAACGTTCTTCTCCGAAACCGGAAGCGGAAAATTCGTACCAAGGGCCCTGTACATAGACTTGGAACCAGGCGTTATTGATGACGTCAAGACTGGGCCGTATAGGGCTTTGTTTCATCCAGAGTCACTCATTAACGGCAAGGAAGACGCTGCCAACAATTGTAAGTTTTTCGCTGCCACTCGTGTGCGACTCGACTAACTGCCGTATGAAGACGCTCGCGGACATTATACAGTGGGCAAAGAACTTATTGATCCTGTTGCCAACCAGATTCGTCGCCTAGCTGATAACTGCTCTGGCTTGCAAGGTTTCTTCGTATTCCATTCATTCGGAGGAGGGACTGGATCAGGCTTTGGTGCTCTCTTGCTGGAGAAATTATCCTCAGACTATGGCAAGAAGTCCAAACTCGAGTTTTGCGTCTATCCTGCCCCTCAGCTGTCCAGTTCCGTCGTTGAACCCTACAATTCCGTCTTGACGACCCATACGACTTTGGAACACTCTGACTGTTCATTCATGGTACGCCCTCTTCGGCCTCTGGTATTCAGCGGTGCTCTAATGGTTGCGAAAGGTGGATAACGAAGCTATATATGATATCTGCAAGAAGAATCTTGGTGTATCTTCCCCCAGTTTTTCGAATCTCAACCGCCTCATTGCACAAGTGGTCTCGTCCATTACGGCGTCACTGCGGTTCGATGGATCACTAAATGTTGATTTGAACGAGTTCCAAACCAACCTGGTTCCGTGAGTTTTTTGAATTGCATACTACCTCCTCAATCATGCCAATCCACGGCCTTCTTGTTATACAGCTTCCCTCGTATCCACTTCCCGCTAGCCACATACGCACCCCTGTTGTCGGTAGATAAGGCGACGCACGAACAAAATTCGGTGGCTGAGATGACCTTCGCATGTTTCGAGCACGGGAACCAAATGGTACGTTTACCCCACAGAGAGGAGTTCCCTTGCTGATGCCGTACCTCCAGGTCAAATGTGATCCTAAGGAGGGAAAATACAGTGAGCTCCATTGTGCAATTGCTTCGCAGTCGTTAATCCATACCTCCAGTGGCTTGCTGCTTGTTATACCGTGGGGACGTTGTTCCCAAGGATGTACAAGCCGCGGTTGCGAGCATTAAGACCAAACGTACGATCCAGTTTGTCGACTGGTGCCCTACTGGATTTAAGGTAGAGCTGACTTCAATCTACCTCATAATTGCCAACCCTGACGAGTCCTGACTGTAGTTGGGCATCTGTAATGAAGCTTCCGCATGCGTTCCTGGGGGTGACCTTGCGAAAACATCCCGGAGTCTCTGTATGCTGTCCAAGTAAGTCATGTAGGATATCTTTTTGGAGTACCTTTGTTACACCGAGGTTCCAGCACTACGGCTATATCCGCCGCCTGGGGACGACTTGGTAGGTGTAATAATTAGCCTGTCGTGATGGAATTATCTGATCAAGGCCGCTAAGATTACAAGTTTGATCTCATGTACTCCAAGCGTGCATTTGTCCATTGGTATGTTGGAGAGGGAATGGAAGAGGTACGTTGATATTTATACTCATAACTTAGACTGCAATTAATGTACTTGCTCAGGGTGAATTCTCGGAGGCCCGTGAGGATCTTGCAGCGCTCGAGAAGGATTATGAAGAAGTGGGCACTGATTCCGCTGACCCTGAGGAGGAGGGCGAATATTAGATATTCTATTGGTATCTATTCTCAACTTCTAAGTGAAGCTATATTGGATCTTGCATGCGTGAAACGTTTCGTAACTTTAGTTTGACGAACATCTAGACGAGATCTATATGATGTTGTCTATCCTCTATCCTAACTTCCCGTGCTCCAGTTCGTGTCAACATTGTTAATGTCGTGCTGCCTGAGCGATCGTATACATGGCGTTGCGTATCATGGCTGGTCTTGCAAAATGATTTCGACTCCTCTCTCAAGTCGACGAACGGATACGCTAATCTAAAATTAGGACGAAAACATTATAGCAGTGTACAACAGACCTCGATAGATTCTGAACAATGTAATTGGGCTGGCAGGCGCTCAATTCTGCTCGAGAGTGCGTTGTCAGTAGCGCAATCGTCGTGCAACCGGCAGCTACTCCGCTTCGCACACCCGATGGGGCGTCCTCAAATACAACACCTAGAAATAAATCTCAGCATGAAGAAAAACGGTTTCGAAGAAGATGGCATCGCACAATTCTCAGGTTTGACGCCTAATTGCTGTGCGCCAAGGAGGTATGGGTCCGGCCTTGCGACGAGAAGCATCAGCGATAGCCAGCGCCAAAGTTGACGGTTCAACTTACAATGGTTTACCGTGTGCAACGTCGTCGGCTGTCACGAAGACATCTGGGATAGGCACCTCAGTGACCTCAAGTGCACTGGTGGCATATGCACGGGTCGCGGAGGTACAAATGGCCCAACAGGCACTTGGGATTTTGCGCCCAGGTGCAAGCTGTTGCCAATCTGTTCAGCGTAGGGGACGGGGTGAGGAATAGGGCGATGGCAAGCACCTCGTCCAAAGCAGTGGCAACACCTGGGAGCTTGACGATACCCTGTTGACCTTTTTCTCTCGATGACGTAAGGATGGCTTGTTCAAAGCGGGCAGTCTCTTGCTAAACTTTTGGGTTAGCTCGGTCCATCATTGTACGGCCGTTTACTCGGGTTATTTACCTCCAAAATAGCAGGGTCATCGAGGAGACAGTGTTTTCTCAAATTTTCAATAGTTCGAACACCGTGCGATGCTGGACGCTGATAAGCACCGATGGTTGATGTCTCAAGGGAGAACATACTAGTCAAGATTTGATCTACATCGATGTTTGGGTATGTACGCTGAAAAACCCTCCAGGCACCTACAACTCCAGCTGTGGTATCTATTAAAGTGCCATCCATATCAAACAGGCTGTGGGGGAAATAACATTAGGGCGAAGATAATATGCGAAAAGATAGCTCACATAGCATCCGCATGTATCGTGATGGGGGCCATGCTAGTAAAATTAAAGGACCAGACTATCGTTCCGGCATTGCAACCCCTGGTTTGCAGGGCTATTTGGCATCAATGCGCAAAACAAACACTTACATCTGCGATCAACCCACAAATGGGCAACATGTACTCACTCAAGTCGGCACAATTATGCCTCCGCGCAGACGTCCCCAATATACTCTGGAAAGTATTGACCAACAGCTCCAGCAGATCCACCTTCTCGATCCTTCTTCCTCTTCGGAGAATCTAGAGCAGTTAGGGCCCCTTATCAAGCAAATTCACGCTGCCCGGCAGCAGGACGCCTTCCTCCGGACGGTGCAGGGCCTTGTCGAATCCAAAGACGCAGAGATCGAAAAGATATGCGGTGACAATTACCAGGATTTTATATCCTCCGTGACGACCCTGTTCACGGTCAAATCATACACCGACAGGATGAAGCAGAACATTACCTCCTTGGATAGCAGTGTATCACAGCTTGGCAGAGGCTTGGTGGACAAGAAGCGATCGCTCCTACAATTCAGGAAAACAGCCTCTAATCTGGACGAGGCTATTGACACACTGCAAGCATGCTTGCGTATCCTTGATGTTGTGAACCGCGTCGGCGAAATGATTCGCGAGGGAAAGTATTGGAGCGCATTGAGGGTCCGTCCTTCTCCTTCTCCTGGTCGCTCGTCATAACCAGGAGTGTCATACACAGTCACTGGAAGATATACAGTCAATGCCGCCAACCTCGCTTTCGCAGACACCTTTTTTTCAACATTTACTGTCCTCTTTGCCCTCCCTGCGTGGAGCTATTAAGGATGCTGTCACAGCTTCAATGAAACAATGGTTGCTAGAAATAAGAAACGTTAGCACAGAGGTTGGTCGTCTTGCTACAGAGGCAATGGAAACCAGAATAAAGCGATGGCGAGCACGGAAAGAGAAGGACCCAAGTCTTCGTAACAGTCGAGTGGGCAGTGCTGTTGAATTGGCGAGTTATGAGAAAATCGAATGTGCGTAAGGAACAATTCAAGGCGGTTAGACGACGCTAATATTCCATTAGTTGACGTCTTCCACAATGACAAACTACACGTAGATTTCAAGCCCCTTTTTGAGTGTATCCACATCTATACTACATTAGATTCCATAGAGGAATTACAACGGTCATATCAGGCTGATCGAAAGGTATCGTTTCTTTTGTATCTCCTACCTTGTGGTGCTCTGGTCATATTGAGATTCGTTGATCCAGGCACAATCCAACCTTATCCTGCCGAGTCCCCTCCCTCTAGTATCGCTACCTTCCTTATTGCAAGAAATAGCCGGCTTTTTCATCGTAGAGAATCACGTACTTGCGACGACAGGGGCATTCCGCTCGGAGAGAGACATTGAGGAACTCTGGGACTCACTCGTTATCGGCTTGGTTGCGGCATTGAAGTTTTCTCTGCATACAGAAACAGACCCAGACGTCTTTATGAAAGTTAAAGAGTGTTTAATCAGCTTCATAATGACGTTGGAGGTTTGCCTTATGCTATCCTCATACTTGCATCCAATTGATCAATGAGCACCTCTAGGCGTACTCTTATCCAACATCCTCAATGCATGCATATCTCCTTGTTCTATTTGAGCGGCATGCCAAGTTACTTGAAACTCAATTTAGTCGTCGGTTTGAAAGTGTATGTGACACTCCCAACCCTGCATTGTATACATCTCACCCCTCTGTAGATTGTCAAACAAGATGACCATCTACCGATGCAAGTCGAGAATCCAAGCGAGCTTCAGGCTGTATTAGATGGGGTCTGGATGAATGGAGAAGAGCGAACACGGATTGAGAGGTGGGCCATCTGATGATCCTTGTGTCCGTTTACTAATCCTCAAACAGTACCGCGCTACCTCAACAACTGCCCTGGTCCCAAACTTTTTATCTATGCTGCCAGGATGTGAGCATTTTGCATTCGACGCACCCTCTGGCTGATTGTTTTTAGATACGCTCTTTTATCCGTAAATTTTACGATTTCGTTGATGGAGTATCACAGCACCATAGAAATATCGACGATCTTCTGAGCAAGTCGTTGGATAACCTTCTCATCAAGTATATAAGCAAACCAATTGGCCAACGGCTCGCTGGGCTCTCTACGTTAACACAAATAGCTCAGATAATCACCAATTTAGAGCACTTTCAGGTTGCCTGCTCCGAGTTGGAAGGTTCTGTGACCAGTCATCGGTTAGTCTCCCACTATTTTATCATCAAGGCCAAGCGTTAAGTTTTCTGCAGCTCCAGCCATCGGGGAGTCATCAAACTCACTGCTTCCCAATTTTTTGAGTCCACAGTCAGCCGATCCCTCGCTCGTGTCAATGGCTTGATTACTTCGAAACTTGATCAATTCTTCGAGTTATCCGAGTACGAATGGACGCCAACATCTCGTGAAAGTGGCCCTAGCATGTACCTATACGAGCTCGTAAACTGGCTAACCACGGTTGTCGACTCTCTGGTTGTTAAAGAAGCTTATAAGGATGAGGTATATAAAGGAGCCCTGGATTATATTGCAGAATGCCTGATGGCAAGTCCTGTATGCAGGGAAGAGATGCTTACTAACTAATTAAGTACTACAGGGCTTCTTGACAGGAAGGGACATCAACATGATGAATGAGAATGCCATCACAAATATCCTCATCGACGTAGACTTCCTGGAGGACGAACTCAAACGAATTGGACGCCCGCATTTGGCATCCTTGTTCGTGGAATTACGGACGGTAATATCATTTACCCTGGGTTGTTCGTTGGATGCTAATATGCCGTGTAGACCACTTCCATTCCCCTAAGCAGTACCGTCCAAGAATACCTCGTTCCAGCCATTCGCCACTCGTCATATGCGGCTGTTAGGCCAAAGCGGTTACAAGCATTACTTGAAAAGCTGGCTCGGTTTGGAACAACGCAGCGTGATGTCACTGCGCGAGAGCTGGCAGAGAAGCGCAGAAAAGAAGCCGAGGCCGTCGGACGCCTATATCCAGGCGAAAGCCGCTGAGATTTACTTGTTTTCGCAGTGACTTAGGCGAGCGTGGCAAGGGGATATTATGTTGTCTATATAGAAAGCTCCGCTGGAGAGACGCGGGTAACAAATCCAAGGATCCAGCAAGCTAGACAGTACCAGCAAACACACTTATGAGACGAACCGTTCCAGATATTGTAGGAAATAGCGACGTGGAACGACACTAATAAGGTAGAGACAAGGGGAGAAGAAGAACGATTATGTACCCCTACGTTTTATGTTGACACTCAACCATTCCAGACCCTCGTACAATCCGTCCCCAGATGTGGCACACGCAGCCTGGTGAGGTTAAGCAAAAAGGGATATCAATGAAATATGGCCACGTACTTGGATATACCAAGTTCTTTGCCTCAGACCATGAAGGCCGAGTTTATCAGTAATCTCGGCAGCATTCATGGCGTTGGGTAAATCCTGCTTATTGGCGAAAACAAGGAGGAGAGCATCGCGAAGTTCATCCTCATTCAACATCCGTTGGAGCTCCTCTCGTGCCTCAGAAACACGTTCTCGGTCATTTGAGTCTACCACAAAGATGATTCCTTGTGTGTTCTGGAAGTCTACAGAGGGAGTAAAAAAAATTAACGGTCGTGAAATCCGCCAGAAGAACGGATGACGTTACATACAATGCCTCCACAAAGGGCGGATCTTGTCTTGGCCTCCAACATCCCAGACAGTGAATGAGATGTTTTTATATTCAACCGTTTCGACGTTGAAACCTGGCGGCAGTTAGAAAAAAGATTCAAGATCTATGTGGCGGTAGTATAACGTACCGATCGTCGGGATAGTGGTGACGATCTCGCCGAGCTTTAATTTGTACAGAATAGTGGTCTTACCAGCGGCGTCGAGACCAACCTAAGATGAAGGAGCAAAATTGGCAACAACGAATCTAAAAAGGACGAAAACCGACCATCAATATACCTGCCGAATGAGGATTAGTGATTCAGAGTGCAAATCTGCTGATCGTTGAGGTAAACATACGCATTTCCTTCTTCCCAAGGAGGGTGGAAAGTAGACGAGATACTGACAAACCCATGATGACGGACGAACTAAATGGCGGTGGACGGAATAAGTTGAGTGAGGAAGTTGTTGCTAAAGGTAAACCAAGGCTTTGCTGGAGTTTGGCAAGGTTTGTGTGTGACACGAAATTGAAATCCCGCTGCTGGGCGAGCGCTGTTGCCGCGACTCTTATCCAACTAGATGTCTTTATATGATCAGCTGGAGCAGATATCCTGCCCTTTGTTGCCTGATATGGCGAGCACGTTGACATCGTTGTCTAATACGTGGCCTATTCGCATTCCCTCGCCAAACTTTCCGCAGTCTGGAGTCGGAGTCAAATTCAAATCTAACGCGTCAGATCATCGATCAGCACCGCTTGGCATGCTTACGATATTTGTCTGAACAACTATAATTGTCCCTGGTACTCCAGGGCGCCCAACGAGAAGCATTCCCAGTTTGTGGTATGCCAATCCACATTTGGTCGTTCGACCCGTTTCTACCAATTAGTTCAGCTCGGGTCCGTACGTGTCATTGCAGATCTGCGGCCCATGATATATCGAGGATAGAGGCTACATATATGTACAGAGATATATACGTCATTAGTTGAAGCTACGATGCGATAGTCCAGTGCTAGCCCGGAATAATGAACTAATGCTTTGAACAACCGATGCAATTATGAGATTAGAGATCATAGAATCAGAAATAGTGGTCCTGAGGATCCAGTCCAACCTGGGATAGCTTTTAGCGAATTACAAGCCTTTCAATCGTCGCTCAACTTGGCTCTTCCACTGACGATACACTCCTTCAGACATCGAAGGGGCATAGTGACAAGCCTGGAAGATTCCGAGTTGCTCTTGGAAACCTGGGTTGACCCAGGTCTGGTCGCGTGCTGTGCGAGAGGCGGGTGAGGGCTGGAAGATGTGTTATAACTGGCAAGTACCTGTCCGAACGACATTCATCGCGTCTGCCATGGACATTCGTTGCGACCACATCACTGGAATACAGATTATGAGTCATATGAGTGATAGATAGTACGAGACTTACAGTAGGCCGACACCACAGCTGCACTAGCCGAGATTCCTTGGGTGCAATGAACGAGGACAACGCCGCCATCGTGCAGGGCTTGGTAGATAAATGCACACGCTGTGGGAAGGTGGATGACGAGATCCTCGTGTGCCACATCCTCGATTGGAATGCGCATATGGCGTATTCCAGACTCAGGTGCCTCAGCTGGGATAGCATCTCGACACACCGACAATATATGGGTAATATGGCGTTCTGTCAAAGAACGGCTAGACCTCGCAGCGACCGTACTAAAGAAGGAAGCGAGTTGATATTGATCCAGAGATAGGAAAGTGATCTTACGAACTTCCCAAGATATAACCTGTTTTCGATGACGGCGTTAACGTTCTTCCAGCCCATCTTGAAATGCTAGGGCTTCTGTGTTGGCTGCGTCGACGCTGAAGAGCATGAACATTTTGTGTCAGTTATTAATATACTACCTGCTCGTACGCTGAGACGATGTCCATGACGGAGATTCGACTTTCCGTGCAATGTTCACTAGCTCACATTATGACTGCACATATCTCAAACTTGTAAAGCTGTGCCATTCCTATGCCCACGTGTTTGCGATGAGCAACAGATGTAAACTGGAGTAAACCACTGCACCTTGGAGGGTTTCCTTTTTCAGTATCCGTCGAGAGCTTAATTTCTATGGCGGTGTATCACTGATATTGACGCCTATGAGCTCAACAGGGCGGGCTTGCATGCAAATCTGGAATAAGCCTATTTGGGATTTTCTATGACGTTTCTGGCTCTTCATCGCGATTGCTTGGCTCAATATGTCAACCGGGTGCAAATGCTGCGTCGTCCGAAATTTACTTGTCCTCTTACAAGATAGCTCGATTGCTGATGCCGGGCACGAACGCATTGGTGCATTGCTTGGAAGTACATGCTCATGTCAAGACATGCTAACAGATCGTCGGAACAACCATACCTGTTCGTATCTCACGTCGTGTATCCTGTATCGTCTTATCGAAACATCAATTCATGGGGTAGCGTTAAATGCATTCAGGGAAAGTCTGTATTGAGATGAAGGAGTCTCATCAAGGTAACTAGCTCGGAAATGTGCGAACTTTGATGCAAACTCTACAATCTGCCAAGTTCGTCGCTGGGTCATGGGTTATTTACCTCTGACCATGTCGAGACACTAACACGTGAAGATAAGGTGTTTCAGTGTTTCATTGTGGTTGATGGCACGAGGACTTGATGCTTATACACGGGCTGTTATTGATGGTGCTGCCAGGCGGAGTAATGAAGACTTTACGTAAATCGACATGCAGCCATGGAAATAATAAGGCGAACATTGTTGCTTGTAAGTTCCGCCTTCCTGCATTCAACCCACTACCACACATTAGAAATCATAGAACCATGAAGATCGAGTGGTCTACGCCCGTAAGCCGATTTATACGCGTTTGCTGGCAGCGCCTGAATTACATGTCCTAGGTTGGACGGGATGGCAAACCGCTTCCCTCATTGATGCATGGCTGGCTCGCGAAAATGAGGGGTACGCTGTTAGGAAACGAGAAAATAAGGAGTAACGTTAGTACACGCCATTCAAAGGTTGCTTGCATCACTTACGCAGTACTCTGCTCAGGGTATTCGAGAAATGAAGCATGCCCACGCACGAAAGGAACGAGATCGGACTCGGCGCCGCAAAAAAGGGAGTCATGGGATCCTTTCTTGGTTCACCTCAAAGCCCGCGCTGCCTTCGCGGAGCAACAAACGGCCTTCAAATCGGTCCGCTGCACATCGATCTCATTCGACGCGGACACAGAAGAGTTCTAGGCATGGTCACGGAGGTTCCTCGGGTGCCAAAGGGCATCAACGATCCCATCGACAGCAGAGTACTCGGAGTACGCGGCATCGCAAACACAAGTAGCCGTGCGCCCCATGCGAATTAATTATGATAAATGTACTGGGTACAACTTATTTATGATCAGGATATGATATGTGCGGGTCAAATATCAGCATTTGTATTTATTCTCCAATGTAAAACTACCAAGTCTTTTAAACCAGAATCCCAAAATGGGGAAGGTGACCGATCAATGGTGGCAGGCGATTCGTAAGTTCTTCAGGGTGCAATTGGTGATATCGTCGTGGCTCATCTACGACGGGAAGTACAACGTGGTTGACCACTCTCAACGCTATGCAAATTACCACTGGAATGAATTTTGCGACTAAGATTCATAACCACCTATATAATTCTTTCGGATTCGCAATCGCTGCACGGATCAAACTAATATTTCGAAAACATAAACGATGGTGTGGTCATTCACGAGCCCTGTAAGGCAGTAATATATGTATTTTTCTTTTTGCGTCTTTTCTTCTTCTTCTTTCTCTCCCCTGTGTCCGGACTTTCGTCATTCCCGTGCATTCCAAGACCTGGAACGGGCCCGTCCAGATTGAGCAGGGGCAGTTGTAAATCCAATGCCTTGGCTTGAGATGTTCCGGGATGAGCATTCAATGTGCCATCGTCTTCCATGGCATCTACACAAGTGGAACCTGTACAGTGAGGTACAGTGAGTCAGTACCAAAGCGCCCAGTATGACACTGTGCTGACCTCGTCGAGTGGTAGAATTGATGATGTCATTTCTGTGAACGGGGCTGTGGTTCAGCGAGGGCGATGGCGATGACACATTTGCGGTAATGATTCGCTCTTCAACAGCTTGTCTCGTATTGGTCCGAGATTCAGCTGATTGCAGTCGAAGCGCTTTGTCCTCGTCGATCTCTTGCCCCACTTTGCCATCACCATCTTCGGCATAATTTTCCTTCCGAGGCCCAGCGGGTGCGTTAGAGTTTGAAACAGGCAACGTGCTGGTTGTTTTAATTTTTTTCTTGCCTGTTCCCTCAGAGAAGGGATCTAATCTGGCCCTCTTCTTGATCGCCCCCGCTCGACTTTCCTCGCTATCGTCAACTTCCTCAACAGTAATGACATGCCCGGTCTCTTCCCTGGCACTCTTATGCGCCGCATTATCGACTAGACGGCCCCTTAAGCGTGCAGTTTCGCGTGTAGGTCCGCCAGACTCAGAAATTGCAGCACCAACGCCGAGCCTGTGATCCTGTTATGAGATTGAATCACATTGACAGGGAATTACTGCCTCACCTCGGCGGGCGTCGCATGTATTCCCGGAGTTCTTCGTCGACATCTTTGATTGGCCGACTTGGTGTATTACGGGATGGTCTGATCCAGGATGATACCATGTCGTGGACGACGGCCATGGACATATCAATTTGGGCTTGCAGGGTCTCCGTATCGATTTCGGGATTATCGGTAGTCATTCTTGCTTATGGTATTGTAGATATGCAAGATTCGAGTACCAAGATTAACATGAAAAGATTGAACGAGCATCGACGTCGGGTCCTGGGCTCAACTTGAGCGGGAGAACAAATCTCACGCCGTGCCAATGAATCTCCCCGATCTGGCTCCGTCACAGTCACGCTGACTTACGAGCTTGTTCACCAGCGTTGACGACGTTTAGACCAGGATATGACCCCAATCAAGCGCAAATTAGACGAGTTCATCGATTCTGATGAAGAGGAGCCTTCTTACGGAAAGCAAACCCTTCCGGTCGCAGACCTTCCCTATGATTTCGAGGGCGAACCTATGGATGGCATGCAATACCTTTTCTTAGTGAGGTACCCTGTATTCATCTCGTGCTGTTGCGTTCGGAAACTCATTTAATTATTCATATAGGCGCGATGCACGCACATTACCTCATATTACACGAGTAGATAATCCATACGAAACGCCAACTCGGTATATTCCATCGCCCCGTGAAACCGTGGTGCACCCATTAGTTCCCAGTCCCGAATGGCGTCTGCTATTCGGACAACGATTTCGAAACTTCAGGCAGGTAACGTGGCCTCTGAACACTTGTTGCATATATGTATTAATTGGCGTCTAACAGAATCTGAATCAACCAACAATTCACGTTCATATACCTTCAAATCCTAGTCGAAGGCTCATACCAGAGAAGGCGGAGCGCGACTTATGGTGGAAATTTCTCGCAGGTGAACCAGAGTCCGTGTGGAATCCCCTTAAACTTCCGAAGCAGAAGAAAAAACATAAAGGCATGCAAGGGATGCGCGCTTGGGACGATCCTGATGTGGACAGTAGTCCCCATGAAGTATGGCACATTGATGACGAGGATGGTCAAGTGGCATTAAAATACTCGGAAACTTCGGACGGTACGAACCCAACAGAAGCGGACGAGGGCATTGTTCAGATCGAGCTAACTGAGGGATTGAAGTCAGAATTGACCCCCAGGGAACCAACAATGACTTTGCTGAAACATATTGACCACGTATGTGTCCAACATTGCGTCGTGATAATCATCTCATCCAGATTCATAGAAAATGGCCTTGCATCTTCTTATGTACTTCGCGCATTGGATGAACTTGCACTTGCAAAAGCCTACCCCTCCGACATTCCGATTAAAGGAAAGTCATGCACGATGGATGTTTACTCTTCTTTCGCGGGTAGATGACTACTTATCTGCGGATGAAATGCACCTGTTGAGAAGTCTAGCTCGGGCATGCTTGAGCACCCTCATAAGCACAATGAAGGAGCGTTCGGACCAAACTGAATCTGGGCATACCGAAGACCGTCCGGGCTCTTTCCCGATTTCCAACCGTTCGTGTTGGATGATCATATCGGTAATTTCAGGCATATGGGCACAACATGATTTGTGGATGGATGCAGAGGATGTCATCTCTGGAGCTTTGAAGTCTCGGCCATAGAGTGATAGCGAGTAGTACAGGTACAAAGGTAGATTTGTTCCAAGTTTACTTGTGCGTACGAACAGACATTCAACGATATATCATCCTCTTCAGGGTTATCAATGCTTTGGCTCTTTGACCAGCTGCGCAATCAGCAAGATAAATTAGGGCTTCATGTAAACCTTGACAGGCGTTTCGTGCCACTGGGTTTGGTCCCCGATAACAACAGTATTTGCCGCGCGGAACTCATTCTTGGTGTAGAATCTAGCGCTTTCTGATCCCGATGCTTGTGACCAAATAGCACTGGACGTTAGGCTTGCCTTTTCTGCTTGTCGGTAATGTGTTCTTTACCACCTAGTCTGACTGCTCACGAGCTGTATTAAAACGTTAAGCAGCGCGATGCCGTAGCCTCTGCCTGGACTCTCTGGGCTAGTAGCAAGTGCGTTGATCTGAATCATTTCGTGGACGAGATCACCTAAAGATGTTTGGACTGCTTGATCAATTTTACTTTCTACTTCTTTCTTCTTGTGGCCAATGCTTCAGACCCACGATAATGTGGTCCAGAAATGAAACTTACTTTACGCAGTTCTTCTGGAGCAAATCCGGCGAATCCCTGAAGCATAAAATCTGCCAGATAGTCGGGGACCCTTTCGCCCGGGGTATGAGGCTTGGCAGTCTCCTTAACTGGTGTTCCAATCACGATATGCCCTTGTACCAATCACGATATGCCCTTGTATAAGCAAATCGAAACGGGAGATTCGGCGCTTCACTCATCAAGAAGGATTCACTGCATGGATCCTCAACCTAATTTTTCTAGATATCCAAAGGAGGAAAAGAAGGTGATATAGACCTTTTGCCTGGACTGGTAATGGGGGGGGGGTTGACCCTAGTTTCCCGTCGGTGGGAACAGAATGCTCAGGGAGTCAAGGGCTTACACCACTTAGATAGCGAAGCAGTGGGTCATCGCGAAAGGCTTTCACGAAAGTGTCGGCTGCACGGCTTGCATTTTCTGCGTCTCCTCTAGTATGAAAGCAGGTGCTATAGCAAGGATCAGATCTTACTATACTGCAAAAGCACTACTATATACGTGGTCATCAGGTGCTAACGACGCTTCGGAGAGGGTGCGCTTGGAAGCTCACTGGCAATCGGATAGAGGTAAAAGGAACTAATTTGCTTGCTCGATACAGTATCGATGCAGCATCCTTATAAGTGCTGAAGTTCAATCTGCTGCGCAATGTGACAAAGGCTTCCTGTAGGGCTTATGAATAGCCTATCCGCAGCAGTTGGACCCTTGAACTGAGTTGGAGATTACCACATTTGGAGACGAGGGTTAATATGAGATGTTTATTCACATGGACTCTCCACCTCTCTCGCACTTAAACTTTCACCGAAATCCTGGCAGTCACGGCAACAGGAAGCGCTCAACACACTACGGTCGCATTTCATTCAATTCGACATGGCCTGCGACCCGCGAAATAGAATTTTAGACGCACCGTTGGGAGCGCCGTAACACACCGCAAATTTCGACGAATTCAACAGGCCACGGCGCCTAGTTTTGAGCTTGAAAGGCAGTCATTCCGAGTCACTGATAGTCCAGAAATTTCGACAGTCTACGCTCGTGACGCCGGACAACCGTGACAATACGCGTCAAAATTTGAGGCTTCTGGACGCGTGACGTGTCGAATTGAACGAAATACGACAATATGTGTGCCCGAAGGGCAGCATGACTTAGTTTTGATCGAGCCAAACGTCCCGGCGTCGAAATCACCAGCAGCGCTGGGATATTAGCGCTAGCGTGATAGTTGGAAAATTCACAGCTAGGCACAGTATGAAGGGGTTCAATACACTTGCGGAAGAGCCTGCGCGGCAATGCACGCCCAGCTCATGGGGGGCCATGCCATGCAACAACATATCCAACTGGCAGTGGTGAGTGAAACCCTGGTTATTCTATCTTGGGTGCAATATTGTTCTCAACAGGATGTAGCATTTCACTACAATTAGTACGGTGCTTATACTCGGTGGCCGACATTACTCGGGAAGATATTCGCCTGCGACATGGCCAAGCGCCAAGTTTTTAGTAATGTCTGCACATCACATTTGCCGAGCAAAGGATTGATGAGGGTAGGTTGGTAGAGATGATGCCCTCCCGTTTAATCATGCTCAAGCACCATAGGATTTTCCGTTGTCACCAATCAAAGAGTTGTCGAAAATGTAGGGGGGGACCAAGAGCATGCTCGGAGGTAAACGGGCAGAACGGAATCTTTCTGTGTGGAATACATGAATAAGATTTAGAAGCCCTTTGTGTCCGTGGAATAGTTGAACTGTTTTACCGTTCTTTATCCTATTCCCACTCAAAGATCTGATTCTGCCTGTTGTGAGCATCGTGGAAGTGGATGTGACGGGTGTGATAGGCATAGGGTGTGTGTGACAGGCCCGCCATCAACTCGACTCCCACCACGGACCAAGAACTTGCTCGCTCCCCGACCCTCTCTTAAACCACACTCGTTCAACCCCCTTACCTTCCTATTTAAAGTCCATACTTTTTTTTCTTCGCTAGCGTCGCCATGCGTTCTGCTTTCGCTGTCGTTTTCGCACTCGCCAGCTCTGCGTTCGCCTATGAGATCACCAGCCCAGGTGGTGGCACAGGATGGACTAACGAGGGCACTCAACTGTAAGTCTGCATCGTCGACCTTGCTCGCGTCAGCATGTTTACACCATTTCAGCATCACTTGGACCCATGGTAATGATGACGCCAAAAACTTCACAGTTGTTCTCAAAAACCCAACTGCGGTATATCTCTCTTTGTCCCCCAGTTTGCATAAAAATTCACGCCCCCCTAGAATCCTCCTATCACTTTCGTTTTGGCGGCCCTAGTTGATGGCACTCAGACACCTGCACAATTCTGGGCTAGCCCACCTAGTGGTGGTTGGCCAATGGGTGGACACTTCCAAGTTGACCTCGTCCGCGACCCCGACCATCTCAACGACGTTTACGCTACATCCCTGGATTTTAATATTACTGAGCCAGATTCATCTGCTGTTTCATCCTCCCGCCCGTGAGTATAATTCCTAGTCAATCATTTGCTAGGTACTAAGGCACATATAGCCCCCCCTCATCATCGTTCATCATCGCACCAACCAGTACTGGTATCATTCCCAATACAAACCCCAACCCAACTGGTGGTTCAGACGATGATAGTGGTGCAATGACCTCAGTCGCCTCAATTGGCTTTACTAGTATTTTTGCCCTCGCTGCCTTTTTCATTGCATGAGCTGCCTCTTGGTCGCGCATTCACACTGGATTTGTTCCTATACCAATACCTATACCAATACCTATACCTATTTTCTTCCTTCATCGGACCTTTTATCATTCAACATGACTTTGTAAATTTACCGAAGTCTGTCATCGCTAGATTCTGGGCAGTTGCTGATGTGGTGGGTAAATATATCAATGACTGCTTTGCGCATCCATAATAATAATCCCCAAGTGCGTGTAAAAACGTGTTCTCTGACCACTGCTTACGTCCAACCTCTCTTAAACCACGCACCTTGCTCTTGCCCCCTCTTTAAAGCCCAGGTTTTCACCACCACCCCACTACAATGCCTTCTCCTTTGGCTGTTCTTTTCGCTCTCGCCAGTTCTGCTTTCGCTTATCAGGTCCTTAGTCCAAATAGTACCGTAGGATGGACTGACAAGGGCCCTCAACTGTAAGCCTGCGTCGTCGACCACCCTCGCCCCAGTACATTCACATAGTTTCAGCGTCAAGTGGTCCCGCGTTGATACAGATGCTCAAAATTTCACTGTCGTTCTGGATAACCAAAGCGTGGTATGTCCCTTTTGTCCCATCTTGAATAAAATTGACCCTCCTAGGATCCTCCCATTACTTTCGTTTTAGCGGCCTTAGTTAATGGTATTCAGACTCCTCCAGAGGTCTTCGTCGATCCACCTAGTGGTGGCTGGCCAAGAGCTGCAGGATTCCGACTCAACCTTGTTCGCGACACCGACAACATCAACACCATTTACGCTCAGTCCGATCAATTCGAGATTAAAGCGGCAGATGCTTCTGCTGTTCCATCCTCCCGCCGCCCGTACGTATAAATTCCTAGCCACCGCTATGCAAGATGCTAAGGCGCATATAGTCCCCCCTCATCCTCGTTCGTCATTGCACCAACTACTACTGTTATCGCTCCCACCACAAACCCCAACTCAACTGGTGGTTCAGATGATGATAGTGGTGCAATGACCTCAGTTGCCTCAATTAGCTTTACTAGTATTATTGCCCTCGCTGCCCTTTTCCTTGCATGAGGTGCCTCGACGAACCTTTCCCTATACCTATATTGCTCTTTCAACAGATTTTTATCAAAAGTTAATCTAGTCTGTCATATAGCTTGTAGCTTCGGGACAGTTGCTTTATGGTAGGCGAACGACTACTGGGACAGTTTCTCCCATGCTGTGCATGTGCTATAGTTGTATCCTTGAATGTGTGTATAGTACGTACAAGCATTTGTCCGAACTCGCCCGTGCCGATCATTTACCCGAGATCCCCCTTATCTTTTCTCGTCTTGAATTATGTCCCACTCTTACGAATACTTGCTGCCCCCAAGCTGGAAGCTTCAAATCACTACTTGGCTAGCGGAGGATACCCCATCCTTCGATTATGCCGGCTACGTCGTTGGTGAAGCACACCGTGAGGCATTTCTATTGGGTAAGGGGAAGACAGCCGCAGTGCTGGCAGGTTCTCCCTTCTTCACCGAAGTATTCGCGCAACTTGACTGCCAGTATGCTGCACTTAATTTCTTTGTTGTCACAACCCTCTGATTCGCCCTTGTACCCTGCCGGATTCCTTTTTCCTAAAGAGTTGAATGGCACGTCAAGGAGGGTGACACTTTTGAGCCAATCAAACATATAGCAACGGTCAGGGGGAAGGCACGCCACCTCCTTCTGGGTGAAAGAGTTGCCCTTAATCTTCTCGCCAGATGTAGTGGCATTGCTACCAAGTATGTCTGTCGCATATATATCAGTTTCCGAAGCTTACTGACTACTCTAGATCAAAGAGAATAAAAGACCTTGCACGCGGCTATGGATACAAGGGAGTCATTGCCGGAACGAGGAAGACCACACCTGGTATGCATTCGGCTTGAGTGTTATACGTTGAAGGGCTCCAGTCTGACGTACATACAACCTTGCTTTAAGGCTTTAGATTGGTCGAGAAATATGGAATGTTAGTTGGGGGCATCGACCCCCATCGGCACGATCTTTCCAGTATGATTATGCTTAAGGATAATCACATCTGGTCATCAGGTAGCATCCTTATCACGGTTCTTATTTTCAAGTACTGATCGCTATTTGGCTTTTGTGATATGCTACAGGATCCATCACTACTGCAATCGAACAAGCCCGGACAGTCGGTGGCTTCAGTCTTCTCCTGGACGTGGAGGTACAGTCAGAGGCAGAAGCAGACGAAGCCATTGCAGCTGGGGCAGACATTATCATGCTCGATAATATCGAAGGAGAAGAGCTAGTATCAGTCGCGACAAGGCTTAAGGAGAAGTGGCAGGGCAAACGGAAATTCTTGTTTGAAACTAGCGGGAATATAACAGAGGCTAACCTACAAGAGAGGGCTATAAATCGTACGTCAAATAAGCTCGAGTAATAGTTTAGGCTCACTTTTTGACAGATATCGATATCCTGAGTACAAGCGTTGTCCACCAATCTGTCCAACACATCGATTTCAGCCTCAAGATCCAGATGCCCAAGGAGTGATATTTTGCATCTATGCGCCGCGCTGTTATATCGTAGACAGGAGCCCATTTTACACCATATCTAGGAGTCGTTTATCATGTTAAGTTGAATAGAGCTAAGGCATTTCCTCCCCTAACCCCTGCCTTATCCTCGTCTGTCCATCCTTCCGCCGCCTCAATTGCCCCGAGGTTTTCAACCACACTCTTCCACTTCTCCTCGGTCGAAGAGAGAGGCGGGAAAAATGGGTGATCAGTTCCAAAGAACATCCTCGTGCTTCCCAAACTACGCTGCGCCGCATAAACGACGGATGATGGCTTAGACAGTGCTTGCGCCGCAGATGCGTATCTGTTGGCTCTTCCAATTGTATCACTGACAAATGACAGTTCTTCTGGCCCATAGGCTACTGCGTCGAAGTAGAGTTTGCCAAGGTAATATCTGACATCATGCTTGAGCCTGGATGCAACGATAGGATCATGCTCAATGCATGATGCAAGACGAGAAGACAGCTGAGGCAGGGATCCGCCTGAATGGGCGAGGAGCAGTTTCAAGGATGGATATCGGTCGAATACACCTGCTAAGATCATGCGTGTGACAGCCTTTTCGCCATGAGGTGGCGGGTTGACTGATAGTCAGTATATCACGGTTACAGGAAGTGATGCAAGAAGAGTTGGGAAGACTTACGGTGGTAGTTTCGAATGGGAAGCCCAGAGCGAGCGGGAGAACGTGTCCATTGTCCTTCTCGCCCCAAATACTACCAGCCATCCCATAATGGGGATGAAGGAAGATTACGAGACCAGCCTTCTCGATAGCTGCCCATGCGGGTTCCAAGGCATCATCATCCAGACCTTTTCCAACCCCCTTTGTGCCCAGAATGAGACCCTTCAAGTGAGGGAGATTTGAAATTTGTTGCACAGATTCGACGACGGTGTCGATGGAGATATTCGGTACGAGTGGCAGCAGGCCAAACCCATAGAGACGCTTGAGGCCCTGATTTAGGTTTGGGCCGGTAGAGCAGTATTCTTCGAGGTCATTATTGAGCTCTGACGCCAGGGATTGCGCTTGTGACGCCGGAAGGGGATCAAGCCATGGGTTGGCAGTGCTTTCTCATCGTTAGATTACGAGGCGAGAATCAAGAAGGTAGGATACACTACCTGACGACCGAGATATCGATGTTATGCTTATTCATAAACTTCAACTTCTCATCGCGATCCCAGTATTGTGGTCCCACCGGCCGTCCACCGCTTGGTTCATGATCCAGGATATGCAATCGCTCTTCAACTCGAGAGGATCCATCGCGAGCGGGAACGCTAGAGATTCGGGGGACCGAAGATCGACTTCGCAAAACTGCTGCGTAGCGAGGTAAGTATACGTGGGTATGAACATCAATGAGGTATCTCGCGGATGCCATGCTGAAGTGTTGATGGTTGATGTGCTCAGTTACCGAGTTTTCAGTGCTCAGCTACACCACACCACAAGAGCAAGGAGCAGATGTGTTGAACTGGACACTATGTGGGTTTATAATCGCTCCGCTGCGAAGCGGCGCTTGCGCTCGAACTCACGATTAGAACACGAAGACTCGGATGGCGTTTGGTCTCAATGAATACTACGGAGCAGCAACTGTTAATCAATTGGCGGTGTCCCCCATATGTGTGGGCGCGCAGACGGGAAAGCGACTGCGTGGGGGTACTCTGATCCCTACATAATAGTTTCGCCTCTCGAACCATTAATCACGACTTATGCTGACACCCCCATGTTCCCCTCCCGTAAATCTGGTGGTAAATCGAATCAGCTAGGAATACGTGATTTCCAACAAGAGGTTGGCTCTTCTCAAGTATCATATGGGGTGTTGCAATGGTATTGACAGACTTGTTGCTAGATAGGCAGCTTGGTTGAGAGGATGGCAGAGATGCAAACGCAGCTTACGAACATTTCCCGCATGACGAGCGAACAACACCATACTATTCAACAATACATTCGGGATTTGGAATCTCACAATGGGCGATTGGCGGAGGAAAACAGGGGTCTCGTTCACCGTAATGAAGATTTGGCAGACAGCCTTGCACATAGAAAAGTGGAAATCAGGAATGGGCTTGCTGCGCGTGATATGGCCACTCGCCGACTAAGGAATTCGAAGCAGTTCATCAAGGATCTGTTGGAAGAACGTGCAAGTACATCTCACTTGATGCTGACCTGTGTGTTGATGCACGCTTGCAGTTAGATGCTCCATCAGAAAGGGAGGACATTGCAAACGAGGATATCCATGCACTCCTTGCTGATGTTCCCCATAGGCGGAGCGAGGAAGGATCAAGTAATTCAACTAGAACGCCACAACCTAAGCGGGGAGGCAGACGGATAGAAGAGTCGCTACCGCCTAGAAGCATGCTAGAATCACAGAGAACGCAGCAGGAGATACTTCCTGATGCGCCAGAACAGGATGCTGGACATCCTGAGCAACTAATAGCACCAGAACCCGGTGCACCTCCTTCTGTCGATGAGCAGGGCGGGTGGAGAATTCATCAGAGCAAGCCCCCTAAAACAGCCCAACGATGGAAAGGGTTCCCGTTACCTGATAGCCATGAAGGCCTCGCAAAATTTCTAGAGAAGATCGAGGGAATTAGTCAGGACGATGCAATGGTGAGTAGACGGTACTTGGTGGACCTTGCATGATAATTTGTGGCTAATCGCGGCTTGCAGTCCATATTAGAGAGTCTTCAAGCGTAAGTTGGTGTCATCCTGGGTGGCCGAAAATGTATTGATGGCTTGCTCAGATTCGCGGAACATAAGGAACCAGGGATACGAATGCAGATAACGGGAGACCTGGCGTTCATATACGACCCGATGTTTTTGGAATCAGAAGTCGATTCATACGTAATTGACTGGGGTGACGCAGAGTCAAATAAAGATATCGAGGAATACCTCGTCAATCAATCGCCGCCGTATTTCCATATGTTTGTCTATCCTCTCAAAAAGGTCTGTCCTACGGTTGATGGTCTCCGTCTTTGCTCAAACTCCGTATTGAACAGCAACGATGGCACTACATTGGGGCACACAAATGGGAAATAGCTAAAATATGGTCAGTATGGCCATCATTGGATGCACAGGTGAAGTGGGAATCAATTTCCATGGAATTGCGCTGATTATGAGACAGTCGCGTGGATTCGTTGTCGACGTGATCAAACGACGAGTCGACGGTGAATTAGAAGGTGGCGTAATTGAAGAGCTACTCAACAATGAAAGCTACGAGCAGATGTGCATTAAGCTATCCACGGACAGTGGCCTTGCTGGAAAAACCGAAGAATTACGGCGGTTGGGGTGTGCTAGCCGGACAGAATCAAAGAAGGGAGATAAATAATTGGGACAAGGATATATGATACAATTGTGTGTAAGGTAGATGGTTGCATGAACGGCGCAGTATAGCCCCAAAAGGAAGAGGGAGTCCTGAATTGCCGGTTGATAGAAAGTAAGTCCATTCTGTTCTTGTTCTCTGCTTTTTAGTTTGGATTCTGCTGTCCTTGATAGACAGTGTTCAGCGCTGTGCTCTCGAATGACTCGTTTGTTCATATTCTCTCCGTTCATTCACCTCTTCATCGTCCTCGCGTTTGGTGTCGTGCTCTCCTCTTCCAATCCCCTATATCGTGTCGCTCGCCAGGAGTCTCTGTCAATATCTACCTCTGGCTCTCTCTCCTCAACTGATTTCTTTCAGTTGTCTTTGACCTCGTCCCCGGTCTCGACGTTCGCATCTTCATCATCCTTTTCAGAGAACACCACGTCATTAACCGTGCCAACCTCTACAATCGTGTCTTCGACCCCCAATGTATCACCATCGCGTTCTCAATCAGCACCTGTAGATGTCCCTTCGACGACCTCAGAGCCTTCATCTTCATCTTCATCTTCATTGTCACCGCCGACTTCACCACCTTCAACTACCGATAATAGCCCCTCGTCGTTCTCATCTGTCTTTTCACCTTTACCTTCTGATTCGATCTCCATCTCTGATGGGTTACCTTCATCTCAAATTTCTGAATCTATTCCTCCCACCTCCAATAATGCATTCTCTGCTCCAACTGCAGCCGCGTATGTCATCATGTCAGCCTACCTGTTTCGTGGTCCTTATGCTCCTCCAGCCCAAACACCCAGAATTTTCTCGCGACAGCGCAGCCAACCGCTGCGCGTACTAATCCAGGCACTGAGCTTGTTATGACAAACAGGTTCACAGATGTGGATCGTCCCTCCGCTATCAGTACGTTCAGCTTTGAACCTTCACCGTCTGCAACAGGTGATTCATCCGAAAGCGGGTATGTGTCCAGTGACATTCGATGCCGCTTTCAGAGATATCCAACTAAACGTACAACGTCACTCTTAGCTTCCTGGACAACAAGGGAGCCGTTGCCGCCACGTTTACGGTCGTCAGCCTGGTCATTGTGGGAATTCTGGCAACCAGTTTCATTCTTCTGCGAAGACGACAACGGTCCAAACAATTTGCCCAAGATAACTTCGATTTTAATGAAAATTTTACGGAGAACGGCCATATTGACCCCGCTCGTCCCCCTGACGGAGACCAATTCGGACGCGACAACTACTACACTGTTGAATCTTTTGATCCCACAAATGCGCCCTTCGGAGGTTCCGGGTCAGCCCATGGGCACTCCGATTATGGACACCCTCAAGAAAGTGGATATGGCGGAAGTTCAGAGTATTACGGAGAACAAATTCCACAGGATCCTTTTAATGCAGATTTAGGCCGGATCGTTTCCACTTTTGCTGCTTATGGTGCAACCACATCCGCACCTCACAATCTTCCATCACAAGGTCATGATCCTTACCGGCCCTACCACCCACCCCCTAATTCGTTCCATGATGCCCCGGTGGCAACTAGGTACTAATTGTTGCTTATTGCTTTTTATGCTGCTCTGTCCCTTTCTGGCTTATGCATGTATTCCTCGTTCTGTTGTCGAGTAATCGCCGCTTTTGCAGAATTTAATGCTGTTGAGACACATCTCGGGCTGGATTAGTTATTGCCCCATTCGGCTAGGAAGAATCACATCGCAACTATTCCCGCACTGACCTTGATCCTTGCTTGCTTTGATATCCACACGCTCAGTTTATACCCCTCACACTTGTCCATTCAACTCTGGAACACCTACATCGTCTGCCTCCATACGGAGAACCTACGGAAAACGAGTGTGATTGGTGCCGTCATTGACAATAACCCTGATGCCTCGGCCTCAAAATTCCCTTGCATTCACTATGCTATCCACGTTATTCTTCGTTACGTTCGTTTCTGCCATTGTGCACCATGAACATACACCCCATCGTTCTCAACAAGCTCGGCAGTTTGATTTTTCAAGTTTTACTGGCCTCAGTATGTCCGATGCTAGTGTTTGCTGTCAAACTCCGTGCGATTAACAACACATCCTATGCCCTACAGACACCCCCGAGACAGCGCTAGAGTCACAGCTGGGACCAACCAGCCCTCCACCAGAGCCCCCACCAACAAGCCCTCCACCAGAACTGCCACCAACTAGCCCTCCACCAGAACTGCCACCAACTAGCCCTCCACCAGAGCCTCCACCAACCAGCCCTCCACCAGAACTGCCACCAACTAGCCCTCCACCAGAGCCCCCACCAACTAGCCCTCCACCAGAACCGCCACCAACTAGCTCTCCACCACCACAGCCGCCAACAGGTACACTAACCTACTTCGGGTATAATACATCTTATCCGCACACTATGGCCTATAACTTCACCCCTTCCGTGGATGGTACAGGTTGGTAAGTTGTACGCCGTTCCATAATTTCATCATTTCGCGCACTTACGGCTAGTCTTAGCGTCACCAATGCAACAGCAGAACCTCTCGCTACTGAAGGCGGATGCGGTCATGGGTGTGTTACGTTCAACTGCGTCATATTAATGGGACTGACAGACGACAACAGGTTTATGGAGAAAAAGGGTGCTACATCTGGTATCTTTGCGATTCTCGCACTGTTGGTGGTACTCCCCATCTGCGTGGCTGTTTTCTTCTTCCTACGAAAGAGGCGCTCTCGAATGCTCGAGGGATCCAGGTCTGAAAAGGAATATTTACGGCCTAACAGAACGCTTTCTGTGACATCTCTCAGCTCAAGCACCTCACAGCCCACCATTGGCTCGGCCACTGGCAGCAGTCTCACTGGTACAATGGACATCGGCTCATTCAGTGGCTCAGCTTATGCTCCTTCACACTATGGCGATGGCCAAGATAGGAGATTGAGCCGTTTCTCTGCATCGTCCGTTCAACAGTCCGTAATATCACCCATGATACCAGCAACCACGACGAATAGTGTTCTTGGAGCGGGGTATACGAATGGCGGTGTTTACTACAGCCGAGGCCGGACATATGACATTCCTAGATCTTCCGCATATGCCAAGTACAAAAGCACATACCAGAGCCTTGACGTGGAGAAGCCACCATTGGTACTGGATCAGGATCCTTTTATGAAGATTCCAACCCCTCTCTCTGATTCTTCTCATACATCATCGTAGCACTCAACTTTGCCTCGTTTTAAATGACTATCGATATCATACTTTTTTTCTTTTTGCACTAAACTTTGCTCATCAAAGAGTACTTTGTATACTAGTTATAATTAGTTCGGTATGTATGGTTAATGATATATATCAAAACGATATCAGGACTCGATAAAATAGAATGAAAGATATTACGTACACTGTCTACTGTAGTCTACAGTAATTACGTCGCACGTGACGCAATATTCCTCGGAACTAGCGGAGATAGTCCATGTGGTGTGACGGAAGTACCAAAATGTAATCGCTGAGTAGCCTTGTGACTAGATAAACAGTCCACACCTTTAATTCACTTTCTTATTTATCGAGGATCAAATTGGAACGGAGCGAAGTTCGCGACCTCGGAAGTGGTCTCAGCCACATCACTGGTCAGTTGTTCATTCCTCATTTTTTTAGAAGTGAGCTAGCCATGCCAAGAGAACTCCTACCTGGCGGGCAAACCACATCTTATATTACTACAGTCAAGCCACCTCCAACCTCACCTCTTCCGATGGTATGAATGTCAGAATGCACACAATAGGCTCAAAGGTACTGATATAGTATGTATGCTACCACATCCGACGTGTCGGTCGCCGTCCAAGTCACATCACAAGTGTAAGTAGATGAGAAAGTGAACCACCGAGAATATGGACCGTTATCTAAGCAAAGCGATGCTGACTCGGCGGTTCACATTTTGGTCCCCGTTGTGGTCCACCTTTGCCCGGTTCTCAAAAAAGTAAACCAAAAATTTCTACTGTCGAAGTCCTCTCAGTGCTAGAGTTGATGGCAAAATGGCAACATTTTGCCGCGCCAGGTTTTGTCACATGGCAATACTCTGAGCCTTGAGTGGGGTGGCAAATGGTAGCGAAACTAGTAATTGGAAACTGGGTCAGATAGTGTAGTTATGGTCGGAATGTACAGATAATATTCGCTTCTATAACCTCCACAACAGTCTACACTCTGCCTCTCTCCCACAGTGTCAAAGGGTGGCTGAGCACCTGATATATTTATTGCAGAATACTTTTTCAGAGTTGGAGAACAGAATCAAAAGACTAGACAATGGCATATGAGCTGCAAATATTGCTCAGGATCCAAGACAATCAAGCATCATGACTCTCGCTTAAAGCACATCTCACGGCCCAAGACTTCTCCCAATGCCTACTTTCATGTAATTGTAAGCACCGTGAATCCATGATTTATGTATGTAACTATCAAACAAGTGATCTAATTAAAGCATCTACAGCCACTCCCATGCTTTATGCATGGTGTCAATACAATAATAGGCGAGATCACTTCCTTCTCATCCGCCAAGGATACTACTGCAAAGAACATGAAGATTGTCACATTTTTCAATGCCTTGCATTACTAGGGTGGGCAGCTAGAATTGGTTGCTAGGGAAAGGGGAAGGAAAGGGGTGTTACTCGAAAAATGAAGACTAATACAGAGTCTCAATTCTACATACTCATTTTACAAACTCTCGGTGTTCAGGAACGCAGAGAGGCACTCACTATGATATGCTTGCATGAAGATGCTCAACGCACAATGCATGGTCTTACCTCTGTCAATAAAGATGTTGTTGCAACAGTTTTTGACACTGAATAGTGGAACTTGACCAATCAGCTAATCCGCATCTGCAAACCTCTTGTTGACATCATTGGGAATATTGAGAGCTGTGACATGAATCTCGCCAATTGCATGCTGGAACTCATGTATGCACACTGTGAGATCTCAAAGCTCCCCCTGTTGGATGGAGAGAATGCTGACTTCTTGATGCATGCACACTGAACTCTAAACAAGCAATTTCATATCATGAATACTGACATTCACTGGCTTGCCCTCTTCCTTCACCCCCTATGCCACAAACTCGCCGTTTCTGATGCATGTCGTTTGGCATTGGATCTTGTGTTGCACTGGAAATGGCCAAAAGATCGCGCAGCTGCACTTGTCAAAGACATACAAGCTTACTTCCATGCACAGGCACCTTTCAATCGCAGTGGCAGAGCAAATGTGGTTGAAAGGTGGCAGTCTATCCCTGTTGTGGTATCCATTCAGCCACTTAAAGCCCTAGCGCTGACAATCCTTAAGATCGTTCCTCACGCTGCCAAGGTAGAAAGGTTCTTTTCCAATCTCGGTGGTGTTCAAAGCGTACAGCGCTCGCATCTTCAGTACCGCATATAGATACACTCGGTATGCTCCGAAATCACTACACACGTCTCTTGCACGAAGAAGCAGTCAGGATGGCCAAACCACTCGACGGAAGCATGCCCACATGCATACACGCAACGAACCTGGCATTGATTCTGAGTGTGTCCAGATATTGATTGAGAATTATGCACTCACCAGCATACCAATTGTTACAGGCTCTGAAGGTGCCATGGTGGACGGTCCCGAGGCTATTTCCATGGAGGATTTTGATGCCGAGTTTGCAAAGCTTGATCAACAGGTTGTTTCGTCAGCTGATGGGGATCGGCTGCCTGTGACTTGAATGAAGTCTACGACATCAGTGATCTTGATAACATTCGGAAGGGTGTTGTTGCAATAACCGTTGATGAGGAGGTTGCTCAGCTCAAGATGATGAATGACAGCACAACAGAGTGGGATGCAGAAGCGTTCTTGCGGTCACTAGGTGTACGATAGGTGTAACGAATGTACAGAAGTCGTCCGAATCCATTGCCAGTCTTGCCAGTCTTACCAGGTTTTGCCAGGTTCCCACGCCAGGGGGGTTTGTGGGCGCCGGCAATGCAAATGCTTCCGGAGGGTTTGCCCCCCTACACTACCTCCCACATGCCCTACCAAGTTTTAAAGCGATCCCTCCTAAAATATCAGAGCGTTGGAATCCGTCGGGCTCTATACAGAGCATATTCGACCCAGGAGAAACAAGCTTATCTCGAGCGGCTATCATCCTATCCGGGTATTGCCTGTTTATCATTGAACCGACCACAGAGCAAGAATGCTATCTCTAGGCGACTTCTGGATGTGAGTTTCATTGCAGTATCAAGGCATGAATCCATGAACCCACATTATGGCATGCCACAGGAACTCCGCGAAGGGCTAGAGACTGTGAAGTATGATAAGGAGTGAGTTCCCGTCCATTTGGGGGTACTACCAATAAGGCAATAACCATGATCACCTACTATACAGCGTGCGCGTACTCATTCTTCGGTCGAGCACAGCCGGGTCTTTCTGTGCTGGTGCAGACTTGGCGGAACGAAGAACAATGTCATATCAAGAGGTTGCTAAGTTCCTAGCCGACTTGCGTTCTGCGTTGGGCCAGCTGGAGAATTTGCCTATGCCCACAATTGCTGCCATTGACGGACCTGCTCTTGGTGGTGGACTTGAAATGGGCTTGGCCTGTGATTTGAGAGTGGCAGGTAACCGTTTTGAATCTCGCCTTGCATAAGCCGCATCTCATTGAAAATTACCCAAGGTCACGCGGTAACGAAAATAGGTCTTCCGGAAACCAGCCTTGGGATCATCCCTGGTGCTGGTGGAACACAGCGAGCAGCGAGACTACTTGGGCCAGCGAAAGCCAAGGATTTGATATTCACTGCTCGCATCTTGACAGGTCCAGAGGCACATGAATGGGGTACGAACTTAATGCAATAGCAGGTGTCAACTGCGGTTAAGTAATTCTGTGCAGGTCTTGTAGACTATGTTTCTGAGCCCGGAACGACTGGTTTTGATTTTGCGTTGCAGATTGCTGAACGCATGGCGACAAACGGTCAGTTTCCCTTCATTTCAGGTATAAAATTCCAATTTAACATGGTCAATATCTTAAGCACCGCTGGCTCTGCGCGCTGCCAAGCAAGCTATCTCAAGGGCGGAGGATTTGGCTCTAGAGCCAGGTAAGGCTTCATCTATTTGCTTCCAGATGACAGTATTAATCCATTTAGGTCTGGATTTTGAGCGGGCGTCCTACGAGGCTCTCCTCCATACGAAGGATCGGGTTGAAGCCTTACAGGCATTCAAGGAAAAGAGGCGCCCTGTATTCAAGGGCGAATAATATACAGGATTGAAAAACGGGCTCCTGGTTCTGAATACGTGATTAAATCGGCCGTGGCGTGGTTAGCGAAAAGCCTCCTGTGAAACCCGTAGGCATAGTTGGTAGTCCCATTGAAATACCCTCGCTTATCTTGAGACCTTCCAACTCTTTCATCATGACACTCAATCGGCCAAATCGATCTTTAATCCCTTTGCCCTGAGTGCTGGTAATATCCTCATCCCCCTCGATAAATCCTTTCTCGAATTCACCCCAATCGCTCCTAAGTGCGAGATAGGGTTTGAGCAATATTGGATCAATCCGTGAGAGATGGTTTTCCGCAATGAAGGACTTGAGGGCTTCAGGCCGAACAAGGAACAAGTTGCCCAGTTGACGTAGGAACTCGAATCGTTCCCGGAGTGCAGGAATTCCAAACGAGTTTACGACATCCTGGTATGATTGCAAATCCCTAGACAGTGGTTCAATAGAGAATAGGGCACGAGGAAAAGATGACATACGTAGCTAGTAGCAAACCTCCTGACGCACTGACCGGGAATTTCTTTAGGTGCTCAAGAAGCAAGCTGTTGGTTTAGTTCGTTCAGTAATTGAGAGATTGAACAACGTTGGTACACACTTCAAGATTGCTATGCCAACTTCGGTGAGGAAAACTTCGAAGTTTTTACCGCTTAGGCTCTGGGATGCCAGGTCGCGCACTCGATCTAAGATATCACAGCAAGCAGTACAGGGTTCTGTGTGCATGCGATCAATGGAGGCATGATCATTTCTGGGCTTGAAGTCATTCCGTTTTTGTTTGGCTAGCTGTAGGGAAAGTGATGATATGATGGCTTTATAATGGCTGTCATCATTACGGTTGAAAGACAGACCAAGATCACGCACAGTCGATGGCACGATGAAGCAAGGCGTTTGCAGCAATTTCGATCCGCGTGACGCATTGGTTATTATAGTTCACAATCTCACGCCTGATGGTCAAGGATGAACTGGCGAGCGGTAGAATGGTGGTGCTAACATATTGTTGCCATAGATGAGCAATAAGATCAACGAGGTGGAGTGTAGTCAGGGCCTGCGTTACTGCATCGGCTTTGTCTAATGCCTCCAAGCGGGTGTGTGCCCTACGGAAAAAAACAGTAAGCACACCAGGTCGTTGAGTTGTGGATCCTGAGAAAACCAACGTCTCCAATGCCATCTCAAGATAATCCGCACTAATAGCTTCGGTGAGCACGCGAAGCAATGCAAATGCATTCTTTGCTCTGGAAATACGTCAGTGTACTTCAATGTGACCGCACCTCAGGCTACTCACTGATCGACTGGTGTAAGCTCAATGCAGCGCCCCAAGGCTTCCGCGTGCCATTTCAGCATATTCTCTGCAACGCTTACACTTAAAGCGCCATCTTCGTCTCTCAAGGGTTCCTCATTGGATTTCTCCTGTATTTTTTCTGCATTGATGCCACCGAATCTCATCAAAGCTGCAGCTGCTTGGGCAGAGGTAGTTGAACCGGTACTGGAGTTGGCGGCTGCCGCGCTAAGTTGGTTGACCATGCGATCAAACATTGAAGATTTCCCTTTGTGCGTTCGCTCCTATGGAGGTTCTCAGTCAAGCCAATCAATACTTCGACGAAAGCAAATTACGTGATATCGAGTGAAATGAACCAGTAAATTGGTGTATAGCGTTCCCAAGTTCTTGCTTTCGCGTTCCAGATATCGCTGGCCTTCTGTATACGGTACAAAAAGTTCATCCATTGCTGTTTCCAACATAGTTATGACACTGCTTGTAGGCCCAGAGGGAATAGCGGCTGATCCTGATAGGGATCGACGGAACTCTGACATTTCTATTGGCGTGCGCGGCGATGTATTCGGTAACTCATAAGTTTTAAGGTCATCTACCAAGGCCGATGTTTGAGCATGGACGAGCTGCAGCACCCGCAAATAGGCCAACTCCGAAATCGTATTTGCTCTATGCAGGAGTTGTTCCATATGTTGTTGAATCTAGGATCAGAGGTGAGAGAAGGTAGCGATTGGCGACGAAGCTACCCACTGATTGTGCAAACACCCGTTGCAAAAACACCTGCATTACAATAGGTGGATTTGGGAAGACGGCCTTCACAATTTGGGCCTCGGTATCAACTGTTGCCCGAATCTCGGAGAATAACTGTGATAGCCCCTTCTCTAATTTGGGTGTGCTTGCATCCGGATCTGGAAGTACACTCCATCTGTGCATATGAATTCTAAGTCCACATAGATTCTCTTAGATTGACAACATACAGATAGGTGTCTTCTGCCGGTGCAGCTTCCCGCACGCTGTTAATGAAGAAGTCGTGCTGATTAACATAGACCTGCACACAAGAAGAGCCACCATTAAATTCTAAGAGAGTCTGAGCGCAATGCTGTAGAGGGAAGAATGAGTGCTAGTGGGGTCATCGACAACGGGTTGACATACATGCATCATCTTGGGGTCACCCCTTCGATAGCATCGATCAAATAGGTTGAGCATTTCCTTTTCAAACTTTTCGCAATACTTTTCGATAGCCTCGCGTGTCTAAAAGGTGTTGAATGTTGTCCCTGCTCCAAGAGACGGAAAACGAACTTTATCTGCCGTGGGGAGATCTACTTCTCGCGCTACGATGCTGAGCCGCCGCAGAAGAATGGCCACGTGGTGTCGACCCGCTCTTCCTTCCTTCCTCAGGGAGTCGAGACGAGTTGTATCACCTTTAGCAAATTGGTTATAAAAGTAAATGAGGTCATAGGCTGCCTGAGCTCGTTGTCGTTCGATGTGCACAGTTTCCAACTGTTCCCCTTGGATTAATGAGACTGACCTGATTGACTTGACAGCCTCAGCGGATACTCACCTATTCTTACGGCAATGCTCGCGACCTCGTTCATACGACCCTCCATTCCAGAAAAAGTACTTCCAATGGCCTATAAAATGCCCTCCAGAACTGTACCAGTCAATATGTTCTGACATACCTCAAATCCTTGGTTCAAGTCTGTCATCTTCTTTGAATATTCCCGTTCTGCAACTCGCACACTTTTTTCCATTTGCTCTGTCTTCGTTTGCACATCCCTGCGAACCTGAATCAAGCGATCTATGGCTGCCTCGAATGATTGAATGAATGGCTGAGGATCAAATGCTTAGAAACACAGTCAGGCGACCGAAGTTTCTTAGAGAGACACGTGAAACGTACGCCCATTATCTGCTTTCGATTGGGTGATGAGCCTCTCGGAGACTGCACCAACAAAGTCCGCGATATCGAACTTTCCCTGTGGAAAGACTTAGTTGAAAGAAGGATGCTGAGTTGAGCTATAATGACCTTGAAGGTGGAAAGTTGCAAGCGTTCCTCCACGCTAGGGTCTAAAGATGGCTGTTGAGAAGGCATTTAAGCGTATCAATACTAGTATAACTGGGCGACTTGGGAGATTGTGCACATGATCAGGATATTTTGGCGTGCTGGATATGAGGGGTTTCCCCTTTGGAATCAAAACAAGGCCAAATTGTCCAGACGCGCAATTTTCGGTGTCCATCCCTGGCGTACCAATGGACTCCTCACATCCCTTGAAATATTTGCTTCATAACCAACTAGCTACGGACGCGTCCGCATTGACACACCTTCCATATATTCTATCTTGGCTCAGCGCGGAAAACATCTCGCAGTCACCTCATCTTGTCAAATGGACGACTAGGATTACATCATTGCTGCAAGCCAAGGAAGCAGCGGCTCGTTGGGTTGGGCTGTGTCTTGCACATAAGACGGCAGTGTTGTCTCGGGATGTTCTCATTGACAACGCTCAAAGCTGGCTTGGTGTTGCTTTACCACTTCTTTCAGTCCGTACATCTACCTCAGCATGTCCTACAATCCCTCATGCTAGAAATAAAGAGAAACGAACCACTTCCCTCCTTAAAGGCGGCGATACGATTGTTAAGGGTTACTTTTACTGCTGCCATAGATTTGGCTGAGTTTCAACGCCAAGTAGCTACTCCCAATATTCCAAAATTCACTGCAGCTTTGCTGGCTCTGAGTGAGAAGCACCATGATATCAACTTCCTGGTAGGCAAACCTATACCCCCAGAAATGGCTAATAACTCAAAGACATCCTGGAGGTTTCCGTCATGGAAACCATGCGTCAAATGGTAATAATTTATCCCACTTTGCACCGACCCTCGCATCAAGCACTGTCAACATTCACCTTCCGTTTCCTGAACGGCGGCGCTCCGGCACCGGTTCCTCTCCTACTACAATACTCAGCCTCACGGCTTTATGTCTCCTTACACCTCACAGGTGGGAAAGTGGGAAGCGGGAATCTTTGGAGGAAGTCCCTTGACGAGACATTGGCGTTTGCCTGGACATCGTTTTTAGCTCTTCGGACCACATTCCCCGGTGATGGCAAGTCAAAACCACACTAATATCCATCCATATGTTTTTTACAAATCGATCTCCAGGCCATCTGAAGCAACAGAGCGCGCATGCATCACCTGAGGAAGCTCTACAGTCAACGCCGCTTAACTATGACCGACTGAGGAGTTGTGTCATTATTCTCAATGATTTGTTAGCGTATGTCACAGTATGCTGGATGAGAAATCATGACTCACAGTAGTCATTAGGGCGCCAACCTATCGCAGCGTGCAACTTCCACTTGGGACGTTGGTCAAGTTTGTTATCACCTTGCTGAGCTGTGATGCGGATAGTAAGGTAATACTACTCGCACAGCATATTTGCATCACGTCGCCTTACGCCCCTACAGATTGACACTTGGTTTGACCCCGCAATTCATTCACTTGAAAGCTCGCTGGTGCCTAAGATATGGGATTTGGGCAGCAGCCTTATCACCCAGCTCGCGCAATGGTGTGTCATTTCATGACAAGAATATCAGTGATCTAAAGTGCACCTTCCCATTTAGTGCAAAGGAATTTCTTGGACCATACTTTACTCGCTTGACGACCTGCATAGCCATTCGTCTTGAGCACGCCGTGTTGCCGTATGTGTCCATTACCCAACCTTGTGAGGTTGACTAAAGGTGTGACAGTGCTCAGCACATTCAGTTGATAGTCGCATTACGGAAGCTTCTGCAACACTGTTCACAATTCGCGTCCGATGTGGTCTCTACGCGTTTGATGAAGGTCCTTCTCCCTTCTTGCAAAACCGTTCTTGCTGCTACAAAAGGCACACATAAACTTAGTGAAGGGTCGACCAGTTCTTTTGTGAAACAAGGCAAGAAGCGTGCAAGAAACTATGAAGGCGCCGAAGTATTGAAACTGTCAAAGGGTACTATATTTTCCACGCAAGAACAGAGCCAAATCGTTTTACAAACTCTGGAAGGTGCGATGCTGCTATTATCAACCTCGAAAGGTGTTAATCTCGCGTTTTAGTCATCGACCTTATAATGGCAGGACCTTATTTAGCTAGCCATGTCCAGTCATTAACATCACGAATACTGCTCGGCATGTTACTTACGCTGTCGCAGTTACCACCAACTGCTGTTTCACCAAATCCCTCAACGCACCGAGAAATTTCTCTGAAAGTGCAAAAATTATGCCTCAAACTCGGGGCTGGCACAGCCAATGTTATGAACAAGAGCCTTTCCCTTGTCGCCCAAGCTTCCCTATTGGGTGAGGACTGTCTGGTATGTCCACCCTTTGACCCGCATTTATGCAGATGATTAACTTTATTCAAGGACAGCCACGAATTTCTGGAGCTGCTGTTACACCCGCGTGTACCCCCCCTGCTCCGGTCTGTACCCTATGTGGAAGCATTAACCCTCTTGCCTTCAGAAGAATCACACGATGAGAGTGAACTACGTCAGACCCTCGGGCTTGGTGTTATTGGTGAAACATCCAAGTCGAGCACAGACGAGGGCCAGAACCAACTACAACTTGTTCCAAATCACCAATTCACGTTACGCCAAGCATCAGGAACGCATCCCCCTATCGGCGTCCATTCACATCAGGGCAAGGAGGTCACCAAACTAACACTGGAGAACCGCGGTGCATCCTCTATCAAACCGCAACCCCGGCAACTGACTACGCTTTCTCGCCTTGCCAGAGATGATCCGATGAACATCTCCCATACCAATCTTGCCGCTGGCTCGAAGAGCAATTTAATGGATGTCTCGCATTCAAGCATTTCTACCACAGCATCAGAGCACAAAGAGGACTTGATGGACGTGTCACTCCTTAGCATCCCTACTGTAGTGCCAACTCCAATGTTAGTCGTAGGTGAAGAACGCGAGGAGGATATGCCGACTATTATCATGGACTCAGATTCAGAGTAAGCACAATTGGCTTAAGAGATGCCCTTGTATCTATTGCCCTAGTACGCGCTTGTATTTATTTAGTGGCAGCTACGACAATTTATAATAAATATGCGGAGAAAGTTGCTGAGAATTGGGGGTACGTATAAGCAAGCCTTGAATAATACACGAGCGTGACATCAGATCCTTCAATTGTTTGAACGGCTAGATGGTCTTCCCGACGAGGCTGCTCCGTCTACGAAAATCTTGCTCAGTGGACGGTTTGGCCGTGGCCTCCTCCTTCCGTCCCTCATGCTACGAATAGCCTGGTCCAGATCACCACGTCCCACGGATAATCCACCCGCATATCCTTGAGATCTTTGTTGATTCTGGTTGCCCTTGACAGTCTGTGCACATGAATCAAACCAAGGCAAAAAAATGAGCAAAAGTAGGCTCACTGTTCCAGCAGCTGGATCTTCCTCCGGCTCCTCAATACTTGGTACTGAAGGTGGCTTGTTTGGTATGATTTGTTGGCCACCGTGTACCTCCAGGGCGGCTTTCTGCATCAAGAGCTATAGATATTCACAGTTAAATATCAAAGCTCATACTCACCTGCAGAATAGACGAAAATGAGGCTACGAGGCCAAAGAAGTCTTCGGGTTTGGGGGTATCTGGAGAGTCGCAATTTTCACCAAAGTAAGTCATGACAGAACGTAGGTCCGCCTCCACGGATGTGCCCATGTTTTTCAGTGCGTCAACGCCTGGTCGAACCTGCTCAAGGAAGGGCTGCAAGAAGATGAATGGTTTATGACGGATCTCGACAGCAAGACTACGTACTTGCATCGCGCGCGTAAATCCATCAGTTGAAGCTAAGGAGTTTAGCCTCCGCAGCTCCTTCATTTCTTGCTCAATTTGACTCAATCCTGTGACAAGGCTGTTTACGGATTGCAGAAGCATTTGCACAGAGACTAATATGACAGAATTACTAACGGACAAACCACAAGACGACGGACTTGCCTCGAGCAGCGGGTTCCAAGTTGGGCATTTCCTCGATGAAGGTTATGAGGAAAGGATCTGTTCTGAGAATGACGAGTGCAAGGTAATGCAGCAATGTGGGGCAGTCACGGCCAGCCTTCGCTGTCTTTGTTTCCTTGAGCTGGAGGGAGTTAAATTAGGAATACCATGGCTACAAACGAGGAACTTACCTTGATGAGCGCATCCAATTGGAAGCCTCGTGCGTTGCCGCGGAAGGTAGACCCATTCAGAGCATTTCCAACGAGCAACACGGCCTGTTTCCTGGTTTATGGTATTGCCTGGAACTGTTGTATGAATCTCACCTGTAAAACCTTTTGAAACTTCTGTGATGAACGAAGCTCTTTGGAGGCATTCCGGAGGATGTTGAGCTCGGGCCGAACTTCCTCAATCTCAAGCTCCAGCTTTCGCCTATAGACCATACATTCCAGGCGCTGTGACAGCCGTGGAATAGTCATAATCTAACCTGGATCAGAGCCACATAGGGTGGAGAGCACGATCAAGCTCACTTGACTGAAGTATTGGTCGGCTTTGGCGAGCTTTTCGACTTCTCCGAAGTCTTGAATGCGATTTACCTGGCAAAATCGTTGGAAAGGTATTCAATGAGCTCTCGGATAAAATACCTCTTCGGCGGTTGGAAGTTGTTTGCTTATTGCCTTTAGGTCATCCACAGAGAGTTTGTCATCTTCGAGATCAAGTAACGCTTTACGAATATCGGGGAGGGCAAGCTTGACGCGAGAAAGCATAATAGCGATATTGTTAGCTCTGGTAATGTCCAGTAACGTTGTCACATTCTGCTTCTTTGGTGTCTTCATAACTTGCGAGGGCATTATTGGTGCATCTTCCAAAGAAAATGTTGATTCAAGGTCTTCCATATTAAACTGTATGTCCCATGAGACGTCATTCCAGATTGTCGACCCAACCATTCTGTTATCTAACTTATTCCAGAAAAATGGACGCAGCTTCTTCAACGGGCGAGTGGGCTGCCTCGACACAAATTCGAATGCAGAAGGCGCGAGAGGAGGCCCAGGTGGTGGTGGTGGTGGTGGTGGCGGGGGTGCCCCGATGTGATTTGGTTGGGGCGATAGCGACGGGGCAGGTGGTGGGGGTGGTGGGGGTGGGGGTGGCATCAATGTGGGAGGCGAGAATGACATCAGTGGAGCCGGCGGAGGTGAAGGCGGTATACCTATTGAATTGGCAGTGGTCATAGACGGTGGAGGGGGAGGAGGAGGCGGTGGGGGAGGCGGAGGCGGAGGAGGCGGAGGGGACGATACACGGGTATGACTTGTGGGCTGGGTTGCTGGTGGTGGCGGTGGTGGTGGTGGTGGTGGTGGCGGTGGTGGTGGTGGTGGTGGTGGTGGTGGTGCACGCATAGGGGTCGGTGAGGAAGGTCGGGGCTCAGAATGCAACACTGGTACTGTTGACGTTCGCTTTGGTCTGAGTGGGGGTGGCGGCGGTGGCGGAGAGCGCACTTTGAACTCCTTCTCAGTCAATGGTTTCGCAGCCAACTTAGCCTTTAGCTCAGAAATTTCGTTGCGTAGAGTAGTGATCTCGTGCTCTTTTTCTGAGAGACTTTCGATGGCACGGCTTGCAATATGTTCAGCGTCCATCTCTGCCTCTCGAGCTTCCTCTTTGCTTTCCTTTCTCGAAACGAAACGGGTATATACAGATTCCAAGGCACGCTTCAGGTAGAGAATTTCCTTGTCCTTGCTGCCCAGTGTTGCCTCAAGCTCAGCAGTCTGTAACGACAATAAGCATGTAACCCAACAAAGCCAACGGATGACAGACCTTGGTCTTCAATTTGGCTATTTCCTCCATCAAGGTGTTCCACTTAAGACGGTCGCGTTCTCGTTTAGCCTTATCATCCTGCGTGCGGTCCCATTGGTCGTAAATAAGAGGTATAAAGAAATAGTACTTACTACTTGTCTCAGTTCTGACGGGTTCTGTGACTTAAATCGATCAATTTCTCCTTGAAGCTGCAAAACTTGTTTCTCCTTCTGCACCAACCGCTGAACTAGCCCGTGGAAGTTTTGCTGGACGTATGTCAGGTTTCTTGTCATTAAGAATGCTATGAGTCTGCTCACCTCCTGACTTGGTTTCACAGATGATTTTGCATTAGGAAGGGAAACATTCAGTGGTAGGGACTTGAACGTGTTTATTTCTGCTATTTGGTCATTGACTTGGTTTTCAAGTTTCGTCCTCTTGGCTGGTTGTGAGAAAGTGCACTCAAATGCATAAGAAAGGGCATTACCTCGTCACTGAGTTCGTCAACTTTATTTCTCAAGGTCTCTAGCTCCTGTTCGACCACAACATCGCTTTCTGAGGCTACCTTTATTTCCAATTCTTGGCCAGTAATGTGTTGAACAGATGACGCGAATCGTTTGACAAAGATCTGCCAGCTGTCATCACTGCAATGGTATTAGCATAGAGATATTATACTGGTGATTGAAGTACGCACAAGTCATCAAGCATGGCTGCTTGTTCCACAAATTGATCCATTATGGTAAACAAGTCGGCTTTCAGTTGCCTGTGGCGACGTGTGAGTACTTGAACTATAATGGGAGGAATACGCGGTTACATGTCTATGTCTCGTTGCAGAATCTGTGCATAATGATTCAAGATTTCTACCATCGTTGGGTAGAGGTCTCCATGCTGCTTAGCAAGAATAATCAAGTCCAATAATGCAATTTCTGAATCCGACCGTGATCGCTCATGACCATGTTGCTGGCTCACGAGTTCCTTTGCCCGCTCTCGCATGTCTTCCTCGTCTTCGAATTTCTCTTCCGTATACACATCCAGCTGGGTTAAGAGGGAGTCAGGGGGGTTGATATACCTAAGGGCCTGCCAAGGATAACGTAAATCAAGTGTAGCTGAGACGTCCCAAGAGTGACCTACCACTACCACTTCATTAAGCCCCCTCCTGCCAAATTCTTCCCGAAGGAGGATGCGATCTTCTAGCGATTCCGGACAATTTGTTAAGGCATTAATCAGTGCCATTGTCGATGTCCGAGCTTCCCACAACCCTTCTTGTGCCGATACATCTGGTGTGCTGCTTGTATCATCACCAAATTCCGGGAGGCGAAGTGAATTGACCAAGGTCTCAAAGCGGAAGGCCTCATCAAAAGCAATACGGAAATCCGATAAAGCGGACAAGACAGCCCTGTGACCATCATCCAGTGAAAGTACGCAAAGGGCTGCAAGAATCTCTGACGCCAAAGCGCGCAGCTTTGGAGACGAAATATGAATGGAATATGCTATATGAGTGATAGCCACGGATGACGCAAGAACCTCTTTGAATCCTTGCTAAAGGGAGAATGAGCTACATGTGTCACGTTATGAGCTACTTACATACCTCCGTGTTAAGGAGTGCCCGGAAGCATTTAATCACCTCCAGGAGGACAGTGTTCTCTACGTCACTTAGTTCTCGACGCTTCCCCCCTTTGCCGACTAATGCTGAGAGCAGGGACCCAAGGGCGTCAATTCCCTTCTCCGTATGTATGAAGTCTTCAATCCAAAGCACTTTCTCTGTCGATAGATGGACTCGTAGAGAGATAAGGTGCTTAACGAGCCTTATATCCGGCGATTTATTGCTCGTTAGGACATCGACATACCACTTTGGGGCCTTCACCACCTCCTTCTTATCATCACCACCAGATGAATTCCACCAACTTGCCCAAAGCCCCCCTGTATACTGCGGCTTCACTGGATGCAGGTCTTCGGCTATCTTCTCAATATGGGCCTTCCCTCTGCCTTTTGTTCCAGAATCAAACTCCCCACTTGAACGATCGGAACCCTCTGAGACAACAGGGGGTGCAGCAGTGGTAGAACCCCAAGCAGCTATTGAGAAACGGCGCATGATTCCCGTATCTCCGGTTAATTGCGGAACCAACCGAGGAAGGATGGTGGCGGTGGTAGCAGTACTGTACGAAGCAGCATGGCTAGCGTGATTTACGTGATCAGACTTTGGGGGGGACCGAGGTGTTGCAGAACGAAATTCGCGATTCTGCTTCAGGACCAATCGTTTCTGTTGAGCAGGTAATTGATACATAGTAGCACGTTTATCACTTTTCAATGCAAGTTCGTTCTAAGGTGTAATAAATCAGGACATTAGTGTGGGTCGTGTAGTGGCAGGTACGCACCAACATTTCCTCAAACTCTGCACTGTCTCGTTCATCCAGCTGGTCCTCTTCCGTAGCATATTCATGCGTTTGCTGCTGTCCGTTTACGGCCTCTGGCTCAAGTGGGATCGGCTCGCTCACGCTTTGTCTACGGTCGGAAATGGATATCACGCTCGTCCGAGCAGATGTAGAGGTGGATGAAGTTGTTGGCGTCAGCCAGCCCTCGAACATAGTTGAAAACCGAGCTTGTGATAATGAGCTGCGCCAATCTTGCTGCGTTAACATAGGGCCTGATTGAGTTGGTGCGTTCGGAGAGGACGCTGAATGTGATGTAGCAGCTGTTTCAGCACTGGATCGTATCTTTGCTGTACCCTCGCCGTCGCTGTCATGTTCACCATCTTCATCACCTTCTGATAATGCAGCTAGGCGTCGTAATGTCGATTGCGAAGGCTTGATCACTGACACTGTAGGTGTGGACCTGGAACTGGAACGACGATACCATTCATCAGGCACGCAAAGCCTGAATTTCCGTCCAGCCCTCGTGGTCAACGGATTTGGAGCAAAGGGGGCCTGCAGTAAGTTGTGAATAGCAGACGTTCCTGGTAATCTTGAATTCTCTGTAATTTCCAAAGTCAGAAGGCAGGATACGCTTCAAAGCCTCCATTCACTCACTCTCTGTTTCCCTATCTGACCACACTTCCTCAATTGCGTAGTCCAAATTTCCACCGCCTGGTATTGGAAAAGTCTTCGTCAATCCGAGTTCTTCTGTAACAGTTTCAATAAGGTCATTGACAGTCGTTCCTTTCGAGATGAAGCATTTGTATTCGTAACCATCGTGAATTTCGGGGACACGTAAGAATGATAATGTGATCGCGAGTTGGGGATGCAACGAGACCAAGCGAAGTGTGGGAGCATGCAAGTGCGTTGTTAGTGGGAACGACGAGAAATGTCGTTGGGACCCTTGCTGATTTGATTCATTAACTATGGGAGCCACGTCCTCGTTTACATCCAGGATTCCTGTTGGAACCCTTAAGTGCTTATTGCTTCTGTAGTACGACAGGCCACACTCACCATCACCCAAGCTCTCCAGATCGTGCTCCTCCCAAGTTCGACCATTTTGCTCCGCACGAACTCTCTGCAAAGCCCAGCCCCGATCTGCCAGGCCACCTAATGCTTCTTGTTTAACCTCTGGCTTGCTTGCCAGTGCATTGATGACGTCCTCAACCGTCGCTGCCGCGTCAACCTCAGCGAAGTGTAGACCTCCAGTTGTAAGTATTACTGGAACGATTAACTTCCGAGTAGCCATGGTAGCTTCTGAATGTCGCTACCGATCCTGTTGACCAACTACTGCGTATGGTATAACGTATCGTAAGAAGGGATAGTAGGGAGATAAGATGATAATGGTAGCCGCTGTCGTGAGCGCGACTTCCGTACTTGTAATAGGCTGTGCGCAGACGCCCCCGATAGAGTCAACCGGAGTCACCTGCAGCAGGAAGAGGACGTAGCTCAGTGAATTTGGTTACAACAGGGATGCCGCTCCGTGGCCCAAGCAATGTCATTATGTAACGGGAGATATAGTGCATTCCAGTATTACTAACACAACGGGCAGAACGGAATCTTTTTACGTGGAATATATGAATAGATTTTATAAAGCCCTTTGTGTCCGTGGAATAGTTGAACTGTTTTTACCGTTCTTTATCTCAGTCCCACTCAAAGATCTTATTCTGCCTGTTGTGTAAGCACTGCAGCCTACAACACTTCGCACAGAGGATCAGAAACCAAGGGAATAGCAGAATGAAGCTTCATAGCGACGATGATTCCTCTGTGTCCACAGATGGATGCACCATATAGTATACTCGTACATTCTCACCATCCAACGTAGACTGACCACTCTCGTCCATCGAGGGTAGTGACTCCTGGACATCACCCTTCACTTCAAGCAAGTAACCATCCTGAGTGAATGGGTGAGTTCGCAGACAAGGTCGACAATATCATCAGTACATACTTTCACCAACTTTCTCAGTACCTTCGTGATCAGCTCTCTCTCGTAATCGAGTTCCTCAACATCCTTGATTTGGGATTCTCGTTGCTCCAAATACCAATCGACCAGCTCGTCACGATCCATACCGCGGCCTGTCTGTCTCTCTACCTGCGATAGATACATGATTGTCAAGGTTTGTATTTCCGTGTACTTGTCGTGAGTGATCACCATCCTACGTTTGGCGGGTACTGGCGGAGGCGCATAGGAAAGTTGCTCGGTTCCCGCTCTCGAAGATGATGAAGCCAATGGAGCATGGCGAGATGGGCCTGTGTCTCTCACACCATCCATTGGCAGTGAACTTTCTTCCATCACGCGCAGCGCTTCAGCTTCAGCTGCGGAAATCGGCGTTTCGTCAGTTTCAATCTGCTGTTGGCCACTGTTACCCTCGACTTCTTCTTGGTCAAAGTCGATGTCGTCCCGTTCTACATGAATTATAGACTGCCGCAATAGTGAATAAGCCTCGATCACGAAGGCTGGGGTAATCTGCATTAAAATTTTTAGAAAAGTTCGATGCGCAGCGCAGATTCTGGACCGACCTCTGCTGTGCAGTTTGCGCGTGCGATGGCCTCACTCAACCGAATCATACTTTCGAGTTGTCGAACGGTGATCCGGTACGAATTTCTGTTGGGACCTGAGGCATCATCTTGCCGCAAGGAACGATACTTTTGCACAAGCACGTCGGCAGCCTCAGGAGTGAGCTATAAACATAGTCAGTCCGATGGCCACTTGATTCGACGTTAAATTAATCACCTTGGGGGTGAATGTGCGGGCATAACGAATATAGCGTTGCAGCGTCTCCGTGCTGAACTCCGGATTAATTGCTTCATCTTGAAAACGATGCACATTGACTATGTGCTTTGCTATGTTGAAATCCGTTCTCTCATCGCATTCGTCCAGGACTACAAAAAAGAGATCGAAACGACTCATGATAGGAGCGCTCATTTGAACGTTTGCTCGCAGTGACTTCTTACGGTCATAGCGTCCTCCGATAGGGTTCGCCGCTGCAAGGATAGACGTTCTCGCATTAAGGGTAGCATGAATCCCAGCCTTAGCAATAGAGATTGTTTGCTGTTCCATGGCTTCGTGAATCGCGACTTGATCAGAGATATCCATCTTATCGAACTCGTCGATCGCACAGATGCCGTTATCTGCGAGCATGAGGGCGCCAGCTTCAATTGTGAAATCGCCCGTTTCCTCGTCTTTGACGACGGCTGCCGTCAAACCGGCAGCGGATGAGGCCTTCCCAGACGTGTAAACCGCACGGGGAACGAGCGAGCAGACATATCTGCAACATTGACCGTTATGAGCATTGATAGTAAATGCTTTTGAGAACCACGCACTTCAAAAATTGAGACTTCGACGTAGAAGGGTCGCCAACAATACAGATATTAATATCACCGCGAAGATGCATGCCCTCCGGGGTCTGTTTGTGTACACCACCCATGAGTTGTAGCAGAATGCCCTTTTTCACTATTTCATGCCCATAAACAGTCGGGGCAATGGACTCCACGAGGCGGGAATAGATATGGTCAGATTCGATCATACTCTTCAATTCTTCGTATTCTGGTTCTGTGAGGGACTGGATGAAAGTTTGACCGCTATCTTCTCCCATCTCCTCTTCGCCGCGAATATTAGTGCCTGCCTGTATACAAAGTCACCAATATATGGATCGAACGTGAATGGGATACTTACCCGACCATCTGCATCGTGCACCATACATGCCAAGAATGCGGTTTTGTACTGAAGGTCCCTTACACCCAAGGCTTTCAATCCGGTAACTCCTGTCGCCCCCACACCTGCTGCAGCAGTATTGATACCCTTGTTGGCCTCCCTTTGCAATGATGCCTGCTCTCCTCCAGGCAGACCAAGCTGACTGACATCCGGTATGACAATGAATGTGCCCGTGAAGACGCACTTGTCACCAGCCTTGGCTCTTTCAACCATTTCAGATCTTAGAATGACGTCCAACGAGCGGGGCATCGACCCTGTTGGGATCTCAGACGGATTCTCCTGGATGCGTACTTTTTGCCAGTCGGTGAATTTTGAAGTGTCGATTTGGAGTTTCCATAGTGTTCTATTTCCACACGTTGGGTTTGGACAAAGTGAAGGCTATGATGGGTGTTAGTCGATTCGATATGCAACGACTAAGCACAAAGACGAACTTCGGTATACTTAAATTGTTGCTCGATATCGTGGACGATTCCGTTGCAAATTTCACAAATGAAGCTTCCGTATAACAGTTCTGGTCTAACTTCACTTGTACGCGTTACTGTCCCACTGATGCTGATCAGTTGCCCAATCTTCTCTGTTCTGAGTTCTCGGATACCCTGCACCAAAGGAAGGTGATAAAAGGCAATGTTGAACTCTCGGGTTTGCAGATTAGCGGAATCGGTGGCAGCGGCAGTTGGATTGACTTTGAGGTACTCTGGCTCGTATTGAGCTACAAGATTGTGGAGGGCACGTCGTAGGTAGGGCAAAAACCGGTAGTACTGCCTTTGGATAGCATCTGCAAGTACATCGTCGCGTTGCAGGACATGGCCGAAATCAACATAAAGAGTTGTTAGCTCATAGGCACGCATGGTGTGAATCTGTTCAATGTAGACTAGCTCCCCATCTGGCGCCTCGGGAACTCCAGCATCAGATGCCGGGGTAGGTGCAAGCATCACATCTTCGGTATACCTGCAGAAGATTGATGAGAGAAAGCCAAGATTTGAGTGAATAAACGCACGTTTTGAGGAAAGTTTCGAAGCTCTCTGCCACACTTTCACCAACAACATCGCGCACAAGAGGCACATCACCAGTTAGTTGTGATCTTGGTACTTTTCTGCGTCGAGCGGTTGTCGTCTGGCTGTCCTCGTTCTGGGGTTCTACCTCATCATCTGCTACGAGGGCGCTGGTGACCCGACGGGTAGGTGTACCGCTTGGTGCTGGAATGGGTGACGATGGAGTAGGACCGGGAGCACTGCTGGGTGGCAGAGATGAATGTCTTGGTGGAGAGGAGAAGCCGTCTATATCCATTGATGAAGGGATCGCTGTGCAACGCGAAATAATAATACACCTAATATTATTTCAGTATCGCTTCAGGGCGGGCTTTCTCGTGTTACCATCGCCGTGGCACGTGACCTCCAATACTTCTTGTCAATGTCAAGGATTAGATGCGGGGTAGCACAAGACTATCACCATCCACCCAATGTCACTTCCAGATCTCGAGCCTTTGGACCCTGCACACGTAGATGATGTCCTATCGCGCCCCCCTTTTGTGACCATCGCTGGTGTCATCAATGCTCGGGATCTCGGTTCATACCCCTCGGTAGTCTATCCTGGTCAGATCACCAAGTCCAGGCTTCTTATCCGCTCAGCCGAGCTTTCATCCATAACTGAGGAGGGTAAGGTCTTGACGCTTGCCCTGATGGCCTTTTCTCAAGATCAATAGGGAAAAGTCAACTTCGTAGTTTAGGTGTCAAACAGGTCTTCGACCTGCGCTCGGACACTGAAATGCAAAAGTATAACTCTCCACTGCCTCAAGTGGATGGTGTCCAGATCACCCATATCCCTGTATTTAAGAAGGATGACTACAGTCCTGAGATGATGGCCAAGTACGTACGTGCTGTCCTCTCATTAGCATTCAAACAGACGTTTAATAGAACATTGTCCCTCTAGGCGCTTTCGATTGTATGCAAGCGGCAAAGTAGAGGTTCGTTCTTGACTCTCTTCCATCTCGCCAGACTCCAATAAAGTCACGACTCCAGGCATTCATGGAACTATACTCCCAAATCCTCGACCATGCCGGCGATTCTTTTGGTCACATCTTCCGTCATGTGCGCGACAAACCCGAGGAGGCCATCGTCTTTCATTGCACAGCGGGAAAAGACCGCACGGGGGTGGTAGCAGCCCTATTTCTCAAGGTGATTTCCTAGCACAACCTTTTATCTCGGGCCGCAGTAACACCCTGTTGCCTCCCTTCATTACTTGCAGCTTGCAGGTGTATCAGATGATGTTATCGCAGATGATTATGCTCTCAGTCGCATTGGACGTGAGCCTGCACGTGAAAAAATCATTCGTCGGCTATCAAAGGAACCGCTGTTTGCGACGAATAATGAGGCTGCGCTCAATATGTTCACTTGTCGGTGGGTAGCCTCGTCGACCCGCTGGTGATCAAAATAGTTGATGAGCGTCAGGCACGAAACCATGACTGCTTTCCTCCAGCTATTAGATTCCAAATATGGTGGGGTAGAACAGTACCTGGAACAGTATTTAAACCTCACAGAGAAAGACATCACCATTATCCGGAACAACATCCTCATCAGCAGTAATTCACACCTCTGAATCGTGCTCTTGTTCATAGCTGCTTGTAATACAAAGCTATTGGCTCAATGTATTATGTAGAGATAGATTACAGTAAGTTGCCCATTCGGCTATAAATCCGCCGTTTCGCAACGAGTACAAAAAATCAACAATCATGAATAACAAATCAACATCCACAAAATGTAATTAATTAAGAAAGAGGCTTCTTATTCAAATCCACTCGGCGGGCTTTATTCTGCGAATTCCCCGTGAATTGGGTGGGACCGACTTGTGAGTTCGTAAGTCGAGCGCGGGGATTTAATGGCGACAAAGCTCCCATCCTTGGAGGGACATTGGCTCCCAGCATCTGGTCGTTTGTTGCCTTCCTTGCTAACGCTGGTCGAGATTTGGACACCAACGATGAAGGTGTCGTTGCTCGCGGAATGCGATCACCGTTGACTGAACTACTTCCACTGTCGCCTTTATCACCATCGGTCCAATCGGGCAGTGATGCCAGGTCGCCTCCCACTGCTTGTCTTCGAGCTTTTTCGTGTTTTGCCTGAACGGAGCGAAAATGTTGCAAGAGTTCCTGCCACTTGATCTCGTCGCGAGCAAATTTGGATCGTGAAGACAATGTGTTGATGGATCTGAAGGGCTTAGGCTTAAAATGGAGCAAAAGACAGCACTTAGTTTCATACTCACGGTTTAGGTGCGATGTGGAGAAATCCAGCAGAATTTACTGCGTTCAAACGGTTGCGCAGGGACACAAATGCAGAACTTTGAGGGAGGAGCATCAACAAGCCGTATAAGCACTTGAAAAGATGAGGATGCCGCTCGGGCTCCAGCAGCTGTAGTCGAAGATACGTAAATATAGGCGATTCGAGAAGCTGAACGAGTTTGTCTATCTGCACGAGCATCGCAATGGTGACTTCAAGGTCGGCGCTGCAAAATGAGGTTAGGAATTGCACGATAAAGCGATATTGACTAAACTTACAATATGGTGAGGAGATTTGATGCATGTTCATAAGCTTGGGCGATAAGACAAAGGGAAAAAACGGCCACGGCATTGTGACACCAAGACCGATACAGGGTTGTAAACAGTGCTTGACCGTCTTGCTATAAAGCAAGTCAGAATGACTCAGGTACGCAACAGGCAACATACCCGCGTCTCCAAATTCTTTAGTCTTCTTCTGAAGTCTGCCAGTTCAGGCGAGGTGATAAGTATAAGGTTCAGCTTTTGGATCATGACGCTCGCGAACTCCAAATCCTATGCTAATTGAATTTCGACGACACGATAAAGTCATGGGCGTACGTACATCCTCTTTTTCCAAGATCTCAGCAAATGTTCGATATATCTTCTCTGTGTTGAGGTTTAAACACAGCTGCCGTATGATCAAACTGCCTCGAGTTTCAAGTAGCCGCCGATCCGTGCTAAATAGCTCTAGAAGATTGACCATGAAGGCCTTAAAATAGCTCTCCTCAGAGCTAGAGGATATCTGCGCCAACAATTGCAAGTCATGTTTAATGACCTGAAAGCCATTAATCCGCGATTAATGAACGAGGAAGAATGCAAACACCTCTTCGGAGCTGTCAGAAAGGGTCTTCAAAAGTGCGGGAAACGTCCCATCATCCATTGCCAGGATCTTTACGGGATAATGGACAGAATATACAAGGACAGGCTGTTCATAACTTATCCTTTAAGGCACATTCACGGATGACACACCTTTTTTGGCGCTTTTTGATGGAGCATAATCAGCCACTTCAAAGCAGCAACCCTTGTTTCTTCGTATTCGCTCAAGAATTGGATCGTAAGCTCGTTCACTGTCGCCTGATAATCAAAAGGATCCACGTCTTCAGGTGGTGAATCCACAACAGGAGCCTGGTCTGGGTCAGGTGAAACAGGTCGACTTCCTGCCTGCTGCCCGTCATTGGGGATCGGAGGCCGCGAGATATCCGCTGAGCTGTTCTTCGATCGTTGCAAAGGTGCAGTAGGCATCGTGGGCGATTCAGCGTCCGGAATACTCTCCCTAGCTTGTGGGGGCTTTGACACTGATGCAGTCGTCGGTGTCGGAGACGTAATATTTCTGGGATTGGGGGATGATTTCTCGAGCGCTGGGCGGGATACACTGTCAAGAGGAGAGGGTAGGTTTTGAATGACATGAAATAGCCGTCCATTGGTGCGGACAGCAGCCATTTGTATCATATTGACGTGGTGGGCTAGATTGGGCAGCATGGCAGGTATGAGTCGAGGCGTAAAGGGAACCATTTGATCAGGCACAAAGTGAAGAAATTCTGCCAGCCATATGAGGGCTGTGGATTGTTGGATCTCATCATCTAGTATGGAATATAAGATATTAGAAGATGGAGTGTATTGGAACCTACGTTCGCCATCCAATTGTTGGAGCAATATTTCGACGATTGATGGGTAATCGATCTTGACTCCTTGGCCAGGAATCCAGACTGAGCAAGGTAAATTATGATTGTTGCGCATGACAGGACTAATGCTTACCTCCAGTGTCTTTCTCGTCGATATTAGTGCTAACGTCGTCCTCATGTTCTCCGGCTAACGTCTTGGGGTCTTCCGCGAAGACAGTAGGCTCTAAGATCTCGCCATTCTCTGACCGTTTAACAGAATCGCCTGCTTCACTGGCCTTCGATGTTACATCATCTTCCATACGTTTCTTAACAATAGCAACGTTGTGGATTTCACGGAGGAAATCCCCTAGAAGCGTTTCTGTCGCCACACGGACGTCTTCAATTGGGTCCGAGAGATACTTTCTGGTCCTTTTCAGTTGTGATTCACATGAATGCAAGATACAAGGCTCACAAGAGACCATCAAGAAACTCAGGTAGATATGTAATAAGCTCCAATTCGGGGACGGAGTCGAGCACGTTCAGCCATGAGACGAGGTAGCTCCGAGTAAATGGGCTGACAACGTATATCCTCTCATGTAGCAATGGAATGAAGTGCGCTAGAGAAAAGGCCTTCTTAGCTGATCCCTCTGGTTCTCCCATTTCGCCGTAGACAGGTATAAGTACCCCAGGAAAGCTATTCCTTATCCGTTCCGTTTCCGGATATGAAGGAACATAGATGGACGCCGACTCTGCCACGATATCTTTAAGGAGACGGTCAAGCAATTCGGCACCGTTCTTGACAGAGAGTTCGGAATCCGCAGCAAGCTATACACAAACATGATTATGAAGATATGGCATTGTAGGGAAAGTCCACACCTTGCTCAGAGCATCAAATATATCATTGAAGAAAACTAACACCTCCCCTTTGGATACTTTGGCGATGTTGTACAGACATTCTGCGGAGAAGTAACGGATCCTATTCTCTGGGTCTGTGAAGCAGAGGAGCAGGGGAGCGATGAACTTGGACATGTAAGGTGCTACGTCTACACCCAATGCAATTGCAGTTCCAGCAAGGCCAATGAGACCGCCGTTGCGAATGTGCATCGCATTGGAGCTGTTGCTGAACATCTCGATCAGTTGTTCAATGATAGCATTGATTCGTCGTTCGTCGCCATTCATGTGGCATTCCCGGACTTGTCTGTGACAAAAAGTTGGAAACGTTTAGGAGACAGAAACGAAGAGCGTTACTTCTCGAGCTCAAGTGCAGCTGCTTTGCGCTTCTCATAGATTCTATCAACCAACTGTTTGGCAGTCGTAGCGTCTACGAAGGACAAATGGGCGAAGGAAAGAGAATGATATGACATATCTTACCCATGGCTGCCCAATGAATAGTGATCCGTTGAAGGAGACGGGGCGGAAGAAGATCCTGATGGTGGCCAGAGCTATGACATGAACGCGTTCACTGGGCTGGCGGTGGGGTCACACTCAAGGGGTGCTGTGACTATTTAAATTGCCGAGTTTACCGGTCACGGGCCTCTTGTGAGGTTGTTGGCTGCCCCACACGTTGCACTCATGCTGACATCTACGGCCCTTTCTCTCGGGCTTCTTCTTATAACCCCTTTTCAACCCTCTCTTCTCGACCCGAGTTCTTGCCTTACGTCCAGCTTCCATGGAAATTATCTGGATGGTGGCTCTGTAGTTAGCTTGATATTCCCCACCGACTCCTGCTTGGATGCATGGACATCTACGGATTTAATCTCCAATGCATCAATCATTCCTTACCAACCCGTGGATCGGCAGCTCGTATGGCTCCAAGAAAGTGCCGTAGACGAGCAATTGAAAGCGCAAACCCCAAGACAGCACTACGACCTGGGCTATTTTCTAACGACGTTCACTGGAAGGATGCCGGTATCCCAAGCCGACCCAGAAGTCGCACGAAATCTTCATCAGCAACCCTTCATACCATCTCAAGAGCGGTTTGACTATGAAATTCTATACCACTCACCGAAGGCTGCTCTTATCTCCGTTACACATGGCATGGCTCTCCACATAGATCAACTTATACCCATGTTTTGGAAGTCAACACTTGTGCCACGGGAACCAGTTTCGTATATTCCCGTTCCTCCTTCAGCCGTAAAGCGCGTTGAAGACGTGCTGCACGACTTGAAATTCAATCCAGAAATTGCTGCCATAGTTAGCAATATTTCGTTGCCTCAAATGAAGAATGATATCCGATTTTTGACTGGAGAGAGTGATGTCTCACCTATTCGGTCAAGGCATTCTTTCTCCACTGGTGCACGTACTGCTGCAGCCTGGCTGAAGGATCGCTTCGAGAACACGGGCGCCACATGTAGCGTCCAGCAATTCCTCGTTGGCTTTGCTCCCAACGTAGTCTGGTGAGTTTCCTTCCTACACTGGCACCTTTTGCTTATGCTGTTCGTAGTCGCTATCCTGCCATAATTAATACAACGGACACTGTCATAATTAGTGCACATTATGATAGCCGTGGATCTTTTGGGAATATTCGCGCACCCGGTGGAGATGATGATGGATCTGGCACGACCGGTTTACTTGGCATTGGTCGGACGATTGCCAGAAAAGGTGTACGCTTCCATAGTAACGTTGAGCTCGTCGCTTTCGCTGGAGAAGAGCAGGGTTTGCTTGGTTCACGAGCGTATGCTAGTAAGTTTAGTGGTGTTGTCTGTGAATTCCTTGGCTCGATGTTTTGCAGAAAAATTAAGGAAACAAGATGCCAACGTAACACTCATGATCCAAGCTGACATGCTTGCTTATCGTGGGGCAGGGGAACTAGCCCAAGTGGGCCTTCCAGACCTGTAAGGCATACTGCCCTCACAAATAAATATGCTTCAACATAAATGATCACATGTAGAATCGGTACTCCACAAGTCGCACAACTTGTAGCTGAAGTCGCTGCGATATACAGCCCGGAGCTTCAAGTTGGGATTACACCTGTACGCACTGGCCTTTTTTTATTGCTTGGTTCTTCTAACTTTATCTTCCAAGGCTTGCTGCAGTGATCATCAGGTAATCTTCATTTTCAGTTAACTAGGTTCACAATAACCATGGGTCCACAGTCCTTCCATGAGCAAGGCTTTCCGGCTACTCAAGTCTTTGAACGTGCTGGCCCTAGTGAGGCTTTTGTATCTGAAGTTTAACCCGACTCCTGATAAGAATGTGATAGTTATCGATCCAATGTATCATAACAGTGGTATGTATATCCACTCTTCCGATCTATAATGAATTAACGTATCATCAGGCGATCTGAGTGACCGTGACGGGTATGATTTCGACCAGCTCAAGAGCATTGCCAAGGTTCAGGTCCGTATTGCTTCCTACTACAGTACAGTACTAGTAATTCTCATACGTCTGCAGTTTGCAACCTTGCTCCACATGGCAGGATACGAGCTAGCGCATTAACCCTGGTCTGCAATTTATAATATATTTATGTACTGGCTATAGGTAGTTATATAGCGAGTTGATATATATTCATATGCACCTGTCTCCCTGATTGCGTCCAGCAAGATGCTTCTATAATCTCCTCCGGTTTCCCACATAGAGAATCTCGCTAGACTGTGTTTCCTGATAAAATAGCGCTTGGCCGCGAAGGACTAGCTATTTCGCTCATACTCGGATCATTTCTCACCTTATAGTGAAATAGGACGTACCTGTGCACTGTCGTATGCAATCACGATATTGGCTTACCGTTTGGCTGCAATTCATCGTAATAGTAATATATTACGCGCCTCGATCGGCCACAGCGGTCTAGGAAACCGCTTTCGATCAACCCCGGAAGCTGCGCAGTACCACAGACATCGACCAGCGGAGCCTCATCCCAGAAATCACCATTTGGCCTATCAATCGCATCAAATTGGGGGTATGGTACGAGCTCTGTCGTGCCACTGATAAACGCGTCAGCCTTGCCATACGCAGGACAGCCATAATCAACTGATGTGAAGGGATGCCCGCCGCGATCCAGGCGCTCACTGCAGAAACAGCTGAACCACCTTGATGGTCAGAGGGAGCGCAAGTGTCATCTAATGGAGCATTGGGACCCGCGGTTGGGCTCCAAGAAACCCAAATGTCGTAATTCATGATGGCGATATTCTAGTTGTGATGATTCCTTCTTTGGCATGGGGATAGGGAGTATTGCAAGGAGGTGGGCTACCGCCGTGGCTCTTGCTATTACCTTGATGGCGAGAAGACAGGCCCGAGAGACGTACAGTACAGCAAACCAGATTCATGCCATACTTAATTGCAATTGTAGTTCGGGCTAGATCCAAATAATACAATGAACGCGAGGCGAACCAACTCGTGTATTGATCAATGTTGGCAGCGGTTCACCTGATGACCAACCTGGAGAGAAGTTTTGCTCTGAGTGCTAGTGGCGCGGAGTCACGCTGGTAGAAAAGAGTCTTGAGATCGGAGATATTCGTAGCATAATATTCAGTCAAAAGCCAACTGAGCAATTCTCCAATCATTCCTAACTTCAACTATGAGCGCAGAGTGCTCTGCGTAGGGGCGGTATCATCAGCTAAGAGTTGGAAACCAAGCATCTCATTTGACAACAACTTGGACAACGCGTCGAGCGCACTGACCAATAATATCGTGATCTATGCAACCCAATAATGCATCACTTATCGACAGCACTCACCTCGTCAGTATCCTCAGGGGTCTTGTTCACTTGATGCTACCAGAATCCTCAACTCCGGGATTCAATGCATTCAGGACATGGCTATACGACAGGGGAGGGGGCTTTCACCCTCATGTAACCAGCTCTCAAAGTAAGACAGCGTATTGCTCTGTTCGGGTGCATGTCAACCAATCTACTCAAAATATATGCTTCCAGCATCATCTGGATTGGCAGTGATGGCAAAGGACGGACTCGCGAAGGACACCATCATCGTGACTTGTCCGTTCCAGCTCATCATCACAAGATCCACGGCTGAAAATGCTCTAAAGACCGTCTTGGGGAGGCAAATTCCAAGTAACTGGTCAACCAGGCAGTGCATATCATCTTATATATGTTTCCATTGGATCCTTGGCGAAAATATGTAACAAAACTTCGCTGTCAAATCATGTTTGAGATTGCTAATGGTTACAGTTCACCTGCGATTCTTATGCACCATAGCTACCTGGCCACGCTCCCTTCGCGTCATCGACTGAGGACACCACTTTACTTCACTCCAGAAGAGCTGCAATTATTCCGAGGAACGAACCTCTACGGTGCTGCGTTGGATAAAGAACAGGAGTGGAAAGCAGAGTGGTCTCAATGTCGAAACTGGATTCAAGAAGTAAATTCACCTTGGGGACAAGCCTTCACTTGGTAATATTCGAATATACGCTTAATCACCGTCTAATACAGTGGTTAGGGATTTCTACCTCACAGCTGCTACTTACTTATCGTCACGCGCCTTTCCTTCATCACTTCTCTCCCAATTTCCCACACTGAAATCCTCACCTTCGACTGAGCCGGTTCTGATACCAGGCATCGATGCATTGAATCATGCCCGTGGTGAATCAGTCTCTTGGTCTGTGATGTATCCAGATGGTTCGCTAGAAGAACGTCCCAAACGGCCTTGCATCGCACTCATTCATCATAACCCCTTGACAAGCGGTCAGGAAATCTTCAATAATTACGGTATAAAGCCAAATTCAGAGCTCATCCTGGGATATGGATTCACCCTACCCCAAAACCCTGAGGATACAATCGTTTTGAAGATCGGTGGCATTCCTGGGGACCAGAAATGGGAAGTTGGACGAAATGCAGCGAATGTAGAGGGGCTGTGGGATGAAATCATGAAGACGATTTCAGATCCAGATTACGAAGAATATGACAATATACTTGAGAGTGCGAGCATGCTACGGGACATGGTTCGAACACAGCTTGACCGATTACCTCAATTGCCAGCCTCTGACCAGGATCGACTTCCAGATGGCGTCCGTAGCGAGGTTACAACGATGCTATCTCACTATCTAGAAGGTTCGTATTGACATTGTTCGAGTAATATTAGTGACGTTGAAACGAAGTATTGCGCGGATTAGGACAACAAGCGATACTAGAAGGCATCATGCAGTATGCCAACGCCAAGGAACAGGAAGCTATCATCCTCGCAGGTAGTCAAGGAGTAGAATTATTGTTAGTAGACGAATAACATGGGACATAGTTGTACAAATAAATATTACGCATATATGAGCCGTATCTCGAGTATTACAAACCTACCCAAGTGAAGGACTTGTCTGGAACCACCTCTCCTTTCAATCGAATATCGGTCGACGAGGCAGCAACCGAGATACCAAAGGTTCCTGCTGCTGACGATGATCGTAGTAACTCAGCGCCTCCCTATCGAAGTTAACTGTAATGGATTGCGTCTCGCCAGCCTTGATTGCGACTTTGGCGAATCCCTTCAGTTATTTGAGAGCGCGGGAAGGGAAGATACAGGGTCGGAAACATAAACCTGAGCAAGTCCTCTTCCATCGATAGCACTGAGATTTGTGATCTTGAAAGTAACGGAGAATTTGCCTTCAAGAGAAATTGGCGATGTCTCGAGCGCAGAGTACTCGAAGTTCGAGTACGAAAGGCCATGGCCGAAGGGGAACATGGGTGCAAGGTGTCGTATCTCCAATCCGCGGTAGCCAACAAAGATACCCTATGAAGTGCGAATATAACGATCAGCATGCATTTGGTACCCGGAATAGTAGAAGCCTGACCTCACTGTAGAGAATCTTTCCATATTCCTGTCATAGGAAGGGAAGGAGGGGGAATCCGCTAAGCGACGGCCTATAATATTCATCGTGAATCATGAGTGTTGGGGACAACGGATATAAAAGATGCTCACGGAAAAGTCAGAGGCAGCTTGCCAGACGGATTTATTTTCCCGAATAATACGTCTGCTAATCCGTTTCCTAGCTCGTTACCGCCATAGAAGGCCTGCATAGCAACGATCTACTCAGCCCGGTTGAAATCAAGACATCAAAACTATTACCTGGACTACAGTACGGCGTAACTGGGGCCCCTGATTGGTTCACCACAACGGTATTAGGGTTTGAATTCAATACCGCAGAGACAAGGCTGTTTGTGAGGCGAAGCAGTCTATGACGCAGTTTGTAAGTGGTCTTCCTCGAGGTTCTGACGGTCAAAGTCTTCACTCTCCCAGCTAATTTACCATTGAGCTACAGGTATTGTCATTAGTTTATATGGGAGGCGTACTCATGATTCAAGCCAACGACCAAAATGGCCACTAAGATCCTCGTCAGTAATGGGGAGGTTAAAACCGCTTATGGACGAACCTTCGGCTTTCTCAGCGGTGAACACGGCTTCAGCAATAGCATCCTGGTCATCGAATGGCTTGATTCCACCCAGACGAATACCACCCCAGCAGATGAAGGGACTACCGCGAGCGACAAAGTCTGCGTCGTGAATACGGAATTCACTTCGTAAGCTTAGCCAGCTTTCAACTCTTGACTTCCGCCTGGATTTCCTCTGTGCCTTGACCAAAGAAGGACTCCCCTTGAGCAGGGTTCGTACTAAGATCGACGACGAGCTTCTTGTCCTTTTCCTGCGATATCGAAACTTAGTTCCCAATCTCCATCCTGGTCTGGGAAGAACTTGGTCGAATACTATCATGATTTCGTTAGCAGAGATTTATGCTTCAGACAGGCAACATACTCTTAGGAAACAGGTCAGGTTGACTTTAGATGAGTCCTTTCCATATGCAGTCAGTACGCATCGGCCAGATGTTGGACTTAAACCGAACTGACGATGTTGTCCACCAGGAAGCAATTTGTACTAAGAGTATTCGTGGACCAGGACATCGGCTTCAGAGGTTGATCCAAGTTGGGGGACAAGGACATGAAGTCTGCAGAGGGTGCATCATTCCAAAATTCGATCAATGCACCGGGCTGGCCAGGTTGCAAGCATATGTAAGGATCAAGCAAGGGAAAATACCTATGAGACACTGCCCCGAGGGTGTACTCTACCTCAGTGCCGATTTCTTTGGCGGCAGCAATGATCCCCTCTAAAGCAGAGACTACATAGCTTGGAAGCAAATTGGCAGAGCCGCCTCCTGATGGCATTGCTTGTTTCGCATTCGGGCCGAATAGGGCGATCTTCTTGGGTTTGCCTGGCGACAATGGTAAGAGGTGGTCATAGTTCTTCAGCAACACCACTGCATCGGCTGCAGCAGTGCGCAATGTTTGGCGCACTTCAGGGGTATAAAACAAGGCTCTGTTTGGGCGCATCAAATGGGATACCAGATTCGTGGGCATGCTTCACTAGCTCAAGAACCTGGAAGCAAGAAGATGGATGCGTCGACTTGTTGATCCATCTGAAACGAACCTTCCTCGCGCGAGTATCAATATCAGCTGGAGTAACCCTTTCCGCAATAAGGGCTCGCTCCAATGCTTTCCCTCGCATAACAGGGGAACCACTTTTGATCTGATATCAGTTCGAATCTGTCATTGTATATGGATAACCTACGGCATCTCAAGATATACACCGGCCTTGATACTTTGCGTGGTGCTGTACACACCTATCCAGTCACTAATGGTGGTCCCTAATGCAGAATTAAGTCAGGTGCTTCCACCCTCAAGGCATAAACGCACCCTCAACTGTTCCAAGTTGCACTTGAGCGGTAGCCGGTTTTCAGATGCACGAACCTTTCGTAATATGTCATCCAGCAGCCATTTGCTCTCTGAAACATGTACACCATTGACACGGTTATAGCTACATCTGAGGGAAGAAGCCAAGGTGTAATTCCAAAGACCACGCAAGCAGACATCAAAACTCTCGGATTGGAATTTTTGATAGCGATTTGGAATGGCTTAAGGTAGATTTCACGCAAAGCGCGGGTACTAACCTCACCTGCTCTAGATCATTGGCAACAAAATGTTTGATGGTGGCGGATACGCTTTTAGACTGCACACCATTGATGTACGCGGCAGCGACCATTCCGTTCAAGAACGGGTCCTTTGAAAATGATTCAAAACTGCGACCCCCAAGAGGAGAGCCTTGAATGTTAACGGCAGGGGCTAACAAGATGTGACATCCTGGTCTATCGGTGAGTCAACTTGTACTATAAATTCCACGACAAAGTCATCTTTGGTGCGAGCCCACGCGTTCGGCTAACTCAAGGTCAAAGGCCCAACCCACTCGAAGCTGAGCAGCTAGATGGCACGCCATTGAAGGCTTTGGTGAAGCTCGTTGGAGTGCAAAAGGTCAACGACACGATGCACTGACACTTCGTTCCTCGAACACCATTTGGACCTAAACATACAAATGAGAATGATGGATGGGTAAACAATGAATATATGAAATTTACCGTCACTCATCCTGATAGATGGTATTCCTGCTTCAGGAAACGGTACAGTCTCCCACCATCCCTATAACCCGTGACGAGTAGCTATACTGCCTTCAATGTTTGCGGATGCACCAGTCCAGTCAATAACTTGATCTTTTGTAAGACACTGAGCTTAGCAAGCTTCTCTTCGACATCAAACGTAGTTGGGGCCATGGCTGTTAGTTAGAAGGGTGAGTTGTGAATTTCCGACGCTGAGCATGGCTCTTTATCTGGAGTCGGCAAACGTTGGGGGAACAGTCATGGGGTATTGTGAGGACGAGATCGCTCAGGATTCGAAAGACGGCAGAATAGTGATAGACGAAGTAATAATGGTAGTGGCATCGATCACGTGTTCGTGATCAAGGGAGATCTCATCGGGTACTTTTTAGCTCAAGTCGAGTGCATCCAGAATTGAAAATCGGAATCCATCCAGGAGTCATTATCTTATCTGGGTCTGCTATGGTCTTGTCCAATAACTCAAAGTGTGTATACCCATCCAGTGTCTTATTATCGCATTGTTTACCAAGCCCAGTTCTCCAGGGGCAAGAAAAGGGCTTTGGAAGAGGTTACATCCGATGGCAGCTCCTCGACGTTGATGGCCCCTCAGAGGCCGATATACGCAAAGAAATGTATGGTCTCAATCAACTTGTGATTTGTGGCCCTCCTTATGCCCACTAGCTAAACGTGCAGAAACAAGACAATGCCCTGTTTGCGACGAGGCAATTCCAATTCGTTTGCTTGGTCGTCACTCTGAGCTCGAGTCAGAGAGAGTCGAGGATATCATCAGGCAAATTGGTTCACAGGAGTCCATCACGGATGAATTCGAAGAAGGGTATGCTTTGAACCTTGTATCTCACATAAGCCTATCACCAAGTACTCGCGTAGATCTAGTACGGGCAGTCGTCGCTCTGCAGCTCTCAAAGCGAGAAAGTCGCTCAATTCCGTTACCCGCGCTGCAGTAGGCACCACTGAGCAGACATACAAAGTAATCCAATCTATTAAGCGTCACCGAAAACAACGGCACATCAAACTGAAGGAAATGATGCGAGATGAAGAGGATGGTACTCTCGGACGCAATAATCGCACCAGAGCGCTGGGAAGTGGAGAAATCTCGTGTCCCATTTGCTTCACAAATGTTCGGGGTGACAACGATGTTGTCGAGGCGCACATAGATGCTTGCCTGGCTAACGAGAGTCGGCGCCTTCAGGAGGACATTGAACGAGGACAGATGCAGGATGAGATAGATGTATTGGATGTAGAATATGATGGTGCCGTCGGGCACGTTGGTGATGTCAGGGGTATGCTTGTTCCCCCCTCAATAGACTCAAAACTCATGACGCCTTGAAGGAACTGGGTTTCATACTCGTAACCAAGATGAACAGGATGTCGACGAGGAAGTAGATGTTGATGGAGACGACCAGACCTTTGGTGCCGCCCAGTTCACAGAGGGCGATCTCCTTGGATCATCAACTCAAGCAAGTATCGACGAGAATAGAGGGGTCGAAATAGAAGGTGAAGATGAAACTATCGAGGAGCAGAAGACGTTACGAGATTTGGTTGCTGAAGGAGAGGTAAGACGGAGGCAAGGAAGTTCAGCGGATCCCACCATGAGCGAAAAATGCCCGTTGCAACCAGCAGACATTTCGAGAATCGACTTGGAAGTCCAACAAGCACGCCAACGCAATGATCAGCAAGGGCTCGTAGCTGCGCTGGAAAAGATGGTTGGACAACTGGTGGGTGCCGAGGCACTGCATGGTGTATTGATTGGTCTCAACTATTTCTTTAGAAGTCGACACGAACGGCATTGAATACATTGACGTGTCGCATCTGTCTGGATCCTTACAGCGAACCCACAGTGTCCACAGGATGTTGGCACACGTGCTGTCGAGAATGCTGGTTGCGATGTCTTGGTTCAACGAAGCTATGTCCTATTTGCAAGCGCATAACAAGTGCAAGGGACCTGAGGAGAGTCTACCTGTGATACCCTATTTCTATGTATATTTACTCCCCGTCCCATTTCGAACACTCTGCTGAATCATGTAGGCGCCCTGCAAAGAACTTGGCGATATCAGCACTGGCAGGCGAAGTGAATGACTTGTGCCATGAATAGAAATAATGCTCATATCTGGCCTTGTCATATCCTCACGTATCCCGTGAATAAACCAGCAAAGAGCGGTTAGAACAAGAGGGAACGATCAGAGTACGCATTGCGTACCACCACGACGTATAAAGTCACAGCAGGAGAGCAGCATTGCGTGGATGCTTACTGTTCACTGGAAGTCACGATGCCAGGCTTGACTCGAAGTGATGAGATGAGATGCATGAGGGTGATGTATTATAATGCAGTGTAGTATACAGAGACGAGGAGGACTTCATGCAAGAGGACTAATCAACCTGTTTTCCTTGTTACTTTCTGCGTGACTTGGCCACAAGAACAGACTCACTTGATCAAGGAAGGCTGAGGATTGCTCCGTGTGAATCCAATATAAATGATGAGTGGGACCCAGCCATAGTGGAGGACGGTCTAGGCGTGAACAGCGTCGACGTTAGGCTATGGAAGCGGTTGAACACCAGACGACTCACCCTGCTGAGTTCAACGACCTTTGCAATACGCTCCTATCATACAAGTCAGAAATGGTCTAGAATGCGACAGACTCACATATTTCACTTACCTTTGTGTCTTCAGAGGGCATTATAACAATACTTTTTTGAGTTGGTGGTGGGGAACGGAGAGGACAAGCGTGCTCGGCTTTCGCCGATCAAAGTTTTTTGAAGAATTCATTGAGACCCTGAGCGTGACCTGTACGTCCAAGCGAGATCCACAGGACCCAAAATGCCTCTAAGCCCACCCTCATCTGGACTTACGATCCAAAAGGCTGCTTCAGCAGCTGCAGGTGCTGCACCGTAATTGCATTATCTATCTATCTCGTTGCGATTTGCTAATGCCTATCTGTTACGTTGCGTTCCAGGCGTGCACCTACCAATGCAACAATACATCCCCTGGCACTATTCTCAATCCTTGATCATTATCTCCGACGCACTGATGCTCAAGATCGCGTTATTGGTACACTCCTTGGAACACGTACGGAATCAGAAATTGAAATCCGATCGTCATTTGCGGTGCTCCACAGTGAAACTGCAGAGCAGGTTGCTGTCGATATGGAGTATCACCGAACAATGTTTGAGCTGCATCATAAAGTGAATCCAAAGGAAGTAATTGTCGGTTGGTAAGCTCATTCGTTGATATTTGATGGTTGTATACAGTGGCGAATTGATGGGATAGGTACTCTACTGGGTCGAATCTGAACACGTATTCCGCCCTGATTCAAAACTTTTATACTCAAGAAACTGCACCGCATTACGCTGTGCACATCGCTCTCAACACAGGTGCAGTTGAAGGCGAAGAGCCCGGTGTCAAGGCTTATATCAGGTGAGTAGCATGATATTGCGTACTGCTTACCCTGATCTTCATGGCCTGTACTAGTTCGCCTGTCGGTGTATCACCGAAACCTGAAAATTGCATGTTTGTACCTGTACCTGTTGAGCTACGATTCCATGACGCCGAAAGGAGCGGCCGTAAGTATATCGAAGCTGAATTCCTGTTTCATCGCTAACGGTGCATTATAGTCGACTTGTTGACATCAACCGCAACTTCACCCAATTCCATCTCACCACAACCCGTGAATGACCTCGAGCTCATCGAGAAATCTATCCAAAATGTGTATAGCATGCTAGATCGGGTGCTTTCATACGTGCGCGCCGTTTTAGCTGGGGAGAAGAAGGGAGATCCTGCTATTGGCCGGTACCTCATGGATACACTTGGTGCTACCACGGAGGACCTTGAAAAGGGCAGCTTTGCTGCTAGTTTACAGGTACGTCGTTGCAGGTCCTTTCGTCATGCCCAGTCTAATTGTAGATAACGCCTCTCAGGATACACTGATGCTCTCATATCTGGCCAACCTCATCCGATCACAAGCGGAAGTTTCGGCCCGTTTGGCGCTCACAGTGTCATCATAGCACGTAACAGTGTAATCGGGATGGCATGATACAGTTTCTAACTATTGAAAATGCGAGAGTGTTGTAGGTCATGTCTGGCAGATAAGATTTCTCCGAGAGGCCAAGTGTTTGCAGGTCCTTGAGTGGTTTCGTCAAAGTCGCACCCTGGACTGTCCAGCAGCCCTGTGCGAAGATGTCGATGTTTTGTTATCTCCATTTCCAGCAATGGTCTAATGGCGTGCAACAACAATTGCTGTGCATTGTACGGACCGATGGCACTCAGTCTGATTGAAGCGGATAAGAGGCTCCGGGCATGTAAAAAGAGGTGGAGATACTGTGTCCGATCTAAATGAACGTGTCTGAGTCTGGTGATGAATGGTCAATGAGGGGATTGGTATTCCTCGCACCTAACGATAGCCCGAGGGCTGCTGTAATGACACCCCAGCAGGTAGGGAGGTGTCCAGGCATATCGCCGCGCCTGATTATCAACTTGTACTTATCTATCAGCTTTCGCAATGCAGTCTCCCTTTCATGCGCTTCTGTGCTGTTAAACGGCTCCATCGGTGTAGGACAAGAGAAGCCTTTTGAGAACAAGGTAAGCAATGCGACTCCTTGTGTTTTGGATGCGCGTTTGGCGACGTTATTTAGAGTCATGACGTCATACAGTTCGTCGAGCTCGGCCAGCCTTTTCATGGTATCCTCCAAAAGAGAACCAGTTTCTCCACCTACGGACTCGGAGTAGCGTGCGACGACACGATGGGCATCCGAAGCGAACGGCAGGGTACTCCGTGCATAGGATGGGAGGCTGTCTTGGATGAAGGAGAGTGTTGGATGAGGCGAGTTTGCAGCGAAGCCATGGGCGATGTATGATTCAAGACCAGAAGATGCGACAAAAGAGCCTGTTGGTAGGTTGCTGTCCGAGAGCACCAGCATAATGTACGACTCTGCATCGTCGGCCATGGCGTGGCCCGGTGGAAAGGGATGCCGAGTAACCGGGATACCTCAGCACGCATTCACGTGATGACTGCGGGTCAAAGATGTGACGGAGAATCTAGGAGAGAGTATCATGAAGCAGTAAAGGCAGAGCGTAGATTGCTGTTGCAGTGATAAAGACATACGACCACCTCGAATCGAACTCTCGTCCTCTTCTTTTACAGCCACCCTCTACTCTTTCCATGAAGGCAGTTCGGACCGTGCTTGCTCGACGGTTCTCTTTCAATCACCAAATACGCCGTTCGACCTTTGCTGCTACTGCAACTTCACATTCAAAATCCAACAAACAGACTGGAAGAGCACAGAATTCATATCTTGCCGTCGACTCAATACCGAATACCCAACCCATAGACCCCTCCTTGCTCACATCCAAACCTATTCCCAATTCATCACATTTTGCGTCACCGGCTCAAGGTCTGATCGAAGGATTGACATCTTTTCAAGACTATTAACTTTCTTCACCAGGCATAACACCACGTCAGCGTTACCGTCAACTCCTAGACAGCGGTAATTTGCGCGGGGACGACCACCAAACCCGGATCATCCAGAAGCTCCAAAATTTGCACGATCAGCTCGTTGGATACGATATCCCCATAATACCCGAGCCCCAGGCTGAGTCGAGTTCATTGGTGGGTCCTATTCACCTCTGTGGCGAGGTACACCCCTCACACCCTCCAGTTCTTGCGCCTCTTTGCTCGCAGTACCCCAGCGCCATCGGAACCCTCAATTTCGTCACCGAAGGGCCTATACTTGTACGGAGATGTGGGAACTGGAAAGACGATGCTCATGGATCTATTTTACCAAACACTACCGCTAAGCATTAAACGAAAACGTCGAGTGCACTTCCATGCCTTTATGATCGATGTGCACAAGCGAATACATGCTGCCAAGAAAGCATTGGGTCATAATGGCGGAGATCCCATTCTACCTGTTGCACGCGACCTAGCCAATCAGGCATCTGTACTGTGCTTTGATGAATTCCAAGTTACCGACATTGCAGATGCAATGATATTACGACGTCTACTGGAGAGCTTGTTGGACTATGGTGTCGTTTGTGTCATCACATCCAAGTAAGTCGTCAATTTCTTCAATGGTAATTCAACTTACATTGCTCCACCAGTCGACATCCGGACGAGCTATATAAGAATGGCATTCAGCGAGCAAGCTTTATACCCGCCATTGAGCTGCTCAAGTCTCGGTTTGAAGTCACGGATCTTGACTCGGGAACTGGTAAGCATCTTTACGTTTGGCAGGAGATGTGGATCATCAATTGTGACAAGATTACCGCCGTATTCCTCGTGCATTGTCCAACGTGTACTACCACCCACTAACACCGGAGAGCAACCATGAAATAACCAAGCTTTTTAATACCTTGACATCCATGGACCCTACGGATCCTCCCATTCAGAATCGTTCTATCAACACTTGGGGACGTCTTTTGTATGTTCCAGAGAGCACATCCAAGGTGGCCAAGTTCGACTTTATGGACCTATGTGGTCAGCCACTGAGTGCAGCGGACTACATTGAAGTGACGAAAACATTCCCAATCATTTTCTTGCTTAATGTGCCAAAGATGGGTTTGGACAAGAAGGATTTGGTATGTCCGTTACCTCGCCTCGCCTAGTACATCTGTTTACCCATTACTAGGCAAGGCGGTTCATCACATTCATCGATGGTACGTATCGATTGAAACCCCCTATGAAAAATTGATTCTTACGTCATACTTATTCAAGCCTGCTATGAAAGCAAAGTGCGTTTAAGTGCTATATCCGCTATCCTTACTTCACTAATTCGCGATATAGACAAAGCTATTCGTCACATCTGAAGTACCCGTATATCAAGTTTTCTCAGGCGATGCAGAGTCAGCCACCCGGCCCATATCAGACCATATGCGTAGTGTAATGGATGACTTGGTGCGTCCGATCACCCAGGGGTCGCTCAATTTACTCATCTCTCCCTAATCCACAGGGTCTGCCGGATCACATTGTCGGTAATAGTGCTATGTTCACCGGAGAGGAAGAACTATTCGCGTTTGCACGTGCATGCTCTCGTCTTGTACAAATGGGCAGCAAGGAATGGGCGGAGACAGCCGGACAGGTGTAAATGGATTACCTGCACATTGCAGACCTGGGACCATCATGCATTGTTTGTATTTTATGTGGATAATAATACTACTGCATTATTCAGACATCCGCTATGCATATGGACCAGCTTTCAGTCAAGGTCAAACGCTACCTTTCGGGAATAAGGCCGAAGAGAGTTTAGACAACGAAATCTACCAATGTGAGAGCAACCTGACTCAGTTACGCAGTGACATGAATAGGAGTCGACAAGGTTAACACATGATCAGATGCTTCGCTATGCAAGTACCGGACATACCAATCGTTAGCACCTGCATCAGCGTGGAGGGAAATACACTCCAATGGAAATATCGATACGGGGAAGGATGATACCCAGGATGCCAGCCAAGTTTGACAATCCGAGGATGCCGCCGGCAGGTGTGACTTTTGAATGGGACCGGTGTTACATCCCATATCGTATCTTTTGGTGGACGCGGCAGATACTCTGCCACCAAGAGCGAGGGCGATGGCGAGGATAGAGGAAATCAGCTGCATTCGTGGAATTGTGGTGTTGAGTGCTGATATGCGCGCACGGCTGTATTGACGTCTGGCGAAAATACTAGTCCGTCCATGACATAAATTTGGCATCGAAACCTGGTGGCACCGCGCTTCTGCGTTATTCACGTTCATCGGATGAATGGGACGATAGACATTCGCAAAAGTCACCAAGTGCGACAATTCGGGCAGGATATGAACATGTTTCTGTGAAAAATTTGCATACTACCTATCGTAACACACAGCTTGGGCTGGGATCGGGGTAATCACCTGTTCGAATGACTCCTACATTCAAGGGATAATGCAATACGAGGCATGTGACGCAACGGCTATAACCGGGATCACAAGACGACGTCATTAAAGGATCGCGTACATCCTATATAAACCCCCTCAATCCTATCCTCATTCCCACTCATTCTGCTATCGTAACCACTAACATCATTCTCGAGAACTCTTATTCAATCGTAATTCATCCAATATGACCAAATCATTCATCAAAGTTTTCTACAAGCCCAGCACTCAATCCACCGAAGAATTCAGCATTATGATAGACCCAGTAGAGGTAATTGCATCTCGGATCCGGAGTATGGCAGTGAGTGACTCACTGCATATGTACATTTGCTCTACAGTATAAAAAATGGAAGAATGGCGGTCAGTACTCCTTCCGATCCCCTTTGATCCAATTCATTTACCAGCCTTTGCGCAGACACGTATATACATCCCCTAGTTATTCCCCATAATGTGGCTGACACATAATACGGTGCAGATCTATTCCGTTGTCCCAAGTAGTTGAATGTGAGCACAGTATACTCTTCTTTAATCCGAAGGAAGCTAAACTACAATCCAGCGTTCAATATCTACCATTCCACCCAAGGGTCTCAGGGAATTCTTGGAAAGCCCTCCAAGCAACAGTTGGATACTACCTTTGGTACATCCGATGAGGTGGAAGTCATCAAGCGCATTCTGGAGCAGGGCAGGGAGCAGAGTGGTGAGATCACGTCCACAACCTATAGCCTTAATCCTACGAGGGGAAGTAGTGTCAGTGACCAGAGAGCTCCGAGGTAGTGGCTCTTGAAGTAGATATTTTCATGGGGTTACGGGTTCTATGGCTGGCGAACAAAGAAATTGCAATATGTATTGTTGTCGTGTGCAGGTAGTTCGGTGATACAAGTACCGGTCGTTGCAAGTACCTCGTTCGAGCTTGAACACTCATTTACCGTCGTGCTTCTTGATTTAAGGTGTACTGAGTTGCACCCTAGTGAAACTGCGCCGTCTGTGAAGGTCCCAAATAGGTGAATTCCATCGCAAGTGGATTTAAAGTCCCACAATAGTTATTGTTCTGACAACAAGCAGGTTGTGCGGCGCTAAACGCGGTGTGATTAGAAATAACCCCCCCTTCTTGACTCTGGGCGCAGAAGTTACCAAGAATTTCCTCCGACACCAACGGTGACGGGTGTGCATTCAACTCCAATAAGCACATTACTAGCTACCGCTCCGATGTGGAGGGCACTTAGCAAATGCTGGACATGCGGGCTACTTGCGCTTTCAATTGGATTGCAGCGCTGAACTAGACCGGTACTACATTGCCCATCCGTTCGGGGCGAAACGACTGCGGCAGCAGCCAGCACCATGAGGTTTGCGAAGACGACGAATGAAGTGGTGGGTTGCATATTGTACTAGTCGAGGGAAGTTGATCTCAACCATTCCTGGGTTGGTCAAGTTTGATGCGTGTGCGAGGAGAAACTTTATGATCTTGAGCTAGGATAGACTCAATGGGCATCGATGAGGCGACCGGCCTAAAGAACCAGAGAGAACGATGCTCGAAAAGACCCTCGATCAGCGGCAGAAATTTATGCCCGACACTACGTGATATATACCCAACGAACCCGTATTGCCTGTCATCGCTCTAGGTGAAATCGATGCACAAACCTCATAAATTTTGTGCCACAGGATCATTCTGTTGATGCTCGATCCATATACTTAATCAAGCCTCCAGGTGGCATACATTCTAATCAAGTGGACAGCGGTGTTCACGAGTCGAGCAGGGAAGTTGCACGTCTCAGCTGCATCGATGCAGGGGCGATTCCTCCAGCGTCCGGCAGTAGTATTGAGAACAAACCATCACCGCTCAGCCACTGTGCACTGCCTAGCCACGTAAGATACTACAGTGCTAACCATCACCTCATCTATTTCCTTCCGTTTTGCCTTTAGAAGAAACCCCAAAGGCCTACGATCGAATGCTCGTCGTATCTCGGTCATTTTCAATACCTGGTCGCCTCTTCAATTGCTGACTCTTCACCATCGTTGAAGCTTTCAAGTTCTTCGTTGGATAAGCCTAATGTCTGGGTCCAGTTGGGACATGTCAATTGAGGTTGATGTCATTCCAAACAGAGAATTGTCATCAAATACATCACCAGGAATTTATCTATTTCCGACTGTCCGACTGCTTGTATTACACCCATGAACGTCCATCGATTGTCCAACCAGTGGGAACCTCAGCTAACCTCTAGAGGGCTGATCGATTGTCAATTTCTCATCAATCTAAACTCTTATCATGTCTATCACCAAAATCCACGCTCGTCAGGTATGATGGTCGACGCGACTTACCAACTCTAATCTTAATACGCCGGCTATAGATCTCTGACTCTCGCGGTCACCCTACCGTCGAGGTCGATCTTTACACGGAAAAAGCTTTGTTCATACCAATCAGGATACCGTACGCGATATAAATCTAATATTCATGTGTAGAGGTCGCTTCCGGTGCATCCACGGGTATCCACGAAGCCGTTGAGCTTTGCGATGGGGATAAGGATGCTTATCTCGGAAAGGGTATATTCAATACTTATGCAATTGTTGCGCATATACTCAACCAAAGGCAGCCTTGGTGCGAATGCTATTCTTGGTGTCTCTATGCCGTTGCAGACGTAGGGGCTGCACAGAAGGGCGTCCCATTGTATCAGCATTTTCCGAGTTTGCCGGCGTCAACCTCCATACGTGCTCCCGACCCCAGCCTTCATTGTCATCAATGGAAGTTCTCATGCCGGTAACAAGCTCGCTTTCCAGGAGTTCATGTTACTCCCTACTGGCGCAACCTCGTCCACCGAGGCCGTGAAGATCAGTACGGAGACATACCCACACATTGAAGAATATCATCAGCGCAAAATATGGCATTGATGGTATGATATATTATTATTGCAGGGTCAGCTTTCTGAAGTAATCGCCTAATGTAGCCGTTCAACGTCGGTGATGAAGGTGGTTTCGCTCCGAATGTTTCTGGCGCCGAAGAATCCCTTGATTTATTATCTGAGGCGATTAAGAAGGCTGGCTACGAGGGCGAAATTTAGATTGCCCTCGATGTCGCTTCACCCGAATTCTACAAGGACGGAAAATATGATCTGGCTTCAAGAATCCTAACTCTGATCCCACCAACTGGATCTGGGGCACGAAATTAGCTGAACTTTATTTGGGTTACATCAAGAAGTACCCCATCGTATCCGTCGAGGATCCATTTGATCAAGATGATTGGAAGCTTGGACGCATTTTTCGCAGCAATCCGGGATTCAAATTGTTGGCGATGATCTGACAGTCACCAACCCTATTCGCATCAAGACTGCCATTCAGAAGAAGGCCTGCAATGGACTCCTTTTGAAAGTGCGATCCTCATGTCTCAGTGGCCAGTGAACAGGACTTGATAGTGTTCAAGGTCAAATCGGAACCATTTCGGAATCCATTCAGGCGTACGTGATTCGATATATGATGCATCGCATGTAGCTCACAGCGGTGCACTAGTGCACAGCTCGCTCAATCAGATAACTGGGGTGTCATGATCTCACACAGGAGTGGTAGTATGATGTAAGAATACCATCATTGCTGACCTTGCGGTTGCGCTTGGTGTCCGTCAGATCAAGACTGGTGCTCCCGCTCGAAGTGAGCGTGTGGCAAAATATAATGACTTGCTTCGTATCGAGTCTGTTGATTTTTCTTGCCCTGTCTCCGGCTAGCACTGACTGATTCTTAGGGAGGAACAGCAAGAGACCAGTGCAAACTACGCCGCGGCCCATGGATTATCCGCTGGCGCTAACCCCCCTGCACTTCTTAATAAATAGGCCATGGGACCACTGCTTACCGGATGATGACTTATATAATTGGTGTAAAGGTATGATATGTGACAATGAGCCAACCGTTTGTCTCAAATCATTTGAATGTGCGTTTGGGTAATCACGTCATTCAATCCCGAAATTGGTAGTTGATGGGCTCGGAGTGAATGCTCCATCTGCGCCCATCGCCATCGGGTGCAGACGCCTATCTGTCAGTACTGTAGCAAGCGCATTCCTATAAGTAGCCTTACATGCCATCTGATCCTAATCAAGGTGCGAGAGCCGGATATAAAGGCCTTTACCCACCTACATCCGTGAAAGTATCTGGTAGGCTCGACTCGGATTGATGGCAATAAAGATGAGCATGTGCAGACTCGAGTATGATTGATGTTGCAGTCTCCTCGAAGACCGTAGCTCGGAAATTAACTCGCCCTGAGATAATTCGAACTCCATTTGAGTTAGTTTAGAACCCACGACCACGCTGCGCAACGCTCCAGTTTAAATTTTCTAGAAGCGTGTTCGGGATGAATGCCGTTGCTTGCACATTAGGCGCTTCTGAGATACCTATTTGTGTCACGGACCACTCCGCCTGCCCTACTATGTTTAAAAGGGACTGTGGGTGCTGTTGCTTCCAAAAATTTGTGGAGGACTTGGGATTCCAAGTTTAATTCTTATCATCCTAATGAGAGGGTTTAGTTTTCACCTCCGCACAAGACCATGTCATTTTCCCACTTCATAGAATTGGCGATGACTTCTTATTGAGTTTCCATATGGGTCGCTGACTGGGTTGAGGCGATTAAAAGGTTTGACACTTCCAAGTATGGTCATGTCAGATACGTTAACCTTAGATGCGTCATTGATGGATCGGCATCGACTTCAGTTGTAAGACGAGTGAGACAAATGCCCACTGGCAGGCTTCCTAAGAGAGGAAACCGATTCTGGTGATTATACGTGGTGTTGTTTTCCAACGTTCAAGTTGTCTGACATTCGGCAGGAAGCACTAGGATCCGTTCGGAAAGCAAATTGCATGTGAGCAGATCAGAAGAGACGTCAATGGGTTCTCTAGGGAACAATAGAGAATGAGTGTACCCATTACGATCGCATTAAGATGGCTCCTTCTCCAGGTTAGACCACATAACTCGGTCATTGCGCCCCTTCGATGATACAGACTTGGTCCCAAGTGCTCCCAAATCAACTGCTGGAGCCAATGATGGCCTAACAACAATTGGAGGCTATGAGACGAGAGAGTCCTGAGAAAGGAAGGTGCATCCTTACCGTCCATGTGCACACTGGAATGGAAATGCCGTCTGGGAAAGTCGGCGAATTAACCTCTCAGACTGGTCCTTGGTCAAGGGGTCATTGAACATGATGGCTCCTGGAAATGAACTTGAGAATACTTGCTCGGAAAAGTCCAAAATAGACAATAAACAAACCTCGGCATGCCTTTGAATTGACTAATGCATGAAGCCCCTCAGGGCACCAGCGAAGCGCGGTGAGCCAGTGAAAATCGTCTTCTAGTTCCGTGGTTGAGTGTCCAGGCTGGTGATGTGATTCCTTCAATCCCGTCTCAAGTTGACCGATGAAGCCCTTAACGAGATCCTGGAGTTCGTCCCCACTTAGCAGCTGTCAAGGTTGTGGGTAAGCACTGTTGAATAGTTATCAATACTTGATAGAAAACCTTTTCGCTCACTACTTCGGGGACGCTTTCAACCGTTGCCTGACAATAGCCCTTATCGGCCACATTTGGGTTCTTCTGTTCGTAGTGGGCTGGATCATGTGCTTGATGCAGGGGTACCGCTTCCAGCTCGCCGAAATGTATACCCCAGTGACTAAATGCATTCTGTATTTCACCTGAGGAAGAGAGGCGCTGCATTTCATGCGTTGTCAATAGCACTGGGCGGGGGGGAGATAGCGTTGTGACTGGGACACATTTGGCCAAGTCGCTTCCGCCATCCCGACTATACAAAAATCCCAAGCACAAGTCCTTCAAAAATTCCTCTACACGAATCCGCTCATCGGCAGCATGCTGATCCACCAACACTATTGTGCGGCTAGAGTAGCGTTGTTGGCACTTCAGAGGAGGCCCAAGTTGGACTTCAATGCTGGCGGCCTCGGTTGGGACATCGGAATCGATGATGCAAGCTATGAACTTCCGGTCCACTTGCCCAACAACAACTGCCCGTCCCAGGTCTCCTTTTTTGAATCTGTGGGTCACAGATGAAGAATCTGAGCTTTCGACCCTTGAATGGGTGTTCTGCCAGAATGTGAAATGCGATCGAGATTCGCGTTGTGACTTAACATCCCATGCCTCGTAAGGCGGTTTATTAATCCCAAAGGATAGGCCAACTGAAGGAATTGTCCTTTCACTTTGCGTATAAGCTTGATTGGACTAATATATGCATTAGTTATTTATATCCCCTATCCATTCATACGCCAAACCTTAAGGGCTTTGACGATCCACTGTGGTACAGCTGCATCAGGTGCAGACGCACGTTCTTCGATTGGTCTCTGTGGTATAGTACGTCGAGATCGAATCGGGATTTTAGGCGATGAATGTCTTGACCGAGTCGAGAATCCGTTGTCGATATGATCATAACTGTGGCCCGTTCGACGATTAACTACGAAGGATTGGGATGTTCTGGGGTCGTTCCATATCATCTCGTCGTTACCCAAAGCAACCTGTGCGAAATCAGCACAACCAGGAAGTATATGCAAGTAATACCTACACTCTGGGGCACAGGTTGCAGAGTACGACACCGATCGCCATATCCGAGGTCACCATTATCAAATTCAGCATAGCCTGAATCACCCTCAAAATCCAACTTTCGCCGCTTACGCGATGATAAGGGGATCCCCAGATGATCCTTCGTTTCCTCCTTGACCTGAACAAATCCGTTACGAACTAGGAACTTTTGCACTATTGAGGATAAAAGCGCCACCACAATGGCTTTGTTCTGCAACGTGTGTATTAAGTATGAATTCGGAACGTGCTGAGGCCAGAGCCATACCTCGATATGGACAGATGTCTTTGCCGGCTCAAGGCAATTATCGACTTGGTCAGGTGGTACAGTGAGATTGAGGACATAGACAGGCTTCATTTCCACTTTGCGAGGAGACCTTCTCACATCTGGACAATGATTCGGTAAGAAGTTGGGTGGCATTTAACACACAACACCACACTAAACTAGAACGAGGGAGATCTATCTCTCCTCTTTCATCTAAAGCCTAGGAAGACCAAAAAGGTGATTCAACGACCTGCATATAGTGAAGCAGGGAGTTACGCACGTTTTTACTGAAAGAACTCATAGCAAAGCGAGAGTCAATGATGTGATGCAATTCGCAAAGCGCAATAGGGTGACGATTAATATCTGTGGAATCAGATTTCATACTTTCGGCCGCATATTCCAGGCTCACAAAGGAACTGATAAAGCTGCGCGACATTAGTTATTGAGGGACAGAGCAATACGGGAACGAACCTTAGTGTGTGCACCAACTGAGCTGATAAAGCCATGAACTTTCAAGCGGCCGGACTCAGCGTTAATTTCTTCGACATGCTATAGATTTAATGGTTTAATAACATGATAATGTTGCACTGAGACCAGCGATGCCGACCTCCGCCAATGCTCGTCCATATATTGATCGAAAACTGGTAATGATTGACGTCGACTACTACTTGGTGAGGGTTTGAAGCTGCGAGATGGCGTGTCGTTTACCTTATGTATCTTGTATTGTGTCGGATTTTGGGTATGAGTGCCCTGACTTTGTTGAATATTCTCCAGAACGAACGAAACAGAAGGGAAGACTAGAGCATATGTTTCCATTTCCCGACGGATAAACTCGATCGTTTTGGACGCCGTGGGATGCGAACGTCGACGGACTGGAAGCTAAACCATATTGTTCAGGAAATAGAGCAAACGTTAAGGTGATAATACCCCACGTTGTAAAATGCGTCACGGATGCATACGACTGTTCCCGGGCGTTCTCGTCGCCAACGGACAGCTGGCCCATCATATAAGCATTTTCCACCCTACATAGCTCAGTTTCCACTTCGGCAACGAGACGAGGAGTATGTACCTTCAAAATGACAGCCCAGGTATCCCGAGAGCTTTTCGCCCGAGACGAAATTTCAAGACAGCAAAGATCTGCCGCTGAAGCCAATGCTATGGATGATTGTTGAGGGCACATATGCGCTCAGTGAAACGGACAAACCTTCTCCTCGAAAGCCAAACGTTTGCAGTGCATTCAAAGCATTATCAGCATATTCTTTTGAGGTTACTGCGAAAGAATTCAGGAAATATTCTCGCATCCAAGTTACTGCCTACCATATCGACCCTCTTCAGACCCTCGGCCGATGAAAGACAAGCCCTCTTTGTTGATTCCGAAACCATCATCTTTGACCCAACAAGTCCATTCGTCGCAGTTTACACTGATTTCAACATGTTGCGCTCCTGCATCGAGAGAGTTTTGAAGCAATTCCGATATAATTTGTGGTATGGTCGTCAGTATTTGAGTTGAACGAAGTTTAACACGAGTAGGTGGTGATAACTTGGAAATCATACGAATATCAAGATGGGGGTCAGGTTTAAGGTTCACTTTGTTGTTTGTGGTACGGTACATGGCAGCGAGCAATATGACGTCACGCGACAATGATACATTACATTCTGAACACACCAAAGCCTTTCGCATCACCATCCCATGAGGTAGACGCGCTACCTCCTCGTCCAACCATCCCACGATCCCTAGCAGCTAGAGCAAGACCTAACCCCACGACGTCCCGGGTATCTGTGGGTCTTATGATACCGTCATCCCACAACCGTGCTGTTGAATAAAGCGACGTTGATTGATCCTCAATCTCTGACTTCAATGACGCATGCTGCGACGGATCCCTGAAAAGATGTCAATACTTGATGTCTTCTAGCTCAAGTTCAGAACTACCTGGAGACACTGGTCATAACTTGGGAAAGCTGGGCTGAACCCATAACTGATATTTTGGCGTTCTGCAACGACGTCAGTAATAGAAGGAAGAAGACATGATTCACCTACCGGCCACATCCACAGGAAGCGAGGAGAGTACTAATCAAGCCAGTTAAGGTATTTGAAGTAATAATCACAATCACTTACGGCTCGTCCAGCCATGCCTGAAGTCAAGGTCAAACATCAGGTCACTACTACCCTAAGAAATACGTACCATAGTTTCCTGCACCAAAACTACCGCCCACAATCACGGTCAGCTTGGGCACATCAGCACATGCTACGGCCCGGACCATCTTAGCACCTGTATGAGGTATATGAGGTAAATGCCTATACTTTCTTAATGTGGCATTTCACCCACCGTCTTTGGCAATCCCTCCTTTTTCAGCCTTCGACCCGACCATATAGCCTTCAAGGAAATGAGCAGATGGTTTACAACGAAGGAAGGGATAGTTACCAGTAACATTGACAAGGAACAAGAGTGGAATCTTGCGCTGCGAACAGAGTTCAATGAAGTGTGTGGCTTTCAATGCTGATGGAGAGAACAGGATTCCATTATTGGCTACGATGCCCACAGGGTAACCGTGAACATGTGCAAATCCCTTATGACAGAGATTCGTCAAATAAACACTCGGAAGTCCATAAATCAACGTACAGTAACCATGGTAGTGCCGTATTCCTTCTTGAACTCTCTAAATCGACTCCCATCTACGATTCTTGAAATAACATCGCGCATGTCGAATGGTTGTCGGACGTCAGTCCCAACAATGCCGTGTAGGTCCGACGCAGGATATAATGGGTCTTCAGGAGCTTGTGGAGGCTGTTAAAGCGTCAGGTTATTCGCGGAAAGAATGACAGTGGCGCGTACTGGCACTGGTTGGCTGCCGGCGCGACCCAAGTCTCCTACTACCCCCCTTGCAATGGCAATTGCATGCTCATCATCGCGGGCCAAATGGTCTGTCACACCACTTTCGGTTGAATGCATCAAACCTCCTCCCAGAGTCTCCTCATCTACCTCTTCACCTGTCGCAGCCTTCACTAAGGGTGGTCCAGCCAAGAAAATCCGGCCTTGGTTTTGCACTATTATATTCTCATCCGCCATAGCAGGTACATAGGCACCACCTATTGTCATAAGTTAGTCAGGGACAAATACCACCCCGTAAGTAACGAACCTGCGACAGAAATGCCATGAACAACCGCAATTTGGGGTATACCGAGGGCAGACATTTGTGCCTGATGCCAATTAAGAATTGAACAACAGGAAAGAAGGTATACGTACCATATTGTAAAAGATTCGACCAAAGTGTTCCTTGTCGGGAAAGACGTTTGCCTGGTGCGGCAAAGCAGCACCTCCAGATTCCACTGAGAAACCAGGAACAATGTATAAGCTGCTGCATATGGCGCAGAATCAACGAAACCACGACCCACCAACGTAGACACACGGCAATCCATGCTCACGAGCAATTTCTTGTGCCCGGAGGTGCTTTTTGACCTTAATAGGGTAAGTTTGATGACGGAAAGTTGTTAACCGAAAGCACTCACTGTCAATGGGAAATAGGACCCTCCTTTCACTGTAGCATCATTTACTACAATAACGCATTCTCTTCCAGAGATCCTGCCAATGCCTGTAATCATACCCGCTCCTGGTATTGACTCGCCAGGATATACATCATGGGCAGCCAAAGCGGAGAGCTCCAAGAACGGAGTATTTGGATCAAGCAGCATGCGTAACCTATAATTGTCCCCTCTACATAAACATGTCTACCAGAAACGAGGAAATGGTGCATACCTCTCACGCGGCAGCTTCTTGCCTTTACTTCTCATCCTCTCTGCAGCTTTAGGTCCACCTCCCAACCTAGCTTGGGCTGCCCTCTTCTCCAAGTCAGCTACTAGCTCATCCATAGCAACTGCTCTTGCAGTGAATTCTGGAGACGACGTCGACACGAGATTCGGCAGAACATTCGCATGGTAAGACCTCCGCGACATTAGCAGGGATCTCATGGCCACCTTGTATAATGTTGGCCCCATTTTGGAAATGTTGTAATGTAGAGTTTAGGTGAAGGTTTGTACCAACGTAAAATGAGCGCAAATGTTGAGGATGGACTCGGAATTCTCAGGCGGGTTTCAGTAACGCAGTTATAATGTGGCGGCTCAGATTACAGATGGCTTAAGCATACAGGCGGAGCTTCAAGCTCGAAATCCGCCATTAACCGGACAAAACCGTGGCTTACTGCTTCGAGCCTTCGAAAACCGTCAAATACGGCTGCCACAGTTCACAACGGCGCTGTTGTACCGTAAAATGTATTATCATTTCAATTAATCATAATTGACATCAGACTACAAGGAAATATGGAGTACCGTAGATACTAGAATACCGTTCCCCTCCGTCAAAGGCTTCCTGGAGCTGTGTGCCATCTCACCACCGCTTGCACTCTGCGCAACGCTTTCGACCCAAAAAACCATGCAAGTCGGACCTCTACTGCCACACTCGATCTGATGGGGCAGATAGGCCGAACAACAAACATTTTGACCCTTGTACACCAGACAGTGTTGAATTCACCGTCGAATCAATTTCTTACATGCTAGTATGGTTGGGACATCTGGAGGGGATGGATTGCATGGATATGATGGATGTGGTGAAACCAGTAGAGGTGATGCAGCGACGGGGCAGATTGAAAGGACTTCAAAATTTTTTGACGTCCAATTATGTTGCATGATGTCGTTCTAGAGCGCATAATATTTCCTTTTAGAAATGAAGAAGCTTCTTCAGTGTACATTTCACGGTTGCACAGTGTTTCGTGGTCGCTAATGGTTTGTAGCGGCTTCATCAAGTTCCGCTGTTACGACAACTACACATTGCCGACGCCAATAAATACGTGTTTACAGAAGATGTCAAAAATATGCCCAAGCTGTATTACCGTTAGAAATCCTTCCAGTCGTCGTCCCAATCGCTGTTCTTCTGCGCGTTTGTTGAATGACCTGGCGCAATAGCTGAAGTGGTCGGTGTAGTAGGGGACTGAGCTTGGCGGTAGTCGTCAAAGAAGTCTTCGTCGTCGTCATATAGTCGAGATGTCTCGCCGTCATAGCCAGTAGAAAGTGCCCCATATCCAGAGTGCGAGGGGCCGGCCCCTATCCTGTCTTTCACTGAATCAACTACTCCGCCCACACTCTCAGCGACATCGACACCAAATTGCTGCTTAGACCACTGGTTCGCATTGCTACCAACTTGTACTGCTTTTTTCTGAGCCTCGGAAACGTAACCCTTTACACTAGCTTGGAAATTTGGATCTGTGACCTTCTCAACTCCTGGTTGGATCACGCTTTCATTGATCGCCTTGGAAGCACCTAAGACAACAGTAGACAGCAATGACCAGCCCTTGCTGAGGGCAGCTTTTGGATCCTCTTGAAAGTCTGATAATGTGGGGGCAGCAGCAGACGATAAACCATAGGAAGTGTGAGGTGTAGGGGTGCTCCCGAAGCCCTGATACCTTCCACCTTGCGAGGGTGGCAAGTCGGCGGGTCTACTCTCATTCAGCCGTCCGAGGCTGGAAAAGTACTGCTCATTCGCAGTCTTCTGATCCATACCCAGGTCAGGCAAAGATGATGTTGGTGCTGGTGATTCAGAATCTCCTCTTAAGGAACTGCCTAAAGAACGACCAGAAGTTCTTGATTTTCTGAGTCCTTGAGCCGACGATGGTCTCCCTGGTAGTGCTGTAGAGGGCTGTTGAGGCGGTGACGGGCTCCACGGCTTGTCCGCTAAGTCTGCATCCAACTATTACACGATGAGAAATGAGCCAGGAATTTTGGATAGACCTCGCCATACCTTTTCGCGATACTGAGACGCTGCCCAGCAGTGATATTTATCGTGTATGCTGAGATCATCGCTATAGCCGCCCTGTACAGCAGGAGTGTAGGATTTCATAAAGTCGCGGAACGGGCCATTACCCCCCAGCTTGTGAAGACAGTGAGTATGAATCTAGGGGTGATTGCTATGTTCATCGTACCTGCATCCTCCGAATCTGATCATCTTGCCATGTATCCATCGAAATCGATCTAACGAAGCTATTCCCCAAAATCAGGGATCTCAACCAGGGATCCGACGAGTGCCAATGTACCTGACATGGACTCCAAACCCCCTGTGGATGCCTGCGCACTGCAGACAAATGAACACTGCGAAACTGATGATACGAAGGACTTCATGTGTGAATTGCGATCACGAGCACCGGAAGAGAACACAAACCTCAAGGAAGCCCATTGGGGGTTGGGATTGGAGCAATCATTGCAGACCTTGTTTTTGAGGTCCTCACGCTTGACGAGATCGCTGAGGATCTTCCTGGCAGCAGCCTGGTCAGTCATCGAGGAGATTGCTGGTGGATAGGCGCATCGATTCACTGAAGTCCTCTCCACGTGGCAGATATCAAGCCACGTGTAGGCGATTCTTGAATCTTGCTCTTATCTCGTGTCTTGATACGATGTTCCTCTGAAGAATAAAGCAGTCGCATTCGGCCTGATTGCCCAGATACAACATGTTGGTGATATAATTCACTTTGAGGGCCCAATCATGCTAAGCAAGCCCATGGGTCCAGAGCAACCTCTCAGTGTATTTAGGAACACCCGGGTGACCGAGGGCTCCGCAGCACTGGGCCGACCAAGATATTGGTACGCATGGATTCATGAGAGGTAACATTCAACAACCCGATTGTTATTCCCTCATAGCAGAGTATTTACATGGTGATTAGTGTTGTGCACGCTCATCGAGAAAGTAAGCTCTTAAGTAAATGAGCATTCGAGACCTGTCCCGAAACTAGATATGGTGGCTGTGCATGTGTTAGTGTCAGCCATGCATGTTCAACGTCTACCCCAACCGCTATTGTAACCCCTCACGCGCAGTAGTGCAAACGTGCTGGACCGCCGTGATAAACCCTTATAAACGCCAGGGCTTGGTCATTCCACTCCCTCAGGTCGCAGCCCTTCTGTGACTGGACGATCCCGTCCCACAAGTCTGTCCTGCTCTGACAACCAGTGATTGTCATTTACCGTCAACTAGACACTGCCTACGTAGGAATCCGTTCTCAAGGCAATCCACTGCATCCCGAACTGCTTGGTGGCTCCGCATCGTCAAGTCCCAACGTTTAGCAAGAGACTAGTTCCTTCCTGTCTCGCGTTAATTGCTCTACTGCAGGTTTTCGTCACCCCCGCTATCCTTCAAAATGATCCAACACACAAATCCTCGCACCACCTCGACCGCAATTCCTTCGCAAGCTACGAATGATGGCCCTGAACAATGGGGAAAGTGGGCAGGGCGTAGGTCAGTGGAAGAGCTTTCGATTATTACTCTTCATACGCACCGATCTAACGGTGACTGGGGCGCGCTAGACATTATTCCCTGGAGGTCGTTCAGCATCCCATCCGCGCTCGGATGTGTGGTTTCGGGGATAAAGTGCGCCTTGGCGATGCTTGCAAGAATGTTCCTAATCTCATATAAATCATATAGGATCGCCGGCCACTGGCTCCAGCCGCTGTAGCTAAAATGATTGTCAGAGCAGACGATAATAGTCTAGTGGATGTTGAGTAAGACTTAATGTTTTATCTCCACTAGTTCCCGACCTTGCTTACGCACATTTAGCGACGTGGATTGCTCATTCTTTTTGGTGACTGTAGATTTATGGTCCGCCGATGGTAAAATAGAACAGAACCTCGTCCTTCATCCTTCGTCAGCAGATCGCTATATTCCGCCACATAAACCTAGGCGCCGAGGGACCAGTCATTCCGTACAGCAGGCTCAATCCTCTGGCAACCAGACTCCTGCACTCCGGTCCACCCCCACGCCGCAGTTTAGCAATGACCAGGTGCGTAAGTTCCACAAAGTATCTTTGCCTGGTATTCTCGTTCCTTAGCCGGAGCAGCAGTCCGCACCGTCTATAAATATCCCAATGATACCTCCACAACCTTCTGCTTATAACGAGACATATTTTCCGCAACCCCATGGTGCATCTGAAGAATCCTTTCAACCGACGACCCCATACAATGGATCGTCTGTTGAGACTCCCACTTGGGGATACCCTTCCCAGTCATCACCTGTTGATCGTAATTCTAGTTATTCGTCTTCTGTTCGGGGGACGAGCACATCATCTACCCCTCTTATTGGCTCCAATGCTTCAGATTGGCAACATTCTCCTGCTGACTCAGAGAATCCTTACCAGCCATGGGGAAATAATGCGTCTTATTCCTCGACTGACAATTCCCACGAACAGCAACCAGATGCGTCGCAACGTGGACCCAATATCGATGGACGTGAACCTGGTGCCTGGAACCAACCCGAGCAATCCTCACAAAATCGATATTCTCAAGAAGCATACACTCCTGCGCTATCCACCACTACGGAACAAGCAATATATTCACCGTTGCCACAAACACCTCAAGCATCCCAACCAGCTTACTTCACTTCACCGTACCCTCCACCACCAGGCGCAGGACCTGCAACAGGCCCTTTTGGCCGTCCTGTTTTTACACGGACGCTGGTCGGTCCTCTTTCTGCCAACGCTTGCCGTCTATTGGATGAACACAGAAAGCCCGGTATATTTTTCCTTTTTCAAGATTTGTCTGTCCGAACGGAAGGTACGCACTGGATTCATATGTGATCATATTTACTAACTTTCACAAAGGAACTTTCCGCTTGAGAATGCGCCTCATGAACGTTGGAGCGTAGGTCTTTCACTAAATACAGACACAATGAACTCACTTGCATGCAGCCCACCTGCACCAGAACGGGGATCGCTACGCGTTCATACCGAGATCTCACCCGTACTAGCACAAACATTCACAGATCCATTCGTTGTATACTCAGCGAAGAAATTCCCGGGAGTTCCAGGTCTATATTATATTGCTCGTGATCTACGACATTACTAACGTACTCCCTTTCACACAGCAACCACGGCACTGTCAATTGCATTTGGCAGCCAGGGACAGAAACTTCCTTTGGTAGGTCCGGTTTCTATTTGTTCAGCTCACGAGCAGTCTTAAGGAAGCAAACAGCGTGGTCGACACGGGAACAAGCGCCGCCGACAAGGAGAATCCGAGTCTGACGAAGAATCCGACGGTGAATGACGAGTGGCGTAGTGTGGTTTATCATATCTGGCAAATGCAGCTTTTGTCGTCCATTACTCCATGTATTGTCTGTTATCCTACTATCTGCTCCGCTATCTGGTTACTTTCAGTGATACGCCTTGTGATAATTCGTTCCTAATAGACGCCTTTCAGCCAGTTCATGGTCCTGGACCATGCGGATCGTATTGGGGTAATGTCGATAGAGCCTAGCTAACATCTCGTCTGCTCGGTGAGCTCCCTCCTTTAGATCAGCTTCGTCATCTTCCGCTATATGGAACCGCGACATCAGGGCTGAACTGGGTGACATAGGCCGGAGCAAGCGCCCTGCGCGCAGCTGGGACAAGGCTCTGAGAAGTGCGGATAAGGTTGCCGAATGTGGTGCCCAGGTGAACCACGATGGCGAAAGCTCTTGAAGGATGTGCAAAGGGCGTGTAAAATCAAATGGGTCTTCATCAAGTGCTGCCTCAGCTTCGGGGGTCAGAGCTTTGGTAGCCAGCTTAACGATGGTCGACCTGTTGTTCAACCGACGCATAGGGGGCTCTGCAGGCACGTTCTCTGTTTCGGCCTCGATGGAGTTTTCGGGAGTGAGTGGGGAAGTGAGGTTGGGGTTTCGGAACAGGCTCCGGCCTTCACTTCGGCGCTGAAGAGGTACAATGACCTTCTCAACGACTTCGAAGGCTCGATCAACTTCTCCAGCACGAAGAAGCGCAACGACGAGGTGATTCCAGTTGTGTGAATCAAATACGTGACCAAGTTGTTGTACGTTCTTCCAGAGTTCAGCAACCTCCGTGTGTAGACCAGCGAGTGATAGTGCGTCCATATAAATTGAGACGGCAGCAGAAAGGATGCTGCCTCGTAGTCGTGGTGGAGATTCAGCGTCAACATCACCAATGAAAGCCTCACCACCACGAGAAAGCTCTGTGGCCTTCTCAATAATGTCAGGCCACAGCTCGTGGATGGCGTCGAGATCACCAGCACGACGATAGGCATCTAATAGCTTGGTTAAAACGCCTAATGATGGCGTGCCTCCTGCATCAAGGAGGTCCTGGAACATGCGCTCCGCATCCTCCACCATTGCTTGCCTGGAATATGCACCAATAATTGGTCCATACACCAGATCCAAGGGTGATTTCTTGGTTCCTGTTGATTGCTTCCATAACTGTTCCTCTGCATCCGGGCCCTTCAGACTCTCGATAAACTCTCTTGCGATTTTAAGGCTCTCCTCCGTTCGTTCGTTACCGTATGCCCGCAGGATGGCGTGGAACGAAATAACAGTAGGTTGGAAATTTCTTTCCCTCATCCCATCGTAGATGCTCTTCGCGCGCAACTTGTCCCCAGTTCGGAGGAAGCCAGCCATAATGATGGTGAGGATGTAAGCGTTAACTAATTTCCGCCGCCGCTTTGGATCCAATTTCTCCAATTCCCGAAATATATCAGTTGCGACATCTAGGAGCCCCGAATCGCAGGCAGACTGCACAATCAATGCGTATGAGTACGGGTCAGGGCGGATTCCGAGTTGCTCCATTCGAGAAAATGCCTTGGATACCATTAAGAATGGGGAGCCCACGAGCACGTATGCTTTAAACAAGGTGTTGTAGACCTCCACAGTAAGCCTAAGTCGTCGGGCTTGACTACCACCACTGAGGTAACCAAAAATCCGGATGACACCTTCCCAATTCCCAGCTTCCGTGTGTACATTCATCATCGAGGTAACCATTCGTCTGTCAGGTTGAACGCCCTCTTCCAATGCCTGCTTGAAGACTTGCTCGGCACCAGCTGAATCCTTGCGATGCGCTAAAGCGCTGAGTATTACTGTATATGTGACGTGATTCGGCATGACACCAGAGCTTCGCATATGCCGCAAAATTGTGGCCATGCCATCCAAATCTCCCCGCAGTGCAAAGCTGCGTAGGATTGTGGTATAGACACGGACATCAGGGGGGATGTCTTCAGAGATCATCCGCTCCAGCCAAGTCTGAATCCCGTTCATGTCCCCTCTTTGAGCGTAGCTATAGATGATGTATGTGTAATGTATGCTGTCCACCGAAATTTTGTGTTCCGCATTTGCGGGAAAGAACCGGTCGAAGATCTCAATGGCAGAGGCGGTATCCCCGATCGTAGAGTATGAGAATATGTACTGGGCGATATCGTAATTTGATACCCATCCTTGTTCTTCCAATGCATCGAAAAATTCACTGGCTTGCTTGGTGTTTCCTAGGCGAGCATAAAGATTGAGTCCTGTGCTGAGGTGAGAGCGGAGCGGTTTTGTAGGCACGATTGCGTGGAATACTTCACAAGCTTGCTCATATAGGTCTTCACGGGTCAGAGCCCGAACAAGTTGCAGTTGGATATTTATATGCGGCCAAAGTGAAAGCATCCTCATAGCGCGCATCGTATTGTAGGCGCTTGACGCGGACCCATGGCCACAGTGGGCCTCGATCAAGAGACTGCCAGTACGCAGGAGCCTGGCGTCATCCCAGCCTTTCTTCCGCGACATTAGGTCCACTGGACGGGGGATTTCAGCGAGCAAGGTGAGAATGTTCCGATATAGGGATCGGCCCAGTGTGTATGGAGTTTTCAACCTTGAGTCATGGGCTTTTCGAGAGAGATACGGATGGAGAAACTCCCATTCGCTCATTATGAACTCCAGTCCTTCCAACGCGCCCTGTAGCCGCCATATTGACAACAAAATCCCTTCGTAACCTCGCAACAACCGCACCACAAGCTCGTGATCTAGGTGTCCCTTGGATTTCTCGACTGCTGCATGAAGTCTTTCTAAAGCACCATCTATGTTTCCCTGTAAGGCAAGCGAACGAGCCATGCAAAGGAGGTGTCTCCGGTTGTCAGCGTTGCTTTTTTGGGGCCGATCTTTACAATCGTCCAAAATGGTCTGTACACGACGACCCCATGTATGAATGGACGATACCCCCACCATAGTATCGGCAAAAAGCATCTCCGCGGCACTCAGCATACTTTCGGCCGTGTTGAGGTATTGCTCAAGCGTCAATAAACCCAATGCCTTCGATTCCCCTGCCGCAGTGTATGCATGCCATGCTCGGAATAGGTTGAGTTGATTTGGGGGAAGTCGAGAATAACTTTTCAGACTTTGAAGGTCAGATATCCGCTGATCTACGGTCCTGCTATTCCATGTGTTTGGAGTTGATTCTGTAGTTGGAGGGGCTGCACGAGCGGCCTTTGTGGCATGAGAAACGTGACGCCTTGGGAAAAGAGAGGGAAGATCGGCTGGTGCTTGTATCCGCTGTCGAGTCGTACGACGTGTGTTGTTTGGTTTGCTGAGTTTTCGACCATCCTCCAGTTCCCGCAACATGGCCACCCTGTGTCGCACTGGCCAATGCTATATGAAGAAGCACCCTGGATGGAGCTAATAAAAGCTTACCAGAAGGCCATTCCGGCCACCTCGATACAAGGCTGGACCATTCACGGCATTGTGACGGCCTAACTGTGCGCCTATAGTCCAAGTCCACTTCTTTCCCTTTTCCCTTGGCAGAACTCGTTGAAGGAAGTAAGAACTCGGGCGCAATTACAGTTCCACCAGCTCTTGAGGCAGCTCTTCCAATATTCTGGAGACAAGCACCCTGCTTGAGTGTTGTACTACCAGTCCAAAGAGAATTCAGAAAGCCAGACGCGAGGGGTTCGACCATGCGAGGCTGTCCGAAGGAGGACTCTGGAAGCCTGTCGTGCGGTAAGGACAATGTAGATGTGAGACCATGTTAGTGCGTACCCGCTACGAGCTAGCAATGGGGAGTATCGAGGCAGAGGTTCGAGTGGTCAACTCGAAAAGTTTCAGCCCTTGCGCTCGCGTTGACGGTGTCGTGTGGCCCGAAATTGCTTAGTCAGCGATAGCTCGTTACAGAACGCTCCAGGCGTCCTGACCCTATAGTGATTGTCGTTCAGAACTGCGAGATACATGTACGCGATTCGTCCACATGTCTGATTCTTGGATTGGTAGGCGAAATTTGTCTCTACCACTACACTATCAGCTTCCATCGTCATAGGTGATGATCTGGTGCCGCAGACAAGGCACAGGGCAGTAGCAGTATGCAAAAAGCTTAGAACACAAGTCCAGTCCAGGTTCAGAAATAAAGCATCACGCCCCCACTCGTTTGCATGGCGATCTTCAGATGCACTCCGAGTCGGTATGACCCCATGACCTTTAAGGTAGATTGCTGTGCACGTCCACGAACCAGACCTGTGTCTGGAAAATAGCCCATCATGATCCCTTCTAGTTTGGATATCAGGATGAGGGCGCGAGCATCGGGATTTTATCGAGACCACCGGGGATCATCAATCATCTTTCGCCGTTACTTACTTCCCGTGTTGTAAGAGGCTGATGGATGATGGATGATGAGTCACGTCATGGCACAACCAGAAAATCGATATATAGCATGTTTGATGGCATCGGCGGTGAAGGGAGATTCGGAATATTTACAGCCTTTCATCAACGGTCAATCGGTGATTCCAACTCCCCTGTGCCTCTCAGTCCCAGATGACCACTCCCCAAGCACAAGTCCCTGCTCACGAGATCGTTATCGCACGAACAAAACAAGAAAGACAGCAATGTTTCGATGTGGTGCAGTTGTATTCATCACCATGCTCCCCTGACCAGCGCTGACTAAATCCAATCTAACTATCTTATGCCAACATTGACATCTCGGCCATGATCACGCGCCAAATCATACGCACTCCCCTTCCTCCTTGGCAACCCTTCACAACTATTGCTATCTACCCGAACTCATAGCGAATTGAAGTCTTCCATCATGAGCAGAAATTCCCTTTGGAGACCGAATTGGACAGGTCAGTATCGCACTCCGAAAGTATTGCCATTTCCTGTCCCTTCCCCTTTGCCCTACGCGCCAGTACATCCCCATTCGTCAGCTTGGTATTCCAATAGACCCCAGGCCGCTCTAGCCCATTGTTCCTTTATCTAAATGCGTTCCCAGCTATTCGGGTCATTCCTCTCGAGGAATATTCCAGATGAACTAATGCCAATTCACTGCCTATAGCATGGAAGACACTGCGGTCCACATCCTTTTACGACTCACTCCTTCCCTTAAACCCATTGGCACCATCCGGGGATACAAGGTACCCGGAACTTCAAACTTCAAACTCACCAGGCTTGCAGTCCTGAAAGAATACCGCCAATTCAAATTTGGACGCTCACTAGTCCTTGCATTTCATGATTGGGTTAGGCAAGACGTTCGCAGGGAGATCGACCCTTTGGGTATGGCCATCTAATCTATCCTCCTAACTGCCATTAAAGCCATTAATTGCAGGGAACAACGTGTAAGTTACCAGATCTCCTGACACTGCCAACAGGCAATTAACCCATGCTCCACCCATTTCCATGGGTACAGGACACCCAAATTCGTTGATATTATCTGCCACTCTCAGATTCCGGTCAAGGGATTTTACGCGCGGTAGGTCTTTTGCGCTCACAATCTTTTTCGATCATGCACCATTTCTGTCCTTCCTATTGTCCCTATGTTCCTATATGACTCCCCTCCATTTCACTTTTGCCTTCAAGTGGGCGCGAAACGGGAGAGCGTCCCGATGGAAAGCAATCATGGTCCGCCCTTCCGATTTGCCTAGACTTCCATTGGTGCAGATCGATGGGACGTTCTTCACGTCTATGCTCATAAGCCATTTGCGTCGCGGAATTGAACAACACCCTGTGACACCACATAACATACGCAAAGTCTCTCCATCTATATGTCATCCAACCTACCGCTTCACACCATCACCAGGAAGCGTTTCCATTATATCATTTTCCTTTTTTTATCGATTCCATTTCGATGACACTCCCATTGAGTCTGCCCCATGCAACGAGGCACCAATTTCATCTAGGCATCCCCACAGTAGAAATAGCCTACAAGAAAAGAAAGCTAACTGACAACGTGTTCGTTCTAGGTTTGGTTACCAACCTGAGGTAGGTATCTTGTTGTTCCTTCTTTTCCCCAACGATTCCATCTACCCCGCATACATACCCGCATGCGTGCGTATATCAATCCCAGCACGCTCCGCGTGTACGAAAACACATCATGCACGAGGAGGGAGACATCACCCAGAATCGTGATTCCTTCCCTCGGGATTAGGCCATGTGGGGGGGATTCATGGGGTCTGTAATTTTTGATTGACTACTGAGATCTTGGATCGACCACCAGGGCGACGAATTCGACGAGGATGGAGATCCCCACCAAAAGATGGTCTTACGGTTACCCATTGATTGAATGCGGGAAGGGACCCTAACTATGACGTTCGTGGGGTAATTACATATATTACCTGATTGTCATACCATTGAGCGGAGCGGGTTGGTATGTAAATATGGGGAGGTATCTGTAGTGAGATAATATATGCACAATGGTGTAAGGAATGTGTGGTACGCAAGTAGCAACACTAACAAGGATCGAACGATGGACTAACAGGGGCATAAATCATGAGTTGCGTGGGGAGACCGAAATGAATGGCGACAAAAGTATCTAGAAATACAAGCCATATGTCGATACATGGGCCATATGTACGTGAGATGGTCCGTGGACGAAGCGAATAACGTTAGATGAGACAAGAAAGCACAGAGGGTAGCAGGAGGCCGCTCCAGATGTCGTGAAAGAAAACTGAACAATGCACGAGACGCAAGAAATGAGAAGGTCATGGCAGGTCGTAAACAAGGGCGTGAACATGTCAAAAATTACCAAGGTCGTAAAGCAAAACAGTTCAGCGGCGAGGAGGGTGCTCATTGTCGGTGTTGAAACCGTCACTCTCGCTCTCCGACTCCGTCTTGATGATAGTTTGGAAGGCAGGGCTTCCAGGCAGGATACTGAAGTTGATGCTGTTTCCGTAACCCGTTGTCCCCTCTTCGTAGAGGCGCCGAGCTGCCTCATATTCCATCTTCTCTTGCTCAGCTTGAGCGAGGAATGGCTGGACATCGGGTGAGTTGATTAAATCAACACGAACATATGAATACTCACCTGGCGCTCGGCGTCTGTCATGGATCTCCATTTTGCTGCAGCTAGTACACTTTGCTTGGTGGTTTCCGTCTCATCAGCAAAGATGTCCTGAACAAGACGAGGGTCCGCCCTAATCTTTTGTAGGAACATAAAGTACGCGCTGAGGGGTTTCTTGGGGGCATTGGGGTCCTTGATGTTACTCTTCCTGGACTTTCCCGCCTTGCGTTGTGCAGCTCTGAAAGCGTTCTCTCGTTTGATATCCTCCGGGGTGAGCGACTTCATGTAAGCAGCTAACTCCTTCTCTCGGTCTTCCTTGGCGGCCTGAGATCGACGCTTATAGGGCTAATTTGGGCAAGTTATTGGTATAAAAAAGTCAAGGGACAAAAATAACCATCACCTCTTTCTCTTCTTGGCTAAGAGAGGCATATTCTTGTCCAGCCTCCTTTGCTGCTTGAGCGACATTCAACTTCCTGGTACTAGTGGCTTGCTGCCTTTGAATCCAGTCGGTAAAATAGAGTTGCCACGCAGACGGGGCTAATTTGGGGGGTCGGAGAACGGATTTCAAGGCTGTGCAGCGTGATTAAGATAAGCAGATACATCGCCACCACTGCGCAATGACTCACGAATGTCGTGTAATTTATCTTTATCCTTGATTTCCGGGACCGTGAGATCCTCGGCAGCAGGAGAGCGCTTCTTTCTGCGCACAGTGGCATCACGATCCTCGTTAATGTTCACAGACTCGGCGCGTGTTCTGTAAGAGCGAGTCATTGCTGACATTCGGGGCTCGGTGCCAGAGGGAGCACTCGCAGATTGAAAGAATTGTGCCGAGGAAAGAGAGCCACGTCGAACGGGGATACGAGGCCGAATGGTGCTATCCGTTAGAGGTGAATGACGCACAGATGGCCGAACGGCAGATGGGGAACGAAGCGAACTCGGGCCATCCCAAAGTTGCGAGGTCCATCCTGGCGCCTGAAGAGAAGTCTCCTGGGGAGCCACGGAGCTGATGCTAAGCTGATGCTGGAATTGCTGTGCGCGGTCATCAAATGACGAAGAAGGCGAAACAGAGCGTGGGAGGGGATGCATAGCGGCAAAGGTTGTTGGAGAGAATGCGCCAGTAGGAAACGGCTGATGGTCGTTGTATGCAACGAACGACTGGGACTGAGAAGTGCTGGCAATGGAGGAAGGAATGGGTATTGGAGACGATGGTATGTAAGAGGCGTCGGTATCGTTGATCCAATGAGATAGATAGGCATTATTATCAAATTGCGGAGACTTTGGCTCATCCAAAGTGTTTGGATCGTAGTAGCTATCGGGTGGCGAGGGATGGGAGATGCCGAAGCTGTACGGAGAGACGGACAAGATTGGAGAGGTGGGGAAAGGGTAGGAGGGCTTCATGTCTGCTTCGGGATCGTTGAAGGGGTCCCAGGAGTAGTGAACATGGGGAGGATCGCGATAAGTGGACGCAGGGTCCTCGATGTCGATGGGACCAAAGATCATCTGATGGTCCGAGTCCATGAAATTGGTTGTGTCGTCGAAGGAGAGTGCGTCCTTCATGGTGGGACGAAGGTTCTGGCGAAGCGTTGGTGGGAGAGACTTGGAGGATGAAAAGACGGAAAAGACGGAGGCAAAGGAAGGGGAAGCTGTGGCGGAATTATATGGGAAACGGAGAGGGGAAGTAAATGGATGAGAGCGGCGTCGGAGGAGTTTAAATGGGCAAGTGAAGAAATAAGTCATGGATGGAAACGGAATATTGGAAAATAGAAAAAGAGATGCGCTTCTTGGGATCTCAATTTCGGGTTCGGAGGATACCATCAACAGAATCCCATCACCCTTTTCAGCATGTAACGCAGTCACACCGGCGCATTCGGGATCTCGTTTCATTGTCCTACATACTCCGTGTATATTATAGTATCGCAATCTCAGGCGACTTGTATCGAGCACCATGGTACACTTTCTTCCCAGGCTGAGCGAAATATCTGCCATCAGCTATCATATCCCCATCACACTTCCTGCTAATTTACTCACCTCCCAGCCCTTGACTTCCTTCATGATCTCTCGTTCCCGAGCAATTGCTGCCTGTTCCCGTCGGTACAAATCTCGATCACTCTCTGCCATCAGCAAAGGCACCAGATGGATGCGGCTCCATGCTTTTTCGCGTTCAAGTTCGCTACAATGCACCATCCAGTCCAACCAATTTCTATATCAGTTCAATCTCCTTCACCCACGGGCCGGACACAGTCAAGACAGAACCGCTCAATCAACAACGGCCGGATCCAACCAGCGAGCCACGTTTGTCGTTGAGCAACAGCAATCTCAACTGAACACGTTAAACGTCCAGCTGACTCTTGCTCTCCTGCCTCTTTCGTCGCTGGCCCCATCAGCCAAATAAACACGTACCGCTTTTCCAGATTGCCTCGTCCAAGATGATAGAAGCCGTATGCGCATACCGCCGTCACTCCACCGAGGATGGCCCAAGCACCTGGCCCACGGAAAGGTAGATTGCGCTTGTACTTGACCGCCTCAAACCCCCCCGGTGGAGGCATATCCCTACATATTCTGTCAGAGCGGCGTTTCGAAGGTCCACAGCATTGACTACGCACTGCCTGTACGGAACCGACACTAATGGACATTGCAATGTGCTGTTTAGTCCAGTCAAAGTCCTAATATGACCCCAGATAACTCACTGTTCAATAATGTGCTGCGACAAAAATGCAAACAAAGTAAGGCGGGACTAGTCGTGGACAACCGCAAGCGAGTTCGATATCACGTGATTTCCATCCCGAAACAACCACCTGGGAACGGGCAATGCGACATAAAGTTTGAGTCGAGAGCAGCCGAAAATAGGCAAGAAAACAGGAGAGCCGTGATTCAGTACACGTATTATATTATCAGATGGTTTAGAGAAACTCGAGATACGCAGAGAAAAAAGCGCAGGAGTAGTTAATAAAGAGACGTTCCATAAAAGGCAAGATATCGAACAATCGAAGTCTGTTTGGCGGACTCAACGCCAGGCCAAAAATTAGGCCCGATATACCCAACAACAGTGCCAGCTGTCGGGGGTCTTGGCCTCTTTCTCCTTACCACCCCATCATGTCCAACCTCCCCTCCCCCGGCCCTTCCCAACAGCAAACCGCTACACATCACCCTGCTCCATCCCGCCAAAAACACCCGCAAAAACAATATGCGCTTGGTATCACTGCAGGCGCCGAAGATGCCAAATACCAGACAAAGTACAAAGAATTAAAAAGAAAAGTCAAAGAAATCGAGGCCGTCAGTATTTTTCACCTGCTTTCCCCCGCAGTCGGTCACGCCTGACCCCTTCGTTTTCAGGATAATGACAAACTTCATTTCAAAGTATTACAATCCAAACGCGGAATTCAACGCTTGAAGGTCGAGCGAGCGTATGTGTTCCATTTTCTCAGTCCAAACAATCTCACATCTCACAACCCAACAGTCTTTTGTATGATCAATTGGCACCTTCAGAGACACCTCCAGACATCTCAGCGGATCGCAATTTCCAGCCGGTGCCCGCAGGCCCCGCATTACCTCCCGGCGCCCAGGTTCCCCCGCGTCCCGTTTCAAGTGGCCATAGTGAACATTCAGCTTCTATAGATGTAGATCACCCTCAAACCGACTACGGTCGACCTCGCGGCCGAATTGATCCAAGCCCAGATCCTCGCGCGCTCCCAGCCATGGAGACCCCATTAGGCTCAGGAGTGCCACCGCCTTCATCTCATAACATGCCAATCATGCACTCACCAAGGCGCACACCAAGTGCCTCCAGCCTTGACTCGCGTCATCTTGCCTCTCTTTCTGTACACCAGCAACAATACGAGCCTGGCCGAGCTCATAGTCACCCTCATCTTCAGGCCAGCCCCCCTTCCCATCACGCTCATCCTACCACTTCGCATGAACGTTCCCACTCCTCATCTCGTCGCCTACCAGCCGGACCAACACAATCACCATATCACTCCGGTTCTCAGCAATATCATGAAAATTTGCCTCATGTTCAACATGTGATGCATAGTCCCCCACTGTCAGAGCGAGAACGGATGCGCCTCTCTGACATGCAGGACATTCCGCCAAGCCATGGAGATCCACACAGTCGTTCAAGGGTACAATTATCACCTCGTGCGCATTCCTCCGATTCTCGCAATACTCCACGCGTCCATAACCATCAACGCATGGGTCCAGGAACATATGTGAACAGAGATGATCCCTATGAGCGCGGGCGCGAGCGCCAGTTGGAAATTGAACGTGAACGTGATTGGGAGCGTAGCCGTGATGCTGGGAGGTTGCAAGCAATTCATTCCCCTCCCAATGTTCACCGCCCGCGACAGGACTACCTTGATCAGGCCCAACATCACTTACCCTCGCGCGGCCGAGAGGATGCGTACTATCATGATATTCCGGGTTCTAGCGGATATCCCAGAATATCACGCTCTGGTACACCAGGTTCAGGTTCAGGGTCAACATCTGGGAACGGCGGTGGTGACATTCCCTCAAGACCTGATTCTCGCACTGGTTTCTATGATCACAATGACCGAGCGCGGTCCTTTAAACTCCGACCTGTTTCTCAACCCTCTGAAGACATGGAGTACGCACACGAGGGTTCAAGGTCACGCTCTCGGGATCGCACTGGGGCTGGGAATGGGAATACGGGAGGAAACCCTGGACCTGGTGGTTTCTCTCAAATCCAAGAGCAGAACCGAAACACCCTAGAATCAAGAAAGCGAAATCGGGGTGACATGGATGTAGATATGGATAATGATGTTGCCGAAAGCGGTGGCTCACTCTATGCTGTAGGAAGAATCCAAGAGGATAGGGGCGGCAAGCGGTATCATCGGGATCACCTCCATCGGGGAGGACCTGATAATCAAGACGATGAAAGGATGGGGCACGTTTGAGCCACGGACTTGCGAGTCAACCACGAAGTTCTTACCCATGTCTTCGATGATTGCCGTTCTTGCTTGCCCAACATATAACGAGTAGCTTCATCATTCCGTTCTATCTATGCTTACTTCGCTTGCTTTGCTTCTTTTCTGGACTGTTGTGCTGTTTGTCATTATATTTTGTGTGATCTTCTGCCCCCCCTCCCCCCCTGCATGACTTTCCGAGAATCCCGTTTGCTGCCGTTGTCGTTCCGGTCTTTCGCTTCCCTGTCGATTCTACCCACATATCTCTATCTCATTCTGTCGAACTTCTATGCGCTAGGTAAAATAGTACTTTATTTGCATCGGGATATCGTTAATTCTTGCCCCGTCTTTCACTACCGTTGATAAGTTGGCACTTCTCGTGTTATCTGTGATTTAGAAATCCCTTGACCCCGGATCGAAGTAACCACCTCATGCGATCGCGACATCGAGACAGCACACCAGGCAGGTTCTTAGGGAAAGCAGGCACTTGTATGACTGGCAATAAATATACATGAAACGTGCATTAGGCTTGGTAGGCCGTGATTGTATGATGAGGATGATGATGATGGATGGATGGAACGCAGAGGCAAAGATCTAGAATTCCCGACAATGGTGATCCCGTCATGCATATGGCAATGGCGTCGCATCGATGAGTGGGCCTTACCTGACCGTAGAAGGTGGTACACGTCCTGACATCTCTGTCCATAGAAACCACGACCATCGCGCCCGGCAATTGTTCTCTGCGGATGCAGTATAATTTATCCCTACTGCGTAGCAGTTGAACACGTTAACGTTGACTACTTGTCATTCAATGATTGCTTTTGTATATAGACCTGGATTCGATCTCAATTCCATGTTCTGACGCGCCCGACACAAGGTATTTAAAATGCTTTGGATAATGTAGTGTCTATTGCATTAAATTCCATCTATGCATAAGCACAACACGAAACCAAATCCCATTCTTGGTTTTCATGTGTCAACGGCTTACGAGTCATCTGCTCGCTGCCCCAAGGATGATGGGTAACGTTGAAACATGTGAATGCCATCATCCCGCGAAAGGATAGGACTACTTGCGTGTGTTTTGCCCACCAGCGTCCTGGATTTCCTCGATTCTGGATCCAGTCGTATTCTTTCGTGGATTAGGAAGCGATGCCGCCCGAGCCGAAGGAACACAGTATGTCTGAACGCAGAGATTGCGGCTTACGTGTGGTCCCTCGTGCCCATTCGTGTCGTTTAGTGGCAAAAGGAGAAAACGGAGCTTTCAGATGGGGAACCAACTGAATTATGCAACATTGACATAAATGTAAAGTATGTCTCACACAGGCATTATGATGATACACAAAGAGTAAAAGGAGCTGCAGAATGCATGCCTCAGGCTCACTGTCCTGAATTAGAATGACGGGAACAGTGAATCAGTGATGGCTTCTCGGTGAGGGTGTACAATTCCTGTCTGTTAACCGGGGAAATGCAACCTAGAGAACAGGTACATCAGCAGGACGCGTCTATTGCTCATTTTACTTGACATGATGTTCACCCAGCACGGTCATACCATTACTTACTGACCCACACTTAATTGTTTGTGTGCAGGCCCAATTGCACGGGATGGAGGTTGGGCGGCAATTTGGCTCTATTTGTGTATACTAGGCCCCAGACCCATGCATCAAATGACCACGTCTTGATAAGTCGCTGAAACAGAAAAACTTGCAAATTGACATCTCGTGCTCACAAACATGCATACTGTCATGACTTCATCACTCATGCTTCTGTCATAGAAAGGCTATCGGGATCAACAGCGGAGCATGGGATCGTCATCAGCGTAATAATATGAAGAAGCTATCCAATAGCGAACGCCTAGACATAAGACAATTGCAAAAAACTTCAGACAATTTGAAGAGATAAGGAGACTAGCTATCAATCACCTGGATCGTATCTGATTCGAGCAGTTGCTTTCTCAAGTATCGATCATTATTGATCTAGCTCAGCTGTGACAATCGATAGCTCCCGGGACATCCCCAACATTTCAATCTCATCAGCATTCACAGACAGCATGTCTGGTGACAACTACTCGGTGTGCTGTTGTAAACAATCTAAGGAGCCAAGAGTTCTGCATCTCGGCTTAAAACTGTATGATCATATTTGCTTACTTTGCGCAGGATGTCCACACTTCACCACCTCTAGACCATCGGCGTCAATAGGTATCCATGTTCCGAGGAAGCCTTCATGCTACCAAATTAGCCGTAGGAAGTCTGTTGCGGTTGCGATTTGGCTGACAGTGGGCTATTCCGATTTCAGGATAGGGGTATTCCCACTACCTCCAACATCTGGGATGGGATCCTTTCGATTGTATGATGGAACCTAAATAAAAATATTAACTGCCAGATTACGAACGCCTTCCTGTTAGGCGATAGGCAAGAACAGCGAAATCACGGGGAGCTGCGAGATTAGTGAACCCTTGTGTGTATGTGTGTAATCCACGATCGCTGCGAAAAAGACATTTTGATGTAAGGAGAAATGATAAGATGTCGCAGGAGCAAAATTTAAAATTTTGATTCGTAGGATTGTGATTCTGGAACTTAGCTATCTGGACAATTAAACAGTATGGAGATCCCTGTCCTGGAGCTCGGCTACGGGCTCGGGAAAAGCCCATGTGATAGTTGAATTCACCTCATTAGGTGCTGCAAGTTCTACATGGATGGTAATATTGACTCAATAAGTAGGAGGAGCCTTGTCCTCTTGTGATTGTTAGGAACTGATTCTGAGGTGTATTTGATGAGGTACCATACCTTTGGCGTGCATTCATATTGAGTGAATTGATCAGATGGCTTGGTTCTTGGGCAAAGAAGATAACGGTGCATCCCATGGCCGGGAGTAGATGATGGCTGCTTTCCAATACCTCGAGTACGGGCCCGATGGAGAACGGTGTATATGTAACGGGAACTATCGTTGGCTCCACCGACCAGTCGGTTCCGCGGCAAACAGAAGCCCTAAATTAAAGTGGGGTAGTTGCCCTTGAGGGACTTGACTGATTCGGTTGCAGGTGGCAAAAATCTTCGAGCAACAAGTGGACGAGCGAAATGCACCCAGCACGCGGGAACACTAGTCCTAATATTTTGGCAAATCAACAGTTCCATTGGAAAGTTCATCCAGGGAGTGAAACCCAACCATATGCACGATTAGCGACCCCAACATTGAGCGGGTAATGCCCAACAGGGATAAAGTACCCCAGTATAAGTTGGGATTCGGAGTGAAGCCTGTCGGAACGGTTGGCAGAAAGATGGCAGTCAATCAACTAGTTTCTTTGTCCAGATGAGGCAAGGACTCACTCTAAGCTCGAATATCCGGCTCGAAGCCAAGTAGTTTGGGCATCTGACAAAAAAAGACCCAGTCATGACGTCACGCATTCGCACAAGCTCATGGGTGCAAGGAATGAAGAGTTTTTGACATTTCTATCATCATGTACAGCAACCTGTCCTCTACAGTGCTATGCATCATGGTCGCCCCAACCGTCTCATCCAAAAGCGGGCCACAATCAGCATGAATGACTTCATCGGTAAACATGCTCAGCTACAGAACACATTATTAGCGGCAGAACTTCAGACAACGAAAACCCTTACAGTAAAGATTGGCAGCTATCTCGGCCTCGGCCCTATCACCGTTGGCAAGAAGCTTCTCCTTGTTGTACAGGAGCTCTTCTCGCGTCTCAGTTGAAAACTCCTGGTTTTGGGCTTTATTGGAAGACATGGGTCAGCATCGAAGAATTCTTGTGTGCGATCAAAATGGGCTCACTTTCCACAATGGCGTCAACTGGACACGCCTCTTGACAGAAACCGCAGTATATGCACTTGGTCATATCAATATCTTAAGATATGTTATTTATAGCGCCTCCATCACGTCGCTGAGATACTCACCATATTTGATGGTTTTGCGGGAGCCATCCAGCCGAGCTTCACTTTCGATGGTGATAGCCTGTGCCGGACAGATGGCTTCGCAAAGTTTGCAGGCTGTGTAACGAACGTTAGACTCTGTCAACAGTCACACTTTACACCTAAGCTTACCGATGCACCGCTCTTCTCCACTAGGATAGCGCCGCAGAGCGTGTTCTCCTCTGAATCGGGCAGAAAGAGGACCTTTCTCGAAGGGATACATGATGGTGTATGGGGGGCGGAAGAAGTTCTCCAACACAATCCACATTCCTAATTTCGAATGGCAAAAGTTCCATTAAAGATTAAAGAAGGTTGGAAACAGCCGTTTAGCGCACCTCGGATGATCTCAGTGAAGAAAAATAAGTGAACGGCCTTGTCTATGGCACTGGGACCGCCTTTGTAGGGGTCGACTTCATTGCCATTCGTGTCATATGCCGCAGCAGGTCCTTCTTGATGGCGGTGTTGCATACGATTGGTGAGGTCACTGACCAGACCGTGGTTGTGTCGAGGACTATGCTGGGCATTATTCGGAGTCGATGTTGAGAGAAGACGCAAGGCGACGATCCGGGAAGAATTTGCCAATGAATTTGGAGCAACAGCTAGGCGGGGTTGAAGACCCGCAAACACACGAGGCCGAATGGACGACATATTGAGAGCGTCGGCGTTACCAGCAGCGGCGAAGGAAAGAGTTGGAACTGTGACCCGGGATTCTGAGTGTCACACTCCATGTGACGGCAATCCAATAGCCAATCAGGGGAGCAGTAATCCAAACATTGATTCATTAGGCCCTCCATGTCCTCGACCTCGAAATCTAACTCCAAGGTCCCAGTGCTGTCGGATCAGGGTAATGACATGGATAAAACCTCTTTTCAATGACCTCACAGGGTTGCTAGCCAGAGATCCAGCAAACCTATATCCGATTGCAGAATGAGCTTCAAGCTGTCGCAGGCAAGATTGGAGAGCTCGAACAAGAAGCTGAAGAGCACAAGTGCGGCTGCTACTCCACTTCTAATTGCTTCTTACCCTCATTCTTTACGTCGATCTAGTCTGGTTCTGATAACCTTGAAGGATGTTCTTTCTGAAGAACCCGACCGCAAATGTTTCCGACTTATCGGTGGTGTTCTTGTGGAGCGGACTGTCAAAGATGTCGTCCCAGCTCTTCAAACTAATCACGATGGTGTAGGTGGATTGCCGTCTGAATTGGAAGCATGCGTTCAAAAAGACTCTAGATTCGGACAGTCGTCTCGAACCTGACGGAGCAGTACAAGAAAAAAGAAGAGGAATTGGATACATTCAAGCATGACTATCAGATACGACCGATTCAATAGATAATGACGGTGGTATCAGCACATGATTATTATTGCTACTTGTAGGCTATGATGTAGCAAGCTCATGCAATTGACATCATTCACTTGCTTTCACTTGCTAGTTACGGATTTCCTGCCATTGTCAGGGGATGCTACGGCACCGGGTAACACCCACGACTATTAGCCCTAGATTTCCCATTGATAAATTCCTGACCAGCACGTTGCTTCACGAGGTGGGAAGGGTTTACCGTCGCCAAGGCCACGCAAGAGAGCGCGATCTTGTCGGGCGTTATTGGCCTTCCACATGATCAATTTCCATTGACATTGGTTCGAAAATCTTAAGGGCTAACTACATCCACTTTACCTTCTAGTGGTCTTCCTGTCTCGTGCACTTCTGTATTATTCTACCTGGCATATCACTACCACTACATTCCTTTGTTCCCGGAACAATGGTTCTCGCAATCGTACATACCGTACTGGCAATCTTGCTCATATTGCCCACATTTGTGGCATCAGCTTCTTTCACTGGCACAGATTCACCCTGGGCTCGTGGTTCGCTTCGTCAAGTACATAGGTTCCTGGATGCACATAATTCTGTCCGTCAAGCCCATGGAGCCTCACGACTCCGCTGGTCGAATCAACTTGCCCAGCTAGCAGAAGATTGGGCAGATAGTTGTCAGTTCCGAAGCACCGATGGAGTTCTGCGGTAGGAACCTTACGGGGAGAATATTGCTGCCGCAACCGGGTCGTTCTCGATACACGCCGCCGTCGATCTCTTCACGTCAGATCAAGGTGTGTTTTCATTTCACTTTCGAAGAGACACTCGAATAGGCTACCTGTACTTCTTCCCCCATTACCATGCTTGTGGGGTAGAAGGAAGCAGGCAGAATTTCATGGCACCATACTCATCATATGATCATTGTAGGGCAATATGATCCAGCTTCCCCGACGTACAACCATTGGACTCAAGTAGTATGGAAATCAACCGCTCACCTTGGGTGTGCTGTATCCAGATGTGACGGTATCTTTAATCCCGCATTAGGCAAAGCGACCTATTATGTCTGCTTGTACGATCCTGCTGGAAACGTCATAGGGGAAGCACCGTAAGTCTGGTTCTCATCGACTCTATTGGAGTAGAAAACAACAACCAGGACTGACCCGCCATGGTTGCGATCTGCTTCGCTTCATGCTCGCAGTTCAAATGTGCAAGTCTAACTATCTTTGTTGCCTCCCGCTCCAATTTTAACCATTTCCGGCCCCTGAACCCGCATTTACATCCTCTCGCATATTTCTGATCCTCGGTCGTCGACGACTGCGTTATATTCAAGCGGCCTGGAGCCCCTTCCCAGCTACGTGGCCTCATTCAAGCAAATCCTGGAGGTCCTCGCTAGATCTGCACCACACCAAATTTATACCACCTGAATCCCATGGTAGTTCTCCTTTCGTTCACATGTAAATTCATAAATTTTCAATCGCATTCACATCATACATTACAATTCCCGTTTTGTCCTGTGACTAGTGTCGTTCGATTCAATTATTAGTCACCACGCACCTTCACAGCCACGAGTCATTCAACCTTCGTGATCATACCTCGGAAGGTCTCGGGTTTTATCTACAACCTCCCTCCCAGAACTGGTTATTGTCAAACAGTGAGAATCTACGTGGGGACTATGAGTAAGATGGCTAGTAAAGGAATATCAAGTGCTCACCGTTCGGTGAATAGGGTTTCATAAGTATATCCATAGCTGTACAGTAGCGGGTACGAAACCCATCGAGACCTGTATAGTAGCAGGTACGAGGCCAGCCTCATAATAGTGAAATAGTGCTAAAAATAGGTCAAGTATAAATGGACCAGAGGATACCGATGAACATTCATACCTCAACAGTTACGAGTGCGATGCTGCAACCAGCGACAGGTAAAGCCCCATCGCTACCAAACATGCTGACAACTGTTCCTATAAACCGTCTTACAATGTGTGTGACAACAAATCTATAGAACCTTCACACATCTTGTGACCATTTCATAGCGCAATGTCTAATTATTTGGTCAGTTGATCTTTGTATTCAGGATCCCATTTCCATTGATTTGGACTAGTGCACATATGGCCCTAGGGGTAAAAAATCTAATGTCTCTTGGATTTCTAGGATTCTGTGCTAATACAGGGACTCGAATCACATGCTCAAATAGATTATCACAGAAACTATAGTTATTAATCGAGGTCAACAATGCATGACCTGCGGTTAACCGGAGATAAAGTCGATTCGATGACTTCATGAGCGATATCCTCTGATACGACTCGGGAGTTGTTCGAGGGCCACATGTACTTAGACTGTTGCAGATCTTGAATAGGAGTAGCACGGTGAACATTGTCAACTACAGGACTTTGATGACTTCGAAAAAGTCGTGGCCAACCCGGTGGAGACCTTCGGGCAAGAGGGAAAGTTTCCATTGTCCTTTCTCGAGAATCTCCATCTGGTGGTCGAGTAGGGGCCGCTTCACACCACCTGCGGGAGTCATCCACTGGTGCGTGAAAATCAGGGCGAAAAGGACGATGGCTTGTGGGGAGGGGGGGTGAATCCCCTCCCTCAGTTGGATATCGTCCCAGTGGAGTAAAGGCGCTTCGAGGCAGTGCATCTTCATGACAAAATGCATCTCGCCTATCTGTACCCTCGGGTCGTGCGGGTAGCCCGCCTGAAGGACGACGTGTGCGATTGACACCTCGACCAGGCTGTGGGTGGCACTCTGCTTTGCGTTGGAGGGGGGGTACCTTGGTGTGATACCGCAAATAGGGTGGTGATCTGGGCACGAAGGACGGCTGGTTTGGGCGACGAGGTGCCGAACGGTAGTGCTCCGTTAGATCTTCCTGGGTTCCAGACGCAATGCCAGACCTAGAAGTCCGGTCCTGGTGGTCGCGTGATTCGTATTGGGTTTCTCGGTACTGTCTCAGGATGGGGTGCATACTGGGAGGTCTTCTTTCGTCCGATGCGATTACAAAATGCTCATCAGTGCCCCATACAACTCGCTCGGAACCTGGAGGCCCGGGGGTGTTAAATTCCTCCCGAAGATTATTATCGTTCGGGAAGCGACGGATCGATGGCCGATAGTCCATGTCATCGAGTCTGCAGTTGTTCGGAACATTTCGTGCTGAGCTAAATTCACAGGTGCACGGGGCATCCGGAGGAAGGTATCTGACATCCCCAGGAATGAACCTCTGGGAGTTCGTAAGGCCGCTGCGCCAATAGTTCAACGCCGGTGCTCTGGTCTCCGGGTAGTACAGCTCATGATCATCGGGGATGGGCCTATGAGACTAATCTCTATCGTCAGTTGTCTTTGCTTAGACGGGGAAGTAAGAATAAAACCTCAGGCTGCACGTTCCTACGGGGAGATTGCCTTAGAGTATCGTGATCATAAGGAGGTAAGTTGTTCCTTTCATAACCGCATTGCCTGCCAGGCGGTGAGTCATGAATTCGTCTCAATTTAAACTGACCAAATTCCAGGTCGTCGTCGCAACATTGGATGGAATGACGCCCCACGGCTCTAAAGTTGCACCGGTGGCCACCTTCTCTGAGATGGGGTGGGATATTTCTTACGAAACCGGTGAGTTTGGGGCTGTTATCACGCTCCGATTCTATGGGAGGACTTTGAACGCGTGGCCCAGAGGAAAATTTCAGCTTGGGATTACACATCGCCGTTTCATGCTCAAAATGTTTAGGTTGCTCCGGACATCCCGGTGAAGGGGGTAAGGGAAGGGCTTTAGTGATTGGCTCCTGAATTATGTGACAAATAAATGGGTGGTGGAGGGAAGCAGATACCCAGACGTACATTTGAGGGGACAGCACCTGCGGCGAAAGGATAATCTTCAATAGTATCATTTTTGTTGTCAACCATACCGAATCCAGACGTTGGGATTCCGGCTGCTTTAGAGGGAAGGCTCCGAGCATTCCTGATAGTTCGAGTAACGCATGTATCCCCAATCGTGCGGCTAATGATAGGAGCGTTGAAATCTTCACGAGTAGTACAAGTCGTGCGGACATAATGGAGCGGCGAGAAGTCCTTAATCTGCAAGGCACTTGTTACACCCTGACTAAAAATAACTTGCTCTGCAAGAGACTAAATTTATCAGGGCTATGACTCTGTATGCGTATAGATATATGCGCCACCTTTTCAAGAACATTAATCACGTTTGAGGCCGTGTCATCAAAGTTAAGATTATTGAGGATAGACTGTTCGATACCAACCTCGTCGTCGGTGGTCTTGACGAATGGCCCAGACTCACAAGTGGGTTGGGTTAGCATGATGTGCCTCATCGTATTGCTTACGACAAGGGCTTCAGGCGGGCATGACTTAATATCGTCTTCGTGTGGTGTTGGTGATTTCTAGGTCATGGTCATAAAAGTTGCACTCTGAGGAGTAGACGCCAACTTACGATGGAAATAGCGGGGATGGCATCCGCCGGCGAGATGAGATGACTACAAGTCTGTGCCGATAAGTTCCTTCACCTAGGTTTCTGTCAATATGTCATAGCTAACTCACCTCTGATGGGGTGACTTGCTCAGGTGTATCTGATCCATCCGAATCGTTTGAATCCTGACCTCGGCTGAGGTGAGCGAACGGCGGGTACGAGCGAGGTAATATATATGGAATATACCGTTGGGCGTTGTGAATTAGATTTGTGACACTCGTAGCAGGTAGATTGAGACGAGACAAAGACCAGAGGTGGGATATCCTGAGGACTCGTCGATGCGGTGTTGTTGACGTTTCCCATCGTGAGCTTGATACTAGATGGTGCTTCACTTGAATGTGTGTGGGATCAAGTGGGATTGGGTGAACAAAGGTCTTTTTATTGGCTGCAAGGAGTGGCTGGCTCTGATTATGACGACATTAAAAATCGCTGCCAGCCTTTCACAATCCAGCATCTTCACGCCCACAGAACCACATCCGTTGAACGCCAATCGATTTCGAGATATTTCAGACAGAATAGCTGTTGGAGCCATAGCTAAGGACATGAAGCTCGAGGGTTAGTAGCGGTCTAGTGAACATGTCCTTCTGATCAACAAGGGCAATGTGAAATTTCACAGCGGAATGCAAGTGCCTGGCTCTATATATGGACTAATCAACGAAACCAATCTTTGCGTGTTAACCTGTGCTCATGAGTAAATTTCTGCGTACAATATAAGCAGTGCGGGCTGTATCACAACACCAGAGAGTAGAGGTTCGATAACTTTGTCAGGACTTGAGGGTCAGGTCAGGCAATTTTAATTGAAGTTGCCTTAGTTGGATATGGGCACCGAACCCCAATCGCTGAGACGCGCGTGAGCTCGATCGATGAGTCAGCAATTCGGCCCGATCGGTTGCATCTTCCCCCCATTCATACCACTCGGTTTCGTGCTTTTTTTGCTCTCTTTGACTCTTTGCAGGACCGGCAACCCAGACTGAGTCAACAGGCCATCTCGTGGGGTGAGTAGGGTGAGTAGGCCACCCGTGCTGCACCCATTGATTAGTGACGCCTTTCGCCGACAGACGCGAACTCGGTCCTACTCGGACCACCTATGGTTCCCACACTTCGCTTGTTGTTAGGTGCGGTAATCGACTGGGACACCATACTTGTTACTCCCACTTTCTTTTGAGACTAAAATGTCATCCATTGAGGACTCAAATCCTCTCGACAGTTCTCCTATCTTTGACAACCTCGACATCGACCTCGTCGTCAACGTTCTCTCCCACACAGCTCTGAGTATGCATCACGTCACATGTCACTGTCATTGCCTAACATCATCACTGCAGGCCCTTTCTTCATTTTCTTTATTCCTGTCTTTTACTTTTTCCAAGGAGCAAAATTAACAGACCCGATCATCATCATCCCTTCAATCTATTATGTCCTGATATGTTGCTTCTGTGAGTACTTTCTGTCCTTATCCAGGGCATGTTGCAAATGATATGTAAAGGGGGTTTAAAGTGGGTTTCACGACTGTATCGAAATCAAGGAAGTCTGTTCTTCAGACCTGAGCGTTTTGACTGGGGCGACCAAGTTGTGGTAGTTACAGGAGGTCAGTGGATTTCTTGGGTGTTGTCTTGTCACCAGGGTCACAGATTCCCCTTTGGCTTAGGTGCCTCTGGTTTGGGCGAATTATTGGCAAATACATTAGCCATCCGAAACGTTAACGTTGCTGTCCTTGACATCAACCCCATTGTCACTGAGAACTGTGAGTTGAAATTGGTTAAATCAATGTTTGACAATCCATTAATGGATATACTTAGACAACATCACATACTACAAGTGTGATGTTTCGAAATGGGAGGAGGTTGAAGCTGTTGCTAAACAAATCATTGAGGAGGTAGGCTGTGTACTGCCTACCCAGTCAGTTCAATTCAATTCTGATTGTTTCTGCTCCAGATCGGACAACCAACAGTTCTAGTGAACAATGCAGGCGTTGTTCAGGGCAAGAGCCTTGTTGATATGTCCCCAGAGGATGTCAAGCAGTATGTTATGTTTTCAACCCAACATTACTAGTCAATTTGACACTTCTCATTAATTCCAGAACATTTGGGGTCAACACTTTTGGTCATTTCTGGACTTTGAAGGCATTCCTCCCTGGAATGATTGAGAAAGGGTGTGGTCATATTGTTAGAGCACCATCTTGCCTGCTTCTGTACAGTTGACTGAATGCATCTTTTGTCTAGGTCACTGTGGCATCCATCATGGGTATTGTTGGTGCGGCAAAGATGAGTAAGTAGTGAGCAATTTTAGGTGGGCTGGATCCTGATGCATTCCAGCTGATTACTGTGCATCAAAGGCTGCACTCATTTCACTGAATGAGTCCTTACGTTACGAGCTTGATCATCAGTGCGTCAGACCTTTCATCTAGCTAGCAGAATGAACTAACACCACTTTAGCTATAACTGCCCTCAAATCCGCACTACACTTGTTCTTCCAGGTTATATGCTGACACCTTTGTTCTCAACAATCACGTTTCCTGACCGGGCACTATTGAGATTCCTTGCACCCTCACTGCACCCTATTGCCATTGTCAAGCGTATTATCACTGCACTGGATGAGCAACACTCACAAACCATCATACTCCCCTTCTATGGCCAACTCCTCCCTTACATTCAGCTTGCACCAAGTTTCGTTCGTGACTTCTTCCAATGGGTAGGTCACCTATGATACATGGCTATTTCAAGTTATTCATCATTTCCTACCAGTTGGCTGGGGCAGATTATGTTTTTAGGGATTTTGTCAAGTTATCAGGACGTCGACCTGAGGAAGGTCCAAAACCAGCACTGGAACAAAATGGAAAGTATGAGTAGAAATAATCTGAGATACTATGCACTCATCCAATAGTTTCATCCATGTCTGTGTGTGTTTTCCCTAGATGCTGACATGTGGGAATTAATGTATTGTTCACAACTTGGCTTTTAATATATAATGTCACTCGGGTTGCCAAGCACCACGTATGCATAGACGGGGTTGTTAACTATTTGGGTGGATAATAGAGTGAAAGTGCTGGTCTTTTTGATCCACTTCCGGAATTATGATGGGGGCTATACATTGCACCTTTGAGCACCACTCCTTGGCTGCCTTCCACCAGTCATATATAATAATACCCTCACTTCCCACTACTCTCTATAACCTTTACACTCAATCTGAGCATCAACCCCGTAATTGTATAATTGCTGTCTACACGTCTCCGCAACTGCAGAACAGGTATTCCCCACACAGCATCACCCACATTCACACCCATTCGCATCTACCCTCATTTCCTGCCTCTGCGGGCAATATCCATTCACCCATATAGCAGATTGCTGCTTCCCCTCGTCCTCCTTCGTTGGCTGTGATGAGCTACCCACACGATAACCCTTCCGTTTCACGCGACAATCACGACATCACGTGTCGCATGTTACTATAACCGACCGCAGAGGCCGCTTACACTGCCCAACTCGTCGAGAATGCCACCTTCGCCTTTGGTGTGCCACGCGGCGAGCAAGAGTTTCTGTCGCATGTCGGTCCATTCCCTTCTGTGAACATTCCAGATACTGATATTTCTTGACACCATTTTAAAAGCATGAAATCCTGTCCCAAGAACCTCCAGATTACCCGAGTCCATCGTCAAGCCAATTCCTCCGACGGTTGTTTTCCGGAATCTGATAGCAAAGCGCAGCTTCACGCCTCATGTTCATCCATGGCGACCATGTGGCCCAACCACCAAATTTCAGAGTCAGTCCTTGACATAGGCACTGAGCCACAAGCGTTAGAACCCCCTGTTATTGACCACATGGTAGGTCTTATTCCCCTTCACCACAAAAATCTGCCCCCTGGCCTTTGCTAACCTGCTTCGAACTCGTTCTTCAAATTAGGCGATGTATGCACCCGACGACAACGTAGTTACCCATGACGCAGGCGTCGATTGCTTTCATCTTTTGCGTAGTCTGCGGGGTGAAGACGATGATGTATGTCCTCCCAATTACTCGTTTTATGCTCAACTATTGACATGTGCGTAGGTACTACGCAAGTTCTACCGCGCAAAGCAGACACTTGTCCTCGACTCCACCCGCCCAGAGACTGTCCCACACATCGTTATTTCCTTCGCACGAGATACCTGGGAAGACTATCAGATATCTTGGAACAACCGCATCTATTATCAGTATCCTACTCACCTCGTCGTGCCACCAATACCTATCTCGATTGAATCTGTGCCTCCTCGGCCACAGCCCCGGCAGCTTTCATTCTTGCAAGAACTTGATTCCGTATCCCCGTCAGTCGCGTGCCAAGGTCACTCAATTTCCAATGGAACCATCCCCCACGAGCCCAAAAAGGTATTTTCCCCTGGACGGCTGATCCGTTACGTGCGTCGGCAATCGATAACAATCATTTATCATCCACGCAACTAATTATTGCCCATTTTTCAGCACGAGAAGTCAAAGACTGAGGGCGTTAAATACCCTAAGCTCGTGCAGATGCTTCATGTCAGACACCTAAAAGTATCGGTGAGACTCCCTTTGACCTTCTACACTCACTGATCAAACACTAATCCATTACCATCAGATGCTGCTTACAAATGACAAAGCTACGTCGAAACAGAACTGTTCCAGACTATCTCAACATGATGGATTGGTAGGAGAGCCCTTCTCCTGGACTGATCCTGCAGAGGTACGTGGCTTGGTGTCTTCCATGTGCGCCTCTAATAGTCCTCAATCTCAGCCACTACTTGCATTCCATAGGCGACTTGCAGGAACAACGATCATCGATTCCCCATCGCCCTTCATCGTTCCTCACATCATCATAAATGCACCGCCCCCGCAAGATTTCATGATAGCTTGGCAAAATGCTACCAATAATCCCCAAGATTGCGGATTCGGCCAATATCTCACCGTGCCCAATCAATATGTACATTTCGATAATATACCGTACGAAGGCTGGAATCCATGCTCCCCTTATCAACATCTTATCACTACCGATATCGACGCATTTATGGAAGCTGACTACATCGAGGATAACGACAACGACAACGGAAACGAGACAGATCTGGGTTCTCCACATAGGGACGTTGACAGCAGCGATGATGATACAGAGCCATGTTGGGCCGTTTCACCATCAACCCCTGTATGTGGCACCGGGGGTCATGATCTCGTGGTTATCGTTGGCGAAGGACAGGGCCGAAATTACGATGAGGAGGGTTCCGATGATGAGATGGTGCTGATGGCCAATCGCAGTGGCAAACCGCAATTTATGCACACAGAAGTGCACCGATTTGGTCAAGTGCACGCAAACTTGAGTCACGGTGATCGGAACGCGACCATATTTGGAGGCGCCCAGATGGATGGGGATTGGTTTGGAAATGATGACAAATCTAGTCAAAGTGAGGAAGGTAGTACGGATGGAAGTGGGTGCAGTGGCGATGATGTTGATGACGATAGTGAAGATTCGGCCGCAGAAAGTCAACAAGGGGAGGAGGACAAGGAGCCTTCACGACTGGCGTGCTCTGTCGATGATGAAGAAGATGACCTCCCACCTTTCGACGAGTGGTATCAGGAGATGGCCCGGCGCAGCAACTTGGAATGCACTGCGACATGATCCGTGATTTGGCCTTTATTGCGATGCTCCAGAAATAATTTACGCCACTCGACCCATTTCCCTACATCATCCATTGTCTTGTAACAACCGCCCATCATCGTCGTCGTCATCTCTCATTGCATTACTTACCATCATGCTATCCTTGTAAGCCTTCTTTTGCACTGCTGTATCCATACCTTTCGGTGTTCTCGCAATGCTCTGCATCTTGCATTTGTACTGTATGGATCGCATTTTACATTCCATCTCCCGTGCTAGCATGTATCTCTTTTCGCATTTGTTGCATCTCCACGGACCTTGGCCGTTGTATATAATCGTGTAGTATTGTACATTGTCTATGCATTGGCTGTTTGCAACCTCACGCCCACATTCAGGTCAGACCGTCCTAGATTAATGCTTGAGATCCGAGTACCAAAATACGGATTGGAATGACGTCTGGAATATTATGGATGCATGAATCCAGGTGTTCTGTGACCTGGTTATCAGCACCCCAGACGTTCGAACGCCCCATCAATCAAGTGGAAACTTTTATCCCTGGATTATGACAGGAGTTGTGTATATTGTGATTTGTACTGAAATGGAGTACAATGGGTGTTGGTGCGTATCGTGATGAATAATCGTGATAGGAACAAACCGGGTGGTGAGCGATGAAATGTGGATGCGAAGAAATGTACGTGGAGTTAGCAACGTGGGCAGTAATGTAAGATAACGAAAACGTAAGGGCGATGTGGAGAATGAAGCGGTTTCTCTAGTAAGCCAGTCACAGAGGAAACATATAACAGAGATTGCAGGTGGGTACATGTATACATGCGGCGGGTTATGAACAGGCCGGGAGGATGAGTTGCGAAGATTGTCCAATAGAGGAGTTGATACATGCAGCAGCTTGAGTAAAGTGCGTGACACTAATGCGAACGAAAGATATAACCAGAACGTAGATGGGTATTCTCGGAACGAAGGGAGGAAAAATTCGGGACTAGCGGGGGTGAGCTTAGAATTGCTTGTACATGCCCGGCCGTGGCATTGACAGGGCATTCAGGGAGCGACCCGTATTTTTAAAGCTGCGGGTTGCTCAATTTTGGAATAGATATCGTCATGACAGCACTTTGGGCGCATTGTCGGAGGATCGGGTTCAATACTAGCAGGAGCGAAGCAAAGCCTGTGCACGAATAGCGTGCTTTTTGTCGACCTAGGGATCAAGTTATGACACTAATCTTCGAACAGGAACTGGAATATACGCACAAGAAGGTTAGCCGTCTTGTATGTGGAACTATACATGTGGTTAATTCCATATTCCCCAAGGATGCGGGAGAATCGATTCACGAGACCATGCTTATCTGAAAAATTTCACAGAGATAATGAGTTGATGGGCACAATAGGAATAGGGGCTATCTCAAACCAAAGAGGATGAATGTTCTGCAACTTACCAAGACCAAACCGTCGCAGGTCAATCTGGAGACATTTAAACAATGCTCCATCGTTTTCATCTCCCTCTGGTTCGCTATACCCATTAGAGGGTGCATCTACAACATCCAATTCACCACTATAAATGACCATGTGACGTTCATGTGGAGGAAAGAGTGCTGCCAGAGTAGATACTTCTGCAGTCAGGGATGATCCTTCCGTGGTTCTCGTAAAAGAAAAGAACGGAACTTTATCAAGTTCCTTTTGCTTTTCGCGAATTAGGCAAGCCATTAGAGAAAGTATACCAGGGAACGTACGAGGGAGAGGGTCGAGCTAGTGGAAATCGGATGCTTGGATGGGGATCTGAAGGCAGTATCCGGAACAGTTTCGGAAATGTCTACGTAAGAACGAGAACTTGATAATGGCAGAGCCGTGGAGGAATGATGGGGCGGTGAATGAGAAAAGTATCCATCTTCCTCCTCGGAAGTCCCATCTGAAGCTTCGAATTGATCGAGAGGAGACATAAGCTCTGCGAGAGGAGATAGAATGGCTGAAAGTGAAGAATTAGAAGGTGATGTTCGTTGATTCGTATGCCGCGGGATGAGATCTGGAAACGCGACGAGTTTCACAATTTTGAGACCCCAATGGTCAACCCCAAGCTCGTCCGACAGCCCTACGCATGCAAGGTCTGGGGGGAGCATATGTGCTTCACCCTCTGTGGGAGACTGAGGCTTCATTCGAGAAAACAAGTATGGTGAATATGACTCATTGTAAGACTGGGTGCGAGCATCAGCTGACCCAATGCCGATCGCTGGACGGCGATCTGTCAAGATGGGTGGATACAGAGGGGCGTCATCGGAAGCGTCCTCATTGTACTCGGTTTCGAGGTGGAATCCTGCTGCAGAGAATAGTGCCAAGGCTTCGTGTAGACGAGACTCCTTTAGCTGGGTTTGGGCATGAGCACGTGGCATATGTATAATGAAAGAATGAAACGAACAATGATAAAATCGCTCATGTATGTAGATTGATAAAGGATAGAAATGCCAGCAGATGCCAGGGGTGCGGATAATTCATTTACTCTAGCACCCGAACTACCTGAGGTTTTGTATGCCCTGACAGTCAAGGTGGTCACTATCACAGCGGAAAGAAACGACTCACATAGCTGGTCACAGTGAGAATCAATTTGGAGCACGCTCCACTTCTCGTATGAAATCTCAATCGGCTCAAAGGTTGAACCTGGGAGACTCCGTTTGGTCGAGACTTGCTTGGACCGATGTCTCTGACGGTCGCGTCGAGCTATAGGCTCAAAGTTCTCAATGACAACATGTTCTGCAATAAGGGTGAGCTCAATCTCGTTGCAGGTTACGTTGAGAAAGGTAGGATTTGGTTGTAAGATTTGCTTGAGGACTGCATGGGAGAGTTTGTGCAACCTGGACCGGGGTACACGAACAAGGGAGAGCGATATGGGAAGTAGAGATATGGTAACCTGAGGGGCATTAGAAACTGGCATAATTCTAGCCAGGGGACACGAGAGAAAATCAAGAACTAGCTGGACGGTGCTGGCAAGGAGGAGGGTAATATTGGATGGGCGGCGAATGGAATGATATATTAGACTGAGTCTATAATTACGGGCCGACAATTGCATATCATTTATCTGCGCAGCTGCGCCCATCAATTCTTGCTTCCTCATCTGTAAGTACCCTATCATTATATCCGTCCTCCGATGTCCTTCCTCGGTGAATCGGACCAACAACGTATCGACTCTTGTACTGGTAGTCGACACTCCATAACTCTTTAAAATCATAGCAACCTATCCTCCACTTCAAATCTCGGCCCAACCTACTCGGCAGAGTTTCATTCTTCGTTATCGCCAAGGACGCACCATTCAATATTCAGGGCGGCAATCACTCTCGCAATACAATACCTGCCAATCGACGCTGTCACCTGAGTTGTTCAACTTAATTCAATAATTTGGCTCACGTAATTACTAATCCAATCCATCATTCCAGATGTACACTGTACCTCTCGGTCTTGTCAAAAACCCCGATACAACGTTCTCCTAGTTGAGGGCTATCCTGCGTGTAAAAAACGAATGCCTTGTCCAATTTTAAACGTTGTCGTCAAACACCCGTCCACGACTACCGCCAACTCCCACAGCGTCATGTCTTGGCTTGCGCTGGCGCAAAACATGAGCGTCTGGACCTCTTAGACAATGCACATGACGTGGAATATGCTGAGATCATGTCGTCATTAACTCATTGACCCTGCGGGAAAAATATACCTTGATGTGTCTATGAATACATTTTAAAGCCCCCCGGATCTAATCAACTCTCCAGCCTCGAATCGGAATGTTTTTTCAACTCCGAGAACGTCGTAAAGGCACCTCACCGAACGTTAAACGTTAACCACCCCACACCAATGGCGTCACAGTCCTGGGTACTGACATACTTTGTTGTGGCTAGTCAGCAAGGAACTTGTGTCGTCCATATGTCCATACATTTCTATTCATTCATGTCCTTTCACCTTTCGTGTAGTTCAGTGTACCGATAACCCTACATTTAGCTAGTCATATACAATCAACATTTAACTAAGGGTCAAAGCCTCATAGCCGTTAGACTTATTATTAGCAAGGTTCCTTGGGTCGACTTGCCATTCTCAGCATTGCTCAACGAACCTAGCTCTGTTGAATCCAATCGACCATAACAAGCACTTGACTAACTATTCATCCCAACCTTGCCATTTCCGCAAACGCCATCTCAGATGGGTTCGTATCTACATTCTCCCATGTGACAAACAGTAAGCACCGATGGTTCGAGCCACGCTTACAGATTTAATTTCCTCGGAATGTGCCTGACTTGGTTTTACCACCTGCGGAGCCTATTCCCAAATGGCTGGAGTCCCGCAAGGTCGGACTTCGTTACTTCTGCTTCCTCATCTAGCAGCACAATGCGTCGATCATCAAATCCACAGGGAATACCTGACCGCCATCAGGTCTATCCATGGTCATACGTTCGCTCGATGGGACTGAGGGCAATTACTTCCCGAAATGCAATTCAAATCTACCCCTGTGGACACCCTCAAAGCAGTCTTGAGGCTGTGGATGCTCGTCATGGAACGTGTAATGACAGTCGCTGAATCCTATTGCGGGACGCCATTTCTCATGCTAAGCCCGCCATTCTCATCCCTGCATTAGCCCTCATGGGGGCTTGTCTTTGAACGCCACCATTTTGCGCAAACTGCCGCTACAGGATACAGCTTTAGGTGTATGTGCTAGGTCGCAATAGGACGGGTTGTGGCTGGCGACGATCCCGCCGCCTCGGCACCTGTATCCGAGGTGAAGCTGCGACCAAGTCAGTGCACTGCGTTGCGCTGCGGTGCCGGGCTGAAGGACACCTCATATGGCCATAAACTCTGAAACAACTGACTATCTCTGGTCAGAGGGCCAAGGACCACAAGAGCGCGATGACTGCGGGCAGAAGCCTTGGTTCTCACCGGAGTCGGAGAGATACTGCGGACACTGTTAATAAATCGGGAAGGCGTCCTGGGGAGTTGACCGAATCTTCAGCGACAGGATGGCGTTTCTCTGTTAGCCTGTCCGATTTGGGAGATCTTGGTCAGTGGTGTATCCCCCCAGGCGACAACTATATGAACCGCATAACATACCATGATAATACTACTATGTGCTAGTATCCTCATTGCCACCGAATCTCATACCTACTAAAGTCCGATAGTTTGGGTCAGCAATCAAAACATCTCTACGAAGGGTAAATATTTCATTGAGAACAGGACGGGCGTATGCTTAACCTGGGCTAACTACTTGCAGGAGTATGTCAACTATGGGTGGTTGCTTGATTTTTGCATTTGTGTAATATGTGGACGTCGCGTGGTATGATGACGACAGGTATGTAATAGAAATGTAGAAGGCCTGTAAGTTTTCGGGCCTCACGAGCTTGTTTGGCAAGTTGTTGATCAAGCACATCGATACGGGATCCTGGAGCTATGACCGTACTGAAACGAAGGAATGGAGGCCCAGTACACACTTGGCATTTGTAGGGAGTGCGTGAACTGAATTGAAGAAAGCTCAACTTCCCAGGTTTACAGGCTTTAGGTAATGTGACTGTACGCTAGGCATTCCTCTCAAGGTCATTCCATACATGTGTGGATGTGTCTAATCCCATGATGAAGGGGTTCGAGGCTCGAATTAGCTGCCACATGATATATGTACACTGGTGAGTACCTGAAAAGTTGAATGATGACGGTTGTAACGTGATGCGAATCGGGAAGTGCAAGTGATGGCTTGAGGTGACGTAACGACTTGTACGTGAGGAGTCATTTCGGAGATAAGGGAATACAGGACAATGCTGTCAGGAGAGTTAACGGAAATACATGCGGGGATACAACGACTTAGCGTAACACGAAGGGAGGGAAGGGGGGACAGTGCAGGAAGATGCAGGACAGGAAAGCAATGCAACAGAGATACAAGCTTGAGAGTGCAATGAGTGGTACGTGCATGCGGGAACAATAAAAAGCGAATTGTGCGATGAGTCCCGAAAGCTATGGGAATGCGGGTATCGAGTCATATGGAGGGGAAAAGGTGAAACATGAAGTAGTTCAGTATGACTGGGGAGCCTGCGCACTCGGGCACAAGCCGTGCAGGGGTACTCTGTCCTACATCCCAACACAAGGTATGGCAGGTGTCATCTCCGGCTGGAACTTGCACTGGAGGGTGCAGTCACGTTCTGCGTAGCTCTACGGGCATTGTGTGTGGGATTTCAATGTCCGCGCGCTTTTACTTGAGTGGGTCTTGGCGCGTAGATGTGCTGATTGCCTGGATCGCGTTACCACGCCTTGGAAGGATGGAGCACGCGACAATTTCTGCGCAGCCCTGGTACTACCGGGCTGAGGCTTTGACCTGACTTTTGTTGAGGGTGGTGCGGGCATGGGTGCAGGCATGGGAACGCGTGCTCGGGTCCGAAGGTAGTAGCGTGAACAAAGCACAGCTACTGGGGATTCTGAGGCCTGTGGAATTAATTGGGCAGATGGCGTTCGGCGTATCGAAGAGGAGCTGGAACGGGAGAGCCGCGATTGTGATGAGGGTGGTTCAGTAAGTGGTGATGACGCAATGAAGACTGACTCCAGCTTAGCATCCCATCGAAGCAAAGAGGAACGGGGTAGCAGCCGCGAGTTAGATCGCGGTGTAACGGGGTCAAAGTGATATTCAAGAGGCTTCCTGTCAGCTTCCTTCCATCGAAGGGAGCCGTTGGGAGTGACAGTAGGAGTATCAACATAATCTTCAGTCTGTGAATCATGAGATGGTTGGGAGCTGCCCTGAACAGCCCATGTGCTCTGTTGAGAAGCAGGGAATGGGGACTGACTCTCTTCATATTCATTAATGTCCGCGAACCCCCTTTGACGCATTGGTGCGTTGTTAGGTGGTCCTAGCGTTTCGGTCGCTTCGCGTTGCAATCTAGGGCGCTTGGCCATCGCACCACGTTTTTCCTCTACTGTAGCATGTGAGGAAGGCTCGCCGTGTTGTTCTTCTCTTCCGCGTTTTAAAGTAGGTCGCCCGGGTTGAATCTGGCGCTTTCGATAAGCGGTGACGGGTGGGAGAGTGCTCTCATAAGCAAAGTCTCTAACTTTGATGCCGTGGCTTGCAAGTATTTCTGCGTATGGAGTTGTATCTTGAGTGGCAGGAGGATGTTGTGACTGCGATGGTGGTGGCGTTTGAGAAAGTTGTCGTGGCGAAGCAACATCTGGTGATTGGATAAAAGAAATATCGGTCATTGGGAGTGGAGAAGCGTCGGATGACTTGAGGTGTGATGTGGAGAACATTTGAGTATTCATGGACTGCAACGAGGAATTCTAAGTTTGACTTACAAAGGAAGACTGCGGCTGGATTGACATTTGACCCTCTTGGGGATGTAGGTTCCTTTTTGACTCGAACAATGGTTGGGATGAAGACATCAACAGCGTGGCAAGTGTAACGGAAGGCGTAAAACCGAAAAGCGTGCAGATGATTAAGGAAGTGACAACGGGAGTACCAATCAGGTCGAATAATGATTGTGGTGAGGGTGAAGCGATCCCAAAATCCACGATCGAGATAAATCTAAATGCCACCCAATTCCCGTTTTATCCCAGAGTCACGTGCACCGCAATACTCTTCATCGCTCACTTTACCGGTTGCTATTAGACACAGTATCATATCCCGGTGCGTTGTTCATTTCTACCAAGTGCCTTAGGTGTCCCGTCGCGTTGTTAATCGAGTTGGCAGTTTGGTATGCTGAGGCGCGTCTGGAAGCCAGTTCTGGCAGTCGCAGCCACTGGTGGGTCAGGATACTACATTTACAGGACCAAGTTTTCCCAGACGACCTTTGAAATCCCCGTAAGAGTCAAGGGCGCGGATGGTAAAACGGAAATGTCCACCCGAACTCTACCCCTGCTGTCCCTAAAGGAACTCGAGGAGCGATTCAATCAGAATGCTACAGCACACGTTAATGCACGACCAGGAGGAGTTGTTTGGAAGCATACTACAGCCACATTGCCTTCAAATGATCCAATAGAGGATGCCAATTCCCACCAAATCATTCAACGAGATGAGTCCGATTCTTCTGCCCCAGGAGATTACCTCTTTTTCGCGGTCATGGACGGTCATGGCGGTTACCACACTTCCCAACTACTCTCGAAGGTCCTTATCAACGCCGTAGCCTTGGAGCTCTCTCAACTCGTGACAAATCCCGACCCCTCACCCCGGAAGCAAAGGTTGCTGCAAGGCGCCAAATCCCTTTTATGGTCCTCACCCTCCCAATCCGCGCACACACCACCCGGTTCGGATCCTACAACCGTCTCCCTTGCTATTCAGAACGCGTTTTCGAAGCTCGACAACGAGTTGATCAACGCACCTCTTCGCGTTCTGGCCAATAATATTGATGAAGAGTCGCGGAAGAACAAAGTCATTCCCGATCTAAGTCACCATCCCTTAGCGTTAACTACAATGCTACCAGCCGTATCCGGTGATTACTTTTTTGTCATCATCCCCTAGGGTCTGCCTCATTTTTTTCCAATCACTCCCAGGAAGTTGTGCAATAATGGCCCTGTTTGATACCGCACACCAGGACCTGTACATTGCTTGTACGGGTGATAGCCGTGCGGTTGCCGGTGTCTGGGATCCCTCAGCAGAAGAAGGCAAAGGAGCATGGCAAGTAGAAGTCCTGAGCGAGGATCAGACAGGTCGAAATCCCAATGAACTCCGGAGGTCAGTCATCAACTTCTCTTCCTTTCATCGCTTCTAAACTCCGAGTTACACGCCCACATCGTCTTCACAACACCCCTTCTACGAACGTTGATTGCTATGGAATAGAATGCAATCAGAACATCCACCAGATGAAGCCGAATACGTAATTCGAGGGGGTCGTGTCCTAGGAGGTCTCGAGCCAACTCGTGCTTTTGGTGATGCGCGGTACAAGTGGCCTCGTCCCATCCAAGAAACGTAGGTCCAGTTTGCTTTTCTGCCTTTATGGTCATCTCACTTCTATGCCTGCTGGCCCTTGGATCATGACCAAACATGTGTCACACCTGCAAAGATTGAGTCAGGCGTTCCTCGTGGGTAACGGCAAGCCTATGCGACCACCACCGCCTCTATTCAAAACACCACCATACGTGACCGCCCGACCTGTCGTGACGCATCGTAAACTCAACCTCGGTTCATCAGGGGATCAAAAGGCTCTTCGGTTCCTGGTACTCGCTACTGACGGACTGTGGGATGAACTCAAGTAAGTCCCCAGAAGCCTATCTGAACATATCTCTACGTCTTCGAGTTCAGCGAGAGCCAACGAATGCACTTTTTCGTTACAGCTCGGAGGAGGTTGTCTCCCTTGTAGGCGGACATCTTGCCGGTCTTAAAGGCACGATAACGAAATCCCAACTCCCCTCACTAATATCGACAACCACCGGCTCGGCCACGATCGAGGGTAAAGATAAAGCGAAGCATTCCTCCAAATCGGAAGAACAGCAGGGTTCCTGGGCCTTCAAAGACGAGAATGCTAGTGTCCATCTCATCAGAAACGCATTTGGTGGCGGGGATGAGAACCAGTTGAGACACAAGCTGAGTATTCCCGCGCCTTATTCGAGAAGGTACCGGGATGATACTACAGTTACGGTCATATGGTGGGAGGAAGGTGACGAGGCTGGTCCAAAAGTTACTTCATTTACTCAGCCAAAGGCCAAGTTATAATTATTTTCTCATGCATATATACCGCATACGCACTTGGCATGCATCTACAACTACGGTTGGATTCTGTTGGCAATCACCCCTTCAAAAGGGATATCGTGTATGTACGAGCGGAATCAACTAAGGATACACACAAGTTTGCAGTCCAAATCACAAGGTAGGGAAAGTGAACATAGCAAGTAGCAGTATAGGAGAAGCAACCAGGAGAAAACTTGGTATGACTGGCATGGCTGGCGGTGGTACCAAATCGTTCGCTGCCTCGGCGAGCTTTGACCTGCTCTACTAAACAGCAAATCTTCTTTTCATTTTGTGTCTTGAATGCAGGTTTTTGAACGGGTTGCTTGGATCCACATATCCATGGCTCCGTAATGACGGAGAATGCGATTTGGCCGTGGATTCTATGGGTATCGTTGCTCTAGCAAGCAGCTTCGCGGTATCTTTGGCCTCCTCTATGGTCAACTTCGGCTTCTTGATATTAGTTGGGCTGGCATAGAAGCTTTCAGGGGAGACTGTCTTAGAACCGCTAGTCGCAGTCGTCGAAGATGCAGGTGACAGAGGTGGGGGTGGTTCGTCGTCAGGTTTAGGACGGGGATTGTCCGTCGCAGGGGGGAATTCGGGGGTCTTTGACGACTGTGGCTCCGTGCTGGTTACTGGCACCCCTTCATCCTCCTTATCAGAATCATATGCATTCAAAGCCTCGAGCGCAATCGCTGCTTTCGGTGCTGCTTTTGGTGTAGCAATAGCCTCTATCTTGCTTTGTAGGTGTGCTGCTTGTGGGTCTGGTCCATTTATCCTTGGAATCTTCTTCAAGCGCTCTCCGGAGTCAGTAGTAGAAGCTGAGGGTAATAAAGGCCCAATGAATGGCCGGGACACCTTCTGCCCTTGATCCACTTTATCCTCTTCCGCTCTATCACTCTCATCCCTCTCTTTTCGCTTCTTCATGTTAGCAGCGATGCCTGGCTTGATCAACGGAGGCGGCAAAACCTGTTCTATAGCTCCTTCCAAACTCTGCCCTTTGTTCTGAAGGTAGAAGAGGATATATGCATTTCTCTGATTCGTGGGACACCTGACTGGGGTGACAGACTCATCATTCATTTCCCACCATCGTCCGTCCTTGGTCTTAACAAACGCGTAATAATGGCCTGAGTTCGGACCTCCCCCAGCATGGCATATCACCCCGTATAGTGAGTAAGTCGGCCCCCGCTGACCTTCGCTCATATATTGTTTTAGTGATAATTGTTCGTCGTAGTTGACTTGATGAGCAATCTTTCTACCCAGAGGCGAAAATCTCTTGAGGTGTATTGTAAGCACAAGTGGCGCCTCGTGAATTGTAAAGCGCTTTGCGGCATTAACATGCTTCTTGCATCTGATTTAGAAGTTGGTAAGTGCAGTAAAGAACAGAAGACAAAGGACACTTACTTTTCACATTTATATTGATCGGCGCCCCGGAGAAAGTCCATAGCCACAAACCTGCGTAGTGCATCCTTTAGTGTTCCCGCCCCCTGAATGTCCAAGCTCAGGTCAAGAACGCGATCATATGTATCACTATTGTGGCGGTACTCCTGGCAGGACACACGAGAACGTAGGCGACCGCCAAATATTTTGTGGACCCACGTCGTTTCCGCCAACTTGGGATCAATTTTCCTATTTCCGTCTAGTCAGACTACAGTTGAAGTCAAAAAGGATAACGTACGGCGGTAAACCAGCTAAGCAAGCTTTTTGTAACGCATCAATAGCATATCTCAGAAATTCATGCGAGTCCTCCTGCCTCCCTTTGCGCATATGTTTTGCAATAACTAAATCAATTGGTTAGTGCCAAGATCAAAGCAAACTTCGCCGACTTGGGGCGCTCACTTTGCAATTTGCTCGATATAGGCGACGGTGAAAAGGCGGCTTTATTGGTATATGCGTGCACCGTCACTAGGTTCATGCTGCATATCATGCAGAACTTGTCAACCATACCTACATTTTCCGGCGTTTCCGCCTCGCATAAGTTCTCTGGGCAGTATAGGAAATGAGAGCGCTCGACGTACATGAATCCTTCTCATGGGACAGCACAAGCCGGAGTAGCGGTGGAGTATGGAGCAGGCACTGGAGTGCACTGTTGAGAAAGCAGGTGTTGCCATTGTTATATAAACCCGAGGCCCTGTTACAGACAGCTGGCCAAGAAGTATCAATCCCCCCAGGGAACAGTGTGGCGGCTTTCCTTCCTCCATGCGGGGACGGTAGGGTACTCAATAATTTGGTAGGTGATGATATGGATGCGACAGGTCTCTTCGGCGTTTCTGTTCGCTAGATCAATGGGTGCCATAATTAGACAAGCAAGTTACGATGATGATGTGTGAAGAAGCAGGGAGATTACGCCCCCTATTGAAGCGGACACAGTGCCTGATAGATTGGCGTGCATAGCTGATAAGGCGAACTGGTGTACTTACATCTGGCTTAGGAGGTGCCTTTGATAGTAAATTTATAGGCTCATATCTCCCTTCCGCGACAGCGAGCGTGCCAGATGATGACCCCTCGATGAACTCGATTTGGGGTGGCAACAGCCTGTTGAATTCCTCCATGTTCTTGGCAGGTTTGCATTGTAAGGATGAATATGATTTATGATGTGATAGTAAGGTTGTTGTAGTGGATGTTGTTTGAGGTAGGGAGTGGACTGGGGAAGAAGCTGCGAGCATGAGAGGGGTGGTATGTAGGGTTAGCTAGGTCTACATCACATTATTTTCTCATTGAGCTTTGTTTGTCTCTGCTTCGTTTGACGCGTCGATGAACGTTGAGCGTTGAACCAACGAAAAGTTCACACAATCGAAACACTAAACACCAATCCATTCTGACCGTGACAAAAGCTAGTTGCCATCCTGTGCAGACACGCGGAGGGTTAATAAGTAAATGGAATACCTCAGCTCCATGCTGTTGGAGCAGGAATTCTAATTCCATAAACCGACTCATAACCGCGATAATGCACATTGCGAACACCACAATGAGAGCCAACACGAGATGTTTCGCGGTTAATATCCACCTTTCTGGTTAAATGGGCCCTCAAATGGACTTCTTCGTCACCTGTTTGAGAGGGATTTTCGGTAATATCCGTATCCAAACTGGGAGTGCAACCTTCCATACAAGGAAGGTAGTTGCTAGAGGACGTAAAAGCAAAGAGTTTGTGGAACGAGTTCTGGTGCGCAAACGAGGCCACAATGAACCATTTATTCAGCAGAAGTGCACACTGTCGATTTGCTCTTCTTTTCTGCACTACAACGTTCCCCCTTCCTACCAAGCTTCACTCATCCCCAAATAATGCCCCCTTCTCCCCGTCGTACATTTTTAGAGACACCGTCAACCTCAAGCCTATCTAGATTCCCAAGTGTTGGCTTTATCAGAGAGAGTTGGGTGAGTGAGCTTGACTACAGACCTTGTAAAGAAGTTCACCGTTAGCTAGCAAACGGAATCCCCATATGCTGCTGGTGCCGGCTCCAGACTTAGTTCATTGTCAGAAAGGGTAAGTCGGGAGCTCGATATCAGGTACTGTATACTTATTTTATACAGTACTCTCTTTCACCGGATCCTAGGGCATGGGGGTCGGATCTATCGCCAGACTGCGTCGAAGCAGATGACGCTATACACAATCCAGACGCCGTGTCAGAAGCCCATAACGCCAAGGAGAATATTGGCCTTTCTGCCCGAGGACTGGCCAATCTCGGATGTCTAGGGGTACTCTGCGCGGGAATATTAGCTCTATTGTAAGCAGCTTCATGGCACTCTGTGCTCACCGACTAACATTGCGTTGGCAAGTTAGTGTAGGATATCCTATATTCTGGTCAGTCACGAAACGTTCTGGACTACCTTACCATAGCTGGAATACGGGGGGACACAATACCTCAACACCTGTTTGTTATTCATATTCTTTGTTACTGACACCAGTGCTGACTTGGCTGTCAGACGCCTCCTTTAATGGGGGATTTTGGCCTAATCGACAAGGACACCCCTCTAGAAGCATACACCAAGATATCTTATACGGACGGAGTCGTCATGGAATTAATTTTCTCTGACGAATTCAATGTTGATGGACGCACATTCTACCCCGGTGATGATCCGTACTGGGAAGCAGCTGATCTACATTACTGGGTATGCCGTTCGCAAAATACCCGCCAGTAGCATGTGTTCATCATAGGATGTTCCAGGCTACCAACAATATGGAGTGGTATGACCCTAAGGCTGTCACCACGTCTGGTGGCTCGCTAGTGGTTACTTTCGCCAAGGAAGATATACACCATTTAAATTTCTCTGGGGGTGCGTATGTAGAAGTCCTCGCTTGTTTTCCTCATCTAACGATTTGCAAGGGCTCATCTCATCATGGTGCGCCGCTTTTGGTCGCAACACATCCATGTTAATGCAATATCTTTATCTAGGAACAAATTATGCTTTACAGGCGGCCTCCTAGAAGCATCTGTTCAATTACCTGGTGTCAACAACGTCGTCGGGATGTGGCCCGCTATTTGGACAATGGGGAACCTAGGTCGGGTAGGCTATGGTGCAACATTAGAAGGCATGGTAAGCAACATGCATCCACCACACTGTCTCATAAGACCTTATGCCATCCAGTGGCCATACACCTATGACGCGTGTGATGTTGGTACTGCACCCAATCAAACTATAGCTGGTCTTCCTATTGCAGCCACCGTGGATGGAGATGCTGGACATGACGATGCATTGTCTTACCTTCCAGGACAAAAGTTGTCCAGGTGTACTTGTCCAGAGTCTGACCACCCTGGACCAAAACATCCAGATGGCCCATACGTCGGGAGATCTGCCCCTGAGATCGATGTGTTTGAGGCTCAGGTAGGTTGGACTTGTGTAGTGTGCTGCTTCACGATCGCAACGCTAACATGTTTAACCAGATTACAGGGAGACCCCTTACTGGACAAGTCTCGCAATCAGCTCAGTTCGCGGTGAGCATTCTACTTGACCTTTAGGCCTTTAAAACCAACTAGCCTCAGCCATTTAATCATGGGTACATCTGGGATAATACTACAGAAAACATGATCATATACGACCCGTCAATATCAGCACTGAATACTTTTACAGGGAGCATCACGCAACAAGCTAATTCGGTGGTCACAGCTACAAATCAAAGATGCTATGAGCTCGTAGAAGACTGTTTCTCCGTATACGCATTTGAGGCAAGTCCTCATTGTACGACAAATTAGGAATAAATTAATGTATTCGCTGAATGGAGCAGTATAAACCTGGTAAGTGCTAAGCCTGCTCCGCAACGAAGAGCATCTCAAAATGCTGCCTTTAGGATACGACGATGCGGTGAGTAGTCGTATAGAATGCCGTGGTAATGAGCCGGCTTAAGAAACTTGCACTACAGTATATCACCTGGGTATCGGATGGCAAGCCATCTTGGACACTACGAGCTGCAGGAGTAGGTCCAGATCCAATCGTTGAAATTTCTGCTCGTTCGATTCCTCAAGAGCCTATGGTAAGCGTTACGTCGTACCGAATGTAACGAAACTAACATTCTACTAAACCATTGCTAGTATATGATCATCAATCTTGGAATGTCTCGAAATTTTGGATACGTAGACCTCAACCACCTTATATTTCCCAACCACATGCGGGTGGATTATATTCGAGTCTATCAACCTTTGGGTGCTATCAATATCGGTTGCAATCCTCCTGATTTTCCAACGACGGATTATATTAATCGGTGCATTTCTCCTTACTAATGTAATAGAATTATTGCTGATTGGAGCAATGACAAGGCACATCCAGGCCTACACGAACTCCAATCTTACGACCTGGAGAGGTGACTATGGTCAGCCTTTCCCGAAGAGCTCGCTTTTGGATGGTTGTTTACTGTAAAAGATTAGCCACCACTTGAGCCATACCAAGCAGGCCCCTGGGTGTATGAATTCCCTTGTACAATGTTGAGTAGAAACCACATTTATCGCCCTTCACGTGCATAATTGCTGGTTGCGTAACTACCAACCGTACTCTTACTTGTCTTGATCGACTGAGTGTAATCCTGACGTATTCATTGCTGAATGTAAAGAGCGTAGAATGTATTGCTATATGAAGGACCCGTCCTCCATTGAAACAACAGAAACACTACATACAAAGCGACAAATCGTAGCATATATGAACGGTACAAAGTATTCTTTAGCACTGGTATCATTGGATCGCAACACTTTCACAAGGGAGCGCTCCAGCTTCATAGGTCAGGCAAGAGCCTCCACCCATCCTCTCTTGACTGCATACTCCACGATATCTCCTGCACAGCAAGGCGTAACTGCAGCAGGCACTGCCTGTGCTTTCCTGCGTCCGCTCTTGGAACGCAATTTTGCAGCTCTGGTCAGGCAATCACCCAACCATTGCTCGACATCAAGCAAGCACTCATAACATTCCTTTTCGGTAGAGCTTGGTTGTAATTGATGCGTCAAGGAAGGCATCGCTGCCCCTTTTCGATGAACGGGCGGTTTTAGACGTTTAGAGTGGATAAGCTTGACGGCAAGGTAGTGCAGCCACTGGAGGGCGACGGTTACCGATCGATTGAAATTTCACAAATTGAAGTACTTACCATCATGTTGGTCAATGGGTTGAAGTCTTCCCAATTGCTCCCGATGCAATCGCGCATCAGGCGATATATATCAAACTGATAGTCCCCTGGTAAGACAAACACGTAATGTAGGTAGGTTTCGCTTTACTGGACTCAATGGAGGCATTACCTTTACCCATGAATACCTCGTCTTCAAAGGGCGTCCAGTGAATGTGTTCCTCGCCTGCGCCATCCCCAGCATCCATGCGCGCCAGTCCAAGGTCAATTATTGTCGCCTGAATGCCGTGAATTGGGTCGTCCATATAACTCCTCGCAGAGGATTTAGGGCGTCCATAGGGGCCTTTTATGGGTGTTAAAGCTGGAGGTGTGGTGTTCCTGACAAGAATTTGACCCCAATGAAGGTCACGATGCTGGAGCATACGGTAGGATTCAGTCACCTGGGCTCATCAAAAGGTCGTAAAATATCTCACCTCGAATGAGACAAGCTGCTCAGCATGAGCCAAAGATTTTGCAACTTGCCAGAACAAGCTACAAGCCTGCCTCCATCCAGTCTTTGAAGCATTGGAAAAGGTATAAGTTTCGAGATCTGGACCCCCGTTAGGAAGGGCGATGATAGCATAGACTTGGGAAGCAGTGAAGGTGTCTTTAGAAAAGAAAGTATCAGCACCAGCATATACTCACCCAATGATGCTACTATGATAAAATGCTCACCGGGTCGAATACTTTCAGATCCCCTGGTTCGGTTATAATCATCCCATAGATTGAGGAGTAGATCAGGGTATTTCCCTCGCACAACATATGTCTTTAGCAGCTTCACAAATCCATCGCAAATATCCCCCATAGCACGGGTCACAATAATCTCAGTTCGGACATCTCTGGCATCGGTAGGTGCAGGTCCATCGGCTGCGTCGCCAGGTGTCCGGGATCGCGACCTCTCGTCCTTTGTTTCGTCCCTCAAGGGTATAATCTTGAGCACGACGTCCCCAATCCCAAAGACCTCTGAGTAACTTGCTTCGCCAATTTTGCGGAAGTGTACGTCTGTATCGGGGTCCACGGCAACCACAGGGTCATATGGGAATGACTCAATAAAAGCAGAGAATTCACAAGGGCCTGAATCCTCCTGGTGGCACTCTTCCAGTAACGGTCGCAAATACTCGGGATACTCTGGTTGTGGGCGCTCTGACGATCGAAGCTGAGATGGAGAGTTGATATTCAGCTCTAGTAAATCCACTGAGAGGTCGAAATCTGTGGGCGTTATTGGCGACGGTGGAGACGGTGGTTGGTATAACTGGTTGCGCCTTGAATTACGGATTGGCGTGAGCTGCCTCGGCTTAATTATGGGCGAAGGGATGTGCGTAATGTAAGTCTCTGCGTGTGGTAGCTGCTTAGGGAGGGTGGTTGACCGCGAATGAGAGGAACGGGAAGAATGAGGTGAGTTGGTTCGATGCTGCTGCTTGTGTATTGGATATGGAGCCGGGGGTATGCAAACCTCAATAATAGGTGTCTGCAACACTGACGACTTTGCAGACTTGAAGTTTGCCAGCGTGGTAGGCTGCATCATTGTTTCTGACTCTGAGTGAGAGTCATCATCGGAGTGCACGACGGCTCTTCGCCGAGGCAGCCTGACCTTTCGAACTTTTGGCACAGTTTCAAGGCCATCGTCCTCATCCAAAATTACAGACCTTGGCAGGACCTTCGGGTGAACTTTGGGCGGAGCTCGGGGAGGATCAGCCTTTGCGTTCGGTCTCGTTATCCGGTGCTCTTGGCTGATCATCTGCCCGTCATCATCAAGAATGATGACTTCCACATCCACGATAGGTGAATAAGTGGGCTTGAGCCCCAACGATTTACGCTTCATAGCTGAATATCGTGGGGCCTTCTTCTTATGTTGGGCGCTAGCCGGAGAGGCAGGAATGTTGAGCGGGAAGTCGGTTAATGGGATCCTAGGAGTGACAGGCTGTTCTTCGTCTTTCTCTGTCTGCATTGACTTTATGCCTCCTGGTGACAAACGGCCGGGAGAATCTTCTGCGTGATATGATGGGCCCGGATCGAGAGCTTGTCCCACCTTCTTTCTTTGTGACGGAGATCTGACACGAGCTAATTTTTTCTTCTTCTGAACCCTAAAAACCCTCGGTGAATGAGTGACAATTCTTTCCTTGGGCTTTGCTATGGTGGCATCCTCCTTCTTACGCATCTTTGACACAATCGGCGCCCATTCTGGTGGTGGCAGATCGTCGAATATATTAGGGGTTTCCTTCGACCAGTCGCGGCTCCCCACGGCGGCATCAATAATGCGCGAAGTACGTCTCCCGTACGTGCTAACCTGCTTCGTGCGTGATCCGATCATGATAGAGGAGGCAGCAGTGAGGAGGATCGTTGCGACCAAGCAACTGAATTGCCTGGACGCCCTGAACGCGATATGTCACATGATCGCGGATCGTCACGACATAAATGACAGTACTTGCAATAATTAGCTGCAACGATCTCCCTCCTCAAGATGTCCCTACCACCAGTCTTGCGTAAATCTACCACACCCCTGGAGCTAGAATTCATCGCGAGCCAACAACACATCGAAGTAATACCCTTGATCTCCATGGAACGAACAGCATTCATCTCGGTACTTCAAATGTGCATTTATTGTAGCGAAGGAGGGTTGACCAACGGATTATTCGTTTCACCATGCAGGGTGCATACGGTCCTCTTCGACCTCCCCATAAGTCAAAAATTCCATTATGGATGGCAGTCAACCTGAAACTCAAGAAGAAATGTCACATCGTTGCTCCGGATTGGCTGAACGTGGGTCTGTATTCGTGGTTGGTACCAGAATATTAAGCTAATTGATACCTTTACAACGGATCTGCAGACTACCTACAAGCCAGGCTAGTTGAAGAGACTTCCGAGCGCGCATTCAGTGAATTGCCTTTCCGTTTTGCCGAAACATCTAAGATTCTATTGGACATGTATGGATGTCAATCCCCGCTGCTTTCCCATTCATCTAAATGTGGATTTACTTAGAGCTTCAGACGATCTAGAGAATCCTGACAAACTGCGTTCACTATTAAAGGACCTTCGTGAAGCCCGTCAGGCAAAGACTCGTGAGGGTTTGACCAAAATCAACGCCAATGAATTGAGTGTTAGTACACTACTTTGGGCCAGCTCTCCCTACCACTCACTCCTGGACCTAGTTGCCTAACTTCTGTTCAATGGAGATTAACGAGATCCGGCATTATTTCATTGAAGCCATGTCCCTCTTCAAATCATTCCAGCCGCAAAAACAGGATTCAAACATGATGATGGACGAGTAATAGGTAGCATCACCCCACTATAGTGATGCGCCAAAATTTCGACTACGATTTCAACATACGTGTACAAACACCACCTAATCATTCTTGTATATCGAGCAACGTCCAACCTGGAGAGAGGCATTGATTAATTCAGGTCTCCAGCTTCTCCAGAAGTCGGTTTAACTTGGCCTTGACCTCCGAAATTTCCTTCAAAATGGAAGCGTCACTCGACTACATGAAAATGTGGTGAACACAGATCAAAGAGGCTATGTTTTGAATGCACACCTCATATGTATTCGGGAAGACCTTGATGAGCTCTTCAAATGGCACCTTGGATATGGCCATACCCTCGCAATTAGGATCATTCACGTCTGGATCCCTGTGATAGGGAGATTCTGCCTCCCCTTCGTCGTCGCTTCGTAGCCAGTTCTTGACCCAACTGGCCCTATTGGCCGGGGATGTTGACTCCAGCAATGCGATCAAGGAGAGTGGAATGAAGAAAATCGTGCCCATCACGTATCGATTGAGCTGCAAACAAGTGTTATCAGTGTATAATCAGCCAATATATCTTGAAACTGAGCTGACGACGCTCACTCACAGTGGCATATGATTGTGGATCCATATGGAAAACCCTATCAAAGTTGTCAGGAATAAGTCAGACGAACAGAGACTTTACGTACTCGAAGGGTGCGACAAACACCAACTCGATCAAATTGAACGGTGCTGGATACACATACGAATCAGGCGCCCTGATCATTCCAATAGTCTTGCTGGCGAAGAATGCCAGATATTGGGCCTCCGCATCTTCCACAATCTGAAGCCTCGTAAATGAAGCAACCAACCAGGAACTGAATTGCGAAGAACTTACGTCCGAGTAGGCAGAGGAGAATAGTGAGATCAACACGTTCAAGAGAATTACTGCCGTCACCATGTTCCAGCTGAAAGGGTAGGTTGAGTGTCAGAAGCAACACTCCTAGTCAGGCAGGCTTACAAGTAAAATAGCGTCAATCCAACGGGGCTAGGATATAAATGAGCCAAATGATCTCCCGACAAAATATCAAAACATACCTAGCAGAGAATTTCCCGTAGTCTGGGGATCTATGAAAAAAGAGTTATGATCGGTTCGGTCGAAATTTGGCGAGGGCATACTGAAGTAAAGCCTGTACAAGCACGTTGACCACCTGTCCGCATCGTTCCTTTGTTAGACGTGTGCTGCATCTAATAGCTGGCCCAACTTACTTCAGAAGTATTTTCCGTACTACCATCAGCAGCGTCCAAAGCGTAAAGCCCTTGAGTGAAACCAATTGCCAGCACAGACAGGAGCTAGATGGGGCTTAGTATTTTGCAAGGCGTGAAACTTGTCAACGCACAGCAAAGAAGATCCCGGACTCCTTTAGCATTCGTGAGACACAGATCTGCATAGTGCCGACATATCTGATGATTCGGTTAACCCATGAACTATGCAACGAAGCACTCAAAACTCACTTATAACCATCGAAGACAGTAATCAATTCTAGAAAATTTGTGAGATGGCAGTCTTCATCAACAACCTAAGCGCTTACTCATCCTAGAATAGGGTTTCAAGGTCAATACTACTCATAACAGAACAGTTGCGACATCTTACCAAATGAATGGAGAAACAAAACTCAAAACCTGGAAACTCTTCAGTCTCCAACTGGCCGACTGGTCAGGCGAAGCGTACATTCCCATGACCCGTAAGGCAAACGCGGCGATAAACAAGGAGTCTGTGATAAATGCAATCAAGTTCCAGAAGCTAAATGCTCTGTGGCCAGCAAAACGGAGAAGGTTAAAGAACTAGACCAAGAGTTATTTTCTCCGATTTGTACTTCACAAAGTCAGCTCTGGGCCCTACCTTGTGAAAATCTACATTATGCTGAGTTAAATCATGTACGTATAAGGCATGACATTCTCAAGGACTGACCTTCAAGAGAAAACGAGAATGCCATGATGTAGAGCACAATTTCCCAGCCATCCAGGCTTGTAAGTGACTCCCCCAGCCGTTCTAAAGGTTCGCGCACTGATACCGTAGATCGCATCCAAGTACATAGGGTAACAAAACTCCAAATCTTACCTGCTTGAGAATAAACTCCCAGAAAGAAGAACCAGATGATAATGCGGAAAATGTTCTGATACCTGGGGACCGAAAGACGAGATGGGTCGAGATGACCCCAAAAACCATTATTCCCGCTTGTATACCGAATGTCTAAGAGGCTGGATATAAGCAATCAATTTCCTTGAGGAAGTGCAAGCTCTGCCGTACAATCAATGTCGTGGTGTGCATTATTCTGCTGAATCAAGTCACCGTCCCAAAGGTCATTGATAACTGCAGTGATATGAGACAAACACGTGTGTCAAGGCATAAGTGACTGACCATCTTGAGCTTCGGTGGAAGAGAGGAATATCGTACTAAGAGCCAATTTGAGTTTTTGGGGTTGCCTCATGTTTTACACTTACCAGTGGCCATCGATGGCTGCTTCAAGCGCACTGGACATTTCACTTTCATCGCCATCGGCTTGACGATGCTGGAAGCGCGTTGACATGATAACCCTGAGCTTGTCTGGCGGACTGAGATGAACGATCCTGCGAGCTAAAACCTCGCAGGCCACGGCTGTAGGCAGGATTGTCATCAGACAGCCCACGCACAAAGACGTTAGAAAGCACCTCTGCCATAGTTTTCTCCATAATCAGCTGGATTATGATTTGCATCCCACAAAAATTGCACCCTAGCACGAAGGAGGCAGTATGGCAGCTAAGAATAGCACACGTAGATAAAGTAGACAAAGAGCGTGATCCGAGAATATCACTCACGGCTTCAGTAAAGTCGCCAGCAGCAGCACGATATGCAGATATAACTTGAGGAGTGATAATCCTACTGGTTGGGGCAATAATCTCTCGTGGCTCGACTTCAACCGGGAGGAGGGTCAAGGTCAATGCTCTGAGCCTCTGAACAAGTTCTGCAAAACCCGGGGTAAGTTAGCCGTAAGACGATGGTAAAAACGCACTAGTCAAAGTATCTGGGCTTGGTCTGACAGATCTAACAGATAGAAGAGAGGACCTCTCTTCAACATCACCGTTGTCATGCAGTAAATTGGACATGATGAGATTAAGAGTCGTTCGACCAAGAAATCAGGACGGCCGGAGGGAAACTGCACCCGTTTCAGTCTGAGAATACGTCATGATACTATTGTGAGAGGCAATGGTAAATATGAACAAATAACCCGTACACTAATCTCTACAACTACGAGCAATGCCTGTAAGTAGAGAGCAATGGACAACGCATCATTGACTGATATAATAAGTGAATTAGGCATATCATTCTGCATTCAACGAAGCTGAAGCAAGGCACGTTGGAAACCTTGCCATCCTCCCCATCAGAACGCGGATTAGAGGCCCCGCACCAATTGGTTCGCAGTTTATTCTTTACGAGGTTACATGAACGATCCCAACTCAACGTCGTTTCTTTATTAGCGGATACCTCAGAGGCTGATATCATTGATGAAACCATCGACCTTTTCCGCGCCAATTCTCTCTTTCGAAACTTCGAGATCAAGGGTCCCGCGGACCGAATCTTGATCATCCTTATCCTCTTTATATCTGACTGCCTGGCGAAGATTGGAAGTGCTAAGACACCACCAAGTCAAATAGAAGCCGCCAAGTCTCTCAATACCTTATCTGTTGACAATTTCCCTATCCCTGGTGATGCCAACTTCCCCCTGAATGCCCATTACGCTCCTCCCGGAGGCAGAGCAGATGCGGGTACGTCGTGTCGTATCCTAGCATTCGCAAATCCTGACTATCTATGACAGATTACTTGAGGCAGTATCTAACTCAAGTACGACAAGAACTTGCCGCCCGTCTGGTTGAGCGCCTTTATGCTGATGGTACAGGAAAGCCAAGCAAGTGGTGGATGTCGTTCCAAAAGCGAAGATTCATGAACAGGAGTTTGGGATCATAGATGCATTGTATTAAATAAGGTATCGAGCAATGGAGGATGTAACACAACAATGAAAAGGTTGAATCGGTTCACTTATTTATTCGCCGTTCATTCGGATTTCGCTTGCCATACCCAATCTTAGGGAGATCGCCTTCCATATTCGAATTTCTGACACTCCTCCCCTTCCCCCCGCTACCAACAGTCAGCATCTCTGGAACCCAATCTGGGTCCATCCAACTGCCCACTCCGCCCATATTACCTTCTGCACCGCGACTAAGAATCCCTTTCAATAGTTTGGCCTCTTCTCGTTCCCGCTTCTTATCAGAACGCTGCTTTGCACGCAAATATTCCAGCTGATCTTCGCGGAGGATGAGACCCTCGCCGCTGCCAGTGTTTGCCCTCCCAGGTTTGGGTGCCGGAATAGAGTACTTGGTTCCTCGGATTTTATACTGGAAATTTGATTTCAGGTGGACCTGCATAGCAGGAGCGTTTGGCGATGCACCAGGAGCTGAAACCGTCACTGATGCCCTGATTAATGTCGAATTTCCGCACGAAGGGCAGAACTTCTTGCTACTATCCTTGCATATTCTACATAGAATTGCGTGAGCACCAGCGGTGTGGCAGAAAGTAAATACCTACTTGAAGCAAGCATGACATCTGAGAACCCAAGTCTTCACCTTTTCTATTTTTTTTCCCTCAACGCCAACTAGAGTCAGTCCCATCTGCAGCAGCACGTTTTGCATGGCAAAGTCCGCTGTCATGCAGCCCACGGGGATAGATTCATTCATCTTGTTTTTTATGCGAGACTTGTCGAGACCAGCATCAGGAAGCAAGTCGAGGGCGCGAGATTTGTGTAGAGCAGCATTGTCAGGCGTGATCCATTCTCCTTCACCATCATCTTCGTCCGAAGGATCGTCATATAGTGGTTGAGTCTCTTTGCCTTCATCTGATGGCTCGGGCGAAGGTGGTGGTAGCTCCTCTTGATTTTCAGTGGATCCTTGGACAGTGCCATTTTGGGTCATCCCCTGTGCAGGCTGGTTTGAATGCTCCGGACTTGGTATCCTATCTTCCTCTGCTGTGGGGGGCTCTGATGTCACTTCTGGTGTTGCCTTCGTATCCTGTGCCATTTTCCCTGGTATTTCATTGTACTACTTTGAAATGGAGTCAGTTGGTGTACTAGTCAAGCAATATGGGACATGCCCCCGAAGTAGTTTGTTGCTCCAGTTCAGTCTGTGGATTTGCTTGTCCTTCAGCCTCCTGTTTCGCAGATTTTGCTTCCTGATCCAATGCATATGTTAAGGCAAGGATACAGATATCTGGCTGTGAAAGAACAGAGAAATCTCCTGTCTTTTTGGCCCACTGCGTTACTAAGTACATCGTGGTTAACTAGATTGTCCTGCGGGGTCTCAACTACACACCATGAGCAATGCTATTGGCATCTGGTGCCCTAATTTCGACCTTGATGCCAGAAACCAATCCCAATCGCTCGAAGTGTTCGCGTGCCCTCTTATCCTTCAGTTCAGCCAAAACTTGTGGAACCGTGAGGAATGTCTCTGCTAAACCATCCAATGGTGAGAGTGATAGCAGGGGGCCAGCGTCCAGAACAAGTTTCCGGCATTTGGCTTGAGCAGCTTGGTCCATGAGTTTTATGGTGAGAACTAGTGGTTCGGAGAATTCAAATCAAAAACTGGAAATTGAATCAAATTATCAAGCACGTGCCGATAGAGTATATTTATACGCCGCCACTTACTCGGCCGATGATCACAACTCCGAAGATCGAAATGTATAATTAATCCAAGTTGCATTTCCCAAGTTCCAGCTTCCGTGTTTCCAACCGACTTGTACCATGGCATCTAAATCGTGAGTCCATAGAGCGTTACTTTGTCGATGGTCCTAAAAGACTTTCAGTTTTCGAATTGTTCTGCTACCTGGAGATGGAATCGGTACTGGAGGCAGTCATACATCTTCTACGAATGGAGCTAACATATTGACGCCCAGGTCCTGAGGTTATAGGACAAGCTGTTCGAGTGTTAGAAGTGGTCAGAAAGAAGGCAACTAATGTCCAACTGAACCTCGAATCTCATGATTTCGGTGGTTGCGCCATCGATAAGTATGGCGAACCATTGCCAGCATCTACTCTCAAAGCGTGTCAAGAGGCAGACGCCATTCTCATGGGTAATTTGGACACCCCTTTCTGGCAAATAGCTATTCATTGTTCATCTAGGGTCTATTGGTGGGCCCAAGTGGGGCGTCGATGCCAAAGTTCGTCCTGAATCAGGACTTCTTGCATTACGCAAGACGCTCGGTCTTTACGCGAATATCCGTCCTGCCAATCTGGCATCAAATTCACTGCTTGAACATTCTCCCCTGAAGCCAGATCGTGCACAGGGTGTTGATTTGATCGTGGTCAGAGAATTGATCGGTGGCGCATACTTCGGACCCCGCAAGGAGCAGGGCGCCTCGCCAGACGAGGACAGTGCTTGGGACACTATGGTCTACAGCGTTTCTGAAGTACAGCGAATCACACGTGTTGCTGCCCAAATTGCACTGGCCGCTGACCCGCCTCTGGAAATCCACTCGATAGACAAAGCGAACGTCCTGGCAAGTTCGAGGCTTTGGAGAAAGGTGGTGACCGAAACGCTCACTGCTGAATACCCACAATTAAAGTTTGATCACCACCTCGTTGACTCTGCCGCCATGTTCATCGTGGCTCAGCCGAAGAAACTTAATGGGGTCATTCTGACAGAAAATTTATTCGGCGATATGTTAGTGTTGCTTTTTCTGCGTTCTTGAGGCTACTAAACTGATGTCGCCTCCTAGCTTGTCGGATCAGTCCAGCGTTATTCCAGGCTCCCTTGGCCTCCTTCCCTCTGCTTCGATCGCTGGGGCGCCATCGTCTCCATCTTCCGCGAACTACAAGCCAACATCAGGTCTATACGAGCCTATTCACGGTTCGGCGCCTGATATCGCGGGCAAGGGGATTGCAAATCCGATCGGGACTATCCTTAGTGCCGCGATGCTACTGAGATACTCGCTTGGTCTAGAAAAGGAAGCGAATGCCGTCGAGGACGCTGTTCGAAAAGTTCTCGACTCGCAGGACATTGGTGGTTATGGCCTACGCACGGCCGACCTGGGTGGCAGTGTTTCCACTGTCGAGTTGGGTGACCGCGTTGTGGAAGTGTTGGAGAGTATCTTGTGACCGCTGCCCGCGTAATTAGTAGGGCACCTGTAAGCAACCCTGAATGTTAAAGTCAGCCACCTCAGCAACATTATCAATGCACCCTGGAGTCCCTTGAGGACCCAAATTTGTGAGCTTAATTGTTGATGTGGGACCAGAATCCGTCAGTCCAAACGACATGTTGCGTAACCATGTTCGGGCTATGCTAAGGTATGGGCATCTAGATCATGCTGTTCCAAGCCCTGACGTTCCATCAAGAAGGTGATGGCCTCGTTGCCAACCATTCCTGTCATCATGTGAGGGGTGACGATTGATATCGTTTGTGTCCCATATGCCCGTCTTTGCTTGATTGGTTCTGCTGCTCGCAAAAAGCTTCGATTGTGCAACGGTGGCGCTTGACGAGCTGAAAGCAGTGCTTTTGTGTGTCCAGCGATTCAAGGGGATCCTGTCACTGTCCCCCAAAGCATATGACTTATGATTATTCGCGAAAAGGGCACTTGTAAACGCGTTTGCTTCGAGTCGTGGCTTTTGTTCCCACACTAATTAGTGACTCAGCAACAGGTCACCTCGGAGCGGGTTGCATGTCCAAAATTGAAAGCTGTGATATACCTATTGCGTCCACTTCACCTCATTAATCGCAGGTCCAGTTCACTCACCCCTTCTAATGCAAGCCCCATCCCGCCCACGCCAATCCCAAATTTCTCATCATCAGGAATCAGCCCATCTCGCTCTTCTGACTCTACATGACATCGCGGAAATCGAGAATCTAGAAAGGAGCAAACAGCACGCTGGTATTCCTTTGACTGATGAGGAGTTTGCCTTGACTCTGTTTGCTCGCGACGCGCTGGCCTCTTTCACGATCGAACGAGACCGCATCATCGCACAGAGGCTCCAGGAGATGGAGAATGGACACAATATGCCCATGGCGAATGCGGATCTTATTCAGCAGCAATCCAGCACAGGCTCGATGGGCCCCAGCGAAGCGCCTGCCCAAGTAGGGATTCAATCGGGTGCTCAGTAAGGAATACGTTGCATCAAGTGTTCTTTGTGACCGATGGTTACACAGGTCAAGCACCTCACGCGCTCATGCTTTAGGACGTCAGAACTCCATTGATCATTCAGTTAAGTGGATCTACGACAACGTTGTTCAAATCCGGAGAAGCTTCCGGGTCTGGGGCTCCGAACCAGGCATCGGAAAGGTATGACCACCCTCTTCATTGTCTTTTTAGCGCTAAACCCGTCATTAGGCTGACAGGCAATGATTGTGTCATTTGTGGGGACCCAATTCTGGACATCGAAATTGTGACCCCATGCAATCACTATTACGACAAGCAGTGCATTATTGCCCTTTTCAGAGCCTCTTGTAAAGACGAAACCTTGTATCCTCCACGATGCTGCAAGAAACCCATACCGCTGGATACTGTCCAATCTCTCCTGACTGTAGCTGCCCTGCAGTTCTTTGAAGAGAAGGGACGAGAATTCAACACCCTTAAAAGGGTATACTGTTCCACACCATCATGCAGTAGATTCCTTGGTCCACAGACTCCCCGTTTGGTTTTCAATTCCTTCCTCACCTGCCCGGATTGTAGAACGCAAACGTGTGGCTATTGTAAGGGTCCTGTAGATCCTACCCGGTTTCATCACACATGCGTTCCAGAGGATGAAGGGCAGTCCGAAGTCCTTGCCTTAGGTGCACAACAGAACTGGGCCCGTTGTCCAGGATGCACCCAGCTAATCGAGCACAGCTTTGGTTGCTTCCACATGACATGTCGGTGCAAGACCGAATTTTGCTATTTGTGCAAAGCTTCGTGGAAGACATGCATGTGCGCTCAATGGGACGAAAATCGACTTTATGCTGCAGCCGAAGAACGGGTCGATGCCCAGTTACGCAATCGCGCACCAGAAGCTACACAGCCGCGAGCGGTGGTCCTTCCAGAGATTGTTCGATCTCGACACTCAGCTCAGCGACTCCTCACACCGCCAACCGCACAACGGATCGGATTCCCGGAAATCGTTCCTTCCAGACGCAGCGGTCCTAGTACCCGCTCAACAGTGATTGAAGCACCAAGACGCCTCGAAACTTCTCCTGTCCGACGACAAACCCAGTCATCATCAAATCGTGACCAAGCACCCCAACCACCAACATACCCTATTGTCTTCCCGGAGGTTGTTTCCACCCGGCGAAGAACAGAGAGCTCATTAGGCACCGGTACAATAGCACATTCTCGGACACTGCGTCAGGAGCCCACCATCTTAGATATCCCCGCTAGCCCTTCACGAACCTCTACAAATGATACCATTAAGCCCAACACATCCAGAAGAGCCTCAACGTCTAGGTCAACCTTAACTCCTAGGCAGTCGTCTACTTCGCTATCCCTTGGCCAAAGCTGGCTTGCAACCCGTAGTTTCGACCATGAAGCCTCGCAAGAACTCGAATCCATCAGCTCCTCAGCATCGACGTCATCCATTACATCAACAAAGTCCAACTCGAGCTTACGAGTGTCAAGTACGACAGCGAGCAACCGCAGCCGCCGCTTGACACAACCAGCACCTTACCCTCCTCCGTTTGTTTCTAAAATTGCTGCGGCCATCACTGATGCACCCTCAGCCTTGCTATCCAACAACCACAGCGTACCATTACCGTCGAAGCCATTACGATCCATTGGCTCACTATCGTCATTACATTCCTTTCTTCAGAATAGCCTTCCGTCCCCTTCGTCACCATTGTCAATGCACTCTGCGTCGACATCATCTTCGCTTTCATCATCGTCCCAAACGTCCTTAGCCTCCCTTCGCAACCGACGTTCAACACTTTCAATCCCTACATTCGGTCACGGCAGGGTGCCCTCCACGGCTCCTCCTCAAGCCTCGAAATCTCTCGGACGTCACTCCCAACCTGCGAGACTATTTCTGTCCCTTCTTGAGCCTGAGGAACGGGAAGATTCAAGCTCAAGCACCGATGAGCTCGTGCGCGAACAACTAATCTATGAGATGATGCAAATCCTCCGCATCAACCACGATTGTGATCATATCGGAACATGGAGATACCACGATAGCGCTGGCCGCTGCCAAAATTGCCAGAATTGGTTACCGAAATACCTTTATGTGAGTAGCTTTGACACTGACCAGGTATGCTTGCTAAGATTGCCTTAGGTGTGCTCTGGGTGCCAGCTTCATGCGTGCAACCGGTGTCGAAGAAATCGTCTTTGATCATGGACCCTGTAATTAAATCTTGTAGAATGGAGCAATGTACCCTTCTTTCTGTTGGTATTCTTTGAATGAGAACAATGCTCGGTTACATTCACTTCATTGACAGAGGGGAAACACATCGTAGAGGAAACGAAAAAGTCTATGGGAGTCCATGAGTACTACTAAACAGAAACTATATGCCATAGCAAGTGCAAGTATGATCAAAGCAGTCCAATGAAACCACGAAACTCAGTGTATTAAAAGACCATCAATTCCCGATCCTAAACAACGGTCGTCTTACCTTCTTGTCCACTGACATCTTGAATTGGGGCTATCGGAGCATTCACAGCTGGACTCGGAGCCGCTTGGCCTGCCGACTTCAGGGATGCCCTCTTGGCTTGCCGAGCCTGTTCGGCAGTTCCAGTCCATTCCTTGTCCTTAGCAAGAACGAGACATGTCCTGCTGGGTATATACACCTGAACCCAGTTCTTGCGTTCGCACCACTTCTCAGCCGTGGTCCAGTACCTGCTCTTCAGGTCGATATTCCCAAAGCCTCCATAAGCTGGGTCGTCACTAGTTAAAGCAACGACGTATTCTCCAGCGATGTCAACACCGATGCGGTAATCCGTGTAACTTTTTGTGGGCTGGAAGTTGAAGATGAACAAGAGTCCTGCCCGCTCAAAGGCAATGACCTTGTCGCCTTCGTGTTTCAAGGATACATACGCCTGATATCAATGCGATTAGATATAGGTGAACACACTAGGATTTCGCAACTGTACCTGAGGAGCTTCTAACCAACCGTGCGCAGCAGCGACGTGGTTCATAGCAGTATCGAACTTGTTCAAGTACTTATACCGCAAGAGGTTATCATCGACAACGTTCCATTGACGACGCGCGTAGTGGAATGAGTTGCCGTTCCCATCCCTAGGGAAGTCGAGCCACTGCAGAGAGATAATGTAAGTGAATGAGATTGGAGTCACAACTAACGATGACTTGCCTCGGGGTGGCCGAATTCGTTGCCCTCGAAATTAAGGTAACCTTCGCCACCGAGTGCGTGCGTGATGAGGCTACAGACTCTCAGTCAGAAGCTCCCTACGGCGAGGAGAGAGTGCGCACCGAATCATTTTGTGCAGCGAAAGTCCTCTGGCAATGACGTCTGTCATAGGCGTAAGGTCGCTCATGTTGGTGTCTGGAGTACTGATCAGCGATGGGTATGTTCAAGCAAATTGACACAGCATACACATTTCCTTGTCCATGAGCCAGAACGCAATCGTTTTGTCACCGACGAGGGCTTGATCGTGACTTTCGCAATAAGCGATGGTGTTCTCGCCGTTTCTTCGATTGGTAAGGGTAAACACAATGTTGCCCATGTCCCAGTCTTCATCCTTCTTGTGCTTCAACAACTTAATCCACATGTCCGGAATGGCCATGGACAAACGGTAATCGAAGCCTACACCGCCTTTTACGACTGGAACGCATAGCAGAGGCATGCCAGAGACATCCTCTGCAATTGTTACGATATCAGGATACAATGAATGCATGACTTCATTTGCCTGTGGCGTATTAGCAAAGAGTTACACCACGTTCATAGAGACTTACGAGCATCAGATACACGATGGCCTCTTCGTCAGTATTATCACCGAAGTACTCCGTGTAATCTCCAGAGAAACCAGTTCCAATTCCATGATGTTTGTACATCATACTAGTAACACCATCAAAGCGGAAGCCATCGAAGCCGTACTCTTCGATCCAGAATCGTAAGTTGCTCAAGAGGAATCGAAGGACCTCATGGCTTCCATAGTTGAACAGACGGCTGTCCCAGAGGTCATGACGACCTTTTCCACCTTCGTGGAAGTATAGGTGATCACTGCCGTCAAACTCATTCAGACCATCGAGAACGTTCTTGCATGCATGTGAGTGCACGATATCCAACAGGACGGTCATTCCCATGCTATGAGCGACGTCGACAAGTTCCTTCAGCTCCTCGGGTGTTCCATAACGCGAACTAGCTGCAAAGTAGCTGGTAACTTGATAACCGAAGGCTATCGAGACCTTGTCAGCGAGTTGTTTTTTCTTTCAACCCCAAGTCAGCAGCGCTCACAAGCATAATACGCGTGCTCCATAATGGCCATCAACTGGATGGTGTTGTACCCCAGGGCCTTGATTCGTGGGAGCACATTCTTGGTAAATTCCTTATAGGTGCCAACTCGGGGTTCGGGCGAAGAGATTCCAACATGAGCCTCATATATTCTGATATTCAGGGGTTTGTGTGGCCGAGGATGCTTGAACACATATCTTGCATTCCGAGGTGGGTTCCAGAATCTACCGTCGTAAACTGGAGAAACAGCAAGGTCCTGGGTCACACGCTTAATCCAAGTAGGGATGCGCTCGATGCGTTGACCTGAAGGTAGCACCATGGAAATCTGAAAAGCACAATAAGTAGGGTATGATGTAGTGAGAATAATGTACCTTGATCTTCGAGTCGTGAGGGATTGCGGGTAAATTGCCCTTCAACGACGGGAGGGTGATCTCGAATACACCAAAGTTATCCTTCTCCATGGGATGGGAATTCCTGTTCCACTCATCTTTGACAGCCATGTCAGTATCCACGGAGTCGGGTGGCTGATGATATCACTCACTGAAATCACCAATGAGATATGCATCCACGGCATTGGGGGCCCATTCTCGATATGTTATGTCGCCATTTGATGCGATGTTAAATCCAAACTTCAAATAACCCTGGGTGAACTTGTCGGAACCGCCTTCGTGTCTGTCGAAAGTGTCTCTCCACTTTCTGTAGCTATCGTATTTCTGCATGATGAAAGGAATACTTGGCCGTAGGTAGGGGTCGCGGTCAAGGACGACCTTTGGAGAGAGTGGTGGGGTAGGCATGGTGGGTGGTGGTGATGGTAAGAGCAAAGAGAAAGGCCACCGAAAAAATGATGAAGTGAGAGTTTCTATGAGATAACGAGGGACCCAGCTCTCCTTTAGGAAGGACCCTACTATGACGTTAGGTCCCGATCGCCATTTCGACTCCAACATTGCAGCGACGCGCGAGGGATCATAGGAAAGACTTTTCCAGTCATTTCGTGGCCAGCAGGTTGGCAAGAGCTTAGACCGGGCTGTTAGAGCGCCGTTAGTCGATTCACCAGTTCACAGCTGAATTGTCAGAACATACCTCACATGGACATCTGGCTTACACACACAAAGCTAATCTTCACCCCAAACCATATCCAATTTAAACAACGTGCAAAGGTCAACAGCACACTGGGAAAATTGGACGATAATAAATACTTCCCTCTGATCCGAGCCCAGATGGGGTGCTACGGACATCTCAATGTCAGGTGTCCCCTGTAAATTTTCTGGCACATTTTGGACCTTCTTATATCACCGTAATTCAATCCAACCGCCATCTGCGTTAAATTTACATACTCAATGTATCGTATAGTCATCAGGAATCATTAATGAGAGTGTAATCTAGTTATGTGGTAGGGTGCTGAACAGTCTCACCAGGCTGTCTTTGCGTCGTCGGGAAGAACGTTCGCCTGAATTTCGCCGTTAGCATTCTGATGCCTGATCGTTCATTTTACCGCCTACCGATTTAGTATCAAACCCTTCAAACCCCTGATTTCTTGCTTCAGTTGTTCTTCAGGCGTTGCAGGCGTGTCGTCCTTCTTAGAACTGAAAACGTTCGAGGGTCGATATGGCAGGTACACCTGCGTGCTAAGGTAGCCAGTGAAGTCGGAGAGAATTTGTAGGGTACGTTGGAACGGCCGATCATTCACCGGTGTATTTCTTGGCATTTCGGATGACAATCCTTTTAGAGATTTGATAACAGGAGAAGGCTCAGGGAGCACCGGTGGATTGTATGACCACCTTGACATCCTAGGGCTGACATCATCCCCAGACACCACTGGAGCCTTCGCAGCCGGAGTCGCTGGGAATAAAGGACAGGTTGACAGAACTTGCCAGAGTTGTTCCTGTGGATAATGATTCGTCATGACCCAACACAGCAAGTCGACTATTCACCCACACACCTCATAACCAATACCCTCATCCGTCGTAAACCATGGAATTTTTCCTTCCAGATATCTAAACAGCTCTTCTGTGGTTGGCTTTGCATCCTCTCCAGACCTTCCCTTCCCCAAGTCCTCAATGGCACACCTTAGAAGAGATATGTGTGGTATATCTTTCGTCTCCAGGTGTTTTTCCTCCACGTGCTTCAACACTTCTGCAACACTAGCGCATATTGCAAAGCTCTCCAGTTCTTTGTAGGGCTGTGGTCGAGGCAGTGCTGCATAATTCTCCGACTGGGCTTCCTTCAGAGCAGATAGTGACGATGTCAGCTGCCGCAGAAGCGTGAGGTGATGGGTTCTAAGTGATGCTCGTGCTGTAGAAGTTTGGATTATGCGGGGAAGAAAAAATCGCTAAGTTTGGTCAACGCTCTAGGCATTTATGCGCAAATCATTCAAATACTCACATAGTAAATGTAAGCAAGAATAAGTGAACCGCCTGTTAGCCACGAGAATACCCGTGTCAGTCCCAGAAATAGATTTGGAAGATTGGATGGCGGCGGTTGTGGATATGTCCGTGGTGGAATGACCAGAGTCTGTTGTGAAGTCTTAACGTGGATAAGACGCACTGGCACCGTTATTTGTAAAATATAACATACTATTGTCCTCAGCAGGTTGTCTACCTCCTCTAGGCTCAGCCCCTTGTCGATCAAGAATTTGCGTTTAGCAGCAGCATCCTGATACTGCGCTTGGGGAGACGTCAGAAATGAACGAGCTTTCTCGAAAAGTTCCTGCTTGTTTGGACCAGAAGCTGGGGCAGCAGGTAAGGAAAGTAGAGCACCACCATCCGGTGTCGATGACGGGGGTTGTCTTGGAGTACTTTCTAAGCTTTGTGAGGAGCTATTAGTGATGGTTGGCAGCCCTTTCTCTTCCGTGTCGTTCGCCATAGGTCAAGGCAACCGCTGATCGTCTAAGCTATACGCTGTGAACGGTAAAGTTGACGGTAAGCATTACCCCGTGTCCCGCGATCGCGGCGTTCAAGAATCACGTGGTAATTCAAGTTGAAGAAAACCACTGAGCATTCAAATTACGACAGCAAACTCCACAATGAAACGATAAATGCCTAGTACTGTAACAACACGATGCAGGACAGAAAAATCCTAATCTTAATGTGAGGTAACTTGGTCAGAAAACTAAATTACTAGAGAACAACTATCCTATATTCTTTTAGTAATCAAAACATATTTGCTAGTTTACTAGCAGCTTCCCGCGGATCCAGTCGCGGCCTAGTAGGGTGTTGGAGACGAACTGATTGTGACATGAGGCTGTATTTCGCTTGTCCAAGGGGTTCAAAACCGCCTTTCTGCGGTTGCTGTGGTTGACCATTGGAAGACGCTGCCAAGGGATCATGGAGTGGACTGGGCGTCATTGCTGGAGCAGGCCGCATGAGTGGATCAGCCAGAGGTCCCTTTGCAGATGTAGCTGGTTGAGGAGGAGGAGGAGGTATGGAACCAGTTGACGACGACACAGGTAGAGGCGGTGAGACGGGCCGAGTTGTCGATTTGACGTACATAGATTTCGTTCCGTCACCGAATCTACCACCAAGAGGTGGCTCGTCGGATGACTTAATGGCGGGCGCAGCAGGAGTTATTGAAGGTCCAGCCTCAGACGTCTGAGATTCAGTCGGGGGTGGGGGAGTTGTTGGTAGGGGCGGCTGAGATGACTGTTGTTGCGCGCTAAATGATTGAATAGATGGCCTTGCGGAAGTCGGTGCTTGGGGTATGGTGCCGTGACCAGAAAAGGGATTTGGGCGATGTACAGCATTGTTAGGAGGAACAGGCGGTGCAGACCGAGGTGCATCGTGATAATCCTCCAATGGAGGTATGACGCTCGGCCTTGGGACTCCGTTGGCCGCTGGCAAGGACTTCTTAGCCGCATAGGCGACGTCTGTCCGTAAAGCTTCCAGCTCACGCAATAATTGCCTTTCGTACATTATCGATGAACGCGCATGCTCGATTAACGCGGTTGTGATGTCATCGTTAGCATGCTTATTATGAGTTTGTAGGGCTCGGTGTAAGTTTTGCGAGATGCCATCCGCTCGTTTTGCAAGCACCTGCTCATAACGATTTGCCTAAACCAGAGAGAAGGATTAGACACAGTGTACATCTCAAGCGATAGAGCCTTGCCTCTTCCATATCTTCCAATGCGTCGTCAACTCGCTCGGGTCGTATGTTGGAACTTGCTTTTAAACGTTCGATTTGACGTCTCTTGGATATCGTGGTCTTCACCGCTTGCTGATACTCTTCTAGCACGCTAGTGCGCATTTGTAGCGTCTCCCTCGCCGATCGAGCATTCATCCCTTGATATCCCAGTGAATCCCCCAGAATCACGCATTCGCTGATAGACTGGGCTTGATTGAGATCAGCTACACTATGCCATGTTCGTCCAAGCTTATTCAATGCGTTCCCCAACGGCGGATGAGCCTCAGTGGTCGCTACATTTATCAGCTTGTTTCCCATTTCAGTATGCACCGTTGCAATTGCTATAAGCAGGACAGCAGTCAGAACAGTCTCTACGAAAGATTCTAGAACTGGCACTCTTACCTTTGCGAGCCACAGCAAGTCGATCCACGGCCTTTGCGGTCTCAAAGAATTGACCTTCCAATTTAGTCAACTCAAATCGAGCTTTCTGCAACTCCTCATCTTCGTCTGGTACACCCCTACGGATCAAACTAAAGCCCGAGGATGTTTTCCGCTTGGGTCGTGGTGTTGGTTGGTACCCAAAGTCGCCCTCGATGAACGACCTCACATCTTCATCATGAATCAAAATAGGGTCTTCGCAAACCCTAGCGATCCATCTTTGCAACATTATTTTGACTAGCCGGTCATCTTCCTCATCTGTCGGCGCCGAGGTTTGGGCCAGCGGTAATGCTGGAATAATGGTCTGCGGATTGCTATTCAAAATTGCCTCATAAAATTGCTGGAATTCCGCATAAGACCGGGACACATTTCTGTAAGTTGTGCCAGTGAAATTGGATAGATTCGTCTGAAGGTCAGTCGAAGTTAGAGACGCGATATGAAGATATTATCCACGCAACGCACCTGAGCATCCAATTTAACAAGCACATCTCTTCTATTCCTGTCTAATCCTGTAACTCTCACTTTCAGGTATGGTTCTTGCTTCTCGTATTTCTTTGAGTTAGGATCTGAAATTGGTGAAACCAAGCCGGCCTCAGGCTGTCCGTATATCTGGGGCTCCCTTCCATATAACCCCGGAGTTGGTCCACCATCGGGTACTGATGGTGTCGGAGTAACTGCTCGACGAAGGTTTGGAACGGGGGAACCTGAGGTGTGCGGTGTTGTTGGCCACGGGGGGGGTTCGTCTGGACCACCAAATACTGAGGCAGTGGAATTGAGCGGGTCGAACATAGCGCTAGGGATCAAGGTCGATACTTGCGATGAACTCAATCACACAAGCCTTGGGTATGGTAAGAAACACGGTCTCTTACGTAATAAGCCTTTATTCAAACCATCAACATGAGCAGACAGATGTATATAAGTGTAAGACGAAGCAACATAGTAGAGCGAGTCCGCCAGTTGTCAAAATCCGCGGTTAGAAGTAGTGTCAAAGTCAATGGTCCGTAATCCATGTAGCCAGCTGTTGCAAAACTTAGATCACACACAACATCTGGAAATACTAGCAACAGAATATGGAACGAGCGACGTGAAGGTCGTAGCGGTGGTGTCATCTCTGCGCTTCTTCGATCACGGCGAAGTGCAATCAGGGAGGGTGAGGTCCTTAAGTTGCAGACTGTACATAACGTATTAGCAAGGATGAGACTTTTCGCGTTTTGTACATACTCTTCGGTAAATAGACCCCAATGACCTTCGACTCCACCGTACAGCTCATCCTATGGAGGGTAAATACTTGACCTGCTGTCTATAACTAAAGCTTGCTTACCTTCCACTTCTCATCGAATAACTGTGAACACAAGCAATGTGAGGATAAATTCTCGTCCTACTGGGGATGAAACGTACCTCAAAGAAGAAATAGCCAATATCTTGGGAATTAGCTTGACACACGAAGGTATCGAGGAAAGTCTGAGACAACGATGAGCAACGAGCATATCTATGATAGACGACTACTTGCCTGAAGGCCTGCTACCGATGCTGGTGCGGCACCATTGTTTGCATTGCTGGCATCTGATGATGCCTATTCATCCCATCAGAAAGGTAACGGGGTAAAATTAGAGTAATTGCTTACCGTCGGCCATCCAGTCTCTGCGATGTACATGTGTGGCTACAGTATGCGGTTAAATAAACGTACTGAGCGCCGACAACGGACACTGACGTTATTGGGCAAGGCAGCTGCAGCTGCTACATTGGTCTCATTGAAAAAGGTAAAGACCCATGGAGCAGCGCCTTCGGCAGTAGTGTTGGCAAACCAAGGATGGACGTTCGCCATCTAAAATGGTACCCACCAGTCAGGGGTAGGACAAGGACGCCCGAGAAAATTTTGACATACGCCATAGTCAATTGCCTCCATAACGTTGGTGTTGAAGTAGCTTCCAGCGTCAGAATTTCCAACTGGAATATTCTTGTCAAGGTTCATGCTGGTCAACATATCTCGGGTGTCCTGGATCCATGCAATGAGCGTCACAGCGCCTTGATCGCCCAGTGCGCTATTCGGGTCGCCTCCGTTGACAAAGCTTTTTGGTGACAAAGGTTAAAGAAGGCTGACTGCTGGTCTGCTTCTGGAACTTACTTGAGCATGTACTCATTTCCAACAGTAATTCCATCGATGGCATCCGTTCCATATGTCTCGATGGCACTCTTGATGGCATCGCGTTGGCGAGTATATACGTCATCCTCATTAGGCACAACATAATTGCCAAGGAAAACCTTGATGTCAGCCTTTGTTCGTTGGATTGCTTCGAGCTGGCAAAATTGGGAATAAATGCATCAACGAACCCTATACCCTAACTGACGTCGAACCTACCACTAGTGCAGACTGATTGCAATCGGCACCATACAAACGAATGCGAGTGGTTAATTGAGAAAGAAGCTTTAAAATTGTTTAGAATCGTCTGAGATATTATCTCATTGTGCTGAAATTAAACTTTACCTGCACATCCTTGATGACACTGTCTGTAGAAGATTATAGAATATGACAAGGCGGGCCGCTTGAGTGCTTACCGAGCGTAGCGCCACAATCAGGCAAGATGGCGCCCACTGGGGTATAGGCTATGCCATAGAAGGACTTGTGCAACCTTGGGTCTAGTTCGAAGTTACTGGGATCGTTGGGATCGCTGGATGTGGGTCCTGGAGTGTTTCCACCGCCATTGCCATCTCCGTTCCCGTCCCCATCTCCAATACCATTTCCTGAACCAGTGTCACCGGCCGAGGACGATGATGAACTTGAACTACTGCTGTGCGAGTTGGACACAGAAACACCGACACCGACACCAATACCAATTATGGCCAATAAACCGAGGATTGAGCCGACAACCTACTCTCGCAGTCAGAGAGCTGTCACAGGGTGGGAAGGGGAGCAGACTCACGATCCACTTCGACCGACGTGCCCTCGCCCGGCTTTTCTCCATTGCATGGTCCATGTTCTGGTACTGGTCCTTACGTGTCATTATGGCAAATTGAAAAGAGAGATTTAGAGGGGTCAAGAATACTTTAAAAGAGTGTAGGTGCTTTGTGCTCTTCGCAAAAGTGAGAACAGTTGTTGAAAAAAGATGGGTGATGCAGGATGAAAATAGCTCAAGAGGGGAGAGGTAGAGAGGGGTGGAGAAATCCGAACAAAGGTCCGCCGTCACTGTGCTATATCAGCATGAACCCTTCAGGCATGGATGAATTGATCGACCAAAGGGGTGCTGTGACCGTAAAGGGTTGGCGCTTGAAATAGCCAAGATTTTCATTGGACTTTGAGCGAGGGCTCAGCAATCACGTAATGGTCGTGCATTCCGGGAACAGGTGGTCAAGCCTTTTGGAATAGGTGGCCTAGAGCACCCGCACGCGAAAATAGTCTTGAATTGCTTCCATACTGTGTCGGCCTTCTTGAGCAGACGTCGCCGTTAAGGACTGCATCGGGTTATAAACACCTGTCAGATCAGGAAAGCCGGGTAGCATTCACCGTAAATGCCAATCCGTGTCGAGCCATACCCAAGAATCTTAGCATAGGTGCAACGACGCTCAGTGTGTATCGCCAAGTGACCGACTTTGACCGCAAATTTGATTTAGTGGGGTAGGAAATAGCATTCTGAAATAGCTATTGCTTCCAGACACTGATGCAATCGATCTATTTATGCTATGCAATCAACGCCTCTTCAGAATGCAGGATCATCCAACCACAGTGGCAACAGGTGGCCCATTCTCATTACCTTCGTCCGCAAATATTTATCGAGGTCTTCACCGTAAACAGCGTTGCCTCCAACTAACGTCGCCCCGACAATCCTTTCAGTCTCCTCTATCTCTTGCTTGACAATAACAGTGCCCTTATCGGCCGCCTGTTTCCGCTTCTGCCAACTCCTGGGAATCATGGCGACCCGTTCTATCACTTCCACTCCCTCTTTCTGCAGCGCCTCCACCTTATCGGGGTTGTTTGTCAGAACTCGGACACCTTCACCCCGTCCACCGAATCCCAAATCCCGTAATATAGCGCCAGCAATTTCGTAGCCACGCTCATCCGCCTTATGTCCGAGCATCAGGTTAGCAGTCACAGTATCATGACCGAGGTCTTGCAAGTTGTAGGCCCTGATTTTTGACAATAGACCAATACCACGTCCTTCTTGTCGGAGGTAAATAACCGCACCTCGACCTGGGATCGTTATGGGATTAGGGTACGATGGGAAGGGTAAGGTGATGGGCTGCGAAATTTGTCGAATAGCTTCATCAAGCTGCTCGCCACAATCACATCGCATACTCCCGACTGTTTCTCCCGTAAAGCATTCCGAGTGAATGCGAATGAGGGGTGGTGGTATATCGACATCAGAGGATATATTATGGATACAGTTCGAATTGGGTGCTGATGCTTTCTGCGCGCCCGGCGACAGACGGCCAACGTAGGCTCCTCGGGTGATGCGGTCCATCTCTGTCTCGCTTTCATCCCATATGGCGTCTAAGGACCGGGACCTGATGGGCGGTGCTGACACATCCTTGGGAGACTTGTCTTCGAGTTGAGCTGGATCGATGACGATTGCAAGGTGTTCCTTGCTATCACGATTATTGTGATACAGATGAAGGAATGCAGGGCCATGGGGGGTGGGTATACGCGTTCGCGCCATGCATTTGACCTCTAATGGTATAGGTACCGGTTTGTCAGCCGGGATAGTTTCGGAATGTGAATTTACATCGGGCGATGGTACAATGGATGCACGACGCTTTCTAGGAAATGGAGAGTTGGGATCTGTTGGTTTGAGGACTGTTGTGTCATCGGGGTGGTGATTTTCTTTGGTGGTGTCTTGGTCAGTATTTTGCTGTTTCTGACGCCGCGGGCCCTGTCTGCTGACATATGCAAGGCGTCTACGTCCTGGCTTTGCAGAAGCATCCTCTCCAGTCCAATTTGACCAATTGTAAGACCCTTCGGTGACTGGCACCATGACACCAGGGAAGAAGTCATGATGATAATGATTACGAGTAACGTGTGGTCCCGATGCAGCGGCAGCTGCAATTAAGAGAGGGTCAAGTACGGCATCTCGACGAGCGAAATATTTTGCGGTGGGGAGGGTAGGGCCCGTCAACAAATCGAGGAGGGCTGCATCAGAATCTGCGTCTGATGAGGAGTGAGTTTGCGGGAGAACAGTGCCAGGCATTGAAGACGGATGGGAGGATAATACCAGGCGGATTGATATTTATGGGAGGATGGAAATTTAAAATGGCAGTCGCATCTGTAGAATTAATTACCTTGATTTAGACCAAGTAATCAGGCTCACATAATGACTATTTGCGCTGATTTCATTAAGTAATCATGTTCGATTGCATTCCTACCATATGTTGCAGGATTTTCCCAGTATTACCCATCGTCCTAGGGCCAAGAAGCGCCTCCATTCTGCCCCTTCTGTACCTTGTTCATCCCATGAACCAGAGTCACGTAGCAGTCCCAATGTCATCATATTCATCGAGGGTTTTCCCAATTACATGGCGTGCCCATTTACCTTGTGCCCCAAGTCGCGTCTACTACGTTTGATAACGGACCGCTAATTGCCGGTTGATCATCAAACCTCAAGTTCTTTATATTGTTATTCATACGCCACTGCCTTTCAAGCAACGATGAGTGCAGCAGTTGGCCTCGTCAATGGCGGTATGTCTGCCGACGCAACCGCCAATCCGAATATTGCCACAAAGTCTCCAACCTCCCAACTACCTCAAGCCACCTCCCAGAACCCAAGCCCTCAACTTGATCAGGCAAAAATGCTTCGAGGAAGGCTCACCGAGATCTTCGCCTCGACCGCGAACGATTGCCTCACCGAACTTGGATATCAACCAGAAGTCTGGAAGAAGCTGGCACAAATGGATCAGTGGCGAACGGAAAACGCCAAGCTCTTTGCAGACAATCAGACAGTTTTACGCGCGTTGCAAGATAAGCGTGAACAACTGATGCATTTATCAGGATTGGAGGCGGAGAAGTCGCAAAGAGTAGCAGAGCTCGAGCAACAGGTGTTCTTGCTAACGACTGAGAACCACGAACTTAAGAAAGAGACCGAACGGTTAACCCATGCCTTGATTGCAGACCCAAACATCCAACCCTTGTTCCAACAGTATCAAAGACTGAACGGACAATATCAAGCTGCTTTGAGGGAAATTCAGATGCTGAAGTCCCAGCTATCGGTAGCAAGGTCACCCCAGACTGCTGTCGCTTCGCCTCCTGCTCCCAGTCCGTACGCCACAGCTGTACCACCGAGTGGGGTATTCATTCAAGAACATCATGTTCGTGCTTCTGCTCAAAGCCCTCCAAGAACGGCACCACCCGACGTAAATCATAGTTCGGGTAAGTATCTTCGTCAAGTAATATGAGGCTCAGTTCAAATGAGATCGTTTTAATTGCAGCACAACCACCAGTATGACCTTTGTCTATTGAGAACCATAGTTTTGTGATCAGATGTCTTCTCCAGCACCAGCAGCTACGGCGCGCCTCGGATTCGACGTTACAGCAAAAGGTCATTCCGTTTTGAACTTTGTATTTCCGCCAATCTCACTCTTCCATGAGGCGGATAAACCCCAACCCCAACCTTTCCCTGAAACGTTCGCATTTCGTCGATCACCGTCAGCTAATGCTACTGTGACGCCCCCCATCAACGGAACAATAGAGCCAGTACATGGTATAAGATTTTTTTTTTTTCAACAGTAATGCGTATCAACGAATGATGGATAGATGGTCAGCAACACCATACGCTTGGAAAGCTAGCAGCCTTCGCTAGCCCCTTCCAGACAAGCCCTGCTATTCCAGCTTCTCCGACTCAGATATTACACTCACCACAGCAACTACCGCCCACGATTAGCCCGCTCAAGGCAGCACCAGCATCTTTCTCGACCTCCTCCGATCAAACATCACAACAACCTGCAATCCAGGCAGCAAACGAATCGACGTCATCGGAGGTGAATACTGATCGCACCGCTGCAACACATCAAACGACCAATCCGGCCACAAAGGAACCGGAGAGTTTGAAGCGAACGTCAAGTGAAGTTTCATCTCATGAGCCAGAACATAAGAAGTCTCGTCTAGAAGTTTCGACGGATACGCCGGCAACGCCGCCGCAAGATACTGCTGCCAATGATGTTGCAGAAGAAAGTGACGATGAACCTGTCAGAGTTGGACCTGATGGATTGCGCTTGGTAGAAGATTGCTTGGTGGAAGTAATTTCAGATGGGCAGGATGGGGCAGAAGCAGGAACTTGTATACTTTGCAAGTGAGTATTGTTCTTCGCTGTTGGCTAGAAATTTAAAATCATTTCAATAGTGCACGATACGAGCAAAACCTTTTGGATGAGAAACCAAAAGCATTCCAGAATATGACGCAAGACGAGATAGAGCAGCATTTCACAGCACTTCACAGCAGCGCATGGGATGCTATACGTCGCGATGTTGCTTAGCATGCTCTTGTTGAGCTTTGGATGAGTATTCTTAGGTTCGTAACTGAGGTTCATCTGGAGACCAGACTATGCATATATCTATTCCTTTCATTACCACTTGGGCCAATATGAATCATCTGACAATGCTGAATCTGGAGGTAACCCCTAAGTCATTGGGCCAGCGGACCCAGAGCTCTTAACTCGTCTGTCAGCCTATATCCATACCCACACCTCCCTTACCTCTCCATCCCAACACGGAGTTCCTTCCTTCTGCTCGACCCTACGCACCATGGAAAGTACCATCCCTGGAACCTCGTTTGAACAAATCCCGCAACCCATTTTACTGGATGGGATCTTCCAGTCCTTCCTCCTTGGTACCGTTTTGTGCCAAGCGAATCATTATCGAAAACTGTACCCGGAGGATTCACAGTGGAAGAAGGTGTTCGTAGCGCTGGTCGCTTTTCTCGCCGTGTATGGCACCTTTTTCGTCCCTTTCTGCTTCTCAGACCGATTCTCACTGTCTAATTACGACAGGTTGCAGACAATGTTGGAGTGCTACAAAGTGTGGAGGATAACAATCGACTTTGAAAGATGGGTATGTTCAAAATGCTTTGGGTGGCCGAATAAAGACCCAGAACGTATGGTTGGCAGTCAACGAGTCCAATACAATGGGGTGACTTCTTGTTGAATGGGTGTATCTGCGCGCTCTGCCAAGGCTTCTTTATACGAAGATGTTGGAAGGTGATACGGGCATGCACACGCAGTGAATTCAATTTCGTCCGAAGGTCTAATATTTGAATACAGTTACGGAACAAAAGCGCATGGGTGCTTTATCCAATGTGCTTTTTCCTTGCCACAATTTTCATTGCTAATGTTGCTTTGGTGAGTGAGACACTACCAGTAATGAGCATTTGGCGTAGCTGACCGATGTCGCACAGGCAATAACCCTGGGACTGGTGGCCAAGAAACCTACATATGGTTCAGATGTACGAATTTAGGGCATTCTCCCTACTCTTCGACCGTTAATGTGCTCATACTAGTCGATGGGAGAGGCGCGAAACATGCTGCCAGAGGTGAGATACCTGTTGACTTGATGCATACGGAATACGTCAACAATCGCACTTAAAAAGACCATCGTGCCCTTCAGTTACTGGATTATCTCCTCTGCATGCACGTCATTCACGTGGTTCATCTTGTCCAACTAATCAGTTTCTGCCCTTGCCAGGCCTTGATATATGGGTAGCAGCAACATGTACGTCCTTCATGAGATTTATTACTTGAGGGTTCTTCCACGACCAAGCCACAGTAACCTGGACTCTATGGAAGCTGCGATCATCAACCGTCGAGGATAAGCGGGATAGTATATTTCGATTTATCTTATCTTTAACGTGGGGTGCCGCCCTACCACCTGTCGTCACCATGGTGGCAGCCTTTGCTTCCTTTCACATGGCTCTGGTGCGTCGCATCTACCCCAGGCTATTGGTTCCTAGTTTAATGCATATCATTTTAATACCACCAGCATTCGAAAAGCCACTATATCATCATGCTCGTGCTTTTGACAGGCAAACTTTATACCGTATCGGTGCTCTTCACTCTTAATTCCCGACAATCGTTGCGGGAGAGAATGACTTCTGAGGACCTGGGACGGACTTCACTCAGTCAATGGGAATGGGAACAAGAGTTTACTCTGACCAATCACCTGACGGAGGTACAGTTCCCGGACGGGCGTCGTGCAATTTGCCTTGAATATTGACATACAATTTCCCAATTCTTTTGTCAGGCGGGTATGACATCACATCATTGTGAGGACACCTTAGGCCGACGATCACAAACGGTTGGTGAACGTATGCACAATGCTTCGGACGTTCGATTTTACTACTCCGCTTAGGTCCGCGGTCGTGTGCACAACTGAGGACTGTCAGCCGGGGATTATAAGGCAGGCTTAGGACGTTAGAAAGGACCATTCTTTGTAGCGTCATATAGACAACACGATCAATATGACATAAAACTATAATCACATAGTTGAACGAAGTCATCAAGGTAGTAGATAAATGAGAGAGGTATCAAGGTTGAATTACATCTGTCAACTTGTCCAACAAGTCACGCAACCGAGTAATCTCTAGCTCCGCCAACTCAATGCTGTGATCATCCTCCAAAGCTTCCGTAAGAGCAGGGAAAGTAGTGGCGCCATAACCTGAATGTCGCCCAATGAGCATCACTGAACATCCAGCAAGAGAAAAACATACCAAGCCATTTGCCGGGAGCAACACCCAAGTGTTTGTACCATTCTCTGTCCTTAATGCCGCCCTCCGAGATGAATCCTCTCTCAAATTTGATCAACTTCTTGTTCGCTCGGCTGACACGCTTGACAGCTCTGATGAATTGACGGATGGGGAAATGATGTTGGCGAAGGTGTGGGTTAATATATGGCACATGATCGCTTTCAATGTCTGCCTCTTCGTCAACCAGTGACTCCTCCGGGTGTTCTTGAACAGGTTGTGCCTTGAGATCCACTTTGATTTTGTCCTGGGTACCGAGCACAGACGCAAGGTAGCCATGCCAATCCCCTATTTCCTTCATTTCAGTGTTTTGGTGGCGATGTTGATGCCTCTCATGGCTACCAGGAACAACAGCTTTGAAAATGTGCTTAACCACTTCGGAGAAACGCCTCAAGAATGGATTAGTCATTGTGCAGTTATGGTCGTGGAGGAAGTGAGGCAGCTTTCTCAAAAGCTCCTTGAAAGCAACTTCAGCGTCGTGCTTCTCGACATCCAATGCGGCACTAGCTGCTTGCAGACCATGAATGGATCGACGTAACTCTGAAAAGTCGACTGATCCGCTAGGCATATGCTTCGGAACAATTGCTTCAACTCTACAGATAGGAACAGTCAATCTCTGCATCCACGAAGAACAAAGGGGCAGACACTCACTTGTCTAGATATTCATCCAGTTCTAATGCGTATTGAGTGGTGTTGAGGGGAATAATGATAGAATCGATGATCCGGAGGGCCAACAGCCCCAGATGCTGGGCGACAGCGACCTTCAAGTCGATTAAGAATAAGTTGTTGGAAACAAAGCAAGTCAGAGGAACTTACATGACGATGAAAGCCAACGTCCGCGTAGAGCTCCTGCCAACGTTGGCTGTCATATATTGAGTGATAATGATAGACAGCATCAGATGGGCCGGGGCTGAACCCCTGATCAAGGCTTGCAACCTATCCACATGATATCACTCAGTGGCATGTTAAGGGAAGAAGTCCAGAGGCTTACCCCAAGATGTTGTAGGAAGACAGTGAAGTCGCTGCCACTTCCTAGAGGGCGAATTCCTGTGTCAGATGCCTTCATTGCACGATCTTGGGCATCCCATTGTGCAATGAATTCGGCATCTGCAGTTGCACCAGTATATGGTCCATCATCAAATCTTGCATCCCAGAGAGCTTTGCCAGCAATAGTAGGGTGTGCAATCTCAAGCGCAGTTTGCTTGATGATGTGGGCTAAAGAAGGGGAGCCACTGGCGCCCCATCGTGAACCACTCACAGAATTATCCAGGTTGAGATATGCAACGACGTGGTCAGAAATCCAAGAAGAAAAGTCTTCTCCCCACTCGGTGCTGCCAACGAGACCGTACTATATCACCTGATTAGAATGACGATTGCATGGTAGGGAAGTGGAACCGTACCTCTTCAGCGTCCCAGCTAGCGATGACCACTAGCGAAGTTAATATTAGGGTTACCTAAAGGACGATGCAAATTTGCATACCTGTCCTCAGAGGCTTCCATCCTTTGCGCAGAAGTGCACCAAAGCCGCGAATGACTTCGTGCATTGAGACTGTGCCACTGGTGGGGTCGGCAGCTCCCATAACCCAGGCTGAGACGATAAGGTTGGTCACATTGGTTTAACTGGGATCACCTCATAGAGGCATGGACCTACCATCGCGGTGGCCACCCATAACTACGACCTCATCCCGAATGTGGCCTGGGATGGCTGTCATGGTATTCCAGATCGGGGTGACTTTATTGTCGACTAAAAATTACCGTTGAAGCGCTAGCAATAATATCAAGAACATTGCATACCATGATTTACTAGCTTGACCTTGCTCTCACTGACACTGCCACTGAGTCGCTTATGATGAGAGCCGTCCTCAACATAGATTTCACCGATTTCCTCGAGTAAGCGTTGCGCATTCTGCCAGGATATGGGTAAACTTGGAATGCCTGGAGTGTTGTCTGCCTCCTCTCGATCTGCGTTCTCGTATGCAGGGTATCCAGGAGTAGTGGGGTCACCGGGGTATTTAGAGAGGTATTGGACGCTTCCACGCTGTACGGAAGTTGGATTGCGTGCGGGTCCAGCGGGATATGGCGCAAAACCATTTTGAACAGTTACATATCCATCGTCACGAGGGTCAGAGTAGATTATGACACCTGCCGCTCCACGCTCCTCAGCGCCTTTAATCTGTGTGGACAAAAAAAGTTGAGCAAAATGTGACCTTGGCGTGTCAGGGTTCGCATACCTTCAGACCCCGGAAAATTCCACCATAACGAGTAACCACGATTTTGCCAGTAAGATTAGTACCAGTAGCAACGAGTTCCTCATAGTCCTAGACCAAAGTAAGGATAGGCTTTAACAAGGGTAATTAATGCGACTTGCCTCTTTTGTTCCGTAATTGGCATACACCAGTTGACCTTCAGCAGAGCCATCCTTGCTGAGTCCGTGCCAAGAAGGGACTGCAGTCCTATATTCATGGGCATCCTCATCCAAAGGATCGCCATCTTCCTCAAGGTCTGCTGCCCATATAGGCCCTCCATCAGGACCCAGAATTTCTAGACTGTGATCGAGAGGGGTATTCAAGATGGGGTAGTAAACGTCGATCCACGCAGTAGGTCTGCGCGGGGCGTGACTGCCAGTCAGACGGAGAGTCGACTGGCGGGATTCTTTACTTCCAGCCGAGAAGATAGGCTGCCTGTGTGGAGTTGGGATATTAAACTCGTCCTGGAAGAGCTGAAGTATGACTTTGGCATCAGCAAAGTCTTCTTCGGACCCAGCAAGATGAGGATGCGTTGCATAGTCACGAGAGGCTCCTAAGGCACTCCCTGTACTGGGAATTGACCTAGAGCAACAGTAAGTCTTAGCGGAGGATAGAAGCAGAGGGTAACTCACAAAAAGAGCTTCTCTCGCTGCTCAGCATCTAGGGGTGGTCCTTGGCGTGGATGTCCAGCGTGCGTTGCATGGCGTGCAATACCAGAACCTCCAAAGACTTCCGAAATTGGGGCCAAGCGCGTCAACGCCTTAAAACTGACCAACAGTACAAGTACCACGGCAGTGTATGTTAACGCTTTGCGATAACGCCGACGATGACGGTCCCTCTGCAGAGCTACCAAGGGAGATTCTTCCTTGGAAACAGGAATTTGGAGTTCACCATTGTACTCCTCCGCCAGTCGGCGCTTCTCTGGATCTGAAACTATCATTGCGATAGCAGCCCAGAATGAGATGAAGGTAGAAGACAGGGAAGATTGGGGACCCAATGCACACGACACCGATGTGGGGTCAGATCTTAATTGCGTGAACAATATTGCCGGCTCGGATGTTCAAGCGAATATTCCCAGCCTTCATATTGACGCATGGCATCGCGGGATCTGGAGGTTAACGTTTTGGTTGAAACTTCTCATATTCATTGGTTATTCTTTCACCCGGTATGGGAAAATATTTCCATGAATATCAGTGCTCGTCGTAAAGCGAGGGAAAATCTTGGTGTTCGCGACTCGCAGATCCACAACAACGTCCATGCATATGTCGTCAATATGTCAACTGCCGTAACTCTCTTATAACCCTTTTACTTCTGCGCCATAACAATGACCCCAGTCATTGGCGTCCTACAGGCCATTATAGCTCTGTTATCTTTGTCCCTTGTCATCTTCACGTATGAACGAGGTTTGGTACCCATTTACGCTTCAGGACCAACAAACTATACTCTCAAATACTTCGTTGCCTCTTCCACATTACTTGGGTTTGCTCAACTTGTTAGAGTCGCAAGAACGTGGCAATTGTTTGTGATCGCCTTGCTGCTTTCGTTGGCTCCAAATGCCGCATATTGGGTTGCTGTGCTCACTTCGAGAAAGGGAGATCCCACTTGGGGACCGGCTGTCACTCACGCTGCCGTTTTGGCGCCTTTGGTTCTGGCAATCACATCGTTCATTGAGGGCCTAGTGAGTCATCAGCATATGTATTCACTGGACTTAGCCTTAACCAGGTTCACGTCACCAGTTTGGCACCACTCCCGTATTACGGACGTTTATCACAGCGATAACAACGTATTTTGGCGCCATATATGTGGCACAGATGGTGCTGCCCCATGTAACCTATTTGGACAGCATATCAGATAGCCAAATCGTGCGTTGGTTTATGCTCTACGTTGCGATTCTGCTCAACCACATGGACTCAGTATCTTGCCATCGCCGGGCTTGCCTATGTTGCTTGGTTATCCTCGTTGACACTTCAGAATATGTTCGTTCCCAAGAATCCTAAAGTCAATGTTGCCCTACCAGTTTTGCCGAAGCTTACAATGATTGTCTTGTTCGTAGCAGCATGGTGGTCGCTTCACCCTCAGCTCGCATCTCCAATTCTGCCTCATCCACTATTGGCACCATATGATAGTTCTTCTTTCAACCTCCGCACGCTCTCCGCAGTTCAGTCTGTCACTGGGCTTATCATTGTAGCCGAGGCACTCCCACCGCCAGATTACGACGGCAGCCATGACGAGATCATACATTCAGTGCGTTATCTGCGCGCCTCGCATTCTATTTTGGGTGGTTTGTGGACCCAGAAGAAGGTCATGATGTTGGACGATGAGCCCCCTTTGGTGGACTTGGAAGGCAATGAGCTGGGTGACTCGATTTATTCTACATTTATCATACAAGAAGCTGTACGAATGATCAACTCAACCGCAAAAGCAGCGGCGGGCAAGCTAGAGAATGCTCTCATCATGTGAGTTAAACTGCCTTAGGACGCAAGGACTTGCTCACTCTGTACTTCAATCAGCGGTCTCGGGACTGGCGTGTCAGCTACATCATTCATGAGGCACAAAATCGCAACGACGATTGTCGAAATTGATCCTGCAGTGTATGACGCCGCGAGGACATACTTTGCGCTGCCAGATCCGGGCCCAGGCAGAGTATTTTTAGAAGATGCTCGTGGGTGGGTCGCCCGCCGGAGCGCTCGAGTCGCCGCTGGGGAAGAAGACGTGTTATTTGATTTTGTGGTTCATGATTGCTTCTCAGGTGGAGGCGTACCCCAGCATATTTATACCCTCGAATTCTGGGATGATGTCAAAAAAACCATTCAACTTAATGGTATCATTGTCGTCGTGAGTTTGGTTGCCTTCCAACCAACGGAAGTCATGGCTCACAGGTCGTTTAAGAATTTTGCCGGGATCATCAAGTCGGACGCATCACGAATGGTCATTTTCACCTTGTTGAAGAGCTTTGGACAATGCCGTGCATTCCATGACTCTTTCCATCCACTTACTCCAGAACAGTATGAAGAGGAATTCATTAACGTGGCACGTCTATCTATCCCTAGGAGAAGCACCCCGGCTGAATTACGTTTAGGTCATTTTCTGTACACAATCCCAAGGTCCATTAACCTTCCGAAAAGCTCGGAGATCAGATTGGTTGGGATCACCATTGAGACGCTATGTCCTAAAATCACTTCCAGACCGTGAGGTGAACCTTGCCGAACTAATTCTTTCAGAAGAGGACAAGGAAAGGTTTATACTGGCCGATGACCACAATCCTCTTGGAAAACTTCAGGAAGCACAGGGACATAAACATTGGTCGGGTATGTTCAAGTAACACACACACCATTCCAGTGGCTCCAACTGACGTTCTGTCATAGTTATGCGCACAGTGCTATCGGACCAGTATTGGGAGATATTTTGACAGATGATTTGTTCTGTATCATATGCTCTGTATCGCGAAAACTGTTCTGGAATATCGCCAGGACCAGCCGTAAATGTAGCCGTGTGAAGTCGGCCCTGGTGCTGGGAGGACAACAGCGATCACGCAATGTACAATTACAGTAATGCATAAGGTTACCATGACTGTTTCCCCAATGTAGCCCTTTCGGAGGACTCGCCTAGTGCCTTGTTCATCCCTCCACCTCGCTCAGAAGTCTTTAGAATTCCGTTGTGTATTTTTCGTCTAAAAAGCTTAGTCGGTTGCGAGAAGGGTCACTTGAACTTGTCCTTTACGCAATCTTGATGGCAGACCACCTCCGCGTCTCACTGTCCGCTTCACCAGCGCGTGTGGGTTCATCCCTATCACGTCCAGATTGGCCTTGGTCGACTGGAACATACGCCAATAGATCATCTATCTCGTCCAGCTACTCTCCTTCTTCAACCACTAACTCTCTGACTACCCAGTGGGGTGAACGGTCAACGCCCACTAGTGCGACACCTTCAAGCCTTCGAGCCCAATTCAGTTCCAACCCTTTTCACTACCGGGTCTCACCAACGCCTAGACAAGGTGCCAGTTCTATCATGTCTATACAATCAGGGAGTACGGCTTGCCAGGCGGAAACGACGCGACAATGGACATTCATGGTAAGGCTTCTTTTACATGTGCATTCCCCACTTTCCCCGTGTGGCTTGTGCAAGAAACACCACATGTCAATCACGGTTTTATCTCAATATTTACCATTTGTAACACAATCATCAACAGGGATTTGAATGGGTAGTCCGCGACGTTCATAAGTTGTGTAAATTCGTTGAAGGCACACCGCGAACTAGAGAGCAGCAACCAAATCAGCAGGAGGTCAGCGCTGAAGATCAGGAAGACCACGAGATTCTGAAACAATCACCAATTCTCGGGGATAACAGGTTTAAACTGGAGATAGGTGGGCCATCACAATCGCCAATGGTTGGAACTCTATTGATGATTTTTTAATTCTTAGTTCGCACATCCCCTAATGAAGGCGATGTTGACCAACCCGTCAAACAGACCCTTTCATTGTATATTACATGTTTAACGATGGACTTTGCTCATTCTGATTATGAATTATCGGCATCAATGATGACTGCTATCAAATGCCAGGAGGACCGAGCTGGTGAGCGAGGGGCGCGACCGGAATGGGTATGGGAATTCTGGCAGAATGACTGGGTGTTCAGGCAGGAAAGTGAAGTGTGGGGTAAGCTTCTCGTGTGTTGTCAGAAGGACTGAGACCTAAACCGTATGATAGAATGCCCGCTACCACCGCTTTCGGAATTGTTGAAGAATGACCGTATTGGAGACACGGACTCTCTTGTCATTTGTGTCCAAATCCATTGCCCTATCGGCCCATCTTTCCCCCAGCACCCATCTATATACTATGTGCCTCGTGATTTGCTTGATGGATTGGAGGCATCTCTAGATAATGCCCGTAGGTCTTTATATACCCACCTATGGGATGGTCGTACTCATGGCCGTACAGATACTGGAGATGTTCGCTTCATTTGCCTTGAACGTTTGAAGGTCGATGCCACGGCTCCCACGACGCTTGATGAGGCCAACTCGCGGCCTCTGAGGTCTCCGTCGTCGTCAACGTCATCTTTAGCTCCTTTCCCTACCGAGATGACAGCTCGCAAGCGCATAATCTATGCTCATGCAGATATCCTTACTCGCAGGTCCGAGTACTTCGCAACTATGCTGGCTTCGTCCTTTGCCGAAAGTGCTAGCGGCAACCATGGGGAAAGGAAAGTACATACCATTGTGGTGGAGGAAGCCAATTTTGAGACCGTATACTGGCTTTTGAAATATTGCTATGCCAACTGGCTACTTTTTAAAGAGCATGACGATCCTCGCATTGCTGTTGACGGCGTGGGGGCAGGATGGAGTGTACGTTGGTTGAATGCCAGGGGATCAGAGTGGGACTGGAAAACGTTCCGCAAAGTTGGAAGTGGAGATGAGAGTATTGCTGGAGACACCAGAAGTGCGACAAGCCTGTCGACGGGTGACACTGGCCGCTCAACTGGTGGGCAATCTGGTCTACAAGTCCCAGAGGCAAGAGCAGCCGGACCAACTCAAGGAAACCACCCTCCAACATCACCTACAAAGTTAACAACGCGTCCCAATCCTTCGGCGCAAAGACGCGTCGTTCCAGCCGGAAACAATGCAGCGATGTCTTTGGGCATGAGTACGTCCAGCGCCTCTCGCAGTAAGCCTGTACCAGCTGCAATCGCTCCTCCACCACCCCATCCTAGCCATTACCCCGTATCTCCACGTGCTGCTCGATCGCCACATTCTACTCTTGTCATCACCCCAGATCCCCACCCCCATCCAACTCCTGCACCCCAGCCAGCCTCTGCTCTCGCGATTTATCAGGTTGCTCATCGCTATGCTATGCCAGCCTTGGCGAACTTGGCACTCGAGCATATTATGAGCACGATTACCCCCTCAACTTCTTTCGCAATGCTTCTCGCCACTTCAGCGTGGGAGGAGTTGCGGTCATTGGTTGAGGTAAGTAATTAAAGTCCGTGCTCCCGATGAAACTGTATTATTAACAATAATTAGGATTATATCGTAGAGAAATGGGAGGAGGTGTCTGTATGCGAAGAATTCGAAAGTTGTTGTCAGGAAGTGGCGGCGGGAGAGTGAGTATAATTTGTTGGTTGTCCTTGTCTTTGTCCCTCATGCTCATTTCCTTACAGGTGGGGACCTGATGGTGGCAAGACACTTATGAATCTCTTCAGACGTCTTCGATCCCCGCTTGGCTATTCTCGGACGTAACAGACATGAGTTATCAACGTTAAGTAATCTGATATACAGGTCAATGAATAATTAGTTAATTCCGCTTGATTGAAAGAGAGAATGCATTTATTCTTTCCCTCGCTGAGGTTGTGTTTTCGTTAGCAATTCAAGTCTTCGACTTCCCATACGCCATATATGCCCCAAATTCCCTACAAATTGCTGTTATCTTAGGCGTGCACGAGGCGGTGTGGCTACTCTTTGTACTGACCTTATCTTCACAATCACTTGGACTGGCGATGTGTTGACCATTAATTTCTGCATGTGCTGTCATGCACAACCTTTTCCAGTCCTCACGAAACCACATGTTCGCGAGTCGGGACTTGACGCGCTGTGCATACACATGATGTTATGGCTGATCAAGGCACGTTGAGAATAGAAACACCTACACGTTTCTTGGAGCCATCGCTGATACATCCCTTTCTGATGTCAGAGCTGGTGAGGGGATGCGGTAATAAGCGGTACCTGATCTAGAAATTTGCCCCATGAAGGCAAGCATGCTTTTTCTTGAGTGTCAGCGATCCAGTGACCGATTATGCCGTGTTGTGGGCCCTTGCACATAGATGAGCTTGAAAGTCAAGGATAATTGACGTCGAGGACACACCTTGTCCTCGCAATAGTATGCGTTATCGAAGACAACCCCTTGAATCTCTACCTTTGTCCTTCGGCATACCTTCAACCAATCTTCCCCGGGGGGCATGTTCCGCAGCTGAGCAGTGTACATCTTCTTGCCATATGCATGAGCCCAACAGTTCTCTGCAGGTTTAGGTTCGTCCCAGAACGGGTTCATTCTCTGGTTTTGCTCCACTTCACACACTCTTTGACGGTGGTAGTATTCGTAACGACTGATCCCTTCAGTTTCCTGACTTGTTGCATATTCACCATTATAGCTGATTCACATAAGTAGGTGAGTATCTTCTCAGCTACTCAAACCCGCGTCGCACCTATATCGTCCAGCTAAGTTGTAGTATGGTTGCCAACTCCAGGCGATCATACCAAACCCAAGAATGAGGGTTATCAGGCCAAGAAGCATAAATGCCCTGTTAGAGCCTCTATTCTCGTCGATCGTCACTGCAATCAATCTTGACCCATCGCTTGCATAGCTTTCTTGAGCTCAGTATCCATTCGAAATGCGCCACGTGAACTGATGCGCACCTTGTCGCGTAGTTAGGAATATGGTATGTTCGACTTCCAGACCTATTTGTACCTATGAAGCAAACGCGACGCAAGGAATCACGCAGGCTTACCCGGTATCTTTTGCATTACTTGAATTTGCGCCTTTGAACACAAATGATGGTGGAGAGACGCTGTAGGAACTTGTTCATCTCCTGTGTGTCGAATAAAATGAACATAGTTGCCTGTTTATCTTGGCCTTTCGGAAAGACATTGGTGTTTCGGTAGGGAGAAAGAAAGCTAGTTATATATCACTACGAAAATATATGAAAATCACGTTTCATGCATTTTCATGATGAATGAACAAGTCATGTATACGGTGACATTCTATCTTATTACCTTGTAATTCGATATTTTCCATATATTTTTAAATAATCTAACCCCCAGTTCAAATATTGTATTTATGTCGTATATCTGTACTTAGCTTATTTATCGGACGAATAAAGTATTCAATTGCTAATCCTAAATCACCCATAATATTGTGATGATAAACTAACTTAAATAGGGTAAAGCTACAAATAAAATCTGGGGGTGTTTTGAGGCTGAAAAGCAGGGGTATTCTGCCGTGAGTATCATCATATATGGTCGTGGACATTCACCTTTAACTCAACCTGAAAAAAGCTGATAATACGTAGCGATTCGGTACTTCAATTCATACCCATGTGACATTCCATACCGAGGTCGGATTTTCACAAATCGACACAATGGTATTGAACTCTGGTTATATGTGACAAACCTTTGTGAAATTCACCACCTTTGCGGTAGATGTGAAAATGCGAAGACGAGCTTCTCTAAGCACATGATGCCTCATTAGTGACGCCTTTTAAAGGCACCTCCTCCAGGAGACCTCGAGGTTGGGTGAGTTATAGGGTTTTGAGGATCATTATCCCCGAACATACTTGTTTCATGACCAAGGATTTGCTGCGCTGCAGTCGGCCTGGTCCGGACCGTTCGGGCGGGACAAGTGGATTCAATTGCTTTTCGAACATTGCAGTAGCTTAGCGCTGACCTGCAATAAATAAATAATCGTCGTCAATCTCATTTCGCGGCCACCTCTCTGTCGGAAAGCATGTTGTTCCCAAAAGCTCAAATCTTCTCGGTCAGCCTTACCCTCAGGACTCGTGGTTTGGCGACGGCGGCTGATAGTGGCAAGTCGTTCCACATTCCTGTCATCAGCTTTGCAAGATTCAAGGCGGCAACCTCCCCTTCGGAGAAAAGGCAAACTGCACATGAAATCGTCAAGGCATTCAAAGAAAGTGGCTTCATTTACTTGGACGGTCACGGCATCCCTTCAAGTATGATCGGTTGCTTGTATCACTTCTTTCACTGACTGTATCGCCGAGTAGATATGGTGAAGCATGCATTCGAGAAGGTGCGCACTAGGCATGAAATTTGAAACTTGATGTGGCTAAGATAAGGACGTCAATAGAGTGCTGAATTTTTTAGCCTGCCCGCTGCCACCAAGGTATGCTCATCATACTATTTCGCTATTCTTGACACTCCAACCACATTTTGTCTAGGACAAATTGGCCTGGGAGGATCCACGTTCAAATCGGGGCTATGTTAAAATCGGGCGGGAGAGAGTGACACAATCAGCAGACCCTACGGAAATAGCTCAACTCCGTGAAAAAGCGCCCGATTTCAAGGAGTCGATGGAAATTGGACGAGATTGGGATTCGGTGTGGAACAACCAATGGCCGAAAGAGAACGATCTACCTCGATTTAAGAGCACTATGCTCGACTTTTACCAAGTACGCTACACCCACTGTTGTCCTACTCAGAGATCCCATATGTATTCCCAGGTCTGCCACAATCTACATGCCGAGGTCATGCGGTCCATTGCTTTGGGACTGGACCTGGAAGAGTCCTTTTTTGACGACAAAATCAATGAGCAATGCCATAATCTGCGCCTTCTCTCCTATCCCCCTATCAAGAGAGCTCTACTCGATGGTGAAGGGCAGGCACGAGCGGGAGCCCATAGTGGTTTGTGAAGCAGCTCTGGCGCATCATTCTTTGTATATGATAATTCATGTCCTTTTTTCAGATTATGGGACCTTGACACTCCTCTTCCAAGATTCTGTAAGTAGCGTGCGTTTAATGCTGATCCTACGTTCTTCTCATTTCATGGCAACCAGGTTGGTGGTTTGGAAGTCAGGAATCCTCATACTGGCGACTTCGTACCTGCTACACCGATCGTGCGTCTCCCAACTTAGTCAGATCGTCAGTGATTAACATCAGTACCAGCCTGGAACCATTGTCGTCAACGTAGGAGACCTCCTTGCGCGATGGAGTAATGATGTCCTTCGATCTACACTTCACCGTGTCGTTGCACCCGCAACAAAGGGGCAGAGAAACCAAGCTATGACGCCTGCACGTCAGTCAATTGCATTCTTCTGTAATCCAAACTTTAGTGCGACAATCTCTTGTCTTCCAAATTGTGGCAAGGAGGCCAAATATGCACCCATCAACACAGAAGATTATATCGTTGGACGCCTGGCGGTGACCTATTCATAACAGGTTGGTTTATGTACAAGTAACGCGCCACCTGTAACCTCGGCAAATATGATACCCTCTCTTACCACCGAACATCATACGCAATGCCCTAAAGGTCGCCATCGCCATCAAGAGCACCGTATAGATAAGGCTTTTTCTCGTCCTCTGACCATTCCGTCAGGTCCCAGACGGGTGGGCCACGGAAAGGGAAATTCGGCGACTCCTTCAAATACGTCTTATAAACCTTCCATGTTTTCGTAAAATGGTAGTCACGCGCGCGCCAACTAAAGATCTCATCCCCCAACCCTTCATCATACCATTGTTGTTGTGGTTTTCCTTCTGCCTTCGCCTGGGCTTCCTCCTTGTCCCTTTTCTCCAATTGCTTCTTCATCGCCTCCTTATCTTCTGGGTCGATTGTGTCGAGCCATTCCTCTAGTCGTGCACGCTCTAATTCCTCGTCGGCTTCCGTTCTGCCCTTGAACAGTTTTTGACCAATGGCACAGCAAACCCGATGGAAATCAGAGGCTCCAATCCATTCGAAGCCTTTTCCCCATTGAGCCAGATTTCTTAAGAGGTGTTCCAAGCTGGCGTAATGCTCCACATTCAATCGACGCACCCCTTCCAACTTTTCGAGCAAGGTGACGATGCATGCTCCGTATGCTTTGATAGTGACTTCTACTCGCTCGCCGTCATCACAGGCTAATCCAAACCAAAAACACATTAGTCCCAATGACGAGTAGTAAGGCAGTGGCTTACTTGTCCAGACCGACTCTACCTCATTGAGAATGGATAGAGCCTCGAGCGTGACAAATGCATCGTCCCAAGCTTTCTTCGTTAACTTGGTGTGTAACGTTGTCATGGTCTTGTCAATTAAATCCATTACACCGTATGCGTAATAATCTTGGCCAAAGTGAGCCCTTTGTGACAGTTATACTGGTAAAGCCTTCGTTCTTACCATTATAAACGTACATGTCGAACGCATCGGGATTGCGATTTCCAGCTTGCTCCAATAAATCCTGCGCCATATCCCTTGCCTTCGTTGTCAAGAGTGTATCCAGGGAGAAGTACGTGTATCCAGCTGGGATGAGACTGGACGCCTGAGGCGGAAATTGGATTTTTGTTGGACAGTTCAAGTACCATGATACTCACCGTTGTTGTGCTGGTGGTCATGCTCTGCGGTGGTAGCAGCAAGGTTCTGGAGGACGCATTTATGGATGCTGGCTATCTTATACCCGTGGATCCTGCATGTAACGTATTCAGCGATATATCATTACGAAAATCAAGGAGGTGTGCCTTTGAGATAGTTATGCCGGCAGCAACGCCGAAATTCACCATCATTTCTCGCTTCCATTTCTGTTAAGGGGAACCCCATTCATACTAGGCAAGCTGCCTGAGACCGACGGCGTTCTGCTCTGTTCTGCTCCACAAATTGCGTTGCTCCGTGCAACTCCTTGACTCAAAGTTGTACTCCTGCCTACTCCCTGTCTGTGTGTTTAGTGCTGCCAGTGCCGCAGTTTGGTCTGGTTTGGTGGGTGGTTTCTGGTGGTTTAATGAGTTTATGTGCTCTGCAAGACCTTTCTTGCCGCAATTTGTATTCAGAATGAAGGAGTACATTGTAAAATTACTTCAAATGAATTCACACACCTTAGGATCCGTGGTTGAACTTTGGGACTCTAATCAATGCAAAATCTGGCAGTCTGGTTTGTGTGACCGAACCACTGTCACACAAATAGAATAGTTTGAATATCTTGCTCAACTCCCTCTCTTTCAAAAAGATTTTGGTACATATCGATAGGTATATGTCCATTGCATTTATGGAGTATCTAAAATGGTGCAGGCCTATGATGTTGAGATAAGAGACACGAAATTATAATTGTGACTCTTTGTGACAGGGTCTCGTGGTTTGAACCGCGTTAGCACTACATTTGTTGCGTCACGGCACTAATGAGTAAATAGTACTTCAGACAAATTGCGATTAGAGCGCGATCTTCGCCTCCCAGTTGTCATGATGTAAAAACTACTGGAAGCAACAAGGAGAAATCGAAGAATAAATATAATGACACTAATTGAGGACAGGAAAGCGCAGAGAAAAAAGTGCATTGGTAACACAGGCTTAATAAATGCAAAAATGCCGAATGATTAGATGAGAGGAGTCAGAGGTGACGATGTGGGATGGAGTCTATCTATACTGAGGGGAACTTGAAAATGCCAACGATGAACACGAGCGAAAAAAAAAGATGAGGGACAGAAATTGAAATAAAAATAAGAGTTCTTTCTTTATGCTTTCTTCCTAAATAGTCCAAGTGCATGCTGTCCACCGCAAGCCACAGAGACGGCTTGCCAGCTACCGCCCTCTTTGCGTACAATGACTTTGGGCGTTCGAACTTCCTCGTCTGCAACACCAAGTTCTCCTTGAGTGCCTTGGCCCCAGCTATACATGGCGCCAGCCCGTGTAATCGCCAAATTATAGTGCGGGCCAGATGAGATGTGTGCAATAGGATCATCAACATCGGGGAATGTTATTTGATTGGGTTCGGAAAGGAAATCGTTGCTATCCGTGTCCTTGAATGCAGCATGGTCATCCGCAAGGCCCAGCTGTCCACCATTTGCACGTCCCACTGCGAAAACTCGTCCACCTGAAGTTCTAAATAGCGTGTGGTGTTCTCCACCAGTAATTTGTACAACAGTCTCCCCTCCGAGGTTCTCTTTGCTGAGGTTGAGGACTCGCTTTGGCGACTGGACGATGGAGTCATTTGAGGAATCGTAGCCAGTTCCGAGCTGGCCCATGGTGTTCAACCCCCATCCCCACACATCTCCCTTGTCATCGACGGCGAAAGAGTGGTAATTGCCTGCACCAATGACGATTGCTTTTCTGTTTCGTGACCCCAGGATGATCCTTTCTGGAACAGTTCCATGGATTTTGTGGCGGTCAAGTACCTTCCGGCCGAGTTGAGCTTGCTCGCCAGCCCCCCAGGTGTACACTTTCCCGTGTGTCGTTAGGACGAGCACGTGGTTGCCCCCTGATGCTATTGACGAGACCTTTTCGTAATCACCTGGCTTGCGGCTCAGCTGGAGGATGGGAATGGGGGTGAACTGGTGCTTCAAGCCTTCCGCAAATCCGAGAGAACCTTCGTTGGCCTTGGTAAAATAAGTGTCAACTGCTTGTACAGGCGCGACGTTAATTAAAACATACTCGGAAGGAACCCCAAACCCGCAGTTCACCGTCAGCACTCAAAGCGGCGCAGATACTATCGCCTGCCACAACTTGCACAGCACGGAAGCCTTCGTCAACTAACGACTGGACTGGATGTGGCCAACTTGTCAGTTCGTCAATACCTAGGAAACTTCCTGGATTTTCTGGATCGGGGATATCGTTTGTGATGCGACCAAGTGCGGCGTCATCGTTAACACCGCATGTCCAAACCTAATTGTGATCAGGATAATGATATGACCTAAGTACGATTAACTTACAGTGCCTTTCTCGTCGATAAGAATGCTATGCAGCCCCCCAGCTGCGATAGACTCTAATCCTGCATCTTCTTCACCAAAGGTACCTGCTTGAACAAGCTTCTCGGCCCAGGCGCTTTTTTTCGGTTTATCCAACTCCATGAGAATGTCGGGCCCCATTCCGAACTGTCCAAAGTTCCCAGCACCCCAGGCGAATAATAAGAGTCCGGGACGCTCATGTGCGGGGGCGGTGGGCAAAGGGTTGAACAACGGTGCGGTTTGCGTTTGCGTTTTTTGCTTTTGAGAAGGCTGTTTTTGAAAACTTTGTGTCTGAGAGTCTTGGGAAGAAGGTGGAGGGGTAGCAGTATCGTCATCAAATGACTGCGTGCTTTGGAGTGCGGGGGTTTTTCTCGTCACTGAGGCCTTCGAGCCTCTTCGTGCAAGTGGAGCTCGGGCTGGCGCAGCAGCAGGGGCCTTTTCCTTGGCTTGTGCCGCGGTGCGTGAGCGTTTTGTTGGAGGTGGCGACTCAATGCGCTCTGTAGAGGTTGTCCTCTTACGGCCTCTACTTCGTGATCGCGCAGGTGCCTTAGTGGTCACCTTTGCCACCTTTTCTGGGGCATCAGAAGGTGGTCTGGAGGTAGAACGGGTAGACCGTCTGAGAGGCATGAGGTAGAAATAGAATGAACTTTTATTTCGGTTATGAGCTGGGCAGTAGAGGTCGCTTAGAAAGAAACATACCTGAAGGGGGGAAGTGGTGGCCGTCAGAGGAAGAGGAGGGAGTAGTGACTTCACTGGCCACCAAAATCCCTCAACCCACCAGGATCCCACGTGACAACCGCGTTCTTTGGCCTTGTTTTTTTTTTTTTTTTTCCGGGCAATTGTGCGACGTGCGTTTAATCGATATTGTCTGCGGATCATGATATCCATATGCACGCTTGAACTTGTGATCTTGATTTCCAGTGAACTGCGGAGTAGCCTTGCTGATATACAGTTTGTAATCAACGGTTTTGCTCCTGCTTCCATCTGACAAAATTACAATTGAGTCTTGGACCCTCACGATGCTTTGACCACATCCGTAAGTATGAGAGAATCGGGTATCTCGGTAAACACCGGCAGTAAGGGCCTGTTGTGCTGTCCCCCATGGCTTAACGTCTCAGCACTCAAGCTGAGTTTCAGATTAAACTTTTGCCATATGAACGGTATGCGGTTTGCAATGGCTTCCATGAGTACCGCTCGAAGGGCATCCACACACGCAGTAAGTGCTGTGACACACCATTCTGGTCTTCTGATCTTTGATATGTGGCAGGCGAGGATAAGGAAACGTTATGGACCTCACTTGGCAGGTTCATTTGTTGGAACAGTAACAGAAGAGTGCGTCGTGTCCCGAAACGGTGAACCATAAACGCTTATAAAGAGGTAAGGATTCCTGTGACCAACCCGTCCAATGGCGAGGAACTTTGCGTGTAAGCAACTTTGGGCGCGCATTACAGGCGCATGCTCAATTCCCAACACTGAACAAATAGGGTCGAATCGGCGTGTCCCCAAACCGTTTGCCACGCTATCGAAACAGCGAAAGAAGCTTTTGATTCTGGAATATGGTCCAATGCACCTGCTGTTCAGCGGTCACGGGTTCTAACGAATATCTCAAATTCTCTGAGAGATCGAATTCCGGAGTTTGCTCTGATTGAATCTATGCAAACGGGCCGTGCTATACGAGAAATGAATGCACAACTAGGGAGGCTACCTGAATGGTTGTGAGTCTGAATGGCGGGTACGACAGGCAAGAGTCTTGACTGTCGAACTTCTTCAGAGAATATTATGCTGCATTGCTTCGAACCAACCAAGGCTTTGTGGCACCAACTCATGGGAAACTCTTAAACTATGTGCAGCGAGTTCCTCTTGGAGTAGTTGCCCAGATCACGGTGAATTTCCTTGTCATAATCGAGATGAATCAACTAATTCTCCCTTTCGTATGATTTTCACAGCCGTTCAATCACCCATTATTGATTGCACTCAAGAAAATTGCTCCTGCTCTCGCCGCAGGTAATAGCGTCATTGTCAAACCCTCAGAGGTCAGCATTCCCATGAACACCATGGATTGTCCTGATATCCCCGTTGTCATCATGGTCACAGTTGGCACCTATTACCGTACTGGAGTTTGCGGATATGGCAAGGGAAGCTGGAGGTATGCTCCAAATACCGCTTTAAAGACTGGTGAATGATAAGATTGACAACGGGACAGTCCCACCGGGAGTTCTCACAATCTTACCGGGGTACGGGTTAACAACGGGCAAGGAAATCGTCAGTAATCCGCTTATCAAAAAGGTGGACATCACGGTAGGTTTAAACAAGCTTTCGGGGAGTTTTGTATTGATCACTTACTCGCACGAGCTAGGCTGGCACGCAAACTGGCCGTGCGCTAGGGAGCATTGTTGGTGGAAACCTTGCATCATTCACAGCGGAACTAGGCGGAAAGGTCGGTTTGATATCTTCTTCACCATCATCACGTCAATCCGAACGGCCACCTGACTGAAGTTTAAAGGCTCCTATAATTATTTTTAATGATGCCGATGTGGTATCTGCTGTGAATGGAGCGGCTTTTGCATCGTTTGTGGCGTCTGGTCAAACATGTGTTTCGGGCACACGTATAATTATCCAAGACGGAATTTTTGGAGATTTCATAGCCAAGTTTCTGGAAAAAGTCGAGAGTATACGCAAGAGGATGGGTGATCGTATGTCTCTTTACTGCCGACGACGAGATGTGTTTCTAACTCGATGATCTACAATGGTACGCATATAACGTGCCTCATTGGGATTACATTATCCAGCTCTGAACCCGTTGTCGATGATGGGCACCGTCATATCCCCGAAACATCTTAACCGTATCGATGAGATGATTCGCCGAACAAAGGGGAGTGTTCTAGCAGGTGGACAACGCATGCTCGGCAAATCCGAACTGGATGGTTTCGATTTTTCCCAAGGATGCTTCTTCCCTCCGACAGTTATCACAGGTATTGGCCTCGAAGATGAACTTTGGCAAGAGGAGGTTTTTGGACCTGTTGTGGTCGTGAAGCGCTTTAGTGTGCGTCATTTCCTTCATGTTCGTTACGCGCGTTTTAACTTTTCATGGCCACAGGATGAGGCAGAAGCAGTGAAACTAGCAAATGCTTCAAGATATGGTTTGGGTGCTGGTATTTGGACGTCTGACTTGTCTCGTGCACATCGTATCTCTGCGGACATCGAGGCCGGAATTTGTTGGGTAAATACCCACCACCGAAACGACCCAAGCTCACCCTGGTACGTGGTTTGCTTGGTGTGATGACCACCCTGACTAAATGAATACATGGTCAGGGGTGGCATGAAAGAAAGTGGGATTGGCCGAGAGAACGGTCTCGAGGCATTTGAAGCCTGTACGCTCTAATCACCCTCTAGTGAATGGATCACTAAACTCCCATTAGATACCCAGAGCAAATCTACAATTCTAAACGTTGCGAGTGCAGAGGAGACTCGGAGAAGTGATGACTGGTTTGGACAGGCATCCGGTGAACGCAGATATGGTTAAGGTCAGTCCATGATTGGAAAGGGCAGGGATGTATTCAAACATGCTATCTGGTACACGATGATGATGGGGTGATGAAACTCGATACATGACATTAAACTGTGGTCTTGATTGCTTCTTGTCTTGGTGTCTGATGAGAGCTAGCCATGAGATTATTGGGAACAAGTACGAAACAAAGAATATGCGCACCTCACTGACCTCCACGGGTGGCTCATCGACGAAATCTGGGACCTTGTTGAGGTCTGCGAGATATGATGGTCCCTCTTCTTCTTGCTCCAATGCCAGCGCATCCAATTCTGGGAGGACCACTTTAAGTCGATGAATGTGGCAAAAGGGAAGCACATTTACCTGCTTCTAAATCTGTCTCGTCAAGCTCGTCGGGAACGGCGTAAGAGCGCGATAATGATTCTTGTATCTCGTTGGCTTGTTCCAATAAATCCTCCATATCATAATGTATGTTCTGCCAAGAACGGCATTTAGCGACCTGATAACATCAATAAGTAATGAGAGGGACGCACCTCGATTTTATCAATGTCTATTTTGCCATATTGTTTCCGCAGCTCCTTGTTCGCAGTTTGCATAGCGTCCACAGTAGCCATCGTATTGCGTAAATTCTCTGTCGTCAATGCCGCAGACTCCATGTTGAAAGTCTGTTGTGTCAATTGCGCTAGCTGAGCCTCGTACAGCTTCTTTTGCTTTAGTGTTCGAAGTGCCCGTTGTTGAATAGCACTCTAGAGCATGAGATCAGCCGAGGGGGATTGGGCCTTCCGTCAGTAAGGAGCACGAACCTTGCCCGGGCCATTACGCATCTTGCTCATCTGGTCCTTATATCTCCCAAGTTCTCCATCAAGTTTCTTGATCTTGACCTCAATAGATGCCATTCGCGCGTCTGTCTAACACGACATAATGCAATGAATCGGAAATAGGAGCATCAGTAGTGGTTCTCGGTGCTGCCAATGAGAAAACTAACTGAGGCTATGGCATCTTGCAGTGATGGTCCGGGTTTACGAGCAGCAGAGGTACCAAAGATCCTGTTCATACTTCTGAGAGGTGGTGAGTGATGGTGGTAAAATGGAGGTCACTGAATGGAGGCGCTCATCTCTTTTACCAAAAATGGATCTTGCCTACCTTCCAGATCGAGTTGCAGCTGCTGCGCATGCGCCCACCTGAGCTGTATTTAATTGGCCCATTCAGCAGCTCGCAACTGTGCATAGTTATATCTAAGCGTCTATTGAAAATGGTTCAATCAAGATGGCTCAAAATCAGTCATCAGTTGCACGCATGGTTTGAAGGGTCTCTGGGCTCGCGCCGAACCATTGAAACGGCGTGATTCTTAGGTTTCGTCCACCCCATATTAATGATGAACTATAAAATCTCATTTCCCGTATAATCTCATAATTCGCAGTCAGCTGAGAACCCAGATTAGATTACGGAACGAGGCGTTGAGGAACTCATTCGACTGCATTGGCGGAAGAGGCGTGATATTGTGCTATAGGCTTACAGCAACGTCTACATCATACTGTCGTGCCTTCAGCACAAGAACCCGCGTAAGGCTCCTCCAACGTTCAGAACGTCAATACTGGAATAACCCACTCAGAAATTGGTCGATCTAGAAACAAGGTCGACTTACAGAAATGTGTCATGGCCCCACACGCCGCCCAGCTCATAATAGCTGACTCTATGATTCCCAGCCATGCGTAGGGCATCCGCCACTTCTCTTTGTTGCTCAACAGTAAATAGAATGTCACTCTGCACGCCCAAGACAAGTGTAGGTATATTAGATAGAGGTTTCATGCCTTCAGCTAAATCAGGCAAATATCTAGCAGGGTTGACAGGTGGTGGGTGTGATTTTGAATGCGAGGTTTTGTGATGGGTAAAATCCAAGTTGTTCGACTTGGACCACGATATAGGAGTGAGGCCGAGCTGTTGAAGGGTCGAGAATGACAGGTCGAAGAGGTCCATTGCTTTTGAAATGTAAATGAGTGAGTTGGCATCATATTTCAAGCAGAATTGTTCTCCCTAGAGTAAGTCAGTAACAAAGTAGGCGTGATCAACTGAAGCATACTTGATGGTCAAGGTAAGTCTCAATTGAGAAGTCAGGACATAGAGCTGGGGTATGTCGTCCAACGTTGGTCTCTGGTGAGCCTCGGACCTGTCGTCCAAAGCGTTGGTCCCATTCTGGTCCGGAACGATAAGTGATTGTCGCAATCTCTAATAAAAGCCATGGCGATACTCAGCGACCAAGATACTAATTGCTAAACATGCGAACAAACTTACGCCTTGCCAGTTTCATACCGGTGTGTGGTGGAAGACTGTCATAATAGAACCCCTTGTTCCAGTTTGGGTCTGCCATGAGCACTGCAGAACTCACATTAGAACCGCCAAGCGGAGATGAATGTCGTCAAAAGAAGGGTGCTTACCACTTCGTTGGGCATAGCGCATTGCTATGCTAGATGGCGTGCTCCGTGCCGTTCCACTGATACTTACGATTTTACCCACTCGGTCAGGATGCAACCAGCCTGCAGCTAGGCTCTGCATGGCTCCCATGGAACACCCCACGCTCGCATACAAGTTATCTATGCCCAAGTGGTCCAATAGATGGAACTGTGCCCGAACTATGTCAAATATAGAGAGGATGGGAAAGTGGGTCGCATAGGGTTTCCCGGTGGATGGAGAAATAGATGACGGCCCAGTTGAGCCATAACACCCGCCAAGGACGTTGGTACAGATAACGAAGAATTGATTGGTGTCAATGGCTTTTCCAGGTCCAATGAATTTCTCCCACCAACCGTCAGCAGGGTTCAAGGATGTAGATGCAGCATGTGATGAGGCTGAGAGACCAGTATGAAGAAGAATAACATTGTCCTTTGAGGGTGATAACGTTCCCCAGGTTTCGTAGGCGATATCGAATGAGGGCAGGGTGGATCCATAGGTTAATGAGAATGGATGGGAGTGATGGTAGAGATGGTATTGGCTTGGAATTGGTCGGCCATAAGATGGCTCTGGACCTGTTTCACGACTTGACTGAGATGTAGCTTGTTTAGCTCTCAATCGCGATTCTCGAGCAGCATGAGCATCAACACATGGGAAATCATGGGGTCCGTTTCTGGCACTGGAAGTGGAGCTGAACTGATACGACAGCCCACGCAGTCTTTTATGAGGCGTCAAGTATGCTGAGAGCCTCGTTGTTGGCAAGCGAAGAGCGGATCTGAGGAACGACATGAGTATTATACTGTCGATGATTAATAAATAGGAGGATGACATGGACAAACCCTAACGATGATAACCCTAACCCCAAAATAGAGTTTGTTCCTTACCCTCATTCAACACCATCCACGATAATCCAACACACTCCAACCCGATGTCCCTCATATGGCCGCCCAAGCCCTCAACTATCTCCTCCCCGAAGTGTGCCATTCGTCTACCTCAGTCCCGCCTTCAACAATCCCAGGTTCAGACCTTGACAGTTCTCGGCCTGAATCAAGTTTGTGCAGCGCAGTCCCTTCATCTGAGCAAGCACATTCGTCACGCAAACGGAGTGCAAGACTGGCACCTACCAGCTTCAATCTGCTAGGACTGGGCAGAATTCCACGGGAGGTATGCTCCCTTGTCCTGGAATCATGATCCAAGCCATCGTGCCTAACACGTGTATATGTGCTTCTTGCAGTTCTCCTCTTTGATTCGTTCACACAGTAATTCGACCCGCGGTCAACAGGTATGCACTCTTTATATTATGTGCTCTGATTTCTCGACTTTCTTGTACTGAGCATCTCCCATTAAACCCCAAAGAACGCAAGCACGGAGGCAAATCTACCGCAAATGGGTTATGCTGATAGACCATCATTCACAGTAGAGAGACCATTAGCATCTGTCGATATGTTTGAAACGCCAATTGATGACGAGAGAGCCTCAAGAAAAACAAAGTCGTCCAGCAGGGTAGGATCTATTTTGACGAAGGCTGTGGCGTATCCGCTCATATTTAAGTGCACCTCCAGTTCTACAATTTTCTCACCCTCTCTCGATCACGTTCGAAATCAAAGGCGGAGGATTCTACTTCCACAAATAAGATGGCTATTCCCCCACTGCCATCCAAAGAGCCCCTAAGTCAGCAAAATCCCAATCAAACGGAACGATCTTACTCGCCTGGTGATAAACTTCCAACACATGTTCAGTCTCGTCCATTATCATCCACCACTACGGCAACAAATACGACGATAACCCCAGCTAATATTCGAGGGAAGAAGCCAGCGCCGTCTGCAATACCTATTCGAACGCCTGGCTCGAAGTCAAAACGTAAGGAAGATGTCCCAATATCACCCACCAAGGCCGCTCCACGCCAAAAGAAACACACCTTTTTTGGCATTACGCTTCCAAGTTCACATAAATCATTGCTGGGGTCCCGTCCGGCTACACCTGCCCCTGTTCAGTCAGGGGATGATGCACCTCTTCTGCCTTTAAAAACACACCCCATTGTTACAAATGATCCCATTACCTTGTCGTCGCCAGGATCACGTCCTACCACACCATCTGCAGCTAGACCTTCAAGAAAACCTAAAGAATGCTCTAGCTCTACGACTGCCAGTGCAACAACCGCTTCAACGGCCCCAACGTCCACCTCTTCACGTTTAGAAAGCATGTTACGGTCACCCAAGTTCTTTTCAGGTATGTTGAATTCAGCTATCTTGCGCTACATTGTTAATTGTTGTACAGTGCGATCTTCTTCCAAAATTCCGCGGAATCCAACGCCTGTGTCACAAACTTCGCCTCCATTAACAGTTTCCCCGCCTTCCAAAATACCTCATCCTATTGCGAAGCGCACTCCTCGTCTTAGCACCGGTTCTCAAGCTACCCCAACTGAACCCATGCGGCAAGCCTTATCGCCCGTGCTTATTCCTGCATCACCCGCCGATACTTCCGTGAATACTCCAGTGCCCACTCCTCCGAAAATTGTTCAGACACCGGCTATGCCCTTACGATCAGTTGCTCCACCTAGTGAAAACCCTACTCTTGATTCGAGTGTACACTCACGGGCACAAATCTTACGAATGACAACTATTGATGAAGGGAAAAGATCGACAAGTAGTATCGGGTGTGTATCTGCTTCGTCTATTGGCAGGGGTAGTGCCAAGGGAAGCCATACTAGTCGCTTTGGAAGTCGGATAGCTATGCCCATTGGTATCTCACGGGGAATCAAACATGGGAGTTTTGACTTCGAACGACCTGGGTATAGCGGTAGTATTGCCCGAACCGGGAGCGTGGGGACTGCGACTTCAGCGTCACTCAATCGTGATGGTGGTGAAGGGCCCAGCACCAGTGTGCTGCGGGACAGCGTTGTTGGACCGGGATTGGCGGGTGTTGGGACCTTGCAGCGCGAGATGTCAATCAAGAGGGCGAGTGAGGAGGAAAAGGCTAAGAAGAGAGTTTTCGAAAAGAAGCATAGAAAGGCGGTATCGCTGCAAACGCAACTTCCACCACTTCCCCAAGCCACTCTACTAGCGGATCCTGTCTATGGATCTACTTCTACCGCACACACTGAAGCCACAGCAAATACCAAGACATCTAGCTGGGGCAAGGCAGCAGGAAAGAAGGCATTCTTTAGTACTTCAGCACGCCTTGGATTATCTCATGGCCCATTTGCCTTCGAACCCGCTGTCCCTTCCCCAACTGGTAGCACAACAACTAGGGGCGAAAATGACCTCTCACGCACCAATAGCATCCAAGACAAGCCACGGGCTTCTGAGGTGTTGCGCGAGAAGTACAGGAAGGGCCACAAAGCTGACAGGCCTGCGGTCCCCGTCCCCACCTCATCAACAAAACCACCATTACCCTCACCATCTACTGTTGGGTATCGCTCCGGTTTGAAGGGGCGTTCTCTTGACCTAAACCTAGGTCTTGCCTGGGCACCCACAAAAGTACGAGAGGATGCCCTACTTCCGTCATCAACGTTCTTCTCTAGAACGTTCTCAGGCTCTTCCTCACTGGCAGGCAGATCTAACGCGAGTGGGTCGCTGTCATCCTTGAGTCCCCCGTTTGGCCGCGAGAGATCCAGGTCTGGCTCTACGTCTGGGAAGAGAGGCCCAGAAGTTGGGGAGCTAGGCGAAAAGACGCTGACGAGCGTTGGGCAGGAGGTAGCAGAAATGTTTAGGAATGCTTTGGATACTGATGGCTATGCTGCCTTTAAACAACGTAAGGCCTTAATCTTGCTTTATTTGTGGGATTCATTATAATCCGCTTGATTGATAGATGTCTACCGCTTTGATGCACACGAGATACCCTTCCATGGTGCGACCGGAATAGTTGCCCAAGTTGAACGATTGTTGGATAAACGAGCGACGAATATAGATGAGCAAGGCAAACGACAACTTCTGGACGACTTTATCCGTATCGTTCTGCGAAATACGTAGTGACGCACGATCATCCGGACCACTCTCGATATGGATCATGCATGATCTCTTGGTTAATTCCCTGGCGGTATACCACAGTACTTATACTAATTGCGAAGAAACAACTATCACCCACTCTACCGCACGACCGGATTCGTTCTCCCTGTATGCGCAACGCCTTTCCTCAATTGCATCAAGACCTTCATTCTGTTAAGCAACAAGAAATCCTGCCATTACCTCCAGCAAATTGCGTTCGAACCAATATCCATTTGAATCATATTTCCGCATATAGTCCTTTACATTGTACCTTTCACATCAACATCTCATTCATACCTTATCTATACCTTGCGCTTTCAACATCTTGCTTCTATGATTATGACTTTTTATTCACTGCATACTTTTCACTTTGGTCATACGTAATTTCGAATTTTAGTACATTCCCCACAGCAATCTTTAGTTGAAATAGTTGGTCCGCTGAATACTTCTTGCCTACTTGATTTTCATTCGCCTTTAATGGTTCTACATATATATAACGATTTAATTTGGATGTGTAACCTTGCATACACAACTCACTCTTCAAAGGTCGACTTAGATAAATATAAACCATGCGCTTTGACTATGATTTATGCGCGGAAGTGTGTTCAAACTGAAATTGTTTAAGGGGTACTGCTTGCAACCCGCAGCAATTGCGTATAGTCTACAAATAATGGCCAAAACGCGTGATACAGGGTAAGGGAATGTCCAATGTCGAATAGAAAGTGAACCAAGCGACAGGTCCCTCAGGAAACAAATCAACAACCACTCGTGCTGCGTGGCGTTGGCCCAGCGTTGCAAATGACTACGCTGGTCTTAAAGCCCTTAGCCTCTCAGCCAACTTATCCTCCTCTTCCCTAACACGTTCCTTCGGACTCGGATCAGCCAGAATGTTCGAGTCCTTGGCAGCAAGGTCGTGCTGCAGCTCGATGTTGGCTTCTTCCGCTGTCTGGCGCATCAATTGATCAATCTGGTCTTGCGGTGTTGAGACAGCAGTCGTAGAACCCATCGCATCTTCCATAATGGATGTTTGTACATCCAGGTCGGTGAATTGAGCCTCAAATTTGTCCATGACAAGGGTTATCTGCGGCAGTTGTATCAGGGGTGTCAGCGCGGGGATATGAAAATTTGCTAGCTTACGCGCTCAAGATTCATGCTCTCCATGGCCTTGTCCATCCCTTTCACAACAGAGGTCATGTTTCCTGTAACTTGACGCATTGTAACAGCTGTTTCGACTCTGCTAGCTACAGCATCGATGCGACTAGATAATCGCAGAAGGTTAAGCGATTCGCTCTTCTTTCGAATGGCATTAGAAGCGTATATCCTAGCACCGTCGGTATTGCCTTGTTGAAGTGCCTGATCCGGGGCAAATCGGTGCGTAGCGGCACATCAGAATCGCAAGTAAGAGAAACAGGCATATTCGTACCTTCTTTAGTCTAGCCTTTTCAGTTCCTTCATCTTTTTGAGCCTTTTTTGCCTGTCTACTTAATGTCTTCGCAGTAAACTGTTGCATCACTGAGTCGGGCGGAAAATGCGAATGCAGGGTGTGCCTACCTTGAGCTGGAAGAGGGTCTCTAGTCGATGTTAGCAGTTGCACAACGAGGCAGTCTTTCTGGCGCACTTTCAAGGTTGCTCATGGTGGTATTCAAGGTGACTGATGGTAAGAGTGAACAGTGCGATCCTTGCTGCGATCCCGTTCGAGTGACGGCGACACAGCCACCAAGTGCACCACGTGGGTGTAATACTGCTGTGCGTTCCCCTGAACACTGAAGCTCAGGTCGCAGGCTGACCATTCCCTCCGTAGTACATTTGTTATGGGTGTTCTCTATTATGTCAGGTGCGTTGCTTGGTTCCAATGAAAGGTTTTCATGGATGCTCATGAAGTGCGACAGTCTCGTAGCTGTTCTTGCTGCTTTTGCTTTCGTCACGCTTTCGCTTGGTCCGTCTGATATTGCAATGTCAACGACTTCGATCTCATCTTCTTGCGATTCTAAACAGCCAGTGGATTATTATACATATCCGAGTTAATAGAGGAACATTCGCGCCTGGCCAAGCTTGTCGGCCAGAGGGGAATCTATGTGTGTTCATCCAGTATCTCATCATGATCCCCTCTCACCAGTTTCCCATTGGCAGACGATAATATTGCTTCATGTCCTGTTCTATTTTTTCGACTCCCTCCCATTTACTCAAGTCGCATTTTCTATCGCTTGCCACCTCATCTATCTCCAAAATTTCTCCAGCAGTTGGCCGCTCATCTCATTAACCTCTCCATCGTTCATCGCCTCGTGTGTCTTGGTCATCGGGGATCATTTCGCCTGGTTTTTTTACTTTTCAAAAGTCACCCACGACGCGCATTTTGCAAGGAACTATCATGCGCTCTCGAAAATGCGTGTGTACAGCTTCACAGAGATCGCGGCATTCTTTGGGTTATGCGTTTGGTTGGCGCCCTTATTCTTGTTCCTCAGCCTAAGTGCCAATGATAACGCGCTTCCAATGGCTTCTGGTATGTTAATATCCATCGCCCTAGTTCAACAGTAGCTAATTCAATGCAGCTGAGTCTGGCGAGCCCAGCTCTCACGTTTCCCGAACGTCTGGGGCATCTCTCTTCAAATCTATGTTTTCCATATTGCCAATCGAGAAATTGCGACGTCTTGGTGGCTCAAGTGATTCTGCAAATGGGATAATTGCCCCAAATTCACTAGGATTAAAGACACACACAAGAACTCCGTCAGTGGGTTCAATCAGTATGACAAGTTTTGCTCCACCTCGTTCGCCAATTCTGGCGAAGCGACTGCAAGATGGTTACGGCAGTGATGGACCGCTATCAAGCCTCCAACTAAGTGCACCCCCTCGGCGGCAGACGCTTAGGATTCAAAGGGGAGAAGGAGAAGGATTGGGCCTTCGGAGAAGCACAACGAGTATTAACCACATCAGTACATCCAAAATCGATTAGGTCGCTTCCGTGAACATCTAGGATGTACAATATTCTACTCTCCAGCTATACACTAATAACGACCAAGTTGTATTCATGTACACTGGAATTACCTTAATAATTGGAACTTTAAAGCCTTATGTTTGGCTTAGGGGCTCGTTGCAAATAGTGCAGGTGATGGAAAGCATGTGCTGCGCGAGTCTGCCTGCGCTCGTCTCGGATTTCATGTACCTATACCTTGGCAATAATCCTCGTTCGTTGTATCTCGTGACGAGCTCACACGACGAACGTGCTGGTAGACCTCAACGGGCTCTAGTCTTTCGTTCGGGAGAGCGAAGTAATCAAGCTATCGTCGAATTTCTGCCGAAGCGCGAAGTCAACCTCTCTGGTCTGGTGAGACTCACAAGCCGAGATGTTAAGGGCTGCTTGGGTTTAATAACAGTGGACGGTGGTATGGATATTGGCATCATCTAGGAAGTTTGATATTGAGGTCTCTGCCACATAGATCTCTTCCTGGCCATCGTCACAAGTGCAATAGATGTCGGGAACGCTCGGCCATGCGCTTCAGTCCCAGAGAACGTGGCCAAAATCCATGAAGTATCGTTCTTTAGTCTCACCTCGTCTGCCTGGGACGACATACCTTTGGCAGAACCCCATCTGGACGCAGTGGATTCCCCGTACAGTAACAATTACACACAGCAGACCCAAGGACCCCAAGTCTTTGAACACCCTTGTTTGCCGTTAACTAAGATACTTTCATCTGGCACATTTTATTATGCAACAGATTCGACCTGGGATCTCTCGTCAAGATTGTCCACCAGGTTGTCAAGGGAGAGGGAACCAAATACGGCTAGAGACATTGCAACTTACGATGAACGCTTTGTCTGGAATGAATATATTATTCGAAGTTTACTTGAATTCAGAGATAGACTTGATTCACATGAACGGGCAGAGCTTGATCGTTGCCAATTCATCGTAAGTCCTTACGTCTCATATAACTGTGGCATATAGACCTACTCAATCATGTGCTAGGTTCTTGCAATACAAGGCTATGTTGGTGTTGCGACTATGGCATTGCCTGCTCCACCGATCGACGGGACACCAACAATAGCTACATTATCAGTAATTTCAAGGTTAGGACGGAAACGAGCTGGTACTCGATTCAATACTCGTGGAGTTGATGATGATGGGAACTGCGCCAATTTCGTCGAGGTATGTTATTGCATTAGTCGTCGTATTTTCAGTCACGATGACAACTTTACCAGACAGAAACAATCTTCACGACAGATCAGCACTGCGTCAGTTATGTACAAGTTAGAGGCAGTGTTCCATGTATGTGTAGTTCATTTGATCCAAATATAAGGGTTTCTCAATGGTTAATCTCTACAAACCGTGGTTTTTCATCACCCCTTTAGTATTCTGGGAGCAACAAGGCATTCAGACCTTTGGTCAAAGGATCCAAATCACGCGACCCCACGCCTCGCAGCCAGCTTTCGAGCGCCACTTTGCTCATCTCATGGAGGAATATGGCTCCGTGCATGCCATAAACCTGTTGGGAACTAAAGAAAACGAAGCAATCTTGACAGATGCATATGCCAGGCACTTACAAATTGCCCGTGCTGCGTTAGGCGATGACATTTCTATTACCCACTTTGATTTCCACAGTGCAGTACGCATCGGAGGGCATGACAACGTAGTCCACGACCTGAGGTGAGATTTTCATGCTGAATCTTGCTGTGCCTAAATAATCTAATTGTGGTGTATACAGGCGAATGGAGGGCATTGTGGACTTTGTAGATAGGTTTGGTTTCTCGATGTGCGATGCTATGTCGGATGAGATCATCACAGAGCAAAAGGGTGCATTTAGAACCAACTGTCTCGATTGGTGGGTGTTCCTTTCCAATGTATTCTTCATTGGCCACTAATATCGGCCACCTTTTATTTCATTACCCTAGTCTCGACCGCACAAACTTCGTGCAAGACATCTTATCCCGCATCACACTTGAACAATACCTGCTGCTTGTTAGGCGTGAATGGAACTATTCGAATACGCTGTGGGCAAATCACCGGGAGTTGTGGGCAGAAAATGGTGACGCGCTTTCGCGCATATATGCGGGTACTGGCGCATTGAACACCAGTTTTACTCGTAGTGGGAAGCGAACGTTAGCGGGTAAGTGACGGTAGCCCCAGGACAATGCGAAGTCCAAATTTTTGACACTATGCAGGTGTACTCTCTGATGCCACAAAGAGCGTTTCTCGAGCGTACATCAACAATTTCCAGGATAAGGGGAAGCAAGTTGCGATTGATATGTTCCTTGTAAGGTATACAATATTTTGACTATGGCAGTGCTCAAGTTTTTTTCTAGGGAAACTTGAACTATCAACGACCAGTCACCATATTTGATCCCATTCACGATTCAGTCCGCGCTGCGCTAGAACAACGAGTCTCGGAGTATTCAACAACGAAGAGTTGTGCTATGTTCATTGGTACCTGGAATCTGAACGGTCGTGTAAGCCTGTGGTCCTTTTCTAAAAGGTGTAATTCAACTCGATATGTAGCCGCCATCGTCTGAGTCATTGCTTCCTTGGCTATTCCCTCGAGAAAGTAAGCAGTGGCATATTTTTACTTGACCATACCTAATGTGCCCCATAGGTGGCCACGAGTATGCTACATTCTCACTATAGAAAATACTAGACTCATACTTCTAGGCCCGATATGTTCGTCCTTGGATTCCAGGAGATTGTCCCGTTGACTGCACAACAGATAGTGCAGACAGACCCTGAGAAGCGGTTAGTCCCATTCATCGTCCCTCTATCTTCCTCGTTTAGTTACCATTTTGGCAATGCTTCCAGGCGGGTCTGGGAGCATAGAATTCTTGATACCTTTGAAAAACGGCCAGATAAAAGGTCGAACTACGTCCTTCTACGCAGCGAACAGGTGATTCATTCGTTTTGTGGTGGATTCTGATAATACGTACTGACGAGACCACGCTACAAAGCTGGTTGGCACTGCCCTGCTAATCCTTGTGAAAGCAGAATTAACAGCAATAATACGCAATGTTGAAGCGGCAACGCGTAAGGTACATAGACTCTTTCACGCCCTTTCATGAGTACAGTACTCAGTCGCGATCGTTAATTAGACCGGCCTTCGAGGCATGTCAGGTAACAAGGGTGCTGTTGCTATTCGGCTAGATTACCACGACACCGGCTTCTGCTTTGTGACTGCCCACCTGGCTGCTGGACACAGCAACGTCGAGGAACGCAACGCCGACTACTGGACGATTGCGAGTGGGCTGCACTTCCAGAAGGGCAAGACAATATCAAGTCATGAGTACGGTTTCTGTTGTGACATCCAGCACATCCGTTGATATTATCACTTTAGAAATGTGATCTGGCTTGCCGACACGAATTATCGCATCGACATGGAGAATGGAATTGTTCGGTCCCTAGCAGACGTCGACGATTACCAGAGCTTACTAAAGGAAGACCAGGTTTGTTCATCATCTCTTCAGCTTCAGCAAAGTGACTGGGAGCTCATGTGCTCTGTTTGGGTTCAGCTGCGCAAGGTCATGGCATTTGGGGCGGCATTTACTGATTATGAGGAAGGCCCGGTATTGTTCCGACCGACATATAGATACGACTTGGGATCAGACAGCTACGATACTAGCGAGAAGATGCGCATCCCTGCTTGGACTGGTTTGTCCCTTTCTTCGGCCGTTGCATTCGTCCATGAATTACTGACATCACGTCACACCAGACCGAATTTTATTCCGAGGTCGAGCGCTGGATATCTCTATCTACTCTCGTGCTGAATTACGGTGCTCGGATCATCGACCAGGTAGGTTACATCTTACAACCAGATCTCCACCGTGAACGTCATCCACAAATTTCATCAGTCTTTGCTCTATTTAGAGCAGAGGTCAGAATCATCGACACTGTGAAGCGTGTTGCTCTCTCGCAATTACTTCTGGAGACAGTCATTACGACAGCGCCAGGAGAGAAACTGGACGAAAAGTTGGCAACGCTTTCCCTACCTTCTGATCTGGCAGAATGTACGTCGTCCCTCCTACTGACCGTCAAAGAGCCTTCAGGCTCTGACGCATACTCACTGATGCTTTAGTGCCCCCTCCGAGCTCCGATGATTCGGCTTGGTGGGACTGTTCTGGTGAGCACATGTTATGTTCATTCGTCCTGCATCTGTTATCGCGATTGCATTTGCTAAATTTTTTACTCCACTGGTTGGTAGATACTCCCAATGGTGTGATACCTATCTCAGAGTTTCGCAAGATGGAACAGCAGTTCTCCAGCAATCCATTCAGCTCGCCTGGGGATTCACCCTTGTCCTCGTCGCCATCGTCATCGGATGAAGAATTATACCATCATGCTCTGACTCTGCAAACCCCTATGGCGCCTACGAAACCGCCGCCGCCTCCACGCATTAAACCAAACGGTCCCTCAGACATAAATGATGTTAGCTAGCTACACAGAGATGACCTATCGATTTAAGTATCACTGATTCACGCGCTCGCATACATAGATAAGCACAATGGAGATTAGGAGACATATCTCGAACGCATACAATAGTGGGATGTATACAAGGGTCAAATCAATCCTTGCTTTTTCAGGTCCTCATAAGTCTTACGATTATAGACATTCCCCTCATCGTCCTCTAGTTCTTCCATTGTTTCTTGCTGGAAGATCTCATGTCTACCTTCTTGCTTCAATTTCTCGGCAACTATGAAGGGATTGAGAAAGACTTTGCGGGCAAAGACGATAACAACATACGCGCGAGAGCATCTTCTATGCGCGTAATTTCGTGGAAATGCTTGGTGTTTGGAAGGCCAAGAGCGCGCATTCCGAATGCATGTCGTGATTCCTGTACGGAAGTGAGCCTTTTATAGATTCTTGAGCCTTAGGTGAATCCTACCTGGAAATGCCGATCGAAGTTTTTCCTGAACGGATATGAGCACAACCGATTACTGAGAAAAGCGATGGATCTCCAGGACCCTCTAACTCACCTGCCCATATAAACATGATCTGAACAGATTTCACATCGATATTCTACCCCCAGACCGTGAAGCTTGTATAGCCAATAAGGGATTGGCTTTCCGTCCCACCCTAGAGGCAGTTTAAGCGGGTTATATATACGTTCCTCTTCTTCTTCTTTCTCTTCAGCACCATCCTCTCCAGTCACTGCGGGTAGAGCAGGAGGTTTATTTTGATCCAACAGCTCCTGCTCACGTTCGCGCGCCGTTAACGAGAATCTTCGCTCGACATTTGACTTGGTGTCATTTATTGTAGGGACGAGAGACACAATTAATTTGGTGGAGAGGTATGTTAACCGGGCGGATTCACGGATGCGCAGCACATTGGCATTGATTGCGGAAGATGGAGCGGTTGCCTCGGTGCCATTCGGATTGGATGGGGCCGAGGGAGCTGTTGCTTGCTTTTGAGTTGCCTTAATGTGCTTTTTTGATGTAAAGTGCGCATCGTAAACAGTTTGCTTTGAGTAATGCTTTTGGCCTGTTCGAAAGCATGTATATAGTGAGGTCTGTAGTAGTTATTTCAAATCGACTTACATGCAGCACACCAAATTCCTCCATTTTCGTTCGTTTGTGAATGATCCTCTGGCTGCTCCCAACCTGGGAGTTCCTGGGCTTGCCATTTTCCCTCGAATTCCTTTTCAGCAGCAAGTTGTTCGGAGTCCACGTCAACCAAGGGTTGGGAACGCTTGGAAAACGATAATAGGTATTGGTATACATTCTTAATATAGCTATGGATGATGAGTACGAGCATGTGAAGTTCAACCTTGGTGGCATACCTCTCGTAAGCCTTTGAGCTACGTGTGTCTTTTGGTACTTCTTCGTGGACAAGCCCGTTCTGCGCCTCAAGCAAAACGTCAAGGTACTGCAAGTAGCCCGGACGCCTCCCAATGTTCTTCAAGTTGGTATATTCGACATGTATGCTATACATGTCGACGTATTTCCCGTAGCCTTCCTCTCCGGCGAAGAGGAGACCAATTGCTAGAGCAACATATTAAGTGTTGCCAACGGGTCAGGGAAAGTCATAACGCACGATCCTCCTCTTCGAACTCATCTTGAAAATCCTCCTGATCTGGCTCATCCAATAAAGCAGCAAGCTCAAATTCAATTCCTCCTGAGACAGAATCAGGATACTTGTTGTGGTGCTCCTGAATTTTAACCAACCGCGAGTAGAATTCCTGAAGATCGTTTGGCTGCGAGGTGGCAGACAAGGCTTCTATTTCTGCTTTCCGCGCTTCTTCGTCTTCATACAGATTTTTGAGAGCAACGACCTTGGAGGAAATGCGATCGAGCATTTGAGAAGCTTTGTGCTCATTTTGCACCTTGCGTTCATGCGTGGGTTGAGGACGTGAGAGCAATGTGTATAATGCGCGCTCAAAGCGTTCGATTTCCTCGTGCGTTTGCCGTTGAAGTTCGATAGCCGAATCCATAATGAGGTCGGGATGTGGCAGTTGGGATCGTGTTGCAGTAAAAGTGGGTGCCCAATGCGTGTCGTGGATTGAAACTCCGCTTTCATCCAACCACCACTTGCACGACTCGAAAATGGCTGGAATCAACCCAGGAGATGAGGTGAGTCTCATATTCTGCTCGAACTACGCAGTTTATCATTCTGAATATGCTCTTTTCTTCCAGAAACTTGTTTTTGAATCGTCAGAGTCAATTTCGGTCATCTCCACATTCGATGAACTAGCGTTGAAGGAAGATTTGCTGCGAGGCATCTATGCCTACAGTGGGTGGTCCTATTCTAACTTCTGTCGATCATTCACTAACGTGCATAAAAGACTTTGAAAAACCGTCTGCTATCCAGCAGCGTGCTATCAAGCCAATAACAGAGGGGCGGGACGTCATCGCACAAGCACAATCTGGTACCGGTAAAACTGCCACATTCTCCATCTCCATCCTCCAATCTATCGATGTCACCCAGAGAGAAACACAAGCTCTTGTACTGTCGCCGACGCGTGAATTGGCAACTCAAATCCAATCCGTTGTTCTCGCGTTGGGTGATTACATGAATGTACAATGCCATGCATGCATTGGTGGTACATCCATCGGGGAGGACATTCGAAAGCTGGAATACGGTCAACATGTCGTATCAGGAACGCCAGGTCGTGTTTTTGACATGATTCGTCGGCGTAGTTTACGTACCCGCAACATCAAAATGCTCGTCCTGGACGAGGCTGATGAACTCTTGAATAAAGGTTTCAAGGATCAAATATACGAAGTTTATCGCTACCTTCCCCCGGCGACGCAGGTCGTTCTTCTCAGCGCCACCCTGCCTTATGACGTTCTAGAGATGACGACAAAATTCATGACCGACCCCGTCCGCATCCTCGTGAAGCGTGATGAATTGACGCTGGAAGGCATCAAACAATTCTTTGTTGCTGTCGAAAAAGAAGATTGGAAGTTCGACACTCTTTGTGATCTCTACGACACTCTCACCATCACACAAGCTGTTATCTTCTGCAACACCCGCCGAAAGGTACGTCCGTTCTTCTGGTGGCCTTCATTGCACGACTCAAGTTGATATCAGGTCGACTGGCTCACGGAAAAAATGCGCAGCTCAAATTTCACAGTGTCGTCCATGCATGGTGAAATGGTACAGAAGGAACGTGATGCTATCATGGCCGAATTCCGTGCCGGAACCTCGTAGGTAGCACCACTCTTTTCCGTACAATGACTCAGATCGTCTCTAGACGTGTCCTCATCACCACCGACGTTTGGGCGCGTGGTATTGATGTTCAACAAGTCTCCCTGGTCATTAATTACGACCTACCTGCGTTAGTACTTACTTTTATTATCTGGAGCTATCTGGCTGAATGTAGTACAGCAATCGTGAAAATTATATTCACCGCATTGGTCGTTCAGGCCGTTTCGGCAGGAAGGGTGTAGCTATCAACGTAAGTTCTACCTTTTGGATCTGTCTTCCCTTTGACTGACATGATGATAGTTTGTGACTGTTGATGATGTCCGCATTTTGCGCGATATCGGTAAGTTGACTCCCTCAATGAATGAACTCGAATTGACCAAGTCTCTACAGAACAATTCTACAGCACACAAATTGTAAGTAATCTAAGAACCCTGCGTTGGTTGAGTATTGACCAGGATTGTAGGATGAAATGCCGGTCAACGCGGCCGAACTTATTTAGGTAGCCAACTCTGCAGCTCTCGTATGTCTTGTTTCCATGGTTAGCCATGTGTAGTGTATTACCTGTCGATGCTGATATGTTATTGACCATACGCATCGTTTCACGTTAATGCCCTCATCTTACCACTGAATGGACAGGAAGTGCTGACAAGCGAGACTCAAAATACGCCTTTGAGGTCCATTTCTGTGGGTATCGCTATTGCTGGCAGACGGTTGTTGCCGCAATTCCCTTCTGGGCCGTTGCAGTAACGATGCTACAGACATACCAAGAGGCAACTTTGATGACTCGGCTTGCCGTAGTAATAACTGCCACTTGTGCCATCCATCTCCTCGGCGTGGCTGCAAGATCGATTCCGTCATGACCGTGAAAGGCTTTATTTCGACTTAATGCGAAGGTGTAAGCCCTCGGGTACTAGACGACAGCACAGCGCCTCAAGTTCTTCCGTTGTTCGCGGGCATTATCTTGCTAGACGACAACTAACGTAATGCAGCGTAAGGAACAACTACAGTCAAACGTTTGGAGTTACATTTCATCTGTAAATGCCCCAAGAAAGCATTGGGGTGGGTGACTTGCCTTTGTCCTGGCCACATTTGCTTCACTGCCAGCTTGAATGAGAAGTCACTAGCATCAATTTTGAAGTCAGAGGCGTCGCCTCTTGCTTTGGAAGCTCCTTGATAGCAGTAAGACTTCGGCATCTAATTTCAAATCTTAAGTACATTACGCTTTTGCGCTATCATGACGCCTAGAAAACTCGTGAACAGGGTGCAGGCGCGGCGCATTTAAATCGACCTTATCCGTATATTCGGTTCGAACCCTACCAGCAGTGCAGTTTGAACGATGCCAAAAGTTTCAGCCACCAGCGATCCATCTTCCATCTGAGGAGTTCTTTTTTTTTCGGCCATCAATTTAGTAATCGCACCAGGACGTTCAGGGAAAAGGAATTGAGAACATGATTGGTTTTGCATTCAGAAGACTCGGGAGGGCTCAAGCTTTAAAGCGGCCTTGAGGCCTTGAGGCTTCGATGCGAGCAAGGTCCTGCACTTGGTGCAAACTGCTTGGTCATCGGTCGTATGCAAATGTGATATAGCTTTACTAACAGTCACCGCTGGCAATTATTGATCGTTGTGCTATTCAACTTCTCCTAAGAAGCACCTCCCTTACTAAAGCGCACAAAAATGGGCAATTGAAGTAACAAGAGGGCGAGAATGGAACCTGAATCAAAGAAATTGATGAATGAGGAGCATTGACCCTATGTTGTGTCGCAGTGAGTTTAACCAAGCCATCGATATCCAGATCATACATCACCGACCAGTTACTTTCTCCGGCGCAAAAAATTGATTAATATCCAAATGATGTGGCACAGATACATTCCACTGCGTTTCACATGCTTATATTGGCTCGGAGGGACCTTTTAGGCTTATGAGGCTTGTGATTTAGACCGATGATCGTTAGCATCGCGGAATCGACGTGGATTAGGAACACACACCTTCATTTGGATTAGGAGTTCGCCACAGAATTCTGAAGGGTTCTTGCACACGCCTGACGGTTAGTGCCAGTGGGTCGCTATTTCGCAAACCGTCCGCCGCTCTTCTGATCCTTCCCAAAGATCTGCGTGGTTCGCTTGACATAATATCTCACCCTTGGGACGGCATCCCAGCCCGTCGACGGAGATATAAATGGCATGATAACGGACTTGATAGTTAACCCCACTTTCAAGTATGTGTTTCTGGCGAAGGTTAGTCCGAGTAAATTTCTGCTATGCCATACTGATAGTTGCACCAGGGTTCGTAATGTCTATATCCAGTGAGTTCCTCATCTCCTCGGCTTTCATGCTTTTCACAAGCTCGCAGGTGCGGACATGGAGTAACTCTGGTGAGTGCATGATCTCGCAAACGCAAAGGCATCGCATGCATGTAGCTCATAAGACCTAGCCCGACGAGGAGGTATGAGGATAGATAGTACTAAGACTCTGTGGTCGAACTCACAGTTTTCTTTAGATTAAATGCACCCTGGAAAGTTGCAAATTCAGCCCAAATCACCCACCAGAATGCGCACCACTAGCGTGTAAGCAAACTTGTTGGCAATAGTGAGTTACGAGCTCCATTTGCATACATGATATAATGGGATTTGCAGTCGCCAGTTTCCACAACAATATTCTCCGCACCTTGACAGACTCTGCCCTGCCTGTGCGGCTACCCTGTCTAACTGCAGAGTATGACTAGCCCCCAAAATTATTCACCCGTTCTATCACCATTTGTTATCCTTCATTCCATCCACTTTGACCATATCGTCTAGATCTCTTGCCTGAATGATTGTACCTTAGTTCCTGTGACCAGTCCACTAACAGTTTAGGTTCATTGGAATATGTCTTCTATTTTGGTTAACATGGATTACATTGCTATATCACGGTATGCGTTATCAAGGGATTACGGTGGGAAGACTGGGGAATCCTGTGCTGGCAGGAGTGGCGGCAAGATTTGCATGCGTATTGAGGGAGCAGAGAAGCACGTGCATATCAGGTCATTGATGTGCGCAGTGGCATTGTAGAACCTGAAGGGATAGTAGCCAGGGCTGTGGTGAACAACGTTTCACATTAAGCGTCACCAATATCGTGCTTCTGCTTGAGTGATGCTAGTTCCTCTTCACGACGAGCCAGATCAGCTTTTGCCGCAGCCGCATCTTGTTTGGCAGGCATATGATATAATACAACAATGTACCGTTCCTGAAGGTGGAAACCATTCAGGTGGTCAAGTGCATTCTTGGCCTGGTTTGAAGGTTAATAAACCGCCTCCAATGAAAATGAAAATGATACGAACATCCATGACATCGTCGAACACAACGAATGCGGTACCCCTAGTCTTCTGCTCGTTCCCTATTCGTATTTGGCGAATGCTGCCATATCGTCCAAATAAGTCATAGAGGTCCTCGCCGGTAATTTGATAATTTAGATTTTTGACAAAAAGTATACGATTTGCGCCAGGAGGAAGTTTTGTCTGAGGCGATAAACATTTAGTCAGAGGGTGTGAACTCGTAACTCACTGTTGGTCGTGCAATGGACATGGTGTAGGTGAAAGCAGGCAGCCAGTGAGTTTGTCATCGAGAGTCGAGCCAAACACACTACACAGCCACAACCGGTGAGAATATTTTTGGGCGAGTCAGAAAATGAATAACACTAATTATATAGCTCATGAATCGAGAGAAGTCAGGGCGCAATAATGGGTCGTATAGATTTCAAAAGTCATGGCGGTGACGCTGTCATCCGGAAAGGCATGGATGATGCATTGTTATGTTGTATTGGCTGCACTGAAATGCACTGAAATAATATATGCGAAGACAAGTTCCAAAACCCGCAGTAAGAGTGCAGAAAGTTGGATTTGGGCGCAAGATGAGGGACATGGATCGTGCCCGGACGATAGGCAACTTGGATGAAGGGTATAAATAATTTATTGTTGCACTACCTTCTACAATCATTGCTACAGAAGTGTAGTCATTTGAGATGCCTCTGGGCTATGGTAAGCGGCCATTTTCGGAGGTCATACATTGAAGTTGACACTCACACTTCTTCACAACCTAAGTGCAACCCCAGCATTATGATCATGTTATGGGATCCTATTTGCGAGGCTCTCCACTTCCTGACATCCCTTTTCTCCTCTCACACAAACGACAGTTGCCTGGCCCTCCGAATCTGGTAGTAGGCATTTTACATCCTCGATGTATGGGCAAGGGCAATCCAATGGACGTGGCACACAATCCAAGGTTGTGGGACACAGGTATTGCGAGCATGAAACTAAATACTAAAGGTGAGCTTGTGCTATTAGAGTTCAAGGATTGCATACGCACTGCTGTCCATATGTGCTGCCCATTGCGATGCACCACCACGTGGTTGCTGCTGTTGGTGTTGTCCAAACATGCCCTCAAAAAAGCTACCAAACTGTGCCGTGGCCAGAGCAGCCATGCATAGGACGTAGAAAAGCAGAAGCAGATACATGACTGATGAGTGCAATGAATGGGGTATTTGGAATCACAAACGGCTTGGTCGTATGTATGCTTCCAGAATGATACGTGGCGTCACGTGTACTCGCGTGGCATCACTCAGATTCTTCTCATCCCCTGGTTGTTAAGAAATGCTGTTTGTGTTGAAATACATGTAAAAGACGAATGAGTGGGTATTAAAATAATGCAAAAGATAGTGAGTCAGGTGGAATATACTAGAGTGGATGTCATTCTAGTTGAAGTCCATCAATCATCCGAATCCTGTTCATCCATTTCCATTTCGACAGTATCAGCTTCTGCCTCCATTATTTTTCTCAGCATATATCTCTTTTCCATTGCAGACGGTGATGTCAGTTCCCTTTGACCCGATATCACCATAGTATGTCCTCCCGTTCGATTCACTGACAGGGCAGTGCCTGCGGTAAGTGACCCCAAGCGTTCCTTTGCGTCAGCGTTAAGTGACGAGTTTATTTTTTCTGACGTATCATGGTATTGAAATTCGTGTCGCATAGCAATGGGTATTCTAGGTGGCTGGCGGTTTTCTTTGAATCCTTCGGGGTCAGTTTTGGTTGGGGTAGGTGCCAGCAGCTGGGTTGCGTTAGGTGTTTCCTCAGTTTTGGTGTGACGAGAATTCGGGATACAGAGGTAAGGATCTCGGTATACACGAAACCCAGGATAATGGGCCGAATATGGATCCGCGGAGGAAGGCAATTCACGAGGAATGACCAAGTAGAGGAGTTCTTGTGTCGAGTTCATGTCGCGGAGGGGGCTAGCTCCAAGGGGATCCGTGTCATGTTCCTAAAAGGACGCTTCAGTCCATCGTACGAAGTTGAAGGACAGGTTATCAGAAGTGCAGAAAATGCATACGCACAGGTGGTGTGATTTGGCAGTTTGCTAGCCGAATTTCAGATTCATCTATGCTCGTCTGTGGGTGTGAATGCATGGCGGAGGGGGATCGAGCACGTGTTGAACCTTGATTAGCTTTTGCTGGAATGGAGACCACTTCTTGGGCGCGATGGGTTCGTCGTTTTGCAGGACTGCAAAACGTCACTGCGTCAGGGGATAGGGGACGCTTAGATGGTCGCCTTGATGGGGCTTGGGAGTTCGCAGCAACGGACCAGGCATCTTGCACGGGATGTGTGAAGTGTTTGAGAGGTAGTTCTCGTAATGGTACACGTTGCATGTTCACTGATCCCGACGGCGCGGGGTCTGGATGTCACTTCTGCTTGGCCCTAAAAAGCCGTCGAGTGGTGGATGGTTGGGAATCACGGCCTCGTGCTTGTGGGAAAACGTCACATTCGCGTGACGTAACGCGTAAATTGGCGTGTCAGGTATCATAGCAATCCAGGCTGGATAATTATGGAATACTTCTGCGATATACACTCTGAATACACCCCATGGTATATAACATCAGGCTACGCCCGCAACTAAAGGCATGACAACATCAAATACACCAGTGCCCGTCATATTTGGTCGACCCAATACAATGTTCCCTGAAGGTGATGTCAAATCGTCGTAGTCCCCATATAGCGTTGCGTCTGACAAGAATGAAGCCGTTGTTTCGTAAGATGCTTTTAGAAGAGGTGAAGGGCTTGTAGAAATCCCCTTTCTGTTGAAAGGTTTATAGCCACCGTCAAATGTCTACAACGGCTTGGTCAGCTGGGGAACAAAAGATTAATTTCAATCACCCACCATATAATCGGCAATTAGCTCCAGATGCCTCCTATCCACTTGGATATTGTAAGCACCAAACACTCCTCCCATTTCCCGCAATATGGCAGCACGGGCCATCTCAACGCCATATGTTGTTAATGTAGCGTATATGTCATTCGAGTATATCTCTTCGTCCTCCAGGATGCTCTCATCGGAGCCTGCGGCGAATTCCCACATCCCACGAAAATTGGAACCGTTTGTCGTAAGCTATATACACTGTCAGTATAAAAAACCATGAGTATCTAGCTTTGCTCACTTTGATAACGGGCTCCCCGCCATTCTTGTTCACCTCCTTCGTATGGAAGCAATCTACGATACCTGAGATCTCCCGCACAACCGTTGCACGGCAGGTGCGCTCCACGATGCCGACAAATAAGAGTTTTGGCATATCAGAGCCGAACTGAGATAATGTGAATATTTCTTTATCGTCTTCAATATGCCACCTACCTCCAGTTGAAACTTGCAGTGGGATTCATCGAAATGAAAGGATGTCGCATAAATCAAATTCTGCTTGAACAGGCTTGCTACCTTCCTTACTTGAGCCTTCAGGCCGGATTTTCGATAAGTTGTGTTTGCCTCCTTTTCTTGCTCTTTCTCTTCGTCTGCATCAGAAGCGTATGCGGCTTCGATTGCTGCCTCATTGACAGCATCTATGTCTTCCCCATCGTCATCATCGTCATCATCGCTCTCATAAGTCTCTTGCTCGTTCTGCTGTCGAGCCCGTTTTTCATCATCAGCATCGCCGTCACCAATTTCACTTGTTTCGTCGTCGTCTTTTCTTCTTTTTGCCAAAGCTTCTTCGTCGTCATCACCCTCATCATCCCCCTCATGCTGTCCCGTCCTAGGCTTCTTCCCTTTTCCTAAGTCAGCAATTTGACTCCGTAGATTGGCATCCAGTCTCTTCATCTCCGCCTGCATTTCTTTTTTTAGGAGCCAAGGGAATTTAGTTGCGAATGAAATCAGAATTTCTGAAGAACCAATATCGTATTCGGATTGATACTCTTCCTTGGGGAAAAACTTGATCTCTACGGATAACTGCGTCTGGCGAACTTCACCATCAGCCTTTCGCTTCTCGCGGACTGCGACCTTGTCAACGAGTTGCGAGAGTGTGACGCGATTGGCACGTTTGCAGAATGTGTCAATGTCTTCTTGAGCAGTCCCAGGACGGACCCTCATGGTCATAGATGGCGTTTTCGGTTTCCGTGATGCTGTCATGACAATCTCCCGCAAACGGGGGATACCGAGCGTAACGTTGGCGGCACCATGGCCTTCACAAACAACAAGATCAGAGAATATTCGAGGAGTTTGAGGTAAACTTACCCGCAAAGTGGAATGTGTTCAACGTCATCTGTGTAGATGGCTCTCCAATTCTATCCAGGACGTTAGCTCGGTGATTTGAAATCAATACAATAACCTACCCTTGAGATGCCAACAAACCCACGGCTTCGCCAGGCTCAATTAAACTCCGCATATACTTGACATTCATCAACAACTTGAAGTTATTTGGCAAGATCTTCCTTTTCCTACAGTCCCACAACGCCTCTTTGTCGTCCTCCAGTAATCCATGAGGATTCTTCTTCACATATTCATCCACAGCCAGGGAAAATTGCTCTGACGTAGCCCCCAGGTATCGATTAGGACTATATTTGGCCAGCGCCGGTTCATATTTGTCTCGCTTAGAGGGAGCATCTTTGCTAGGTCGTTCAGCAGACCGCTTCAAGACCTTCTTCATATACGCGACCGCGACAACATCGTCGACACAACTATGCAGCGATCGCGGTTGCAGCCGATTTAGGAGAGAAACTTCGTTCTTCGCGATAAATTCGAATTGGTACAAGTGTTTCTGTTTCGTCACATCCAGAGCATCACCGCCATAGTGGAATTGGTACACAGACGAGTCGCTGCCCCGCACGGTATTATCGTAATGAACCCGAATGCCTTCGAGGTGCTTGATTAAGCATCTCTGCAGGTAACCTGATCGCGATGTTTTGACGGCCGTGTCGATAAGACCTTCACGTCCGGCCATACAATGGAAGAAGAATTCTTGTGGTTTAACACCTGTCAAAAATCGACTGGCTACATAGCCACCAGCAATTGCCTTCGTCTCGAAAGGTTTGAAAGAGGGCAAGGTCTTCCCACTGACCATGACCGGGACGCGACGGCCTTCAAGTTCCTGTTGGCCTAAAAGGCACGAAATCTGCCGAGCATTGACAGCACTTCCCTTAGCTCCAGAAAGTGTCATGGTCTGCATATTGTTGTGCGGAAATTTCCTGAACAAATTATGGGGTACACAAGCATCGGTAATTGAGGACGTGAGTTCAGAAAGTTTGGACTTGACGGTCAAATCTAGACCAGCCATCTTGTTGTCATCCCGGAGGACTTCCTCAAGTAAGTTCTTCAACGCCTCCGGTACTTCTGCTGCAGGTGTTTCCTTGAGTGAGGGGAAATTATCGATAGCGCCCACCGTGCCCAGGTCCTTGGCATTGTCTAGCATTCCTTTGCGTACTCGATTGCCTTCAGGAGTCAATGTTAGGTCATCCATGCGGCAAGAGAAGGCCCGGTGTTGGAGGAACTTGGTAAATAATCGACTCAAGATGCCAAGTAGCTTGCCAGCAGTTTCTGCCCCATATAATTCGTAGATGGAATGAACGAGGCCATAGTCCGTCGCTCCAAATGCAGCTTTGTCGAGAACACCACATAAGAGTTCGCCATCCATGAATACGACTTTGTCCTCTTTCGAGTCCTTTCCCCAGAGGTGTCCAGGAACCTTCGTCTTGGAGTCAAGATTCAAGCCTTCAAAATGACCAGGTGTAAGGTTCTTCAGGATCGTTGAGATCTAGTGAGCAATTGTCAAGACAAGCATCCGGGCAATGCTCTAAATGGCTTACTATCTGTTTCCCAGTCCATAATGGAGCAGGCTTCCAGATAGCTGGTGGTAATGTTAGAAGGCGTCCAGTGTTCGGATCGTCTTCTGGGCGAAGCGCTCCATATAGGAGTTGGAAGTATTCTTCACGACTGAAAAATGCATCCTGAGTTGTCATCCACACACCAGCTACTACATGGTCCTGAATAAGACCACGCAGTGGATTTCCTGATGTTGGTACGAGGTATTGATTATCGGTATTGGCAATCAACATGGCTTCAGCCCTAGCAACCTGGTTCTCTGAGAACCAATTCAACGACCACGCAGACAGTGAAATAATACATAACCACGTACGAGGAAAGTGAATATTCATCTCTACCCATGATAGTGAGTTACCATGTGTGCACAGAATACTGATGATAAACTAACCATCGCCATCAAAGTCAGCTAGAAACACAGTCAGCGAGGCTTCTGGAGATGGATCAAGGAAACGAACCGTTGTACGAATTGCTACGTCACACATCACCTGAAGTCATGAGGCTAGCATTAGCAGAAAGATATTCACGCACCAATTGGCATAGTGCATACGAATGGTTTTCTCGCCGTGCAGAACTTTCGCTTTATGTACCATCATACTTGGCTTATGCAGTGTTGGTTGACGATTCAGAATCAAAAAATCTCCATCCTGGAGATGACGATAGACTTTCTTATTGACTGCTGCAGTTCTCGTCCGAAGACCGGCACGAGCCGAAGCTGCACCGTCGCCTTCTTGAGGGGTCAGCAGTTGGTTCGCGATTGCGGTTCGCTGTTCTACGGAAAGTTTGTCCTGCAAACGAGTTAACAGTTACGATAGCAGTACGTTACTAAAGTACGCACGAGCGATTGCTGTCTCCCATCCTCGTACTCGACGATGGTAGCTCCGGGGTACCCATGCGCACCAGTGATAACTCGTTGTCGTAGTTCGTGAATATTAAATTGTGTGACAGGTTCAGGAAATGTCAGTTTCTTAGCAAAAACTGGAGGAATGCCAATTTCATTCGGCTCAATATTGACGTCGGGGGAAATCACCGAACGTGCAGCGTAGTTGACTCGTTTGCCCTAGAATCCCATTAGCAACGTAATGATATAAGAATGGTTGGCGAATACCATCATATTCCTTCTAAATAGACCTTCCTTCTTCTCGAGTCCTTGCTTGACCCCTGCTGGCGGTAGCTTGCCTTGCCGCACCGGTTGTGGATTCTTACTGCTATCCAAAAAGCTATTAACGTCCACCTGTAGCTGCACAAGGGTCTCAAGCAATTGACCCAGCACCCGTTTTCTTCCTGCCTCGTCGAAGTCAGGCTTTTTCTGGGAGAGCTCTTTGAGGCTGATATTCAAGTCACGTAAGCGATACGACGTCGTCAGCACACGAGCCAACAGTTCGTTTTGTGGATGCTCGAAAAGGGTGTCATTCATTTTCGCTGGTGGTCGGAATCTTGTAGGTGTAACCGGAATAACCTCAAGAAAGAAGATATCTGCAGAGATGTTCGCGAGCCCATCTGACGACAGAGGGGAGTGAGGGCCTTGTCGACCGAATAATAATGAACATATAGTGCGTTCGTTCTTGAATAATCGACGAAGGTGAGCTCGACATTCTTCTGGGGGCATAACACGCTCGTTGCGTCCTCGAGAAGTTTTCACCCGTCCGTTTGCTGCCCTGGGTAGTTCTGGCCCAGAAGCAGCTAGTTTTTTCGACGCGTCGTCCATATCCTCGTCTTCGAGGTCTTCTGTGGGATCACCCTCCCCTTCATCCTCCTCTGATCCAGACATATCCACATCCGAATCCTCTGTCCGAGATGGTCGACCATGAGTAGCGAGGATGGCGTCCGTCTTTTCCTGCTCCAGCACATTCGGCCGCTTCCTTGACAGTTGCCCCTTTTGTTTGAGTGAAAGGTCATATTCAATGACTTTGCTGTAGCCCTCCTTCCGGAAAGTGTACGCTGGACTATAAAGCATGAGGACGACATGCAATAAATGTTGTTGAAGGGCTTACCTCCCACAGTGACTGTTTCTACATCGGACGAGTAACGTTGCCTTTAGGAATTCCTGAATGACATCTTTCCGAGCTTGATGAACGAGAGTGTCCTTGTAATCTCCCCGCTTGGCATTCGGTGCGCGAGCCAAATGCACCTGGGCGTAGAGGTTAATTCGGGCAATAAATTGGTCAGTCGTCTCATCCTGTGTCTGACTTGATGGCTCTGAAGTTGCCAATGGCTCATCCTCATCTTCCGACATTGACTCTTCCTCAGCCTTAGCCCCACTCTTTGCAGTCTTCTTCTTTCTCGACACACTTTTCTTGTTCACTTGCAAATGCAGGTCATCCACCCCATGAGCGGCATCTAACAACCCTCTTTCAAGCAACACCAATTTTGCGGTGTATTTCGCCAACTGGAGCGTGTAAGTCGAATAGTCTCGACAATTGAAGAGGGATTACGCACCATGGAACGATTAATTTTAAAGCGATGACAGAACATACACGTAGCGCGCAGTAGGTTATACATGTTGGCCATAAATAGGGGATGAAATAGGGGTGCAGGTAGCTCAATATGGCCGAAATGCCCAGGGCACGTAAAATATGTCAATTGACAGGTCGCGCATCTAATCAAGTTATCAGCACCTCCGCATAATGTAAACGGCGTACACCATACATTGAGCTCCGGTCACTCGGACCAAGTGCAGGATCGTAAAGCCCTCCGATGGTTGGCATATTCAGCTCATCGAGCAGGACAGGGTTTACAATTTGCTTCACCGAGATGCGCCTGACATCTTCAGCCGAGAGAAAAGAGAACGAGACACCAGTAACAGTTGACGGTATAGAGTGAGCAATGTTCATGACTGGGTTGGTGGCCGGCTTGGCCGATAACCTCTCAAGGATCTAGAAAGGAGCAGATGGGCCGTTATCCTCGAATTTTGAGAAATCTATTTTCCGGTGATGGTACACTCGGCGGAAACTTTTGTGAATCACGTGGTCAATTATCTGTGTTTATCATGGACTTGTAATACAAATAATGACTAGCTACGTCTGGAAGGTCAATTACCAGTGCCTTTTCTAACTGGTGTCCGTGATTTTCCTGACTTAATTTTCTGTGCTTCTCCAACAAGCTCCGCAATTAACCTATTGTACGTCTCAGAATCTTGTTGCAGGGCTTCACGGTTTTGCAAAAGATGCGTAAGCAGGGTCGATGCTTGCGCTATCTGTGCCCGTAGGTCAGCTAGATGTTTTTCGAGGATTGGTATAGGATGCAAAGCCAGCACATCTGTTGCCAATAATCAGCTCAACTTCTGTGTGATGACTGACTTGCGTACCAGGATCGAGTTCAAGTAATGTCTTAATCGTTTCATGATCTAATTCTGGTTTGGGGCCAAATCTCGCAGCGACAGCTTCTGTATTCGGTGGAGTGCCAGCACGTGAAGCAGCAACGGATAAAGACGGAGGATTAGCATGAGGTTGAACTCTTGGGCCAGGAGGTGCTGACATGGGTCTAGTGGTAATCTGTAGTGGGGGTAATTGCTTTCCGTTGGCCTGAGGGAGTACTTCATCGAGATTGACTGGTATTCCCAATGTGATCAAATGCTGTCGGCGTATTCGTGAGCGTATCCAATTAGGCGGTTTGGTTTGCGGAAGTGTTTGGACGAGATTGTTGTATACATCACGACTGCAACATCGTTATTCAGATCGTTGAAGGGAAATGCAAAATAAATACCTTTCAGCCGTTGTTAAGATCTGGCTAATGCCCTCAACTTCGCGTATCTGGTTATCCGTTGTCACTTGAACAAAGTCATAGTTTTCCCATAGTGGTCCCAAAATCTCATCCAACTCGTGTATCAGCTTTGATCGAGGAGGGAGGGGATGCACACTAAGCGTGCACCAGTCCAGCCGTGCATGTGATGGGCCAGCCATCGGCTCTGCGAACCCAAACCCACCCCCTGAGGTATCATGGGCATCTCCAAAGTCTCCGAAGTCATCAAAATCGTCACCCTCCTTCCCAATCTCATCCGTTTGTGGTGGTGCGAAATCATCAAAATCGTCGAACGCTCGCGCATCTTCAAATGTAGATTTGGAAGGTGTTGATGTTGTAGGATTCGGCTGAGGCAATGGGTGCAATGATTCATCGCCTGCCCATACCGAAGTACTATAATCGTAATCGCCGTCCATAGATGTTGTTGATATATTGGACAATTGAACCCCTATAAAACTCTCCGACGATATTCCCTTTGGCGTTGTTTGATCATGAGTTATACCAGCAGCCACCACGACTTCCTTTTTGCCTCTCTGAACGAGAAGCAGCCTAGCACAGCCAGGAAAGTCCACCTACGCCGACTTTACGATATATTCTATCTATCGGCGCAGCGCCATGATTTCCCACGTGCCTATCGCGCTTGGTGCATCTTGGCTCGATGCAAGGAATTTCAATTTAAGACAATGTGGAAGACAGCATTGTATGTCCTTGCTCAAGGGCAACCCACGGGAGAAAGTGACCAGAAACGAATTGACTTCTTGAGGACCATGATGCTTCGACATTCAGAACAGGTGAGGAGATGGCTTGGATGTCTACCTGATTTGACACTGAGGCAAAACAGCGTGAAGCTATTCTCAAAGAACTCATCACTGCTCTTATACTCGCAGAACGACACAGAGAAGCGCTAGATGAACTTGAACTGTTAGTTTATCTTCTCGTTCTTAAAGTTGCTGATTTCACATCGGTGCAGGTACCTCCCTTCGTTTCCTTATCAGGATAACCCTATTTTTCACGTATACGCCGGTCTTCTCGCTCTGTACATGGCACAGACAGACACAGGAGGTCAGCAACAGCAGTATGCATACCGATGCTTTTAGCCTAACAAGAGTTCAGACCAGCACCAGCCAACCTTTGATCGTGTGCGGCTTCAGGAAGCTCGCAAATACTTCGGACAAGCAATCAAAATAGATCCGAACAGTGCTGTTGCAAGCTTATTCCTGCAAAGGGTTAGTCTCTTTAACGTCGTCATTTCCGTCACTCATGGATTATTAGGTATCATCCTTAGCGTCAAGTCCGACAGCCGGGGAAGATTCAGAGGACGACCTACCTATCGATATGGATGATGACGAGGAAGATCGCCCGAAGAGAAAACGTATGAAATCATAGATATGGTCAAGTACATAATATCTTCGGACTATTACTTGAGGGAGTATTGACCATAACGCAATAAATTTCATTGAAAGCTAAACTATTACAATCGTTTCATCAACCGCCGAGCATTTTCAAGGTAGATAGGCTCTCAAAGTTCCCTCTTCGATGGGATGTGCGGCGTAGATTATTCTTTGTGTACAGTACTTTGGGAAGAACAACTCCTCCGTAATACTCCCATGCTGAATGCCTTTCTCCACCCGTAAAGGCGGCTCACCATAAATGTAGAAGTCGGACCCTCCAAATGTAGCCTCACCCGTATCACCTTGAAGCGTGACAACACTCGTCGGCTTCCTTGGATTGCATGTAACGCCGATAAACTTTGCAGAATGAAGGGTACCGGGGAGCTTGGGTGGCGGACGCATGTAGGGCAGAATCTCTTCCCAGTAAGCACTTAGTACACTCTCTTGATCATTGTCATTTTCAATTTCCACCTCTTCCTGTTCGTCACCCTTCTCAACGGCCTCTACAGTTGTTTCACCGTGACGATCCTCTCGCTCAGTAGTGGAACTCGCTAGAGAAGGTCTCTGCTGTTCTGGATGAGGAAGGTACGTGATGAGACGGAATTCTTCAATCTGCGGCCACCGCATCACAGCACGCGCAGCCATGTAGCACCGACGAGACACTCGACTAAGACATGCAAGCTGGCTACCGGTGGGAAGGTAGTTCGCAATTTCCTGCCATGTTTCAAGCGGAAGGTCGAAGCCTTTCGGCGGTCCAGAAAAGACAACTCCGTGTTCGAACAAGTAAGAGGAGAGCCGAGTCAAAGCGGTAATCCCGGGGGTGCTTAGAGAGCTTCCATTGAACGAGGGGATAAACTCGAGGGCAGGTGTGTGGGACGTCGCTCCATTTCTTGTATCGATGGCCACAATGACAATGTGAAAGAACGAGAATAAGATCCCAAAATATACGCCAGACTCCTTCTGCTCTTGTTGGGTAACTGCATCATAAACTTGCATGACGCCAGCTTGCAAGTTATATTCTTCGTCTAGGTGAGTGGCAAGGCGAGCGCATAAACGTGGTTGGAACCAAGTCAAACCCTCCAACTCCGATTGTTCATCATGGACGATCGCCCTCGGGTTCCTGGGCACGCCATTTAAACATTCCAGCAAGAAGCAATCGAAGGTCATAGGGTTCAAAGGGATCCTGAGAAGACGGCTAGCGAGTTGTCGGGTGGGCAGGTCATCGCGAAGATAATAAGAGGAGTCTTCAAAGAACTTCAGCTGGTTCATGATAATCCAAAACATTTCTGCGCGCATCATGTTGCCAATGAGTACTTCGTACACGCGTTGGCGGATAAGTTCCCACATGGGCATGGGATCAGACCTTCCAATGATCTCGTTGACTTCCTTGATCGTTGCATTTGTCGCCATGTAGCTTTCTTTGACACCATCATCCACCGGAGGTGCAGCTGAATTTCCGATAAATTGATGTTCTAGAGGAATAGATGATGAACAAGCCAGATGACCGAACGAATTCCAGGCAATAGCTCGCGGGAATACCTGCTTGGAGGGAAGGTTGGCCAGCGGGAACATGGGCACACCGTTAACTATACCAAATCAGTGACGCATCGTCGGGCAGGGACTATCACCTACCATGGAAGCATTCATAATCGAGATCGATGATATAGATCCACTCGATGAAGACAGTCTTCACCGGACTTTGAAGACTAACTTCATACTCCCCTAGCTCCACTGATGTATTAGGAGCCTGGGAAAGTCTTTTGCCGCACTTCTTAAGCATTGTTTCGAGGAAACTCCTCTTTTGTTCCACGTAACGCTTGTAAGCCACCGCACCTCTGGGAACTTCTTCGAGCAGATCGACTCCTAAGCCTAATGTTCGTAATTGGTGTCAGTGAGGCTAGATCATTGGGCCAATATTGTACTTGCCCCTGGGGTAACTGTCCCATTGGTGGTACTTGCAGAAGTAATATTTACGGTGACGATACACACTGCAGCCCTTATGAGTAGTGCAACTATATCTGAAACAATGAAAGAACTCACGAAAGTCCGCGCGTGCCCATGGAGGCTCGTGGCAACTTTGAATGTGTGGGTACGGCGGAACGATGGAGTTGCAAAGGCAGTGGGGGGAGGGATCAAGCCTATGTTTGGACGGCAATAGACGCGTTCGCTATTTATACGTTCAGTGTGCGCGATTGACGGCACCACAAGGGCCTGTAACAAAGAAGAGCAGTTTGGATTGTCCGGGTAGAGTGGCACAGGCAACATGTGCGTCTTCCATTGTTGCGCTGACGTCATCAAATTTACAGCAATTCCAAATATGGTTCGCAGGCAGAACAAATTAGACGGCGCAAAAAGAGGGTTGACGATGTGTTGATAGGTGGGCGACCAAGTCAGCAGTTGATCACAGCGAGCGGCACATCGAAATCGTAACTACAACTTGAAACGCGCTGAAACTACAAAACTTGAATAAATCACTTAGTCCCTATATTCGAGCGCCGTATGGGGAACAACACAGGGTGGGCCTTTGGTCTTTGACATCTTGTCAGCATGGTTCTGCAGTTCGGCGATCCAATCCTCAACGTTATCGCACTAGACAAATAGTTTACTCGTGTACAGCAGTTGAAATTGCTGCCTAATTTGATGCTGAAAGGTTTTAGTCAAGGAGTGGCTCAATTGCCTCAGGGCCATAATTCGCACTCAGCCTACCCAGTAGCATGAAGCACAGCGCATCGCCCGAGGCGGCAGCGTTCCAGGGCCCACAACTAAGCCTCCATGGCCCCTAGCCATTCCTGAAGTGTGCTTCGTGATGCATTAGGCTAATGGAAGAGGTCTTGGAGTAGCTTTATCAGCCAAATACTCGATTAATAGTCTAATACACACGAGTGACAGGTAGATAGATGCTTCAATGGTAATCTGCATCCTATGCCGCCGTAGGCCCTTTAAATACGACAGCATAAATATAGTAACAAGGAAGCTTGAGGGTCTTCCTGAGTGCATCAATTAATGTAAAACAGGGCTCACAAAGAGAGTGTACTCACATTTACGGGGATCGTGGAAGATGAGAAACAGTATAAGAACAAGATATCAAGGGGAGCTATGTTGATGTGAGCTGGAATTTATATTCCACATTAGCAGCTAGATGACTCCCCTAATGGCAGTATCTGAACCGCAACGGGTGGGACATCGGTGTTTGTCAGTTACCCGATATATGCCATAATTACTTGAAAGGTAACAACTTTCAGGTGTAAAAGCACTAGGGTTATTGGTGACTACGAAGGCAATGCTCGAACCCTCGCGAAAAGGCAGCTCTGATTTATTGCTGTGCCACTCTTCGGCATTTGAGCCGTGTAGTGTGCAATGAATCTAACAAGCGAGCTTAGGGTGAGCGATGAAGGCACGAAGCCTGCTCAAGATTTTACTCAATGAGACTTATAATAAAATGCCAAGCTGGAAACAAGATTAGACAAATGGAGAATATACAACATGAGTCGAAGGAGCTTGAAGCAGGTGATTAACCCCTACCTCTATTCGTAGCGTTGAATTCCACCGAAATATTGCTTGAAAATAAAGGTATATGTAGTCAATAAGTGAGGGTGTCCACAATCCAAGGGTCGAGGTATCAGAGCTGATGTTACTATAAAAGCATAGAGTCAGCGTCCCGCGTCAATATCGCTTCCCTCTCCCTGCATTCTTCCTGCCCTCTGATGTCGAGTCTAGGAACCCACCGAACTCTAATGCGTTGCGGGCAGCCTGGTTTATGTGCTTAAACCGGTCTGGTCCTAGATGAATACCGCCAAAGTACCGAGTCACAACAACGAGAACATTGTTCACCTCCTGAGTGACGTACTGTACATCAGAAGCACCACAAAGGATAAGGGTAGTGGTACATACCAATATTTGGAGGAGATGGGCTAATCGACCGCCGGCCGCGGTTTCGCCATCATCGTCGTTATCTCGTTAGAGGAAGAGGGAAACGTCACTTCAGCTGCACCAGTGAAGGGTAGCCAACCGCGCACCTTGGTGCTGAAGGTTCCCAGCTTGACATCGCCAAGCATTGATGATGGGATGAGCAGCGCGTGCTATTCGTCGGTCTGACATTAAATGCTTCAATATGACTGGAACCTAGGTAAGGTTTAGCTGTGTACCCCTTGCATCTTTTTAGTGTTGCGCCTTGGACTCACCTGGCAGGGATCCGTGATCTGGCATGCTCGGCCGATAAAGGAACTTTTGCGGTCTGTGATGGGCTCTGCTACAAACATCTGCAAGCCAGCTGGCATCTCGACGAGCTGCAATGGAGTAGTATCTTGTTGAACTTGTGCGTCGCCATCTTTGTCTATCCGGTGATTGGCCGCATGAAGGTCCTCTCTTACTTGAGCGCCAGCCTTGTCAGCAGTAAGTTTGTCTTCATACCAGGTATTACACCTCTCGATCACATTTTGTAGTCCATCGAATACGCAGACAATATCAGCGGTCCATGCTACGCCTGTGACCGAGATATATGTCCTAAGGATAGCACCGAACAGACCAGAATCTGCACCAAATGCTCCTATGTATTTGGATAGGAGCTGTAGCTGGGGCGGTGACGAGGCCGGGTATGTTGAGGGAATGGAGACCAGGATCCGGATTGGGACTTCCTCATAGGGTGAAGGCAATCTTAAATGGTCCATGTCAATTACAGCCTAGACATCGTAGCACGAACTTACGTTAGATGTGCTTCGTAGCGAATAGTTCCCGTATCTCTTTCATTCCCGTTTCCAGCAGGAGTTGATGGGTGCCAGACTCTGATAGCCTCGTCCCCGTAGATAGATTGCAACACTGTCATTTTCAGGGATCAAATACCAAGCATGAGGGATTCTCATACTCCCAAAAGAAGACCAAGTGCAAATAGTGTTCTAACCTTGAATTTCAGAGGCTACTTGTTCTCGATCCGGATCAGCTGAGAGCTCTGCAGTAAGCTGTTGAACCTCTTCAAGGTAGTCTCTGCTGGAATTCGCAGTAGACGGCATCGAGAAGGTGAGCCAATCCTTTGGCAAAGAGACTTTGAGACAGATGACTGACCAAATGGGCGATGTTCCTGGTAACGCGGAACATCTCACCACCCGGCAATCAACCTCATTAGCTCGTAGCTCGCATCTTCTACCACAATGCCTGCTCCTTCCGTTCGTGTCATTGTTCGACTTCCCTACAACCGTCCTCATAGTCCAGAGGCACCTATACTTGATCCACCTCGCGTAAGTTGTGGTTCACTCCCTCACAACCGCAATGGTCTTCATACTGTGCTTAGGTTGAATGGACTCAAGAGAAGGCGGATATTCTATGGAAAGTCATTGAGAGGGCTCGGGCGAGTGAGAACGCAGGCACTGATTGTGAGTCTGTGGCTCCTTGGTTCATTGCGCTTCAAAGCTCACTCATAGGTCAACAAGGGAAGGGCTTGGCTTCTCATTTAGAAGTTCAACTTCCTTATCTATTGTATCGTGCAAACGCAAGATTTCAAGAAGACATACAGGGCTTGAAGGAAATCCAAGGCGCTTTAAGCCCAGCACTTCCTAGAGCACCAGCTCCTGAGGCGGTAGACGATACAGACAAGGGTGCTCGCACTACAAATAGGTTGGGTGGAAGTCGCCTCCTTTCTTCAGTGCGTTTGACTACACCATTAGGTGTGCGCACCCGCATCAATTCAGTTGGGCAAAATGCCAGACCACGCAATCCCGTCTCCGCGTCGACTGCGACTTTGCAAGGCCTAAAGCGCTACTTGCCAATGAAGCCTGCAACCCCGTCCTCGTCGGATGACGAAGGTACTGATTCAGAAGAGGAGATAACGCGGAAGGAGGAAGAGGCAGAGAGAAAGGCCGAAGAAAGCGAGCTCTTGGACGCCAAATTGAAGGAGTTGCAGAGAGTGATGACGAGTGATACGTTAGGACTTGTTAGTGCTCCACCTCGTTCCAAGGGAAACAGAGGGAGAACGGGTGTCGCGTCTTCCAGTTCGCTATCCAGCGGTTCTAGGAATGACGCACTATCTAGTGGGAGCGCCAGTCGAAGCGTTTCCAGCGTTAATTCGCCTCAAGGATCTATCCCAGAAATACCATCGACCCCTCCAGATTCTCAATCATTATCTCCCGCAGCACCGCGCAGTTCAGGTCCTTCGTCACCGCGCCGTGCTCTTTCCCCGCGTTATGGCCACCTTGTTGAACGGTCACCTAGTGAATACGATAGCATCCAAGGGTCGGAGACTTCGAGTTTGAGCGATTTTAGTGGTCAGTAACTTCCCTCCGGCATGTAGTCCAGATATTTACTGGTCTATATAGACAGCAGCCTCTTAACCTCTGGCCTCGATAGCCCTTCAGTTTCCGGCGTCCGAGGGACCACTTCCAGAATGTACGTATATCGCAGGTCATCTCTGGTTTTATCTGATTCAAATTCGGACCCAGGTCACAATATAGTCGATCAAGGGCGGCTGGGAGAACATCCGGGTTTCCCCTCTAGAATTTGCACGATGCTCACGGATCGTCTTGGTTGTAACGCGTCAGCGCGTACGCGTGTATTGCTATATTATACTACTATTCTAGTAATTTCTTTAACGTTCCTGTGTACGAGTTATAAATGCAGCTACATCGTGCACGACTTCAAGTCTGCCAGCGCCAGAAATCCCTCTTACTATCTGTGGCTATTGCATCCACATTCAACCTTTTACCGCTGTCAACTTCCAAATTTATCTCCGAAGGAGCTTGTGAATTCCTTTGACCTTGTTCCATTATCGCCGCCACCCTTATCGTAATCTAACACCCGCATTTGCACTTGTTCGCTCCGCGAATCGCCTACGCACTCTGACTCCCATGGAATTGACCTTTGTCAACGAGCTGGGCGACTCATTCGTCGTGGAGATCGACCCAAACATGGAGCTAGAGAACGTGATGGCTTTGCTCGAGGCAGAAGTGAGTCCATACCTCTCATAACTTTCCTGCTCGCGGTCGTTCTGATTTAGATTTCATGGCGATGTGGTGTTGGCTTGTTGGTGATTCCTATCTATTGCACCACAGAGTGGCATTCCAGTCGCAGAGCAGAGCATAACCTACGATGGAAAAGAACTCAAGAATCCCAAAGCGACCATGAAGCAGCTAGGAGTAGAGGGCGCTTCCGCAATGTTATTACTCGGGCGAATCGTGGCTACTCCGGCTGGGAGGTGAGTTGGAAGCACACCCAGCAATATGTGCTTAATAGAACGATCGCAACAGACCTATAGAACGAGATGCGGAAATGATGCGCTTACAGCTCCTTGGAGATCCTTCGCTGATGCGACAGCTACGGGAGGTCCGTATACCATCCGTTTGATAGGAGTGGGGAGTCCCAGCTTATCGAATATGGCTACCTTCCATCTTGCACTTGATTCCGTTCACTGCTTGTCTATTACGACTAACATGACGTGATACTTTTATCCTATCTAGGCCCAACCCGAGCTTGCAGCAGCAGCTCAAAATGACCCAATACGATTTGCAGAACTATTGCGCCACACAAGAGAGAGACAGTACCAAGCAGAGATGGACCGTCGGAGAGAGATTGAGCATCTAAACGCTGATCCATTCGATATCGAAGCTCAACGAAGGATTGAGGAGGCTATTAGGCAACAAGCCATCATGGAGAACATGGAGCATGCATTGGAATATTCTCCAGAGAGTTTTGGGAGAGTGACCATGCTTTAGTGAGTCCTAGTCCATCAGCCAAGCCCTGCAGTGTCCTTAGCACTGTTTTCTGCAGCATACCCGTTGAAGTAAATGGACACCCAGTCAAAGCTTTCGTCGACAGCGGTGCCCAGCAAACAATCAGTGAGTTGGCATCCCTTTCATGTGCTTTATTTTAACTGCTCCTCGCACCGTAGTGAGCCCTGAATGTGCAGAAGCATGCGGGTGAGTTTATCAAATCGTCCTCGTTATATTATTCTAACGTAGCTGGATAGGATAATGAGATTACTGGACGTCCGATTTGCTGGTGTTGCTCGAGGTGTCGGGACTGCCAAAATTCTTGGCAGAGTACATAGCGCTCAGCTCAAACTAGCAGAGCTTTTCCTTCCTTGCCCATTCACCATCATGGAGGTAGGTTTCCTGTTCCGCGCACTAGCGTACGATCTCATCATCTGCCTTTCGCTTAGGGTCGAGATGTTGATCTTCTCCTGGGATTGGACATGCTCAAAGCTCATCAAGCATGCATCGACCTAGAGAAGGACGTTCTTCGCATACAAGGACGTGAAGTTCGGTTCCTCTCAGAACACGAGCTTCCTGAAAAGGCTCGTGACCCCCATCATGCTGCTCTCGATGCAGAAGCTGCTGCATCTGCATCAACATCAAACGCTGCACCCGCACCCCCATCAAATCCAGGATCTGGCAGGACAACGTTCTTCCCTGGCAGTGGACAAACCGTTGGTGGTACGCCTGCTCCACATAGTTCTGGGTCTACACCCCAAGCTGGTGGTTCACGATTCCCCGAAAAAGATATCAAAGCACTGATGGACTTCGGCGCGACCAGGGAGATCGCAATGTCGGTGCTGGAAGCTGCGAACGGAAATGTCGATGTCGCAGCGTCCCTATTATTCAATTAGTTGCTCAATGGACTGCGTTGGAAGTAGCCAAAATCTTGGGCTCTGATGTAACCATTATAATTAGATACAACTCCGGTCTGAGAGTAAATACAGCTCTTGCGATGTAACAATGGGTAGAATTCTATGTACAATAAAAGACAGTCAGGACAGTCGAATTGGCGAAGCTGTGCGCGCAATCTCTATATCAAACTAACTCTCGTCCTCACAAGTCCACCTCGCCAATTGTGCATGCCAGCTGATCGATGGTGCGACCATTCGCTTTGCATTCGAGAAAACGCATCTTGGATATGCTCTGGTCTGAGAGGGGTTCTCGCCTCTGGTGGTGGCAAGAATAGCGAGTTGACAGGCATCGTGTATTCTTCATCAGGTGAGTCCTCTCTCCTCCGCTTCTCCGCAGGACCACCTATGCCCATAGCCTTCCGCTTACCCATGACAGGGGATGTATACTCTTCACGCATATATGATTCCTCCAGCGACTTCTTGACTGCTAACCCGGCCAATGTGAGCGATCGTACCATTTCGAACGCTAAGAATCCAACGATGTCGACGGTGTCATCGTTTGCCTTGAGGTCCAGATGTGCAGGAAGGTTCAAGAATTCACGGAAACGCTTGGCTGAAGAGATGGAATGACCGTTGAGTGCACGGGAGCATGTTTGGTTGGCGCATGTATATACCTTTTCGATATGTGAACGAGGCCTGACGGCAATCGGAATAGTGCTGATACTCCTCTCGTGTCATCTGCCTCGTCGCATCGTCTGCTTCCTACTCACCAACGTCAGTACATCTTGAATTACAGCAAGCAAAGTCTGCACATACCTTTAGTCGCTGTATTGAAGCCTCATGAGCCTCAATATCATCTTCGTCCTCTTCATCATCAGATTGATGACCGCTCTGCCTCAATACCTCGGAGTAAATTGTGGTTATTTCCCAAGGGAGCTTAATCGTGATCTTTTGCGCCTTCGTTGACAATTTGTCTGGAATTGTGATCAGTGTTTCGCTTAACGTCGTAAATGCTCTTTAAGCCCACCATCTGCACCATCCTCTAGCGCCTCGACTTCCACACCACCTCCACCATCACCACCACCGTCTTTAGCATGCTTCCGCACGTCCTTCCATGACAGGTACGTTCTCAACCTGTTCACCTTTCCCCTATCATGCCGAATAAGGAATATCAAGTCTTCCGCAGATAGGTATCGTGCGCCTCTTCTGTTTGCGAGTACACGAGCTTGGAATATCTAAAACGACGCGTGTAGCGTGAGTGGATGCATGTCTCTGCAATTAACCGAGTGAATGTGGCCTACCAGCTCAATCAGCTGACTACGCACGATATCTTCCACCAAATTTACGGTCTCTGGGTTTGGGTCCTGAACCTCCCCAAACACGAACATCTAGAGTGGGAAGTCTGGCGTTGAGAACACACAAAGTGATGAGATTACAAGCAATACGCACCATTTGAGAAATTTCTTGGGTATATTTATATTCTCTTGGAATATTCGGCGGTGGCTGGTCCACGCCAGGCTTCTTGACTGTAGCCATGGCTGCACTTATGTACAGAGAGTATAAGGGATAACGTTGGATAATGAGATGGGGTTCGTGTGATTGCGAGTTACCGAGGCTGCACGTGATGTCACTCGGTCACTCCTAGTATAGGTACACTTAAGGACCTCGAGGAGCTGGTATTCACCAAGACAGCCAAGTATGTAGTAGCTACTCTAATAAATAAACGAAATTATGCCAAAGTACCTCAAAGGGAATATAGTGCAACCATTAGCAAGAAATACAGTCCAAGGTCGTCTTCTTCAGCAACTTGAGTCTGGAAATGCCTACACTTGGCCACCAACGCTTTCCAAGGCTGTGGATTATATGAAGGGCACCTTCTTCATCTCAGCAGCGGCCATAAAATCTTCATCAAAAGTTGGCTCATACTCGTCTGCGTAACCCTCCGCATCGCCTCTCTGACCTTCGCCATCCTCATAGCCAAGACCTTCGTCCTCATCCTCATCAAACCCGAAATACTCGTCATCCAACGATCCAGGCATACTTGCCATGCTCCTTCTCTTACTGCTCTTTCTTCTCCTCGCGACAAGTTTCTTCTTCCCAGTCCCATCGTCTACCCACTGTTCCTCTTCCTCCGATTCACCATCTGAGCTGGCATTAGAAAATGACAGCGAAGATACAGAGGCAGATCCGGGGCTTGTACTTCTCCTATGTCTATCCATAGCATAACCATCGCCGTTGACGGTATTGCCGTTTGTGTTGTTGTCACGACGAGAAGGAGACCCAAATCCAAGTGTGTTGCTCAGCTTCTCGAAAGATGCCATTTGGATCAACTGCGAGCTCCTCTTCGCAAGCTCGGACTCCTGCCCATCGGCATTAGAATTGCTCTTCTCACCATTGACACGGGGATAAGCAGCGTCTTCTAATAATGGTAACATGGTCGAATGCCGGCTTGTGCCCAGACTGAAATTCCTTAATCTAGCAAGAGCACTTCGATTCGAATTATCAGAGCGTGCACTGAGTGCTGGTGAGGGTGGTGATAGGTCCGGCAAGGGGAAATCCTGCAAGGGCGCCTTCCAGTAGTTAAAGTCCGTGAACTCGGGTGTCCATTTGCGATGGATAGGTGGGAACATCTGGTCAACGAGATCCGTCATATGAATGTATCTTTGATGGAGGATGTCAGAATCGCATGGAAGCGCATCATATGAGACGCCAGAGTGACATACGATGATTTATATCCCGCCAATTCCAGTAAATCCATTCTAACCTCACTGGTGGAATCAATGGTGAATATCCTCGAACTGGGAACGTTCACGCTTCGATATGACAATGCATCCGTGATTCGATTGCCAAATCCAGCATAAAAAGGATTCTTGGCCATTTCGCCGAACAAATTTCTGATATCACGTAGGCAAGCCATTTTGAAGACTTCCGGTTTGCGCTGAATCACTTCTCTGATACCAGCGACATGGTTAGCGCAGCCAACCAGACGGCAACATGAGATCACTCACCGGTGAAGAGATGCCATCAGTCTGTCCGGGCTCATAATGACAGGCCCTTCAGGAAGTTGGTGATTATTCTGCTTTATCCCCTTGAGATAGTCCCTCGTCGCGTCAGCTTGCCCGATAGCTCGAGACGTCAGATACATGATCTTGTATCCATTCCGACAAATGTCAGTGTAGAGTTTCGCCACTCCAAGGTGCGTCCAATCCTTTCCGATCATAGCAAAGACGTGGCCCAACCCATCCGATCTAAAGGCGAATACACGTCAGAGAGATGGACTCCGGGGAGCAAAGGACTCACTTTGTGATCGTCCCATCAATGTCAGAGACGACTACGTGATCAGTGGAGTCCCAAACGAATATTCGGGCACTACATGCGATGATGCCAGTGGACGATAATGAGAATGTGATCTGGTTGGCGCCCCGCTTCAAGTCGAGCGATTTCTTCAAGAGCATACATTAACCACCAGACATCGACTAATCTGATGGAGAACTCACCAACTGGTCCGATGTCAGCCTCAGCGTCTTCGCATGTCTCTTCATCGTTGGCGGTTCCTGTGTGGGTAGTTGTATAGCAGGCGCGACGATAGGCTTCTGTATTGGTGTAGAGGGAAGTGCTGGTGCCGAATCCGCATGTGGGATCTCTTTCACAGATAACCTCCGTGAAGTGACATCATTTGCCTGGGGTACGAGAAAGGTGTTGGCAACTAACGGTCACTCATCAGGCATGGACGTACCGTCGCAGCACGGGCTAGAGTTTCGCCCTCCACCTCCTGATTTCGCCGACTCCTGCTCCACCATGGCATCCAAGACAATGTACCAGTCCTTGCTTGTGTAGCCTGGGCGCCTTTTGCGTCAGCTTGTGGATTCGATTCTGGTGGTTCGGATTTTGATCGACTGTAAGGTATTGTAGGTCCGTTCTCTGCTTCATCTTCTGACGTTGGGGAAAGCGGTCGTGAAAGACTTTCTATGTGTTGCTTTATTATCGCCTCGCGCCAATGCACTAGGGCAGTCATAAAGGGTGAACTATCTTGGCGGGTAATGTACCTGTAGATGGTGAGAATGGTGCGAGATGAGGAAGGGATTATGCTTACTGATTAGGAGTCCATCTCATAACCAATCGCGGGTCGTGAACAATGCTCTCGTCGTCTACGAATTGGTCAAAGTCAATCTTCCCTCTGTCAAACATCTTCTCCGCCTCCTCTTGATTTCGTGGGTCGAACACCTTCTTTCCACCATGAGCACCACCTTTGAACTTTCTTCCCCTCTCCCTCTTCTCTCCTTCGGGTTCCTCTCCTCCTTCTTTCTCATCGGTAGGTATGCTTAGCTGAAAAACCAGCTTCCCGTCCTCCACAACAAGGACAAGTCTATTGGGATCGAGCTTGCTGGCCCGCAGGAAGCCGTTGGCACTCAATAGCATCTTCAAGTCTTCAACCCTTTGTTGCCCATCTATATCTTCTTCGTATTCAGATGGTAGTTCCCTCGCCCGTCGCGTCTGTGAGGGACTACCATCCAATGCAGGGGGGACACTATGGCTTCTCACTGGGTCTACTTCTTCATTGATATCCCTCTCAGAGTCTGGGTCGAGTATGCTCCTGCCAACGTGCACGCTCATCATCCTCGATTTCCCTTTGCCCCGCGTAGCGGCGTCCCTTCCAAGTGCTATGGAGTTTTTGGAGAACGAACTCTGCAGAGGCGAAGGCTGAGGGAAAGCGCCCCATTCCCAGGAATATTCTTGCATTGGTGAAAGTTTAGATGACGTGGAAGGTGCCTGGTCATGAGCATCTACATCGGGTGGTGGTTCAGACGTTGCGCGTATTGAAGGGAATAGCAAATTTTGATAGACATGGTCTGGAGGTAAGGATGGTGCGGAATCTCCTTGTGTATTCTGGCATTCCTCTGAAGATCGTATTGTCCGTTCGGAGCCATCACGACCATGTAGTGAGTGGTAACCTCGGGCGTCCAAGGCCACATCTAGTGTGATCAAGGCTAAGGCAAGAGAACACGATAACGGCGATATCAACTCACCTTCGTGATATTCCACCTTTGGGACGTGCAGGTCGTATTTAATAGCCTTGAGCGCTTCGTCTACACGCCGATCCTGATCTACCATTTCCGGAGTCCTCGTAGGATCCGAAGTGTCGGATCCGTGTTGATGGGTAAGGGCTGCGAGTAGGTGGGGTGGAAGCCTTGGCGTCATGAGGTCGGGAGAGGGCTTTGTCTCGTCATCTGGGGAAGCATTGAGGTCTAGATAATCTGGTTCGAAGGTTCCATCTCGAGGAAGGTGGTCATTGTCGGTCGGAGCTTGATACTGTTCTGGCATGTCTTCAGCCTCCATGATGGGACTGGTTATGAGATCTGCGGGTACATCGTCGTCTGTCTCGAAGACAAAGAAAGCTTCTCCAGCATCTCCGATTTTCATGTTGAAGGGAATCGCCCGTCCATTGACGGCAACATCGACCTACGGTAGCAATGAGAGGAACATTAGGAGGGGAACAGAAAAGTCGTGCAGAAAGCACCTTTTTGTCGCTCGGTCTGAGCACTTGCCATTTGCCAAATCTGACGTGGAATGGAGAGCAAACGAGTTCTGTGGAACCATTGAGAGCAGGTCGTTGGATGACAATGACGTCGATTGCGCCGGTGAGCGTGGACGGGTTGATGGTGCTGTAATATTGGTAGGGAGCACTGATAGCGTTGACTGCGCCTCTAAGGTAGTTCATCTGAGCGTTGGCTGGCCAGAGAAAGAGCCTGGCTGGTCGACTTCACACCGCAGTCTTTTTTTGGGGTCACACATGTGATTCAGTCGACAATATCAATATTTCTATCCAACATAACCAGCACGATATACCCTTCCACCGCTAATGATGATTCCCAGCTGCTTCATGGTCATACAGAGGAGCCATTGAGGGCTGAAAACCAGGCTCAGTAACGTATCACTACAATGGTACTTTTCACGCACGGGTGTGTTGCGCTCCCTAATCTCGTGATTAGCATTATTGGGGTATAATTACAACTTGTACTGACCATTTGGTACCTCCCGGGAACATCGGTGCTATTAACACATACCAGAATCATTCGCTGCAATGGCGGATACTGAGTATAGTATTACCTACCGATGTAGGGATCGGGGTGTTTCCTGCTAGCAAGCTCGGCCTCTGCCTTTTCTATAATGGCTGCCAATGCTCGCGGGTCGTGCACATTGCTGGGAAAGAGTGTCAGGTCGTTACAGAATTCGCAAGTCATTCAATCAGGTACCGGTTGCGTTCAAACTCTGCTCGAATTTGCATAGCCTGTTGCCGCCAGAGGTCGCGTCGGACCGTCCAGTCGAGGGCATTCGTAAGGTATCGCTTGTAAAGAGACTTGACGTATATTCTGTGCGCTGACGAGAAAGGAGAGGCCGACATCTTGTGTATCGGTGAGAATAAATGATAGAGAATGAATCAAGCCAAAGCCGACAACGAGGACGAGGACGAGTAAACCGTTGGTCGTCGTTGCCGATTTGTACCGATTATGTAATTATTTCCTCAAAATTGGATAACTTGACCCACACACAAAATCGACGGAGTGGACGAGTCAAGGCACGTCTGGCATGGACCCGCACTCAAGACTATCCCAATTCAACAAAAGGACTACACAAATAGGTCCATCGACCGCTCAAAGATATCCAGAAACAATGTCGCCGTCGTCGTCGTCGTCACCCAAGCCGCCACTCAGCTCATTCGCAAAGAGCGCCTCATCGAACCAGAGTACATCTCCGCTGATCAGAAGACCTATCGCCACCAACTCTCGTGTAAAGCAAGTCGAAAAGTCCAGGAAGGACATGTACATCCTCTACGTGAATGATGCACTCCAAAAGAAAGCACAGGTCCGTCGCTTTATTTACGATTGGATTGAAGCACGCGACCCATTGATGCCGTCGATCCATAGGGCTCACATGAAGCCTTTGACGAGCTTGTCAATCAATTCAACATTAAAAGGCGCAAGGAGGACATCGGCCAGCTCGTCACCGAACTACGGACTTGGCTGACTGCCCTGTCGTATGTTGTTTCACGCCTAGAGCGTACACACTCTCCGCTCGTGGAGGCCATCATCAACTTGCCATGGACAACACTGGACACCATCACTGTAAAGTCATACACCGAATTCATTGGTGTGCTACTAAGTGCCAGACCAGAGTACCTCTCACTCGTTCTGACCAGAATAGTCCAAGGCTTTACATTTCGTGCGTCGTCTTACATCAACACACCAGATCTTCCATGAACTTTCATCTCAACAGAATATGGCATGCAAGTCCTAAACACAGCATCTCCCGAAGGCTCATCATCCCCTTTGACCCGCAGAACGGTTTATGACCGTCTGCACTTACTACTCACGCACCTCCTCTCGTTGATACCAACACTACCTTCCACCCTACAACCTCTACTCGTCCGATTCTTTCCCCACAAGAGACAAGGACATATAGAACAAGTCACCTACATTCGGAATATCCTCCGCGTTTCAGGTTATTGTCCGCAAATATCAGATCAAATTTTAGCAACTATTGTTGACCGTGCAATTCAGATGGATGTGTGTATCACCCATTTAATCGCGCACCCTTGGATGCTGAATCTAGATTAGGTTGAAATACAAGTCGAGATTGAGGATCTTGAAGACAGGGATAGCCAGGCTTTAAACGACCAGGAAATATTTGAAATAGACCCTTTGGATACTCTTGTTGGTGAAGATCCTCAAAGAGACGATTCGGACGCGGATAATAGTGACAGCGATGAAGAGGATGAAGAAGATGATTTCAGTGACATTTCCTCTGACGCTGAAGGTGGCGAGATACCCGCCAACGCCAAGCATTTACGAGACATGGTCAAGAAACTAGATGCCATTCTGACGCTCGTGTTTGAGCACTTCCACCGCACATATGGTACATTATTATCCAAGAATACCAATGCCACCAGCCAGAGTGTTCTGCCCGATCTACCGCCCCTACCCCCACTTTCACCACGACTTTCGTCAACGTCGTCTCTTCCTACACTGCAGTCACCGTGGATGTCACCTATGCCGCTGTCCCCGTCCTTGGTGTCTCCTTCCACGCAGTCCCTACCAGGTACAACCCATCCCTCCCGTTCCTCCCCGTCGCAAAAAACGCCGACAGACGATGAAGACACTCTCAAGTCTCTCCTGCGCACACAATTTCATACTCTCCTATCCATATTCGACCGTATCATCCTGCCGACATTCAAATCACGGTATACCCAATTTTTAATCTTCTGGTATACATCTCTGGACCCGGAGTTTGCGGATATATTCCAAGGAATGCTAGTTGACCGCGCATTGTTCCAAGGCGGGATGAATAGGACTGCTAATTCGCATTCAAATGACCATGCCAATTCCATGGCGCATATGAATATATCGACTGTGACTAGGGTTGCAGCCGCTTCTTATATCGGAAGCTTTGTCAGTCGGGCCAAGTTCGTCGATAGAGAAGGAACAAGAAGGGTGGTCAGTGTACTATGCGAATTTATGAAAGCGCATCTGGGGAGTGTAGAACAGTCGTTGAAAGACGGGGCCGCAATTGGAAATGGTGTCTTTGGTGGAGGGTCTGGGACGGGCGGTGTAGCAGGATTTGAGCAGATTACAGTCTTTTATGCTGTTGCACAGGCTGCCTTTTTGATATTTTGCTTTAGGTGGCGAGATTTGAAGGATGATGAAGAGGATGAGAATGGTGCTTTTGGGACTGGTGGAGCGGTGATGGAAGATGAACTGGGTATGGTGGGAGACAGACAGACACAGAGAAAGTGGATGTCAGAGTTGAGCATATTGCACTCTGTTGTTAATTCTGCGCTCAATCCCTTGAGGGTAGGTGGTTTTCGTCCCTCGGTCGTTCGTGTATTGACAGGTGGATATAGGTTTGTTCCAATAGTGTCGCAATGCAGTTTGCACGAGTGGCGCATGCAACTGCATTCATGTATTGCTACCCTCTCGTTGATCCAGGAAAATACAAGTCATCTACGGCTATACCACCACCTTCGTCAACAGATATCCCGTCAATGTCATCTTCAAATGCGAACCTCATCCATCCTGCTGTTCTTTCAAAGCTAGCAAACTCGGAGTTGAACACATTCTTCCCATTCGATCCGTATAGATTGACAAAGTCAGGAACGTATATCGAGAGCATATATAGAGAGTGGGCGACTGTGGCTATAGAAGAGGACGACGATGATGACGACGAAGAGGAGGATGAAGAAGACGAAGATGGGGAAGCATATCCAGCGAAATGGAGCTCCAGTCCTTCGAGGACCAGGAAGGGTCCTAGTGGGGAAAGTGACAGTGAGGATGAAGACAGTGATAACTCGGATTCGGATGGCGCGACGATTGCTGAGAGTGGGTATTTAGCCATCCCTGGTGCGAAGCTGAATCTGCCGGGGAAGGGTGATGATGAACATGAGAAGTTGGGAACTAGCTTGGGTGCGATGAGTATTAGTCCTGCTTAGTGCGCATTGGGTTTCTAGTGTAGCTTCGTTGTTGAAGCAAATGTCTGTATTGCAATTGTTGTTCATTTAGGCGACATTCCTTCTTCGGAAATGCAACTCGGTCACAAAGTGCGCTTGTTCCCCCACCAACATGTCATGCGCTACCACATTATGCTCTCAAGCATGCGAGACGATGGCTAAGCCTTCCTTTTACCTCTACCTGACCCTAGTTGATGCACGGCCAACGGAAGCGTGAATGACTGAGGTGGAGAAATGGAGGAATCCTATATCGCAATATGGTCGTGTACTGTGCCAAAAAGAGGTGAGGGTACCTTGTTCCATAACGAATGCTTTGTTGCCCGGCTGGGCCATCAATATCTTTGGGGTCCTACCGTCCTCCGGAAATGCTGACGATGTGTGTCTTGGCTAGGGGTTGCAGCATTTCCCCGATTTACGCTTTGACCTTGCATCCCATTCGGTCTTCGTGTCAGCTTGGAAGAGTCCAATGTTCGTACAAAACTCGAGGTCCCTTATAGTTCTGCTACATCTCCACTCGCGGGTTGCAACACCTGTCTTGTTATTGACAAAGCTATCGTCATTACCCGCCTTCAAGGTCTCACCATGTTTGCGCAACATCGCAACTCAGCACATTCCGGATCGTTTCTATAACTCTGCGACATCTCATCACTACCCACTGGACATACTAGCCCTTCATTCGCTTCGTGGAATTTACGACTCACGACACCTTTATCTTTTTGCGTCTCTTCTCTTATTGAACCGGCATAGCCTCAAGAGTTCCATCTAACTTCTCCTAACGAAAAGCAGCCTGAACTCCCTGCAACTCCCTCTGAATTATGCAGTTATCGTTTCCATTGGCCCTACCTCGCAGTCTTCTTAGTCTCTTCGCGAGTCGATCGCTGTCGCTACTTGTTATTTCTTCGCTATTCTATGATATTGCACGGGGGCATATCGCTGCTTTCCATCGCGGAATGTATTGTTTGAACGGAACGGAGAGAGGGGTAGACAACCAAAACACGGCAGATGCAGTTAACCCTCTCTATCAGGTGTGTATTCGTATTCTTCCGTTTACCTGGTCCTGGTTATAATTAGTGTCAATGTGATTAATTGATGCTTGCTACACGTTATAATAGCTCCCTATGCGTGAATGGTGGTTCCATCACGTCAATGATGTGCGTATACTATTAATAATGTGTGCCTGGCTGTTGACTTAATTGTTGTTCTATTATCTGCAGTGCGACGAGTTTCCGCCAGATGAGGGTGACTACCTTGAGCTGTGAGTGGCATTCTGGGGCCGAGAAAGGTCAAATACTCAGCCAGCCATCACCGTAGACCTGCTAATGGGGAATTCACGGTGGAACTTGCTGTAAACCGTGCTTTCACCACACTATCATATGGTGGATCCCAGGTCGGAGAGTTTGGCAATGGAAATGATCAACCAGATATTCCAGAAGTAGGGCCAGGAGAACCCCCTGGTTGCATATCGGAGCCTAACAGTGTGTGTCCTCCGGTCCGCGGCGCTCCGTATAGGTTTCTGATTATTCTTGGCTCAAAAGTTCATACACAAAATGAGAGCATGGCGGCAGGGACCGCATTTGCAATTTCATACCAAGTGAATCGGGGTGATATCGTTTATTTTCTGGAGGTAACACCTCGTTTTCTAGTCCGGACTATCCCGAGTTACACCAGAAAACTTGGTTGTGTTTACTGTCCTCTATCGGTATGCTGTCGGCTGTCCCTGGGCCGATGTCCGATCTAAGTGTTGACGGATTTATCTCAGTACGCCCTGGAAACGCCTCGCAACATATTCAGTGCCGAACCTGCCCGCCTGTCCAGATGATGAATGCATATGTGCGGTAGGTATTGTTTACCAAGTTTAGAGCCCTCATTGGCAATCATCTCATCGTCATCACAGTGGGGATGGGTTGCGAACGGGTATATTTTCGTGATCTCGGTCCCCTATCAACCTGACATATCTATCCGTAGATGTGGCGAACCAAATATGTTCATGCAGGGTTTTCGATGCAGAGTGACAGGCAACGTAGGCTCAAGAGCTGTCGCTAGAGGTCGACCTGCTGTGTGGTGTGACGGCGATCCTGATTCATGTGTGCGCGGCCCAAGGCAGATGATCTACTGGAATCAGTTGGATGGGAACAATGTGTTCGTTGACGGTTTCGACCGGGCTGGAGATCATAAATCTCCGACATACAATGAGAAGATGGGCTTTACCGATGGTAAATTGCAAAATTATCTTTTCCGGTCGAAATGCGGTCTTTCTGACGGGAAAACTAGGGGCACAGCAGGACATCTTCGAAGATGAAAGTTTTGTGTTGAAGCATGTGTTCCGTTCGGTAGCCAAATGCATCATCGTGTCCGTTGTCATCTCGTACACCATGCTTTAAAGCAGAAATGGAAGTATTGTGAGCTGTTCTTAGATTGTGCCATGAGGTTTTCTTTACCCAAATCATTAGGTTGTTACGGTCGGAGAGGGGCTTTCTCTTATTAGCAATATTTGTTCCTCAAAACTTTCTGAGCCTGGGTAGGAAGTGCCATTCCCTGTACTCGATGTCTGAAGGAACCAATTCATTATCTCTGCACATAATCGCTCACACGACTATAAGGCATTACTCGACTGCCCTTTTGTTCTATCCCCAGGGTTTCGGAGAAGCACTTGACACTGAGGGCAGGGACTCGACGCCACTCACGAACGTGGTTTCGCATAATCGCGTGCTCATAGACTCATTAGGATCTAACTTCGATTTTTGATCAATTCTACAACGAAGCCTTTGGCGAGAAGGACAAAAATATTGTCCATGTGAATCAGGACAGTTACTCTCATTCTATACGCACGTTCGTGACTTGCAATCTCATTTAAGGACGCGGAGGATGGTCGACAGAGGTTAGGACGCGCTGCTTGCCCTGAATTCCTGCTCTCGTGACATACCTCATCATCTCGTTGCATAACAATTCAGAAGAGTAGAATGGCAAAGGCACGATTCTTAGCGTTCCTGGCTGCTGCCTTCAGCTGCGCACAGTTGGCTCTGGTCGGTGCCGTCCCACTCGATGGGGTTTTGCAAGCACGCGACAGCGATAGTCAACAATCACAAGACTCATCTGTTGCTGTCGTTTTGAACGGCGTCACCTACAGAAACAAGGCATCGTTCTAGTCTTCATGATTGTTCGTGTGAGGAACTTATGGGTTATCAGGGAATCGTTGCATTTGGCAGGATTCCCTCGAACTTCAGGGAATCCACTGGTGACACTCTCGGTGGAATTGGTAGTGCTATTGCCTTCAAACACGGCACCTGGAAGTCCGATGGAACTACTTTCTCTGGTACCCTGTTGGTTCACCCTGATCGGGGATTCAATGTGTAGGCGATGGTATCGAATGAGAGGCTGCGAAGCCGCTGCTGACATTTGCATTTCAGCGAGAGTACCATTGATTACCAAGCCCGACAACACGAAATTGATTTCGTGTTGTCCCCTTACTATGGCTCGACAGCTTTAAGCTTCACGGACGCTCAAAAGACCCTGCAGGTGACCTACAAGGGGACTACTTTGCAGTTTGAGAGGAACAATGCCAAAACCACGGGTTTGGACGCCGTCTCCGACAGGAAACCCACTGGCATCGACCCAGATCTGCCACTTGGATCCAAGGGTGGACACTTGACCTTGGATGTTGAGGGTTTGGTCGCCCTCCCAGACGGAACGTGAGTTTTTCTAAAAACTCGAGCCATGTTCATGAACTCAGCCCAATTAATTGGATTCATACAGCTTCTTTATAAGCGACGAATACGGTCCTTATCTCTACCAATACTCTGCTGATGGTCAGCTTATTCGAGCTATTCAACCACCCAAGGCAATCCTGCCTCACAACAAGGACGGTGATCTAAAGTTCACTTCTGAAGACGACCCGCACACAGGCCGTGCCGCAAACCAAGGTGAGGAAGCCCGACACTGGCCTTGCACCTTCTCACAAGCTGCCTACACAGGATTTGAGGGATTGACCATCGACCCGGCGAAGAACATTCTTTATGCTATGCTTCAAACTGCGGCTATTCAAGATGGTGGGGATGACAAGAGTACCGCCAGGTATACTAGGATGGTGGCCTTTGACGTCTCCGACCTATCCGACCTCAGCGTGCCACCACCATTGGTCGGTGAATGGGTCGTCCCATTGCCTCTTAGTGACAAAGGAAACGCACAAGGTTGCAGTGAAATCCACTTTGTCAGTCCTGGTGTCTTCTTGGCACTAGCCCGCGATGGTGATGGCGCAGGCGGTGACGATAACCACTCGAAATACAAGTGCGTAGTGGCTCGTCGTCGTCGTCATTATCACTTTTAACAATGGTAACCAAAGGAATGCGGACTTGTTTTCCATCGCTGATGCCACGGATATTCACGGCTCCAAATTCGACGATCCCAAAAACCCCATTGCTGATGACGGTAAATTGAACAAAGACATCACCCCCGCAAAATACGTGTCCTTCGTCAGCTACATCGATGAAACACAAATCGAAAGATTTAGTTTGCGCAATGGTACGTCTTCTCTTCATTGACTAACCTTTGATCGCCTTTATGTTGTTTTCATATCAAGACGACCCCGATAACGAAACCCTAATCGACGCGAAATGGGAATCCTTGGCTCTCGCACCTGTCAACGATCCCGAAAATCCAGATGACTACTTCCTTTTCACTGCAGTAAGTCGATCACCTGATGCGATAGAAACTCAAACTGATCAATTATATTTCCGCTGCACTATCAACAGTCCGACAATGATTTCCTTAGCACTGATGGTGTGTCTCTCGGCAAGCCATTCAATGCTGGCCAGGATGTCGACAACCAATTCTTGGTCTTCCAAGTCACCCTTCCTGGTGTCGACAAGTCCGCCCTGTGCAGTCACCTTGGTGCACAATGCTAATTTATGTAATAATATACCTGCAATTCAATTGCTTTGAAAAAGATATTATCCGTCATGCAGATCCTGCCTCGTGCCAGTCGATCGATCGTTCTCACTGATGGATTGAGTTTGTAATGTATTCCTGCCTCAAGTCCAAATTGGGTATTTTAGGCGTTACTCGGGCCCTAGCAACTGCACCAACTCCCTATGATTAGTATGATTGGCAAGGTGGCACTTTCCACCCTTACCGACTTCCCATGTGATGTTCCATTACGCAAATGACCACGGAATCGATGCCCAAAGTTCAAAGTTCTCTTCCTTTACATACAACAGGCATTGCAGCTAACAGCATGTCAATTTCCCGCTTTGGCAGTTCGCGCCTGAGTCTATTAATGATAGCATTGCTAGTGGCCCAATCCCAGATCGGCTACCTGCACCCCGTTCGACTATGGACATGGAGCGTCGCAGGTGACATTGGGCGCAAGTCAAGCAGAAACACGCCAGTCAAACGTTTTCTCGGTGACTTTGAACGGCCAAATTTAGATCAGCACGGTGAGCGTCCTTTATATCATCTCCACGCCAGCTATTTATACGTGACGCGTAGGGTTTGGTAGTGTTTAAGATTATACCACACGACCTTCGCGATTCTGCAGGTGACACTAGGAGTGCTATTGCTATTAAGATGGAACTTGGCGGCCACTTCCTGATGGGCAATACTAGGGAATCATGGTAGTGCATCCATGTCGAGGGTAAATGTGTAAGAGGGTTATCACTCATTCGTGCACACCCTCGACTAACCTTGGTTACAGCGACAAAAGAATTGACTACCAGGCTCGCAGATATGAGCTCCCTTCACACTCTCGCCATATTATAGCAGCGTGCCATCACCCTATGAAACAACGCAGAAGACGTTGGACGTTGGATGTGTAATACGTACAAACCACACTGGAATTCGAACGGGATGAGAAAGATACGTTTAAATGCGCTTGTGGTCAGAAGCTGCGACGCTGAATTCGACAACCCAAAGCGTAGTCCCTTACAAATCTGAATTGTTTGTACCCGCGAAACATGCTCCCTTGACTTTAAATGTCGAAACATTGGTCCTCAATTCTGATGGAACGTAAACCATCCTGTTGTGCTTCCCAGACCAGCTTACTGATAAAAAAACAGACAACTAGTTATTGAGTTTGTGATGAATACATTCCATTCACAGATTCTGCATTTGTAAACCATTCAGCCACCAGATGCAATCCTTCGTCCCGGCAAAGCCGGAAAATTAAACTTCACGTCTGTTTTTGATCCATACACAGGACATCCAGGGAATAATGGTGAGGTTCGATATGAATTCCTTTCAATCGTGCTCAAACGTTATGAAATCAGGCTTTGAATCATTGGCTATTGATCCTGGTGCAGATATTCTGTTATGCTTCAATCGGCCACAATTTAGGATGATGCTGATGATGCTGAAACTGCTCGTGTATACCCTAGCTTATGATGTCATGAATACTACTGTCCAGCCAAGCCTAGTTGACGAATGGGTCGTCCCTTCGCCATTGGACAAAGATGGCAAGGCACTCGAATGTCACGAGATTCACTTTATCAGTCGCGAGTCTTTCTCGTGCTCTCCAAAGATGGCGCTGGTAGAGGTGGCAAAATAAGGTCAACAGATCACGATAGAAGTGCGTGATTCCTCATTTATTAAGGGCACCGAGCAGATCTATTCTCTATCAAGGACACAACTGACATCCACGACACCAAGCGTGACAGCTGCAAACACCCAGTAGCAAAGATAGGGAAGCCAGTCAAGCGAATCACTCCCGCCACATATGTGCACTCAAGTGAACTTTTGCCAGTGCTTCTTCAGGCAAGCCAAATGACTATGCTCTGGTCGATGCGGAGTGGAAGTCGTTGACAATTGTCCCAGTTGGGCCGCATGCGTCAACTGACTAACGGATGTCGTGTTATGAAGCCCCGTTTGACGCCCTAGTAACTTGGCCGACATTGATTTCCAGACCTAGAACGGATTTCTTCACAGGTTTGGCGGTGAATGTATCGATGAAGATACCTATGACAGCAGTTGAAAAGGTTGCTATGTGCCCCCATCTTGGAATCTTGAAGGACAATTGCTAAGGGGTCTTTATTGTATTGGTTATAGTGTGCAAGTAACACTGTGAATGATTGGTTGATCTATTAGGTGCTGAACGTCTGCACTTGGGCCCAGAGATTTGATGGGGTCGATTTCTCCCGAACTGGAAACCAGATGGGGAGTGTTATGGCATCATGCAGGGTTCCTAAGGTCGAAGTCTCCAAGACCACATGGTTAGCCTATTCGTGGTATTTGCCCAACAAGGACACGAACGGGGCTGCGGGCCCTCGAGCAAACATAACTCCTTTAATAACGAATCAGCTAACACCTCATCCACCGCCCCTTCCCCTGCCAATCCATAAGACCTCTGCACTATGACAAAAGTAATTATTGTCGGCGCAGGTGAGGCACATTTTTAGCATTTATGAGGGCATAAAAATAACACGTCGCTGTCCAGGACTCAATGGTATTATGACTACCAAGACGTGAGAGATGTTTTGTAAAAATTGGGCAAGTCACCATTTACTCACCGTACATGAAAAGATGGCTGGACATAGACCCAAATGTCGATATCATTATGTTGGAAGCAAGCAATCAATTTGGAGGAACATGGGCTCCTGACCGCGTCTATGAAAACTTGACGGCTCAGCAGCCGATTGGTCTCCTAGAGTTCTCCATGATGCCAATGGATCGTACTGGGCTTGGTTCTCAAGATTTTGTACCGGCTGTTCGAGTTACCGAGTACCTGGAAAAGTTCGTGGAGACTTACAATTTGAAGAAATATATACGCTTCGGAGCCAAGGTCGTGAGGGTTGAAAGAGAAGGTCCTGGAGGAATTATTGTTAATGCAGGAGAGGAACCACGCCGATGGAAAGTTTGGGTAGAGGGAGACGCAAACCCACTTCTCTGCGATAAGCTCATCGTTGCTACAGGCATGACCGATATTCCCAATGTACCAACGCACCTTCAGGGTACGGTGGAAGGCTTCGGTATTCCTGTGTTTCATTCCAAACACGTCCCGCAACACATGGAGCAGATAACCTCTCCGGAAACAAAACACATCGTCATTTATGGCGGTGGAAAGTTCGCTGTGGATTGTATCCACCTCGCACGCCTTCATGGGAAGAAAGTTGAATGGGTCATTCGGGAGATGAAAGGCAAAGGGGATCCAACCGGCGGCGGGCGTGGTCCGCCGGCAATAACAGCTGGACATCTGGGTAGTCAAAATTTGTTGCTTTTGGTCAGCAATAGATTCTCTGCCGCACCTTGTCCATCCATCGACAGGGAGAAGAACTGGTTCTACCGATTCTATCATAGCGGCAAATCTAGCGTTGGAAGAAAATTATCCTTAAATTATTGGAGGTGGTTTGGGAACCAGGTCTACAAGGTAGATGTGAATAAAAACGAGAACACTAAGAAGCTCGAAGTGAATGTTCCAGGAGGGTATGTGCTTTGTACAGTGTCACTGTCCAAATAATTAATTAGCATCGGATCTGCTAGGCTCGGGTTTAGCGTTGGCAACATTGCGCTGATCACACAACCTGAGGTTGTTAAACATCTTCATGACCAGGACGCCGTGACTGTTCACCGCGCCACCATCTCACGGATATCCAATTCCCAAGTTCATCTTAGCAACGGTGATACCCTTCAACCCGACTTGGTCATTTGCGCCACGGGATGGCAACCAGTCCCCTCGTTTTTCACATGTAGCCAAGGAGCTGAGCTCGGTTTGCCTACTCCAAGCTCCGAGTATCCCGCCAAGTTGGCCGAAAAATGGGAGGCGCTTGAGTCTGAGGCACTGGCCAAGCTACACTCCCAATTCCATCTCCTTGCAGCCATGCCAGATGAAGTGGGTGCATATGGAAAGACGCCTTGGCGGTTATACAATCATATGATACCTACTACGATGCTTAAGAATGGTGATAACTCACTTTCTTTCATCGGGTATTACAACACGGCTTCCACATCGATTCAATCTGAGCTCTCCTCTCTGTGGACTATCGCATATATGACGGGAAGGCTTACCATACCACCAGATGAAGTTGAACCCAGAACGGCAGAACGCATCGCTAATCAAATAGCCCGGTTTTCGAAGGAGGGAACCCTGTTCCCACTGTACAGTTTAGATTGGCTAGCAGTGAGTCTCATCATTCATGAATCAAACTACACAACCTGACGAATCTGTCATTGTTAGTTCATGGATCACTTGGTGCGCGAGCTAGGATTGAACCCTTACAGGAAAAGGGGCATGTTGTCCGAGATCTTTTCGACATATCGTCCTTCTGACTACTTTGGCATTGTTGACCAGTGGAAGGCGAAGCAGGGCTTGTAGCTTTGAGTAGCTACCACCAGTCAGGGTAGCCAGATGCTGATTGAAACTATCAGTAGACGATGCAGAGGAGTATTTCGAGTTTACCTTCCGTTGCAATTGTTTGTGTTTAAGATTTTCGTATACCTTGGTATATACATAGACGACCGACGTCATTAGATTTTATGACCCACTTCAAAAAGGTCGTCGAGTGTGACAATGCGATGTCTAAATTAATACTAAAGAGTATTATAAGCCATCAATATCGTCATCAGGTGACTATGTCTGGGGTAACGGCTTGAGGCAAGACCCCGACTATCAGTGGTGTGGTCAGCGTAAAGGATTTAGAGAAAACCTTGACGCGATCCTCTTGTCATTCAAATGCTCTCTTACCCTTAAATATAGCTGCAAGTTGAATGATACCCCACTTGCAACCCTTACATTTGGGCTGGCTTTGAGAACACCCGGCTGACACCATCTGGGACGTGAAATTCCCACACACCACTCTTAATACAGATCCATAGAAGCATGAAATCATGCACGGCCATCCGATGGTCACCTAATATGTTCCGGGTCAAACCTTACTTCCCATCATCGTCCATATCATCCCATTTGCGCAAACGCTCCTCCCCCCGACTTGTATTTCGTTTCAGAAGGATGGCAAGCACACAGGCTGCACATGTAGGCGTATACAACTCAGAAGGTTGCTTGGAGCTAAGCCGTCATGCAGTTTGGATTGAGAGATCCTAGTCTCGTCAAATTTCAGGCACTAATAGACGGCAAGTGGGTGGATAGTCCAAACGGAGAGAAGATAGTGGTTACCAGTGCGTAACAAATCTTGTCTAAACAAACTACGGCTGAGCCGTTCCAATAGACCCAGCTACCAACGAAGAGCTGGGAACAGTCCCAGAATTGGGTTTGAAGGAGACAAAACTAGCTATCGATGCCGCTGCTCGAGCTTTCACCTCATGGGGTCAAACAACACCCAAAGTACGTATTCACTCATGCCGAGCACCGAATGCTTATGGCCGAATAGCACCGTCACGATATCCTCGTCAAGTTCTACAACCTGATGCAAGAGCATCATGAGGATCTCGGTCGGCTTATCGTCAGTGGGTCTTTCCCAGTCAACTATGCTTCAGTCTCACGTCCTTTAGACTCTCGAGAATGGAAAACCATTGGCTGATGGAAAGGTGCGCGGTCATCAGCTGTGTTTGGCACTTCTGATATTTACGAACGTGCTCATCAGGGCGAGAACGCGTACAGCTCTTCTTTTCTCGAGGTCAGTGTCGAAGTAACTCAATCTGATTGATTTATCATATAACACTCCGCCTGCAGTGGTTTGGTGAGGACATGAACTTTTTATTTGCGTGCACATACTGATTCGCATGCATTCGCTTGACAGCGGAGGAAGCTGTGCGCACTTACGGCGGTGAGTGAGAATACGACAGACAAGAGGCTAAAAATACTGATTCTTTGTAGAGCAGGTGCCCAGTCCTTTTGCAAATGCTCGTAATATTGTGATCAAACAACCCGTTGGTGAGTAGCATCCAGGGAGCAGATTAACTGCTGCTGATCCGTTTGATAGGTGTCGTGTGTGTGGAATATCAGTACTCGTCCTGCATATATTGATGTTTGAACAGAGGCATTCTTACCCCGTGGAACTTCCCCTCGGCCATGATAACACGTAAGCTGGCTGCTGCATTGGCTGCTGGCTGCACCACTGTTATCAAACCACCGCCGGAGACTCCTTTCTCGTCTCTTGCTCTCGCAGAAGTAAAAGTTTCATAGCTAGCTTGCGAACACATACTCATGCCTCAATAGCTCGCTAGGCGTGCTGGGGTTCCCGATGGAGTTATCAACATTGTCACTACTCAAAAGAACGTTATTGAAGTTGGCAAAGAACTATGCGAAAATACACAAGTCCGCAAGATTTCATTCACCGGTAGTACCCCAGTCGCAAAACTGCTATATGGGATGACTGCATCAACGCTGAAGAAGTATGTTTTGCTCCTCAACAGACTAAGTGCTCTCTAACCATGCCGATTGCAGGATTTCTATCGAAGCTGGTGGAAATGCACCATTTATCGTTTTTGACGATGCTGACATTGATGAGGCTGTCACTGGTGTGTATTTCCGTCACAATGGTATATGTACATATTCACTAATGTTTCGACAGGGGCCGTTTTCTGCAAGTTCCGTTTGACTGGCCAGACTTGTGTTTGCGCCAACAGGATTTATGTTCACTCCTCTGTGTATGCAGACTTTGCCTCCAAGCTAGCTGAAAAGGTTGCTGCTTTTAAGATTGGCAATGGTCTTGAAGAAGGAGTGTGAGTCACTCTCGACATTCTATGCATGGCCCACTCCACTGACGCACGTCATGACAGCACACATGGACCTTTGATTCACACCCGCGCTGTCACCAAAGTAAAGCGCCATGTCGAGGATGCTGTTTCTCGAGGCGCACAGGTCGTGATTGGGGGTCGACCACTTACCGACCACCCCGACAACACGTTTTTCCAACCTACCATCCTTTCGGATGTTCCTACGGATGCACTCCTTAACCAGGAAGAGACATTTGGGCCTCTGGCTGCTATCATAAAATTCGAGACAGAGGAAGAAGTTATCAAGCTAGCAAATGATTCGACAGTTGGGTTGGCGGGTTATTTCTTCTCCAGAGATATCGGAAGAGTATGGAGAGTCGCTGAGAAGTTGGAAGTAGGTATGGTGGGTGCAAATACGGGCATGATCAGTCAGAATGTGGTTCCATTTGGTGGAATTAAGGAGAGTGGACTGGGCAGAGAAGGTGGACACGGCATCGAAGAATACTTGAACACCAAGCTTATCGTGATGGGTGGCTTGGGAATGTAAAGCTGATAGACATTGAACCATGGAGGGTAGTACACCTCGATGACCTAACAGAATTTGAATGTAGTTGCATGTACTTATTCAATCAACAAGTCGAAGAATGAACTATAGCTTGGCTCTGACTGAAGCTCTCTCCTCTTTCACATCATTAACGAGTGAACCAATGCCATATCCCGCTTGAACTACGACCTTGTCTCCATCTTTCAAGTACAAAGGTGGGGTCCTGACAAAACCTACTCCCTTAGGTGTTCCGGTGAGGATGATTGAACCCGGCTCGAGCGTAGTGCCTTGGGATAGGAAAGCAACTGTTTGACGGACATTGAAGATTTGGTCGGCTGTAGTTCCATCTTGGAGGACAATTCCATTAACAGTGCACTTAAGGGGGACTTTTTGTGGATCTGGGATAGCGTTCGCGGAGACTAAACTGGGACCAATGGGATTGGTGTTGTCTGGATGACGGTTAGCGGAGGTAGTAAAATAGACATGGAGTACCGCACCAAAGCCTTTAGAGAAGCCCCACTGGGAGACAGCCATTTGATGTTTTCTGAACGAAACCTTTGAAGTAATTCAGTATGACTACGAATGTGTGACAAGAGTGTTTAACATACATCGTTTGCACACGTATATCCAAGGACATAATCTAATGCGTCCTTCTCCGATACGTTCTTTGCGGGTTTGCCGATAACGATGACAAGTTCAACTTCGTAATCAGGAACATGTTCGTGAGGTGGTTGAGCCACTGTTGGAATAGTGATAGTGGAATTGGGACCAATAAGAGAACCAAGGGGCTTGTAGAAGAGGACCGGGAACGCCGGCCTTGCGAGCTTTGCTTCGTCCTGTAGGAGAATCGTCAGTGCAGCCGCCTGAGGTGTTTGGCATGGAACGCACGGCGTGGTCAGAGTAGTTCAGTCCCAGGCAACGAACGATTTTGATTTCTTCGTTCGCAAGCGGTGAGAGAAGAGTCTTCACGGTTAGCACGACGTTGGTGACCTGGGCGGAGGGGTCCAGTGCTGAACCGGATATTTCATATGCTTTGATTGTTTTCCCTTGAGAGGAAGCAAGACCAACTGTGACGTGGTGTTAGAAATGATCATGATACTTGGTGGTGTACTTACCATCGAGAGTCGTGTCAACAGGCTGGCCAATATGGACTCGAGAAGTCTCTACAGCAACAAAGCGGATGAGACGAGTCCATTGCTGGAAGCCATGATGTCAATAACGATGCCCCGAAGACGTCCGATTCACCAACTTGCCGTTTTAATGGGTGCCATAGTCAACTGAACAGAACTTTTTGGTTCAAAGTAGAAAGTGAGGGTTGACGGATGACTGCCACATCTCGCGCCTCCGACGCTCATCCGTCCAGTGCCAACAAGGAACAACTAAAGGCAAGTTCCGATACATCAGCTCGGCTGAGATCGTAGGGCACATATTAATAGACAATGATATCAAAATGCGCTCATGTGCAGAAATCCAAGCAGATGCAAATAGGAAGTTCCTTCCGCATTGGGACAGGGCTGTGATGAAAAAGTTCAACTTACTCTGAGCACCCTGTATAGCAATTGTATTCATAACCTCCTCAACGTCGACGTTGGCTTCTCTCGTTGCTCTCGCTTTATCTCTCTGTCCTCAAGACCCTCACGACTTACGACATTTTAGAGGCGATTTGATTGAATCGCCGAACGACGAACAAAGAAAGGAGATATGAATCGGGAGTTGACGAAGATGAAGGAGTCCTTGCAGAATGCGTTGGACGAGGTAAAGCGCTCTTTCTGTCTTATCGCTCCATTTTATACTTCTTTGTTCTTGAATTGATGTCGCGGGCCTTCTGGTTTCAATAGATATCGTCACCTAGAATCGATATGCGCGACAAGACCAAGGGGTTAAAAGTGATTGAGCAGGTCATCACCTCAGCCTGTGTACCTACAGAGCACGGAAAACCCCTTTCTGACCAGAACGAGCACTTTCTGGCTTTACAATACACTTTTGAGTGTAACAGTACGTGTTGCTTTCGGCTACCACGTTGTCGTACTCATGAGCGTAATAGTCCAGACAAGGCTCTTGCCTTGGCTGGCTACATCAACTCTAAGACTAGAGTTGCTGACAAACAGGGGATCTATGGACGGTGCGCACTCATTTTTAAGTACACTCTGGGAATATTGATCCCCTCGCAGATGAACAAGAAGTTGAAGCTATTTACCTGGCTTCTCAACTGTCATTGGCATTATCCCTTATCCAAGGAGTAGCATTAAATCACAATGCAAGCAAAGCAGCATTGGGTAGAAAATATGCCTTGGAAGTGGGTATACGCGGTCTCGATCACTGTTGCTAAGTCTAATCTCACGCATTCTGAAATCTTTAGATTTTCTTGGACCTGCTTCTGGCGTCTCGCCATTTATCAGCAATTGCTGTTCCCAATCCTGGTCCCAACTCTGAAAACCATGGCTCTCATACTTCAGTACCGCCATTGAGCTCTGTCATTCTAGACACATTACTGTGTATTTTAGTGGACTCGTCTCAAGCTCTACGCGCTTTTGAAGAAGTACAGGGTGTACAAGCCGTGGTCAAAATTCTCAAACGAGCTGGGACCCCTCGTGAAGTCAGGTAGCTAGCTCTTCATTATCAGGGTTAAATATCGTGTTTCTGATCAGTTGCCAGAATGAAATGTTTAGAATTCTTGTACTTCTATCTCATGGACGAGTCACCGACGTCCGCTACCATACAAACAACCCCCCAGTCGGTTCCACAACATCCAGTTGCCCCATCAACGCCTCAATCAAGAATGTCGCTAAAAAAACTCTACGTAAATGGATACTCACCGAACCTCCCATCCTCTAGGATGCCATCGATCTCGTCCTCCATTTTCCCATCTTCTGAACTTAGTTCCGCTTCTTCAAGGTCAAACTCAACATCTTCATCGCACTCATCGCAATCGTCTACATCCAGTATTTCAGCAACAAGCGTATCCTCTGCGGGCTCTGGTCCATTCACTGTATCAAAGTCTCCGGACCAACCGTCTGCATTGCAGATGTTGCAAACTTACACTCGCCAGCAGCAGCAGCGAACTGATGTATCAGATCCACCTCCTGCAAATCCAAAAACGCCTCCCCAGTCTCCCCAATCACCGCTATCACGTACTCGAAGTTCTCACACTACCCAGACGCCATCATCAAGGCGGACTCTCCGCAATGCACAACTTCAATTACAAACCAAGCAGCTACACATGTTCAATAGGGACGTGGATTACACTCCACTGAGTCCAAAGAAGCCGTCCATACGCGACCGTATTCCGACTCCCTGTCCGCTCACACGAACAGAATCTAACCCAGGCCCATTCAGCACTCCTTTAGGGAGTCACAACCGGATGCGATCAAGCGACGGTATTACCAACTCTCTGACTGGAGCTATAATGAATCTCAGCAGTCAGAGCGGGCCTGGACACTCCAGGGGTAAGAGTCTCTCTACTCTCGGGAGGGGTGGTTCGTTAGGTTCAGTCGAAAATATTGTCGATGCACATCGGGACTTAGGACCGGCTTTCGTCTCCGGACGAAGTAAATCCACCATGGATAGGGAAAGAGACAAGGAAAATTTGAGCAGGGAGGATAACGGAAAACGCCAACATCCTACAATTGGATTGACAAAGACTACTGAGCAAAAGAAAGAGTATTTGGGAACCATGTTGGGCAACGTGGATGCCCTTGTTGAGGGTGTTAGAAAGGCAGGGATCTGGGGACTTGGTTAAGGGTAGTACTTCTACTGGATTCATTCATTTTTTTTTTCTCTTTGGGTTTGTTGATCGGACCTCCTTTCTTGCAACATATGCTTGCCCTTCCTTTCATTTTCTTATGCACGACCTTATCATGACCCCTTCATGCCTGTTGGCACCAATTGTAAGCCAACGCTCAACCTTATGCCTTTATGTGCATTCTTCTAACTATTCTGTTATGTTCATTATAGTCACCATTGTCACTCATTAGTTCATGTCATAATCAGACCCCATCCCCTGTTGTTGGGCATCTTATCATCACGCTGTCGAATTGTTTTCCAAATTGCATTTAAAGATATTCACTCGCATGCTGATTCCGGCAATATAACATCATGAATCTATAATTAATTGGATGGCGTGATGACCGTACGCGTATGCTGAGATGGGGCGTGATATAAGTTTAATTCCTCTATGGTCCCAACACATAAGTGATATTGTCAAAGCCAATGGGGTCGAATAGTACAACGCCCTTTTCTCTACTACCGGCACCTCTAGCCTCTCTCCAAGTCTAACGCATCGGAATAGCGCATCTTTCGCTTTATGAAGTGCGATCAGATAGCTTTCCAATATTATCCAGAGGGGGTGCACCCCAGACAGCGGTTTTAGTTTTAGGATCCAATAGCTTGGGGAATCTCGCATCCAAATGCTGAAGCACGCCGCGCCGTGTGGGTGGTATTGTGTTTGCCGTTTCGGTGACTTGTGGCGATACAGGTGGATTCACAATGGAGAAGGCGTCCAAGACTGCTTCATCCCTATCACTCACTGCTTCCATGCCTGTGGTTGTTGGGCCTCCAATCCGCACGATACCGGTCGTACCTGAACCAATACCTGATCCCTTTACCGCCTCTTTACTCGACGTCGACGCTGCTGCAGGAGAAGATGACGCTTGTTGGCGGGCTTTGATGAGTTCCTTGGCTTCTTCGTCTATATCTGAGAACTCGTCTTGTTTGACGGCACTGATACTCCATGCCCAAATGCCAACTGTGAACGCGCCAAGGAGAAGACCAGTCATTGCATTTCGGAGTCTGTAAGGTTCTCTGGCACGTTTGAGCCCGGGTGACATAGTCTGGTTGGAGAGGCAATTTGGTGGCGTGGGATGTTGCAGGTTATGGTTGGATCCGTGTTAGAGGCATGTAAACGATGCTAGGAGTTGGTGTGAACGTACGCCGGCTTTAGGTCGATATGACTTGGCAGCTGCTTTTGAATCAACGTAAGACATGCTTTTTATGAATTTCAACAGACGGCGGAGGTGATATCAAATTTTGGTAACGCTGGGCGTTGAGCTTCCTACCAAGCTCGACTGCGTTGCTTGAGCGGCTTGAGAGAACGCGGTCGCCGCCGAGAGGACCGCGCCTGTTTGGTTCTAATCGTGATGCCAAACAGCTAACTGCGGATCAAAACACATCTTTTACATCCGGGAGAACGGAATCTTTTTGCGTGTATTTTGAATAGGTATTCAAAAGCGCTCTGTGTTCGTGGAATAGTTGAACTGTTTTTACCATTCTATTCCCACTCAAAGATCTGGTTCTGCCGGTTGTGTTGATCCCAGCAAACCAAGGTGTTGCCGTGAGAAGGGGCGACGGTGGCAGCCATAGAAAATATCGACGTTGGTGTTCTTGTATTTAATCGGCTCGGCAACTTGTCCTTTATTATGAAACACTATCATTGATGCTTGTCATGGTAATGACAGTGACAAAAAAAAACATGAGCAAGCGTCCCAACAGACATGTCCTGCCGGCGCCGAACGGATCGAGGCTTGTGAAGGTGGTGTGATTTTGCAGTCTCTTCGTTGCTTTACCAGGTCGCGCAGCTGGATTATTGCACTGTGACCCTATGGGGTCTCCGCAGTCTTGATTGCCGTCTGTGCCATATTGCCTGTGACGTTCTAGTCCGCTCTCGGCATTTCACGCAGGGGAGAAGGTTAGGCAGTGCAGCCGCGATTGCTGGCGGAACAAGAACCCGTGTGAAAACTTTACGTCAATAGGGTTATGGGACACAACTGACCTCTCTGCTTTAGATTCTGCGGCTTTTCGTTTCACTCTTCCATCCCACGGAAAGTCATTTTATCATAGCAGGACATTTCGTCCTCAACATTTGAAATGGCACTAGTCTCGAGGTTCGTATGATCGCATGTGCTTATATTCGCCTCTCCCTCCTTTTAAAGCCGTACTGCGAACAGTTAACTTTTCAATCCCCCCTCTGTCTTTGTTTTGCATCGATGCATTATTGCCTTATCCCAGCAGTCTTACCAAGTCTCGTCAATTTAGGTCCGCTTCTCTAGCCATCGCATTGTTTGGGGCTGCAACCAATCTGGTGTTCACACTGCAAGTCCTCGCTGCATGGCGTTCTTTGAATTGGGAGCCAGAAAGTGAATGGGAAGCGTCCATGGGAAAATGGACGATAGATGGTGTCAAACTCATCTGGGTATTGATGCTCGCATACTTTGCCTCGGCAGCGTCCGTCTGCACAGCAGGCTGCATTGGCATCGTCAAGGTATGCATTCCTGATCTCCACCCCACTCCTCATCCCCTTTTCCAATACTCCACTCAACCCTCTTCACTTGAGACCACGATTTGGGTTTGGTGGACACTTTCTGGTCGACCCTGTTATCATCGGATCCCATGAATCGTGTTGCCAAATTCTTACGTACATCATTCTACAGAACCGGCCGTCACTCGTACGAGCTTACCGCGACTATTCCGTCGTGGATTTCTCCTTTTACACGTTCTTTACGACGCTGGCCACGTATGCAGCTTTCCAAAAGTCAACTCGCTCTGGCATCTGCGAGGAACTTTCCCTTCATCCGGAACTTCTCCGAGATGTCCTAGAAATGGGATTAAGCCTGGAGAATTGTGAAGTATGGATAGACCGGGCAGTCCTAGTGTTCGTCGCCTCCATGATCATTCTAATAGTTATTCGCGTGAGTGCCTTACTTCCGTGGTCCACCAACACCTGCACGAGGCAGGATCGGCGAATGATTCGCCATTGGACCCCCATCCCATCTATTCAACTGACTCATCTTCTTAGCTTCATTTTGTACTTGCCGTTTCAAGATACTATTCGCAATTGGTTCGGCATGAAGAGTCTAAGACAAGTGTATTACCAACATACCGCGATTTCCCGGATTCCGACGGACATCACCAAAGGATTCTCCTACTACCACGGACTCCTTCGGAACAATTACCGGCTGACGATGGAGAAGCGATTCTCTATGCTCCCATTCCAGTGAGCACCTTGTCGCCAGAGTTGGCACGGGATTTGCGTGCAAGTGCAACTGAAGCATGGGTGATGGAGCTACAACCTGCTTCATCTCAACTAACATCAGTGGAGGCATCCAGATTGGCAAGACATCAACACCGACACCACCGACCTTACCGTCGGCATTCCTCGAGGTCATCAGATTCGTTGCCTTCCTATCAAGGTATCGCGCTCAAGGCATAGGTTTTGACAATATTGTAGTATTTGTCTCCCCACCCCCCGCCCTCACTTATCCAATCTTGCCATACCCAATCAAGTATTCTGCATGTACTACTGTTCACCATTGATTCACGAACCAACCTCCACCACCTCGAACAATCGTGTGTATCCATCTTACCCGTCTCCCGTTCTATATGACGATATCCTGGGTCCCCAAATCTTATTACCCTCGCGGCCATTGCAGACTGACACTAAGGCGTCTCGTTGAAGTTCAATCCCTGAGCGTTTTATTACGATCTTGTCTTTGGTAGTGGATGATGCCGTTCTATCTCCAAACACCCGTATCCGCACTCTAGTACCTTTTTTCTTCACCCTACCACATTTCACAGTGTTGCTACTAGGCTTCCTTGTTGTGCATCCTCATACACCCGAAACATGCTCATGACATTATTTTGTTGAAAGCGCGTCACAACAAACGGCTATGGATCAACATAGTCCGGATATCTTTAGTAAGGGAGGCATCCAAGCTCTACTTCTCCAACTCGTGCAGCCCCAGTTCGAACAAAGTAAATCTCAGTCTGTTGTAGTGCTTGGAAAAAAAGCAACTAGCCCACCGCGGGAATCGAACTCGCAGTCTTCAGAATGTCGAATGACACGAGCGACGACTACGCCCGATGCTCTAAGAGTCTGACGCTCTAACCGATTGAAGTAGGCGGGTGACGAATAAGCACACGACCATGTCTATATGGGGATGTATATCGAGTATAAATCCATCCGTCTGGAACGTGAGGGACGCCGCGTGGGAACGGGATGGGTACGAGACTAAAGTGTATGGATCTCCCGAGGAGCAGGCGGGTCTAGGTCATCAAAAGTGGACTTGACAAGACGCATGAGGCGAATTACGCGAGTGTATAACTCGCAGTCATTGAAACCCATCGGTTGCAAGTCGTCCAATTCGTGGACCAGCTTGATATTGGTTCCGGGATTGCTAGCACATGAATAAGCCTCCAAGGGATGCCACCAGAATTAATTTCTGGTCTTTTCCACAGCTTATCCCGGAAAGCCGGGGTCTGGAATTCATTGAGTAGCCGTCGCATCTAGACCGTATTCAGTAAATCCTACTCGAGTCCCCATTTTGGTTTAAGCGACTGGCCTATTACCTGCATTTCTTTTACTCTTCTCTCCTTCTGTCTTCCACTCGCACAGAGCTTAATAGCTGGATAAAGGGTGCATCAAGAGGTTAGACAGCGTAAGCGTGCGCACTCCCGACACGTTCGCAGCTTCTAGTTTGTTAGAATTTCAACACATTGCTTGTAGTCACTTGATTTCCGCGTGCTTGCACAGTACTTAGCTACCTTTCGTAACGCAAGTACGAAACTTACACAAAAAGGTTTCTCTGCGCCGCATTACGCCCCCCATCATCACAAGCTATCGTCGCACTGGTCAAAAATTTCGAATTGTCCCGAGAGTGTCAACGAAATCCCTGCTGTGATCACCACTTCTACGCCTTCACGCACTGGTGATCGCGCCATCGTTCCAGATACCGACTACTAGGCACGATTAGACATTATGACCAAGGCTCACAGACGCTCAGCATCCCCAGAGGCTCCCGGGTCACCGATCATCAAAAGACAAAAAATCTCGCAAGGTATATTGGCTGTCCTGCATGCTCGGTTCATGGCTGATGCTCCACAGCAGGGACGAGTGGCAATGGATCCCCCGCGACATCTAACAACAAGCCAGAATCCAATGAGACGGCCACAAGTGGCAAGACTAATGGGAACGGAGTGTCCCATGACAGTGCCCATCCTCCACCTAGAAGTGTATTGGGTCATTTGGAGGATGTCGCAGACGCTTTCTTACCCGAGTTATTTGACCATAATCATATCGCGAAACTAAATTCTACCTATACCTCCAGTCAGCCATACAAATACGGTGTCCTGGAGAAGCTGTTCCGTGACGAATTGCTGAAGAAGGTGAAGGACGAATGCCTGAGTGAGCTGAACTTTACCGAGAAAGAGACTGACATCTACAAAGTGGGTCATCTCCCAATACTTATTTTGTTTGTAAAAATTTCTTGCGAGGAAGCTCTGTCCCGTTTATTTCTCCTTTCTTGATCGCTGTCCAGGCTGTCCTTCCTGGTATAGTTTTAGTGTGGGTCCAGCTAGCATAATGTAGACCTCGGATCCATTCCCTCTGCGTCCCTAATCCCCTGGTAAAGGGGTTCAGGGCGCAAACGGTGAAGCAAAACGAACCACGTTACCAAATTATTTTGCGTCATTCAACTAGCCGCCATTTATTATGCCCTGACCCTGCTAACCATCTATTGTCGTATTGTCCATATTCAGGTCAATCAAACTGGCGATCTAGCATCCTTGAACTATCTCACCTCAACCCAAATATCTCTACTTCCCAATCTCCTGGTGCTTCGCGATGCTCTCTACTCATCCAAATTCCGACGATTCCTCCAAGCAGTCACCGGGTGTGGCCCACTTTCTGGTAAAAAGCAAGACATGTCTGTCAATTCGTACACAACAGGTTGTCATCTCCTCAACCACGACGATGTTATCGGTACTCGACGAGTATCCTATATCCTCTACATGCCATTGCCCCACTACCAACTGTGGCAGAAAGAATGGGGTGGCGCTCTGGAGTTATACCCAGTTAGACCGGGCGAGGATGGCCAGCTGGAACCAGAGCCTATGCCTTCTAAAAGTATACCACCAAGTTGGAACCAGTTCATCTTCTTCGAGGTCCAACCTGGGAGGAGTTTCCACTCTGTGGAAGAGGTTGTGGTTGGCGGTGAGTTGGAGGATGGAAGGGAAAGACTCAGTATATCAGGGTGGTTCCATGCTGCTCAAGAAGGTGAAGAAGGGTATATGTCTGATTCACCCGCAGAAGTATTGAAAAGCTCAAGAGAGCAATTGGTGCGTTCCTATTAATCTTACTTTATCACAACTATCTTTTGACGCGCCTCGTAACTCTTAGGCATCAACAGAAACTACGTTCAGCTCTTATCCTGAGAGCGTACCTGCGCCCCTACCTGATGTGGAACTTTCAGAGGAACATATCGCTTTCTTATCTGAATTTCTAAACCCAGTATACCTCCAACCGCGTACAATGAAGGCCCTCGCAGCTCGATTCGTCGAAGAATCCTCACTTCAACTTCACTCCTTCCTATGTAGTCCTCTCGCAGAGAACTTGGAGCCTCGCCTGCTTGAGCTCGACACCAAAGATGGACTCGGACGTGACCGAGCAGGTCTCATTCCCCCACATAGCTCGGGTACCAATGGGACGTGGTCCGTCAAAGGCCCACCACATAAGAGGAGATATTGTGTCCTGAAACCCCATGAAAAGGATGGCCCCTCTGAAGCAGTATCTCCACGAGCCGCACACGGCTCCTCAGACGAAATTTTGAGAAGCCTGCAGGGTGAGCTATTCCCTAGCGCAGCCTTCCGTGCTTGGTTAGCTATCGTCTCGCATTTGTTACCCTTGAGGTACTCGATAGAGGCGAGACGATTCCGACCTGCGTTGGATTATACACTGGCTACCAGCGAAGAAAAGGAGGCTAGGTTGGATGTCATCCTAGGGCTAACACCGGAAAGTAAGCATTCACCAAGAGATGGTGATAGCAAAGGCAAGGGAAAAGCGCAGCAGCCCACTGCAAATCATGGCTGGCAAGCGGAATGGGGTGGTTGGGAGGTATGTGCACTCGTTGGTCACTGTGAAGGAATCGAGCGCTAATATCAGATATTGCGGTAGTGCTATATGGCTCCCCATAACGAGGAAGACGATCCAGCTGTGTATCGCTCTAGCTCCCAAAAGAAATTAAAGACTGCCGATCCCGAAGCCACGACATCAAAAGCGTCGGCTCACAATGGGGGTAATAGCTCCGGCTTGCCGCACAACGGAGGGAGCACTTCCAACTCTCCTACCCCAATGGGCGAAGGTGACGAAGAGGAAGAAGGCGAAGAAGATAGCACGCTGCTGACAGTTCAACCCGGATTCAATCGACTACTGTTAGTATTGAGAGATGAAAGGGTAATGAGATTCGTTAAATACGTCTCTGCCGCTGCAGAAGGCTCGAGATGGGATGTTTGCGGTGAATATGAGGTTGGGATGATCCAAGCAGATTCAGATGAAGAAGGCAACGACGATGGAGATTGGTCGAACGATGGTTCGATAGCAGAGTAGAGGTCTCGATGCGTATGAGTTTTTGCTATATTTTGTTGTCTATGCCCTTGCATTCCTCCCTTTTTGGAGATCAAACCAGTGCCTTCGTGGCTCTGGAGGTCGGGAACACTGGCTTGTGTCACCGTGTACATAAGGTGTCCTGTACCTCCGACGACCCCTGTGCATTATCAATGTTGTTTTGTTTTGTAGTCGAGCCTGTATGCATCTCTTGATGTCATTCGAGGAAAAAAAAACTGATAAACACTTTCTTGTTATCATATCTCGTGTCTCGACGATGTAAGGAATACAAAGGAGCATCAATAAATGCGCATATACCATCATCCACGTACACCCCACTGGTACTATACCCCAAACTTGATTTTCTGACCTTGACTGGGCATGATGGCAGCGGACTCTCGCTTTGCACTCGCCAATGCTGCACCAGGTTTTGGTCTATGTTTTGGTCCTTTCTGTCCACCGCCAATTCTAGGTCCACCTCCCACCTTTCTTCTCTTCTCCTCGTTTCCTGAACTACGCTGTAAATTCTTAGGTGCGTCATGCTCGTTTTTGTTGTCCTTCTCGTTAATGGACTTATCAGTCGTATTTTGGTCTTTAGTTTCCGCTGCTCCTTCTTGTGTCATTGGGTTTCTAGTATACGTCTTTCCTCTGAAACTGTCGGATGCCTTTGTGCCGCTCTTTGTTGTACCCTGTTCTCCAGCAACGAGGTGTTTCGAGGCACCTCGTTTCACAGCATCTATGCTGGCATATTCAACCACCAGTTGTCTACCATTGAGACGATGGTTTTTGGGGTTGATCAGCACAGACGTGGCTGCTTCTGTTGATGCGAAATCAACGAATGCGAACCTAGAACCAAGGGTTAGTGAACGTTTGATTAGCGTGATAAGAAGGAAGAAGTATAGGTGGTAAAGTGAATTAAGCGCAGACTGGATTGCGCATGTACTCACCCTTTGCACATGCCACTATCTTCGAATGTTCCCATTCGAACCTTTTTTAACCAATCATCACCCGCCTTCCCTGCGGTGCTGTCTTGAGGCTTTTCCTCAGTCTTCTGCGAATGAGGGGCCCTGTGGGCCTCGAACAGCATTTTGATATCGGCTTCTGTGGTCTCGAAGCCTAGGTTTCCTAAGAATAATGTTGGTGCTGGGGGTTGCTTTTGGACCTTGAGGATTTTTTGAGCCGTTTTGGAGTGTGTTTGTGGAACAGCGGGGGTCGAACCGCTTTCCGGTGCGGGCCGCCCTGTAAAGTCAACGCCTGTAGAGTTGGGAGAGCGCCATAGATTAACGTGAATTCCAATGCAGGCAAAATGGAACAAGCACCATCTTTTATAAGAAGCTTTCGTCCAATTAGCGGTCGTTCTGACAGTGAAATGGCAACTAATTTGGAATCTGGGCTTGCAAAGTCTACAAACGCGAACCTAATAAGATGACAGCAGAAGAATACAACGAGAGTCAGTTCAGTATCGATGTGGACGGGAATGTGCAGACAGACCCACGGTTTTCTCCCTTCTGCATCGGACCAGTCCTGGTAGGACCACCTGAATTATTGGGAATCCTCATGGGCATATTAACTCTCGTAATCGCCCCACAGCCCTCAAAGAATTTCTTCAGATCATCTACCGTCGTCTTGTACGATAGATTTCCGACCCAGACAGAATTCTGTCTTCCTCCTGGTGCTGGGTTTAAGCTTTTAGCAGACCCATCCTGAAGTTTCTGTTTCTTGGAGGGCTGGAGATTATCAGGTTCTTGCTGCTGCTTTTGGAGATTTTGCTCTCTTTTGCGTTGTCGACGCTTCTCCGCATGTGAGAGAGCTGGTTCGTCCTCTATTGCGTCGTCATCGTCATCTTCGTCCCCATTGTCTTCTTTTATTCGGCTAGCTGGTTTTCTACTTTCTGCTTTCCTCTCGCGTTTTGATTGTGGCTTTGCCTTATCTTCGACCACTTCTTCCGCACTCGTACTGGACTCCGACTCTTCATCGGAGGTCCCTACATCCTGTTCCTCGTCCTCGCTCTCAGAGTCTCCCTCACTCTGCTCATTTACACTGCCCTCGTTATCATCTGCTAGCGATGGCGATGCTTGAACAGGCTCAGGATTTCGCTTTCGTTTCGTAAGAGTAGTCGACTTCTTGAGTGCCTCTAGCAAATGTGGAGGTAGGTCCCTTTCTGTCGCGGACTTTGACGTTGTACGAGCCATCTATTGGGTATGTTGCACCGGCAGCAACGAACGATACGCTTCACGGAGATGAGGGTCGGTACGCACACATTCGCGATGATATTTTGCAGGCGACAAGCACATCAGCTGCACGTGATCGGAATGGATGAGCGCAGAGAAATGAGGATTCTTGAAAAATCCCAATGCATAGACAAAGGCCATTGAGGCAAGCTGGAAATACAGATACGCAGTTGATAGTATATAGTATATAGTTTTTGAGATAGTTCAATGCGAATGTAGATGCAATTGGGGTGAAATGTCCTCCCGTTCGATCCTTGAACGCAACAGATGTAGATGAAAAGAAAAGCAAAAAATGAGGGTGTTGGCTTGGATGTATGCGCGGAGTGGAGGGAATAAGAATGAATGGGCTTGTTTCCTGTGATGATAATTTTTATATCTAATTAAAACGTCATATAAAGCAGAAAGGAGAAGAGAGCGAGAATAGAACAAGGGGGACAGCATAGAGACAACAAAATAGAAAATTCATGATAGTCTTGCTTTCGACGAAGCAGTGTAGATAGTCCCGTTATACAGAACGAGATAGATAGCACCCAGCATGTTGAGTACGGGGCGCAAGCAGTTACCGGCGCCTGATGGAAGTCTTGCGCATGCGCGGATCTCCCTCTCCCAAAACAGACTTCGGCCCTCTCTTCGCCATAGCCCACAGGAATACGAGAATGATGACGCAGAACTGAAGCCATAACCAGATCTCGAGAACGAATCCGACAACGCCAGTCCTTTGAGGTTTGGCTGGTGCGGTCGGAGCTGTCACCTTCACGGCTGGTTGTTTCGCAACACCTTCATCGTCGCTGACGTCGGTATCATTTTCGCGTGTCGAGCCATATCGTCCGTGGAAGTTCTCCATGACCGAGTCGATGGCAGATGCTAATCGTATAGGGAGTGGTGTCACTGGTCTGCTCACATCCGACTCTCTGTCATGCCTTAATTCGAGATGATCACCATTGCCAATTTCTGAGTGTCCGTCATCGTGTCTCGTCAATCCCGTCAACGTATCCGCAAATCTTCCATCAACCCAACGACTAGTTCTGGACCTGACCGTTTGTGTCATCCTCTGGTACCGCGCCGATTGCCTGCCAAGAGATGCGGATTTCTCCTTTGACACTCTATTAGGCGTAGGTGGCTCGATGGACAACTTCAACGCGCTGTTTGCGAGCGTCTCGGGAGTCGGGAGAGCACCTGATGTAGCCATAGACGAAGGCTCAGAAACCAGTGGCGAACCGACGACATTGATCCCCATCCCCATCCTAGTGTCCATTGTCGGAGATGCAGCAGATAATTGCACCTGGGGGAACGGAGAAGGTGAATTAGGTGCAGAGATTCCAACAAGCTCATATAGGCTGTTTGTGCGCAGATGGTTCTTGTCGCTTAGCCCCCAATTATATGCGCCTCCCAATTCGCTCTGGAGTGTAGGTCGAGAGTTGTCCGTAGATGAAAGGTCTAACGGACGTGCATACGGCGGTGTGGCTAGACTGAGAGAAGAAAGAGCTGGCGATGCGAAATCCGTGCTGCTTATTGACCAGGAGTGTTTATGGGTATTAGAGGGAAATGGAACAGGAAGGTTAAGGGGATTGGATTGTGCAAAACGGATGGTTTCTCCACCCCTCCTCGAGGTCGATGGTTCAAAGTAGTCAATCACAGATTTCCTATTCCTGTGTTGTGCTCCTGGATGATGGGTATAGCCCAAGAGTGCAGTATCATCGTAAGAGTTGTACGTTTGCGGGCCGCCTGGTTCCCGTCTTCGCACCGTCCCCTCTGAGGCCGATGCGGGGAGATAGTCCTCATCTCCGGTGTTATCGACATATTCCAGTTCGACCTCTGGTTGGTCGGCCAACGACTCGTAGACTTTGGTGATGTGCTCTGTGTCCTTTTGTACCGCTTGAAGCTGGTTCGTGGTCGCAATTTGCTGTTCGATAATTCTCGTATTGGTATCGTCGAGCTCCTTGATCTTTTCCAGCAGCTGTGATATAAGCGCGTTCTCCAGTGGAGCAGAATTCCAATCCATAGATGGTGAAGTCTGGAGAGGCATACGCCCTGTGCGTCCACTTCCAGGCGCCGAGCCTGGCCGTGAGCTGGAACCACTCGACGATGCGAACAATGCTGACGCAGGAGCACCGAACGATGCACTTCCCGGCGCGAAATCCCTGATCTCCGTCTCCTCATCTGGGTCCTCATGTGAATATTCCTGTCCATTATACTTGGTGGCCCGCATTTTAGCTTGTCTGTCTTTCTTCTTTCTCAAAGCTTCTTCAACAAGCTTCTCCGCGTCCCATCCATTGTTGGCTTTCTCTTCCAATTCCTGGCTTCTCACTTGAGTCTTCTCCAGTTCGTCTCGGAGAATGGCTATCTCCTTCTCGAGTCGTTTGAGAATCCTTCTTCCAGATTGGTCAGAAAGTTGAGCTTCAGCTTCTAATCTCTCCAGCTTGTCCAGGAGCTCCGCATTTTGATCTGCGAGGAGGGAAATATCGGCCGTTGTAACAGAAATTCTCCTTCTCCCTCCAATACCAGCTCCACTAGGAGCTCTATATGTTGGATAAGGAGAGCTAGCAGCACTGATGATCGAATCTGACGTTGAACGACTGATGCTGGAGGAAGGCGTGCGAGACAGAGATGCTGGAGACATTGCAGGAGAAGCAATGGGTGAAACAGGAAGGCGTCCAAGGAGGGTTTGATGCTTATGCTTCAATGCGACGTTGTTTTCATACAGACTTTTTGCCACTGCTGCCGTATGACCTAATTCTGTTCCATCCAGCCAAAGGGCCGATTGGCAGTGTCGGAGGGTGGATCCAAAGGTATGTAAATTATGAGCAATATAAAAGGGTTATCGACGTCAGCCGCCTAATCCAACACGAGGGGTTACGAAAAATACCATCACCGCAAAGGTGCGACAAAGAACGTGTGCAAATCGCGGAAGCAAAGTGCAACGGGGGAAAGTTCGAATAGAAATAATACATACCCGTTTCACGTTCTTTAATCAAGTCATCTGCCCGACCGAGTAGCTCAGTCAGCTCCTCTTTGCTCCTTTCCTTTAGCCATTCTGCGCTGTCTTTTTTCTTCTCTGTGCTAACATTGTACATTCCAATACTTTGATATTCTTGTTCCCGCCCGTCTGGATCGACATCACCATTAATAGTCTCCCAACCCATCTTCTGATAGGTTGCGATCATAGGGGAACCAAGGAGGGTCTCCAAACGTGGCTGACTTTGTCGAGCATTTGCTCTGGAATTGCCAGTGTTATTGATTCTGTCCTTAGTGTCCGATGCATCAGCATCAGCGAAAGATGGTGCATAAGCTGGAGGTGGCGTCGTTGACTTAGAATAGTTGGATATACGCCTGGCTTGGGCAGGTGGCCTTGGTCGTGGCGTCTCGTGGGTGCTGGCTAGCATTCTTGGGTGTGACGGGAGTTATGCTAGAGGGCGTTGGGGCGTTGAATATATGGGTACGAATCAACGGTGGACCTTAGTGGCAGAGAAGCTGAACAGGAAGTCGCAATGGAATGAAGGTGGAAAATGGAGCTAAATGGACTGGGGGGATTGGTCGCTGGTTGGGAGTGGAAAAAGGCCTGATTCTATAACCAAGGGAAAATGTCCCAATAAAAAAGGAAATCCTTTGGAAAGGGGGACACAGTTGGACAGTGTTTGAGAATTAGGAGGTGCAAGGCCGTTGAGAAAGCGTAGTGAAAGAATGAAAAAAAGGTGGTTCGAAAGTTCAGTTTCCCCTCTGCGAAACGAGGGAAGTTCAATGTGACAGTTGATGGTCCTGAAAAAACAAGCTCAAAGGAAATTCGTGCTCTGGCCGGCAAAGGCGAGAACAGGTTAGCTAGGGGTAATTTGTGGGAACTGAACAACAACCAAGCTCAAGTTGAACCCAAGAAAATCATTGCTGCGTATCTATGTGCTCGCTTGACATCCGGCAAATCCTGCACCACGAGCTCGGAAGCCCATGTGCCCGCAGAAGGAAACGCTCCGTGCTGCGAGCGTCTCCCTATTAAAGCCAATACAAGCTCAAGACTTGAGAACCTCAAATACAGGAATTCCCAAGGTTCCTCACAGTGCGTCTTTTCGCTATTTTCATATTTTGTGTGAAGCTCCGTGTCGGCATACTCAGGAACTGCCATCGCCAGAAGGAGATACTGGCACATGCAGAAAAATCAAATTCATCTTACGAAGTCTTGATGGAAAATGGTCTCGAACCATGTGAATCAGACGTCATGTCAAGCTGATCGGTCAAACAGACGGGATGAGCGGGTTGCCTTGAAAAAAAATCAAGGCTGGGGAGATACACCAATCACCTCTGCCAATTGGCCGAGGTGAGTTGATGATCTGGATATATTATGAAAGCAAGAGAATGAAAGAAAAAAAGGAAAAAATTGTATGGTACAATCCTGGTCCCACATGCGTTGTGGGTGGATATGGATGCGATGACAATGATAAATCTACTGGATGATAAACAAAGCAGAACAAAGAGGAAAAACAGGGAGGCGGATGCAGAGGCTGGCAGCGGCGGAGGTGGTGACGATGGAGGCGATGGTGGTGAAGGCAGAAGTGATGGTAGTGGAGGCGATGAAGATGGTAATGGCGGTGGAAGGCAGTTGAGGGCGGGTGCACAGATGGAGGTGGAGCTGCAGATGCGATGGAGGCGGAGACGACAATGGCGATGAAGGCAAAGGCGGGGATGGTGATGGAGGTGAAGGCGGATGTGGAGATGGAGACAGTCATCGCACATCCTCGCAACGAAGATGGCGACAAATGTGCCAAGTCTGAAGTCCGAGGTGCTTCACTTCACGAAAAATCAAGAAACGGCAACCCTCTGTGACTCTTTTGGTTCTTTGTTCTTCTCTGTTCTGAGTGAATGCGAATGTAATAGAAATTATGATAGTGCTGATGATGATGATGATGCTAGTGATGATGCAGATGCTAGTGATGATGCAGATGCTAGTGATGATACAGATGCTGGCGAGGATGCTGAATGCTGAATGCTGAATGCTAATGCTAGTGATGATGCAGATGATGATGGTGATGGTGATGATGATGATGATAATGATGATGATGCAGATGATGATGATGATGATGCAGATGATGCTGGTGATACTGATAATACTGATGATGATGATGATGGTAGTGGTGGTACAACCAGATTGGTGAGAGAATAAATGAGAAATGAAGAGCGAAGAGCAAATAAGAATAGAGGAGGAACGAAGAACGAAGAACGAAGAAGAGTGGGTCAAAAGATCCACAATGCAAGTGTGATGGCGGTCACTCTGCTCAGGGCCTGAGCGAGAGCTCCTCTCCATGTGTTGATAATGTCTGGGTGTCCCATGAGCGGGAAAGCACCGAGCGTTTTGCAATCGACACCCCAAGGCGCTATGACTACGAACGTTTCGCAATCAACTTTCGACCTCTAGCAATGTCCGGGTATAGCGATGAACTTCAAAGCTGTTGCTTGGCCGAGTTAGGCGCACCAAAGGTAAACATCCCAGTTGGTGCAGGTCCGTTTACCATCCTCCGGCACCGAATATGAATGGCGCTGAGTTGGCAGAAGAAGTGGTATTTCCATTGGTGATGACACCGTTAGGTTTTGCTCCAAAGGTGAAAGCGATAGGAGCCGATTTCCCACTGCCGAAGTTGAACATTGCGCTGGGTTTGGTAGGTCCAGTTCCATTTACTGATGGGGGGTTGGTATTGCCATTTTGGCCGAAGATAAACGGAGCAGTATTGGATGGATGGGAAGGAGCTTTGGTACCATTGACGACACCATGAGTGGAAGAATGAAAGCCATTGACGGCACCGTTAGCGGAGGGGTTGAAGCCATTGACATGTCCGTTAACATGCCCATTGACATGGCCGTTCACATGTCCATTAACACCGTTGAAACTTGGGGTGGCGGTGGCAGGAATACCTGATGAGGTTTTGTTGGTATTGGGATCAGAGGAGAAATGATTAGACGTACTTGATGGTGTTGAACCAGATCCTGAACCAAATCTGGTCTGGTTGTTACCACCAAAGCCTGGGAACGCAGGAGCAGCAGACCTAGTAGCGCTGCTTGGATTCGACGATGTGCTAGGAGTATATGAAAAGGCGGGCTGAGCGCTGCTAGCCGAGAACGATGGCAAAGCTGAGGGAGGTTGCGACGTATTAGCATCACTTGTCCTGGCGGGCACTGGGAAAGACACATTACCTGTGGGACCTCCACTGGGGAACAAAGGGTTGGATGTTGGACTGCTGGAGGCACCATTAAACGACGATTTGGGGGTAGTATCGATGCCGTTAGTGGCCGTGGCTCCGATGGTGAATTTCTTTCCTATTGGGTTGATACCTCCAAATGCGAAAATTCCTGTACTGTCACCAGCGCTCGAAGAACTTGGTTGTGCACCAAATGCGAAGATAGACTTTGATGGTTCAGCCGATCTATTACTGGTCGCAGAGGCTGGCATGGAAGAGTTTGTTGGTGGTGAGGCGCCGAAAGTAGATACATTTGTGGGAGCACTAAAGCCGAGATGAGTTGGGGCTGCTGCAGGCTTGTAGGCAAACATTGGTGCGGGATTGGATGGATCTATTGCCATTGATGTTGATGTAGACGGTGGAGCGGAAGGAGCAGTTGTGGGTATGGAGGACGCAGCTTGGCCGAAACTGAGCTGGAAAGGCGCGGATGGGGGGGCGGGTGTGGGGTGAGTGTGGGCGCTGAATGGTGAAAGTGCTGGCCCATTACTGAGTGTTGGACCCAGTGAAAATGTTGGAGCCGCAGCTTTCATGGTCGTATCCAGAGTAGGGTGGCCTAACAGAGCGAAGAGGGAACCTTCAGTACTCGTATGTGCGCTGTTCGCTGTAAGTCCAAATGCAGAAGATGTAGGAAGAGTTGATGACGATGACGATGAGGGTTGTGCAAGGAACATTGGCCTGTCGGGGGCGGAGGTTGTTGACAGGGACGATGCAGAAGGTGTGAAGCAGAACGGTTGGGTACTAGCAGCACCGGAAGGTGGAGGTGGCGCGGGACTGGTTGCTGTAGGGAATAGGAAGGGCGGTTGCGACTCTCTGTTATCGGAATAGTTTGGAGGTGTGATGGCAATGGCAGGTATTGTCGGTGGTGCCCAGCTGGAAATCGACAGTGCGCTAGTGGCGACAGGTGGCAATTTGGGTAATGCTGAAGGTGCGATCGAGATGGGTATTGGTATGCCTGTTGCTTGCTTTTCAGCTTCCTCTATCTCCCTAGCCAGCCTCTCAGCCTCCTTTTGCTTTTTGGCAGCCCCTCGCAGCTTCGCCATAGCTGCTGCTTCTAGATCCAGTTTCTCCCATGGCGAGTAGGGCCGGGAACCGGGCTTAAGAATGGCAGTATCTGACGGCCTGGGCGCTATCAAATAAGACAAGGGCACGTTCGTTGGGTGCTTTGAAGCGATGCGTCTGCCACCTGCGACATTTATCGACTGCTGGAATGGATTGCGGCGTGCACGATTGTTGATAATTGATGAAGGCGAGTCGGAGTGAATAAGGACAACGAGTTTACCGTCTTGGACTTCGGTTGAAACACTACCCACAGGTGGCTTTCTAACGGTCGATTGCCAGAGTAGCTGCTTGCCAACAGGGGGTTCAGCAGCCTCCTGCAAATACGGTCACGTTATGACGATGTGCATGGAAAAAATATATTGCAACCTACTTGAGGAGGCGGATCCTGCCATGACAGTAAATGTAGCATTTTTGCATGCTTATATTCTGATTCGGTGAGCCAGGCTTCGATGCAGACATCTAATTTTCCATCGCGATCAGGGTGCAGGGAGTCCCTTGGCTAGAGATGTGATAAGGAAAAGCAAGCACTCAATATCCAAGGGGCATATGACTAAACATGCACGAACCATACGGAATTTTTGCTTAGCCTTTTTGAGAAGGGCTTTACGAAGGCGTTGACCATCGAGGCCAATCTTGAAACTCACACCACAACTTTCCCATTCTTCTCCAACCTGACGCCCTTTACCACTGTCGAAGGGTGATTCATCTATGGACAGGTCTGTTGCGTAGTCATCTTCGGCCGAATGGACAGATTTCCTGCCTCTTCGTTTACGAGAGAGGTGTTTAGCTAGGCGTGATTCACTAGCATCTTCACTTTCCTCGCCATCAAGGTCGCGGTCGCGTTTCTTGCTTCGAACTCCTGAAATGTCTGATTTCTGCTTGGAAACCGTCTGTCGCTTTCTTCGCCGCCCACGAGATTTCACAGTGTCTTCATCTTCGGAACTAAAGTCTTCGTCATCATCATCCCCAACAGTCTGACCGGCCTCGGCACGATCTCTCTTCTGCCCTTTCGATGTAACACGACGCTTCTGGATATCGTCCTCAACTTCATCGACATCCATCTTATCATCATCACAGAGCTTGGACGGCTTCTCGATTGCCAGCTTGCGGGCACGCTTGTCTCGCAAACGCTTCCATACTAAATCCTCGCCCTCGTCATCTTCCATTACACGTTTCGAGGGTGGGGGGGGAGGAGTAACCTTTCTTGGCTTTCTTAGGACTCGTCCATAGATATCTCGTTTCTTTAGGAGTTCTAGGTCACCGGCAATGATTGCCTCGAGCTCTCTTAGGGTAGGACGATGTCGTGGGGGGCCAACCACGACAACATCTTGCTCTTCGGTGTGTTTGATGTGTGTGACGTCAATGTGAATGGGCGCAGAGCCCTTTATCAACGTCGGAGTGCTAGAATTACGTAAATGATAGGTGCCACACAAGGTCAGGAAAGGAGCAGCAATATCGAGCACTGATGCAACTTACTGCTTGGGAATATCTGGCGATGCAGCGAAGATATCTTCAGAGAAGATTTCATCGTCTCCAGGCAGCTTCTTCCCTGGCACATTGGCCCATCTTTTCACCAATTGGGGAACTAAAGATGAACAACGACGATCGAGACGATAAGGTTGTGGCAGAGACATCGAGGACCAAAAAATCTTACAAGGATTATTTATGATAGGTTGTAGCTTGGGTTGTGGTTGATGGGATGGGGGCACAAAGGTTTGTAGGCAAGTTTTGATCGCTTTCAAGTCCTCTCGAGTACGAACCACCGCGGCGTATGCGACGTTGAAGGGTCGATGATCACGATCTGCGATACCGTGTCGCCGTCTCATCATCCTAGAGGAGGTTGGCACGGTTCGCGTCAGCAACGATTAGTTTGGAGAAAATAGTTGAACCAACAGTTTCTCGAGGCGTTCCTGCCTCTTCTGCAAGTATAGTTTGATAATTGCAAAAACGACGTAGATCAGGAACAGGATCATCAAAACCAAAGCGAATCGGAAGGAGAAGAGTTTGGACCAGGATGAGGGTCTGGATTGGTGTACGCGCATGACGGGGTGAAGTTCTTGTCCGAGGATGTCATAGTTGTCAGCAATCATGCTGGAGGAGAAGAACATTCCGGGCAGCGAGTGAGCGCTGACCTCGTTGAGACCAGGGGAGCAGATTGGGACGGGGTGGGCGAAAGAACAGAGGAACGAACAGCAGTGAGAAAGGCACAACAACGCTCAACCACTGTTTGTCCATATTTGGAAACCGGAGTTTGAATCTTTCGCGGGCACCCCATATAAGTCGTTTAACTTTTCCATTGTTTGTTCCTTTGGTGGACGTGGAATACGACTCGTGAAAATTCTCTCATGAAGCTTGTCGACCTCGAAAACGACTTTTATCAAGGCTGGCGAATGGTGTGATGCGTCCCACTTGCATTTGCCTAGGAACACGGCTCGCGGTGCCTTCGTTGCCTTTACTTGCACGGTGGAAGATGGAAATGAATGATCCACGCTTGACTGTCCAGCTTTCATTAGCAGTCCTTGGTCACTCGAGTACTAAATCAATCAAATATATGTATTATGTTGCTCGGAATAATATACATCAGTTCACTTGTGCTGTATCGAATCGAAAATTGAAAAACCTCACAGGTGCGCGAAAGACCAGGATAAAATAGAAGGAGGCAGGATCACCGACCAGCTACCCGAGTACCTTATGGTCCTGCACGTGGGAAAATCCCTTGGGTTTTTATAAATGCCCACCCCATTCGTTGCAATATCTTACCACTTCACTTCCCCGTGAATCTCATACCCAGTCTTCTCCCCTTTCTTCGCCGCATTCAATAGCAATGGCCATCAGAAAAATCACAGTTGAAGAGCTCCGCGCTAACAAGTCAAAAGACAGCTTGTACATCCTCCTCCACAACAAGGGTATGCCCCCCGACCAGATCACATGAGTCTCTTTTGTCTTATGCTGCTGCCTCAATTCAGTGTACGACGTCACAAAGTTCATGGACGAGGTTTGCGTTACAGCATTTTAGTTACCAACCCCATTTATTAACGTTTCATGACTTGTTAGCATCCAGGAGGTGACGAGGTCCTTCTTGCTGAGGGTGGTACGTGGCAGCGATATCCGCAATTCAGGGTGGCACGACACTAATCCCATATTTGCCCGTCTTAGGTCAAGACGCAACAGAAGCTTTTGAGGATGTCGGTCATTCTGACGAGGCTAGGGCACTGCTCCCTGGCCACTACATTGGTGATTTCGATTCCGGCGTATGTGCAACAACAATTTTCTTTATTGTGATTCGCTCGCGATTCTCAATGAGCGCTCATCTAATCAGGATGCTCCATTGAAGTCAGGTGCCGCGGCTGCACAAGAGACCAGGCTACAGAATGCAGTAGTGGAAACTGGTTCAAAGTACGTATCCCCGGTCGCGCTTATTGTTTTCCTCCCTTGTCGCTAAACGCGTATTACCCGCACAGTATGATGTACTTCATTCCCCTTGGCCTTCTGGGTGCATACTTCGCATGGCGCTTCTATATCACTGGATCTGCATAATTTATCCCTTCGACTTCTAGTATAATCGCGCCCTTAATGCAGTTTCCAGTACCGTCTTCTTCAGCGTGTAGATTTTCGCTACCATATCAACGACGCTGCTTTAACTACCTTCATTTGCACATTGTCCTGCCGCCTTCCTAACTTTTTTGCTGGTGATGTTCCTCCCGTCTTTACCTCCCTCTCTGACGGGAGAACCATTCGGTCTTTGAGAAAGATTCTCAACGTGAAAATAAGCTCAAGTATATTCCACTCACGCGCTGTGATCGGCCTCCAGAAGCTTGTCCCCGAGCATGGCGCCAACAGCATGCAATTCTTGGATTGTCATCAATGTTCTGTTTGTATACCACAAGGGACGGCCACCCCTACTGCGACCTTGTTGCCCAGCCTGGATCTTCTCTCGTACGGCTTTAACGGAATTGACCCTCACGGATATAAAAGTAGGGTGAAGTCCACGGCACTAGAAGTAGCACCCTTTGGCAACGACGCGACCTCGATTACGATTCTTCGCGTCTACTGGTCCATAAATTTCTCTCAGGGATGCTCACACCAATGCCCTGATCGAGCTCTGCCGCATTTTTCCGCAGCGATCCGAAGCATGGTGATGATAGCAGGCAACCAGGCAAATCCACCTTATCGCAACCCATACCGTATATATCAATTTGTTTTAGTTGCGGACCATGGATACAAGATGAACATTTGGCGTTTTTTTCATTTGGAATAACCTAATCTAGCCGGACGCGACTGTCCACGCGTTCAAGCGCTCAAGAAGCTGGTACACCCAATCACATTCCATTTATTTCAAACACCTGACTTATCCGGAATTTTTCTGACAAATACAGTCATTCACCGCTGAATGGGACAACCAATATGTTTGATTTCCGGCTCACATGGACCTAGAAAGGTGAATCGGGTAGTATATTCCTATGTACCATAATACATGCTATACATATACAGACCGCCACATCTTACTGGGCAGCATTGGCTATAAATCTTGAGGAAAGTTGTAAGTGCTCAGCAACTTCGTCACAATCACTAGGCAACTGCAGTCACATCTACCATTCGGGGCTGCTCATATCATTCATGCTCTCGGTGCTCATTATATCGTTGGATAGCTACATTCACCCATCTCTCATGTTTCAATAACTCATCGTGGTGCTTCTGTGTAGCAGAAAAGGCGCGTCCAGGCATAATAGGTGGGGAGATGAGTATTGAGTGCCTGTGCCTCAAGACTAATACCTAACCATTTTTGGGAGGCGTGACATTACTAGATTAAGATGTGGCATTGTTGCAGGATGAATGATACAACACAACAGTGTATTGTAGCTTGCATTAACAGACATGATGATCAGGTAGCACGGGAATAACACTTCTGACTTCAAACAGGCATGAAGTATTTCGGGCACAAAATATTGGGACACGATGCTCTTTGCGTGCCGTGGAACCTGAAATCCATTACCATTAATCATGAGAAAATACAAATGGGCAGTGTCAAGAGTGCCCGACACTTTTAAGTCGATACCGATACAGTATGGCCGATTGAACACCTATCTTGACTTGACCTGATTTCGATATCGAGCTATATAGGATGCAACAAATGTTGTGAGAATGCTCCAATCAATCTTATCCCACGACAACGCGTTGTGTGTCATTCCATTCAAGTTCATAATGTAGCGAAGATATCGTAAATGATATATCCAAATAATATAGTTGCAACTACAGATTTTAATGATCCAAAACTAGATATTTCATTCCATCCTGCAACTGCATCAAGATAATCAGGTATTCTTCTTGGCATTTCGGCTAGGATGAGTCGACATCGAGAGTGCCAATCAGCCGAGACAATGTGTACTCTCGTCGGCTATCAGCCTGTCATCCCTAGCGTAACTTTTATTAATTGATCCCCGTCTATCCCATATCTATAGCGAGGGGTCACTATGCCCTACTTACGTTCAGTTAAGCGCCCCTGATATTCGATCACCATTATCACATGAAGATCAACCAACAGCATAATTCTCCAATTCATCAAATACAGCCTAAGACGATAAGGGCATTCATTCTCCGTATCGTTTTGCCGCACACCAATCAACGATTTTACGCGCTTCCGTTAGTGATCTGGCATGGCATCCCGCGAAGGTCCAATTATATGTAATCGTTATGTCATCGACTTAATGCTGTCTTCAACTTGATGTCCTCATCGTGATCTCGAGGCCTCAGTCCATGGACCCTCTTCCCTATAGCTGATTTGGTCTGTGCACATATTGCGCGAATGCTGCGACTTGAGTGCTCGAGCCCCGAGTAATTAGCGACAACGACAAACTTGGAGTTTATCAGCGTCCGCGATGTCGACAACCACATAGCTAGTCCGACAGTCTAACGATGCAACAGTTTAGACACATATAATGCGGACATTTGTACAAGCATGCAAAGATTAAATGCGACATACAGAGGGACAACCACTGGATTATATCATGACTTTCAATAGCTTGATGCGCCTAGGCCAATAGAAAGGTATAGAGAGCATTCGAGAATTACGACATAGCTCTGATGGTGGTGTAGGACCGTTGCATCTCCTCCGATATGCACGATATGCACAAGACTCAGAGGGCAACAACGAAACAGAAGGAGAAGATGTCGGCAAACATGAGTTGGACGAGACCACGTGTGAAGAAGGGTAAACTGGAGATGCAGAACAACAAAACGGTCTTGATCCTGGACTTGGCGTTGAACACTGGTATTGTCCCACACACGATCTCTGCAAACTTGAGCTAGCTGTACAGTCAAGCCCATCCGGCTCAAGTCTGGAGAAACAATGCTGGGATCCACTTCCTTGCGATTCCCACTCCGATATACCTTCTGATAATGATATCGACTTTCTTCCCATAAAAACCTCCAGACTCCAACGTATATCATCAAAATCTGGGCTCATTGCACGAAAAAAATATTGGCATCACTAATCCTCTTCACGGTCGACCAACATAAGTGCGCTGGACTTACCAAACACGAATACCCAACCTCTCCAGGCCTTCCTTCGCCGCTTCATTTCTCGCTGCCTTCTTCGTATTTCCCCTTCCATAGCCGTAAAAGCCTCCATCGACTATAACCTTGACAGACCAGGTAGGAGTGGTCTTGCTGGACTTGCCAACGGCTCCCAATACACCATTCCTCAAGTGGTTCACCCCGTTGAAGATAACCAGGGCTTTGCTTTTATTTTCCTAGTGAAAGGCACATGACCAGCATGAGTTCCTGTATCACGTAACCTTTATATCTCATCAACCACGTTACCTGATCAGTGGATCCGTCGGCGTAAACCCATTCCACTTGTCTATTTGATTTCTGCAGATGCTGGTTGAACAAGGCCAGGTGGCCAATAGTCGTGGAAGGCATGGCCTCTATCGCTGCGATGCATCGGTGAGGAACTGCAGATCGGAGTTGTGGTGAAGCCATCGGAGTTGGCAAAGCGGGTGGTAGGCCATATTGTTGCTTGACTACGAGATAAGCCTCGGTAACGTATGGGCGGAATAACGGGACGAGCCACGCTTTGACTGCTTCTAACCCTTGGTCAATATAGAGGCCGCCAACGAAGGACTGAAATGCCCAAGTTATTTCCAAGTACGATAAAGTTCGGAGTGGGTTACTGACCTCGAAGACATCAGCTAGAGAGGTGCAGATCAAGACATAACGGAAAGTCGGGCCGATAATAATAATAATGTGAGTAAGGTCAGGTAGGCCATAATCGGGGAAAGATACACTACCTTGAATGATTGTCGATGCACGAAGTGTGAGAGATTGTGCAGGATGTACACGCAATCGCTCCGGAAGTCGGTATTTCACGGATCTATGTGGGACGAGTGAGTCAGCAATTTGAGAATGAAGTCGCTAAAGGGGGTATTAGACACGCATGAGGAGCAGGGTGAGAGATGGACGCGTGATGACCATCAAAGCGGCATGCAGCACCATTGAGTACCGTGAGTTGATAGCACAGGACTCGAGCCGTTGGATGCGACGTCATGAAGGTGGACAAGCAAGACAATCCAAAGAAAGATACCAACATAGATGCTAATGTTGCGTTCCCGACAATCAGGGCCCTGATTTTCTGGCCGGTATGGGCGGGAAACAGACACAAAAGGCAGGTTGTAAGGATTGGGCGTAACAGGAGATCAATAGGGGTTGTCTTCAGTCTAAGGAAATGATGGGTACAGAAAATGTTGTCACCCGAGAAGGGTAGGACACTGCAGCCAATTGCGTGGCGATGACGGAAGCAGAAACCGATATCACTTACTGTTGAAGGTCCAACTCGAATGCAAGGATACATTTCTAGCATCAGGCCAGTAACTACTAGCCCAAGAGTGGTATCCCCGAGATGCTCATACCTATCTCCGAGTAGACAGAAAGGTGCGGCACAGCAAAGAACCGTGCAGTAGGAAGACCATTGCCGCATGTAATAGATTGACGTCAGTGCTTGGATCCTCACTCAAGATCAGACGGTGAAATTAGGCCCTTCGCGTGTGTACTTTTCATGCTGAAGCCGATGGCCAAGAGAACAGTGGGGAAATTTTACCAATCGTGAAAGATGACCCACTCTATCCTGAACCCCCATGCTGCACTCGAGCACAAGCAGCAATAAGGTTTGCCGAGAAGGCAGACATGGAGTATTCCGGCGTGGAAAGCAGGCAGTGTATTGCTAATGAAGCCCTGCTCGCCCAGCACCTAGAAGCAGCAAGAGTGTGGAAAAGTGATCGAACAACAGGAGGGCCCAACGAAAATATGCCGACAGCACAATGATGGCGTTTCAACCCTCTTGAGGGGTTACTTCACGACACAACTTCGCCATGAACCCGATTGTAAGTGGTAGGTGCACACTCACTTTTCGTTATCTGGGCTTGGGTCGTTTGGGTGATCCTCGAATATATGAGTAGGCCGGGCGTATAAACTTCTATGTGTAAAGACTTGTACTTCTATTTGTCGATTGCGAATCTTGGGCAAGGGGGGCAGCTTCGTCCCGTTTAGACCAATTGGAGGACTAAGGTGGAAGGCCACGGTGCATCCGTCAAAAATCAGACATGGCAAGTATGAGACGAATCATGCACAGCAGTTGTGGATGGAGGAATAATGTGGTTAGATGATAACGTGATTAAGTTTATATCAATTGGGCATACTTTGGAGCCATAACTTTATGTGGAGAACTTGTGGATGAGTTCAGATTGGAGAGTTGGGAAGTTGCGTGTTGGAATCTCAGCACGTACAATGGCAGATAACTTATAGTGATCGACGAAGAAATTTCAAGCGGAGAAGGTCTGTACTAATTTCACTGTGACTCAGGGGAGCTGGAAGGGAAACCAACAATTCGGATGAGCAGAGGAACGGGACAGTCTGTACGAATGGGATTTTAGACATCCCGCGTAGGAGAAATTTAAACACGACATTGCGACACCGCTGGAAGATAACATGTTACATATTTTAGGACCTCCATCACGCAGTACAATGGATGACCCAACTTCTCATCCCCCTTGCCTTTGAAGCAAATATGAACTGCAGCACCAATGTCGAATTTAGCTTATTAATCAGTGAATATATAAATAGCAGCGGCCCTCTATGCCAGTTATATAGTACAATTCCAAAGTTTCTAGTGATGATACTGATAAGCGACTATATTCATCACATTTCGCGGGCAGGGGTAACCCACAATTGACATTCACCCAGTTGAAGCTAAAGGGCTTATATTAGTCCCGATTGGCATGGACATCAATTCACTTCCCATCGGCCCAACGTACCTGCAACATTCGTATGAGCCTTCATGACGAAATAATCTTTATGAAGTCCACATTCAGTCTTCTCTCTCCCAGCCCACCGTCCTGCTCTCTCATCTTGACCTTCCGCGACCTTCGCGGTACTATGCCAGTCTCCCACACTCCGGTATCCTTGATCCAATAATTTATTCTTTGGCACATTATTAGAATCAATGTACCACTGGACAATGTCGAAAGTCCACGTCCACAGTGGGTTCAGCTTGATCAATCCCGTCTCGTCAATTTCTAGCGGCTTTAGCTTCGCTCGATCACCTCCTTGCGTGGCTCTTCGACCGGTGATAACAGATTTTACATCGAGTTCCTCATATGCTCGTCGTGCAGGTTCAACCTAAACCAGGGATAGATTATCTTTTTATCAGCATCTGGATCGATAGCCAGGTATCCCACTGCTATAAAAATGCATACTCACCTTGACGGCGAAATCATACGTGTCCTCATCTCTCTCCCACAGTTTCTGACCCCATTTTTGTTCAAACCCCTCAACATCATCACAACCCTCTGGCTTGTAAACATGGACATCCCTATTATACCTTTTCTTGACATTCTCTACCAAGTCGTACGTCTCCTCGAAATGGTACAATGTATCCAGGAAAATCAACTGCGGCGGTGTCGGCGTAATATTGGACAACATATCTATGGCCACTAAACCCGTCAAACCAAATGCAGTAGTTTGAAAGAGACCAGGGAGGTATCCAATCGCCCATTTGAGAATATCTTCGGGAGTCAAATCGGAGAGGTAGGCATTGATCTCGTCGAGATTCCCTCGCAGGTCGGAGAGCGTGAGCGGTTTAGGAAGGTCAAGGACCGGCGTCTTAGATGAAGACGGTTTGACTGCCGTGGTAATGTCTGGATTAGCTTGGGCATTGGAGTGAATGACGAGGAAATGAATATTTGGGAGATAACGCACCCATTGCACGTAATCTTTGGTGGGATTTTGAGAACAGCAATTCTATGATGTTGGACGATTTTTTTGAAGTGCTTGTCCAACCGCCAACGACGGCAATTGATATCCGTGAACTTGGAAAAGGTGGCGATATTTGCGTTGCCTACTCAAGTCCTTAGGTTATAACAGAGCGTGGGGTTTCTCAGTCAGCAGTTTAGACTATTGGACTACTAAGGCTCAAAACGTAGACGTCACAGAGGAATCCCATTGTCCGGACAATCAGGTGATTGATTGCGTCATTTCAATGAAGTATGTTGTGATCCAAATTCAAAATCAACGCGCCACTGACCGAGAGTTGTTCTGACTATGGATGTCGAGGCTTGGTCGAGGCTGTAGCCGCGTGACTGGTAGTCCCAAAGAAAGTGGCAGGGGGTTGGATCATCCGAACACGCGCAACGGGCCGGAAATAGATACCGTAGCAAGAACTGAACCATCCTGAAATTATTAACAGTATTTTGAGTATACATCGTGGCAACATCGTCTAGTGCATGATATTACATGAAGGAGGGTGGGGAATGAGGTAGATGGTGCCGGAAGTATGGACAGGGAACATGATGCATAATATAAAGTGAATATCCATCAAACCAGTCGGAAACGACGCGCATTTGCATTGAGCCTAGATTTCGAGTTTAGACTGTGGCTGGTACTGCGCCTCGGGGCTGTGTTGAAAGAGCTTGTTTGTGCGCTGCTGCATGCTGGCGATCACGCTCTTGTTGATCCAACTGTTGGACAAAAAGACGGTAATGATGAGCCGAGGGCGATGAATGCGAACCAAGTCCACTAACCATTTCTTTCCATGAATGATCATTTTGTATCTATATCAAGGTATTTAGCAAGGATCTCTGAATCAGCGGGTGAGACATAGACTTACGTGCTTAGTTGCATCTTCACGCTGGCTGTGCGTCAATGCACCAGCAGCGATCATAATACCGACAGTAAGGCCCTGTGCCCACATACGGGCTTGGACGACCTTTTGTGCTGTTGATTGATATCTGGGGTACCATCCTTGTCAATGACGACTTGGAACTGGATGAGTTAGACTCACTTGTTGCGAGAAATAATGACACCAGCGATAGCCAAACTAGCAGCCCAACCACCGAGAATGATGGGGTACTCATTGCGAGCAGCCCAGGTGCTGACTTTCTGCTTCCAGTTCATGGATTGCCAGCGGCGCTCTTCTTCTATTTGCTTCTCGGCTAAAATGCTCACACCTTCACCTTCCCTGCAATTGCGAGTCAGTACGTTGGGCATTAAAGGTCAAGGCAATGCGCCACTTTGAAAGATAACTCACCATTGAGTTCGGTCATACTCCAAACCACGGCGTTCAGCCTGGATGGTGGCCAAAGGGGCAATGATGAGAACCACACCCATGGCTTTCAAGGATGGGGGGAGTTGACGGAATGTGGGCACGGAACGCTGAAGGTACCAGCCCGCGACGCCAGCAATTCCGAGACTGGCCAAAGTGCCTTCAATGACACCACGGCGAGAGGCGGCATTGTGCGTTGCAAGTTGTTCTGGTGTAAGGAACTGTTAATGCCAGGGCGTGGTGCAATAAGGGTAAGGCCATGAGCTCATTGATGTTTTCATTTCAGGGACACACATACCTTCATTGGTGGCTTGTGTAGATGGGGATTTCAAAAAAGTGAAGAGATTTTACGGCGGGGAATATGGGGAGTGAATGGAGTAGATGGGATGTCGATGAAACAACCGATTAGTTGGAGGAGTTCAAGTGGGGTTTGTGTTCTGTTTGTGAGGAGGCGAAGGGTGTCCTCATTATATACTCTCAGAAAAGTAAGAGCCCACTCTTACTGAGCACCACTCTTCCCCGACAAATCCCTCCACGTGACCGGGTATTACCGGTGGGACGCTGAGCAAGCATACCACCAGCACCCGACATCCTCCGTATCGCATCTAAATGATATAAAATCGTTGTTCACCATTCGTTCATTCCCAATCTACTATATTCGTGGTTACATGGCAACTCACAAAAAACTACAATACAGGAGGAGTAGCAATAGCTAAAAACGTAACAAACAACACCGGTACCGACTGATAACTGAGACATCGTATTGCATAAAGAGCCCGGCCTCTTACCCGACCCGCACGCACTTAAGCTTAATGAAGCGACGGACACGGGAAACAATTCACGGAAGAACCATCAAGACACGCAAATCAATTGACGAATGGGATGCAAGACCGGTTTTGCATGACTTTGACAGGAAGCCTAGATCCCTACCGACTAACCATCGAACTGATGAACGTAGTCCAGACACGTACTCCCCCAACCAACAGCAAATCAATCTCAAGGGGCTATACAGATATGATAAATGGGGACAACGCGCAGACGGCTAAAAGTTGTCCACGGTGAAAGTCCATTTGCCTTCGTCCATATCGAAACTTTCAAAGTGGGTATCTTTCATGTTCTTCAATCTCCTCAGGTGCTTCACCGCGGTCGGATGTGTCACGTCCTTGATGGGTTCTCGTGTCGCCTTGTCCATCGCCCAACAACGCATGAGTGTGATTCTAGCCCTCACATTCAACCCTGACCCCACAGGCGGCTTGTCCAGGTCATCGTTCTCTGGGTACACACTGCACTCTTTGTCATCAAACCTCACCACCTCTCCCATAAGCGCTCCTAATCTCGGTAATCCGGTCAAGTCAACAGGCTCGAGGAAGTGAATCTCTCCGTAATCGATCCGTCCGACCACCAGACCTTGGAATGACGAGAGCTCATCATAACCCGCTTGCTTCAGCACTGCGAGGTCAGGTAATACCCAGTAATCTCCTTCCTCTAAATCGTTCAATTCGTGCACGACTCCGTCGCCAGTGACGGTTTGTGTAGTGCTTTGTGCCGTGAACCGATTTGTGCGCTTTTCAGGTACTGGTGGGCGAGTTGCAACTGCATTAAAATCATGTTCCGCCCCAGGTGCCGGTGGTGGCTCTAATGGCTTAGGTGGCGGGAGTGACATTAAAGAGATTGGCGTCTCGGAATCCTTCTCTCTTGATGCAACACTCAACGCAGGGCTGAATACAATCTTTCCGTTGGCTCGCAAAGATCCAGATCCGCCCGTCTTCACAAAGATATCCGCTGGGTCCACTTTAGATGGTAAGATTAGTTTTTTGACGCTTTGTCTGCCGCCACTCCCAAACGTCGATGGGGTCGCACTGCTCCCCAGGAGAGACTCGCCTAGACCACTCGGTTTGCTTGGTTCCATTACCTTGCTGAGCGATAAGGCATTAGGTTTACCGTTTGCAAACGAGACAGACAGTGGATTAATCGACGAATGCGATGCAGCGAACGACGAGTATCCTCGTGGTTTACCAGGGGCGGGTGTGTATCCAAGATGAAGGCGGGGTATTGGTGATCGTGTTGGGGTGTCGACAAAGTACCCTGACTTCTTCTTGATTTCCGGTTCTGTCGCTCGTGGTCCACTTAGAAGGTTCTGGATCGTGAGGTTTTCCCCAAGTGGTTGGGCGATTGAAGCAGTCAATGGAGGGGGACCAGTCGTTGATGCAGCGGGTGCGCCAAAGGAGCCACCGAAGAAGCTAGAGCCCATCGCGGGTTGGGCGGGCTTATTCTGACCATATGTGCTTCCAAACATACCGCCAGCGTTTGTTCCTTGATTTGGCATAGCACCGAATATGCCTCCTGGTTGTGACGCTCCGCCAGCGGGTGGGGTTGTGTTTCCGAAAATTGAGGCAGTCGAAGCAGGTTTATTGGCTCCAAACATACCGCCAAACCCGCCAGTTGCAGACTGTTGTGGTTGTGGTTGCAATTGTTGTGGCGGGTTCTGTTGACCAGCTGCACCGAACATACTGGCACCGCCACCAAACAACCCCGGTGTCGGATTGGTGCCTGCGCCAGTCCCAAACACTGTCATGATTGAGCACAGAAGAAGTAGGAGTTAACTTAATACTTACTAGAGGGAGCTGGTTGATTGGTTTGCCCTGTTGGCTGTTGCTGCCCCCCAGCTGCGCCAAATCCAGGCGTGCTGCCGAATATTGACGTCGGTTGTTGTTGTTGCTGTTGCTGCTGACCTGGTGCGCCAAATGAGCCATACCCGGATACACCGGCTGGGTTAGAAGTCAAGGGCGAACTGCCAAACATCGATTTTGGTTGACCAGTGGGTGCTAACTGAGAGTAAGAGATCCATTTGCATACATAACGTTCTGAATGATTTACCGCCAAATGAACCAAATGGATTGGCTGCTGGGGCTGCTGGTGTGGCTCCAAACCCAGTAGTTTGCTGTTGGGGCTGTTGTTGGCCACCGAAAGCAGGCGTCGTTGGACCAAAAGTGCCCGTCCCACCTAACTCCAAATTACCGAGGGTAGCCAACTGAATTAGTAATGTACATACCTCCACCAAAAGAACCAAACCCGGTCTTTGGTGCAGCAGCAGCACCCCCAAATCCTCCACTGCCAAATATACTTGTCGACGGTTGCTGGGTCTGTCCCGTGGTTTGATTGGTACCACCGAATGAACCGAAGGTACTGGTCGGTTGTTGGGGTTGTTGAGGTTGTTGAGGTTGTTGGCTACTTCCAAAAGCGCCGCCACTACCGAAGGTGCCAGCACCAGTGCTGGCAGTTGGCTGATTTGGTTGACCAAATCCACCGAAACCCGTCGTACCGCTCGAGCCTGCACCGAATGCCGTAGAAGTGGGGTTGCTTGCTGGTTGTGGATTGAAGAAATTTGTCGTTGCAGGCTGTGGATTCGTGGGTGCTCCGAATGCACCAGACTGACCAAACTGTGAACCTCCACCAGTTTTTCTTCCCTGTTGATAATCCTGGGTTCGCAACTCCTTAAGAGCTAAATTAGTTGACGTAGCATCGTATTGGGGCTTTTCCATACCTCGAGGGATGCGTTTAAATATGCTGGCATGCAAGTAATAGTTTGGTACTGCAGGGTGATATTTTGATCCCTTTCAGTCGTGACTGCATATGCGGGATTTGCAGTTCCATTAGTTGGGATTGGCCCTGGAGCGGCTTGAGATGCATCTAACATTCAGTTGAGGTAAATGGTTATGGTTTATAAAGTGAACGGTACCTGTACTGCCAAATGGCTTGTTGAATACGTTACTTCCACCAAATGCACCGGTTGTACCTGCAGCAGGTTGCCCAAACACGCTACTTGCTGTTGTTGCAGCGGCAGGCTGCCCAAATGCACCTGTTGTTCCCGGTGTTGATCCAAATCCTGGAGTTCCACTGGTGCCACCGAATGCACCGAAACCAGTACTTGGTTTGTTACCAAAGATTGGATTATTCGTGTTTGCGGTGTTACCAGTGCCAACAAAGCCCCCTAAAATGACTTGATCAGTACTCAATTGTGCGCGCAAAGTCAGTCGCGTACCGAAGCCCGTGCTTGCAGGAGTTGTAGATGAAGCACCACCAAGATTCCCAAACATCGGATTAGCTGCAGGCTGCTGCTGAGGTTGTTGCGATTGACCAAACGCGGTTGTTGAGCCAAATCCTTGATACAAGCACGAAAAAGGAGAATTGAATATTCAACACAGGATTGAAAAAGGAAAACGAGTGAGACTTACCACCTGAACTGAACGCGGTAGGCTGACCGAACGCGGTAGTCTGCTGGCCCTGCGGCTGCTGATTTTGTGCATTTCCCCAAGAACTTTGAAACATCGTGTCAACGGAGGAGGGAAATAATCGTCTGAAGCGCAGACCGCGGCCAGATGACTGCAATACTCGCCTCACTGTTTCTGCCATTCGAGCTCCGCTTGGATATAACGGACAGTCACGTGAGCATAAAGCACGTGCACTTTTTTGAGATTAGAGCATGGAAGATAAAGCCACTTAATCCCTGATCCACTACGGCCAAGAAGACGTCTCGAGATGCCAGATGGAAGTTCTCGAATGCAGAAAGGGCCAACCTTTAATACTCTGGAACGGGAAAAAGCATTCCGTAACCCACCAGCAAAAGGCTCTTCATATAATATTTTAAATGAATTCGTTGCACCACATATAGAATCGTTCAACGCTTTGTTTGACGATTCTGGACTACCTGTCGGTGATGGTGATGGGACGGGCTTGATATCCTTGGCTCTAAAGGACGTTGGTGAGCGTGTTGTTTTTGATGGCAGTCGTGGTGCATCCAATGGGTGGGGCAATAGGATGAGAAGTGAGTTCAAGTCCCCAATCGTCCTCCTAAGCATTAAATCATGCTATGTGCAGTATGGATTGAACAGGTGACAATTGCAAGGCCGATGGTTCCTGACAAGGATCGTACCGCACTTGAGCGAAAGGTCTTCCCTTCCGAGGTATGTACTATGACGTCTTGGGTGCAATCATTCTTAGTTGCGTGTACAGGCCCGAGAACGCCTCACTTCATACAGGGGCCGAATGACGATAAAACTATGCTGGACTGACCCGCAAGGTCAGACGCATGAAATGCCCAAGGATTGCGGGCTTGTCCCAATCATGGTTCGCGTGAGTTAGGAGTTTTACAGATATCCAAGTCCTAGCACGCAATTAATTCTTGGGGGGGTAGTCTGTGAGATGTAACCTCCGTACGATGTCTTCAGCTGAACTCGTTAAACGCCATGAAGAACCTGAAGAATTTGGTGGCTACTTTATCATCAATGGCAATGAACGACTTATCCGTTACCTAATTCTTCCTCGAAGAAATCACGTTATTTCTCTTATTCGACCTTCCTTCTCAAACCGTGGCCCCTCTTATACCCAATATGCCGTCCAAATACGCTGCGTTCGTCCGGATCAATCCAGTGCGACAAATACCTTGCATTACCTTTCCAACGGTAGTGCTATGCTGCGTTTCAGTTGGCGAAAGCAGGAATATGTCATTCCCATCATGCTGATACTGAAAGCTCTCGTTAGTGCTTCCGACAAGGAAATCTTCGAAGGTGTAATAATGCAGGACTACGAAAACACGTTTTTGACAGACCGCGTAGAGCTGCTCCTACGAAGCTTTAAGGCTACATTCACCATGCGCACCGGGGAGCAATGTCTTGCCTACCTTGGCGACAAATTCAGAGTCATACTGGGTATGCCGGAAGATTGGACGAACGAAGCATTGGGGGCTTATCTAATTCAAAAGATGGTCCTCGTTCATCTCGAGTCTCCTAGAGATAAGTTCCGGATGTTATTGTGCGTTTCCTGCATACTCCATCGCTTCATGATTTTAACTTCATCACCAGATTTATGTTACGGAAACTCTATGCGTTGGTTTCTGGATCGTGTTGTCCGGACAACCCCGACTCCCCTCAGCACCAAGAGGTACTACTCCCTGGACAACTTTACGGCATGATCATCAAGGAACGACTAGAGGAGATCCTAAATGTCATACGAAATAATATCAACATTGATGTGCGAAACGGTGCCAACGTTGATTTCAATGACAGTAAGTCCTACGATTCTTGCTTTCAACTACCACCCACGAGCGATACAGAAAGATACTTCACAAAAGCCATTACCAAAGTCAACTTTGATATTGGTGCAAAACTCGCAAACTTCCTGGCAACAGGCAACCTCGTATCTCCTAGTGGACTCGACCTTCAGCAGGCTTCGGGCTTCACTATCATAGCCGAAAAATTGAATTGGCAGCGCTATATAAGTCATTTCCGGTGTATTCACCGTGGTGCATTCTTCGCTGAGCTCAAGACTACTACTGTTCGAAAATTACTACCCGAAGCCTGGGGTATGCGTTTCTACCGTTGAGAGATAACTTTACCTCATGCTCATGATATTCTTTCAGGCTTCCTCTGTCCCGTGCACACACCAGATGGTTCCCCCTGTGGTCTTCTAAATCATCTATCTCGAACCTGTCGAATAATCACATCTCCGCTGGCCGTCGCTCATATCCCAGCGCTGCTCGGTGCACATGGTATGACCCAGGCGTTCACTACCTCGGTAGACGGTCGTAACAACACTTGCGTCCAATTGGATGGACGCATTATTGGTTGGGCGAAACCAATGGTAGCCACGCAACTTGCTCAAGATCTACGAATATGGAAGACAGAGGGCAAACATGACGTACCACTCGACCTCGAAATCGGCTGTGTACTGGAGTCCAAAGGTGGTCAATATCCCGGCTTGTACCTGTTCTCGACGCGATCGAGGATGATGCGACCAGTCAAGTACCTAGCTAATGGCAGAGACGACCAAGTTGGACCGTTCGAACAAGTATACATGAATATTGCTTGCAAGCCCGACGAAATTGAACAAGGCGTGACAACGCATGTGGAGCATCATCCTACTAATTTCCTGTCCATCCTTGCGAATCTGACTCCATTCTCGGATTTCAATCAGGTATGCACCAGGGATGTTGTATGACTAGCTTGTTAAAGCCTTTCCACAGAGTCCCCGTAACATCTACCAGTGCCAGGTGAGTATAGATTCGCTGTTCTTCGTGGATGCATGTTAAAATTCCTCCACAGATGGGTAAACAAACAATGGGAACACCTTCAACAGCTTTGCGGCATCGAACAGATAACAAACTCTACCGTTTACAATCTGGCCAAAGCCCCGTGGTACGACCCACACTACATAACACGTACGCGATGGATTCCTTCCCTAATGGGACAAACGCCATTGTGGCTGTCATTTCCTACACGGGTTATGACATGGAGGATGCTATGATTCTTAACAAATCGGCGCATGAACGCGGGTTTGGATATGGAAGCGTGTACAAGTCCCAGATAATTGACCTCAAGGATGTTCGTGGATCCTCAAGGTCCAACGCAGCGCCCAACCTTCACTTTGGTCTTGGTAGGGATATTCGGCTCGACGGAGACCGCGCTCATTCTTGCCTAAACTTCCTTGATCTTGATGGTCTACCGTATATTGGATGTAAAATGGCTCGTGGAGACCCATTAGCTGCATACATTGACGACACGACCCAAAAAACTAAATTCGTCAAGTATAAGGGAGATGAAGACGCTTATATTGACCAGGTTCGGCTCATAGGTGAGTAATGTCCCGGTCTCGTTCACGCGCGACGCTGTCTGACTCGCTGCTGGTGCGTCACCTCAGGGAGCGACGCAGGAGATGTGGAGCTTCAGAAAATACAGGTCACACTTCGAATTCCTCGTTCACCTGTCATAGGCGACAAGTTCTCTTCGCGTCATGGACAGAAGGGAGTGTGTTCACAAAAATGGCCAGCGATCGACATGCCTTTCAGTGAAAGTGGAATGCAACCTGATGTCATCATCAATCCCCATGCCTTCCCTAGTCGTATGACCATTGGAATGTTGGTGGAGAGTATGGCAGGCAAGGCAGGTGCCATGCATGGTCTAGCGCAAGATGCAACACCATTCCAGTAAGTTTGATGTTGGTTGAGCTGCGGCTGCCAAGTACTAATCCAATGTACTTGGTCTTCATCACCAGATTCTCCGAGGAAGACACTGCTGTTGATTACTTTGGCAAGCAGCTCCTTGCAGCAGGGTACAACTACTATGGCAACGAACCAATGTATTCTGGAATCACAGGCGAGGAATTCGCCGCTGATATATACCTTGGCGTGGTGTACTACCAACGCCTACGGCACATGGTATTGGATAAATTCCAAGTTCGAACTACGGGCGCCGTCGATCCTGTCACACGGCAGCCTGTTGGGGTGAGGCGTCTTCGTAACTGTTCCTTTCCTCATGTTCTGAATCAAATATTAGGGCAGAAAGCGTGGTGGTGGTATCCGATTCGGGGAGATGGAACGTGATGCTCTAATAGCACATGGTACATCTTTCCTTCTTCAAGATCGTCTGATGAATTGTTCCGACTATTCGACGGCATGGGTCTGTCGTACTTGTGGTAGCTTGATATCCCTCGGCTATGAGGATGTCCGGTTGGGTGAGGTCGTTATGGGTGGTTCAATGCGTCCTGCAGGTCCTGGCGGGGAGTATTGTCGCGTCTGCCGTGCAGCAGCTGAAGAGGCCGACGAAAGGGAAAGACAAGCCTTGATAACTGGGCAACACCTACAAAGATCTGAGGCGGATATAAAAGTGACACTCTCGTCACAAAACTTGTTGGAGCGGGGCAAGAAGGGTGGAGATTTAGATGTGGTGGCCGTACCATTCGTGTTCAGGTATCTATGCGCTGAATTGGCCGCGATGGGCATTCAAATATCTCTAAACGTTCAGTAATTGTGACATTCTACTAGCCAAAGTAACGGAAGCTTTTGTTGTATGTGGATTGTCCTTACTGTCTGGCTCTCGATCACCCGAGCAAATACTCCCTTGCCACACCTGCATCAAATGATGAGACCTCGAGTGCTATTTTAAACAAATCTTCCACGCTCTTTTTTAAATCATGATTTGAGCTAAATATGGTTAGACGATAGAGGTAAATTTGATCTTCCAGTCGGATGGAACAGACTACACCCAAGCGGAACCCATTTATATTCCTCGTATCTTGCAAATAATTCTTCTCCGTACATGCCAAGAATTATCGTGAGGCCAACTGTGCCATGTAGGTATTATTAGACATAAAGATAGTATTATTAAAAAAATAGAGAAAAACGAATGAACTATACCAAGGGAGAGGATTAGGTGTGAAATTGGGGTAGCATTTCCATGATCCTGACCATCCATTACTATGCATAAGTCCAACAGATGAAGAGCAAAACCACAAAACGAATGGCGTAGATCAGGGAGCGGAAAGTCGCAATAGATATATTTGACTAGTTCCGACGTTCTCCATTGATTCCATTGTAAGAACTGGCACTTCGCTCGCGGGCCAGAGAAAAAGAAGCCTGAGTGGGAACGAGATAGATGGTAACACAAAAAAAAAGAAACACGAAGATATGCGCTCGAGATTTCGTACTGTACCACAAGATATAAATAGATGAGAGAAAACGGAGATCGAAAGGAATGTCGAGTTTAGGTATCGTCGGCCTTCTCAGCAGGAGGACGTGTCGATGGGTATGAATCAATTGACAATGACGCGGGGTCGGAAGACATCGATACAGTAGGGGAAGCGGAAATAGATGATGGAGGTGATTGGGGGTGCTCTTGAGAGTTCGTGTCCGCTATCTGGCTTGACTTTTCTGCTGAGTAACCGCCAAGGAGCGCATCCACCAAGCTACATTCCAGCGCATCCATATCCTCCTGAACATGAGGGATGAATTTACCAGGCGCGAAGACGGAGTTTGATACGGCAGGGCCAGAACTGGAAACCTCCTTCACCTTAGCTCCCAATGGCCCACTAGGCTTGTGGCCTTCATTACGTTCCGCCGTCACCATGTTGCCAACCTTAGGGTTGGTACTTGATTTATCAAGAGCAGAAGCAAGGGGCATACCAGCCCTAGCCATAAACATCTCCAAAATCACACGACATTCGTCTGCGTTACTGGCTCTTGAGAACAGATGCTTCATTTCAAGAGCAGCCTCCTGGTTGATGTGTGGATGAGAAACAGCTGCTGGGGAACTGAGTGCAGCGACAGCGACATCGGGAGTTGTTGCGGCTGTACTCGCTAGATCCGATGTCTGAACAGCAGTGCTTTTAGTTGTATTAGCATCGATTGTAGAGGATGTTTGCGAGGGAGATGTCGGTGGAGTATGGGACAAAGGTAGTAGTGACGGCACGGGTTTACGGGTGCTCAGTCTGACCGGAGATTGAGGTGGCGAACTTGTTCGTGCAGCGTCAGGCTGGTTGTCTGTGGAGGACGTCTGAGATTGTGTGGGTGATGCCAAGGATGCAGGAATTGGTTTTGCTGGGACCTGAGGTGGAACGGCAGCATCGTTCACAGTGGCCGCAGTTGCAAGTTGCAGGGGTTTAGCAGAAGCACCAGCAATAAAAGCACGCGCTGCTCCGGTAGGAGAATATGACGATCCATCCGTCGCTGCCTGCTGTTCCTGTTTCCGCAAGATAGAAGCGTTGACGCTAAGATTTGCTTTGATATGGGCTCCTGTATCAGCGGCTTCATTTCCACCCACGCGTCGTTGCTGATTACCTGGAGGGTTGATCTGCAGAGCATTCTCCTTGTCAGATAATTTATTGAGATAACCTGCCCTGTCCTCGGAGGAGACCCAGACAGAGCCTGTGGATATTGTAGATATCGGTGTGACCCCTGGGGTCGTCCTCGGCGACCCATTCACCACGTCATGACCGGGCTGCGTGACAGATAGGAACCGGCTTCGTACCCCATTTGCAAAAATATCTGTTGAATTTCCCTCGGTAGAGCCCTGGGAAGTAGCTAAAAACAGGGGTGGTCGAGGAAGAACTGGCCGATTAGCCAATGGACTAGCCGAAGGAACGCTTTCGTTGGTCGCTTTGGAAGTGGGAGCCCTCTGATTGGCATGATGTTGACCATTCTTCCCGCTCCTCACATCTTCAGAGCTACTGGAGCCGCGGGGTTTATCCGACCCACCAAGAGCCAATTTAGACATCATCCGCTGGAGTCGCCCCGAAGCCTTGGGTTTCCCGTTGCCCATCCCCATCGGGCTATTCAAAGCGGAATCGATTGATCCTGTGCTCACATTGTTGGAAGGTCGCATCAGGTCTAGTGGTGGGCCTTCGGAAAGGAAGTCTATAAGTTCTCGCGTAGACGCTGAGACCTTGTAGTCGCGTAGACTTTTAGATGGAGGCCGTTTGGGCTTCTGTGCTTCTCCTGGCTGTTGCTCGTCACCGGAGCCCCCCATAATCTCGTCTAGGTCAAGGGATTCACGATTACGCTGAAGTTTCCGCGTCCGAGGTGGTAAGCCCGGAGGATGGGAGGACTTGACAGTATGTGAAGGGGGCATGGTGGTAGAAAGTGACTCAGAACGGTCTGAGGAAGGGATTTGGGATTTGGGAAGGGCAGGGACTGGAATCGTTGGGCGAACGGAGGGCTTTTTTATAAGCTTTGCACCTACAGAGGCGGAACGAGCGCGGTTGATAGGCGGGGCAGTATCGGTAGTAGTGGTAGTGAGAATTGCGCTGACACTGGCTTGGCGTGCACGGATAGGAATGGGTTGTTCCTCTTCGTCCTCGAGAATGGAGTCCACTTGGTAAAGAGCAGACTTGGGAGCACCACCTCTGTGAATAGACTCCGAGTCAGAGGATGAAGGGACAGGCCGGCGAGGTGTGCGTTGATCTTTTTCTTGTTTGTACACCTGTTATTATTCCGAATTTTGGATCACGAAAACACATCAGATGCGACTCTGCTGACTAAAGAGAGCTAAAATGGTTACCTCCATTGTCTTCAACCGGTCAGGCGTTAGTGAAACCCTCATCGTCGAATCCGATCTCATTAAATCATCGAATTCTTGTTGCAGTGAATCCTTGTGTCAGGGTCAGTCATAGCATACTCGGACGCGAAATATATAGCCATACTGCATATGATACCTCATCAGCATCCCCATATCCGTGCCCAACCGAGGTTGCTCTTGTATCAGTGCTGCGTGTTGATTCTGCTCGCCTATGGCCATTGTGACTGTCTTCACCCGAATTTCTGGTCCCACCCGTGAGAAACCTTTTGACACTCCTAGCCCTTTCAAGTGATGTCCTTGAGGGCGTCGATGTATTACTAGCAGATAAGCCAACGGCAGTCATGCTCGGAGCGTCGAATGACAGTCGGGAGCGCGAAATAGATTGGTCTTTGCTCATCGAAATGTCTTGATGAGGGGATAATGGTGTTGACTTTTCACTTCGCAAAGATTTGCTTCGTCGAGGCTTGCCAGCGGCCGGGTTTGATAATTGTTCGATCTGCTCATACACTACACGGGTAGGTTTGTAATGTACCATTAGAAATCCAGACAGTACTCGCTAGGTCAGATCATACCCTTCATAGACTTAAACGACGCATATATTGACTCGTCTTCACACAATGCGACATAGAGATCCTGAACCACAGCAGCAGACCGGCTGCTATCTCTAGCTGCAACGCGAGCCACATTGGTTAAGATGTGCCTTGATAAAAGAGGAGCGGGGGCCATTCAGTTCTTGCCCTCATATACACCAGGGTGAACGCCATTGAAAAAGTACTTACTCGCACATGGCCCTGCGCGACGAAAATTAATTCAGGGAACGTCGATAGCTCTATGACGGGAAAGGCTTACTCCAATATAGCTGTCAGATACAGTGCAGCCGGCGGGACGAGAGATTCCTTTGGGGGGGAGAGTCCACCAATTTGGCTCATCCGCTCAAAGAGTCGAGCTTCCGCCACGGAATCTTCGTCGGATTCGTTTAACGTCGAATAGGCTTCACATTTGACTCGTAAGAGCTATCGCCGTCGCGGAAGGAGAGTAGACAGCACGTTGGAGATCGACGGAAAGTGGACAGCGAAGTGATGGTGAAGAGACGTCAATCATTGAGACGATTGGAACAGCGTTGGAAGAAGAGAACTCTCGTCAATAAGAGAGTCCAAAGAAACTGATAGGTCCAAGGAACACGAACCTCGAAGGACCACTCTAAGGAAAACGTTTTACTATCATCGTCTTGGGCAGACGACAGCGGTGCCTTGTCAGGATTTGTCCGTCCCCAATACGCTCTCAGCTCTACTTCTGCCTCTAATAACGCTTCCTTCCCCAAACTTGTTGGTAACAAGTTGAGTAGGCTGGACCGAAGCCTGTCGGTATGTAGTGATCGAGCGGTACTGAGAATACTGTAGAGAAACTCGTCGAGAAGGACATTAATGGAGCGCAACGCCTCAATGGTCAGCTTTATGGGTCTCGTGTCTGACAGAATGACATCTGCAGAGTTGGACGAGATGTATAGGGGTCCTGTGTCAGCAGTCCATTATAGGCACATTGAGTGTAGTTCGGGTCAGCGTTGGGAGCAACGCGGGAGGATTGAAGGAACCGACCAGAATGTTCAACTATGCCAGGCATTGTGAAGGCAAACAGGAAGGACAGCAAGGGTGGGCGTGATTCACCAGACAAAAAGTGCGAGCGAAAAGTGCGGGTACTGTGGGTGAACAGGGTCAAATTCGAGGCCAGAAGTGAAAATATTCGCAACCGATCTCGGGTGATTCGCACTCGTTTGTATCAGAGGAAAGATGATGCCCATCTCCACCTGTCGGCTATGTATATTTATTGCATACGTCGACTACATATCTAGCTGCAATTTAAAGTCTATGTATTTGGTATCAGGTGGAATATTAAGCTCTATCATGGCCTGTCAACATCATTTCGACCGTCTCCGATTCATCCCCACTTGCATTCACTGCCTCTCCGTCTCGCCCCAACTGCCCCAACAAGGTATCAAATTTGTGAGCAGCTCCATCCGTGTGGCTCCCGTCGAATCCTTCAACCGCCAGGGGTGCGTTCTGCTCCCGAGCCATTTCACCATCACCTATCGTAACAAGGTTCTCTGTGCCAACGCCGAAACCCCCCTGGCGCTCGTTTTCTGTCTCGCTCGGCGGCCACAATACCAGCCCCTCACTAAACAACTCTGAAACCTCGCCCGAACTGAGTTCCGGCATATTTCGCAATTTTGCGGGCTGTGAAGGCATCGTTGAAAAACGTGTCGACGATATTAGCATGTATTCATAGGGGCTGTGGTCCACCCGTCGCATCACTAGACATTCGGGTGGGTGAGCGGAACTCCAGAAGTAAGCGGGAGCGCCTTACCTACACCCGCGCCCCGACCATCCGCACTCATAGCAGCCCGGAGCGGTACCGCGGCGTTGTAACGCTTATTACCAAGGGTGACAGGCCCTGCAATATTTCGCAACACCTAGCATTTGATCGAAATGACATATTAGCGCCCTGCAATTTCCTTTCATCCATATCCGTTAAACTTCTGAACCTTGTACCTGAAGCGCTCCCCCTCCCAACCATACACCAGGGAAGAGCAAGCCATTGGCAGGGGTACGGGATCAACGAGACAAACTCACCCAAGGCCCTAAAGTGGCGTGTCTTTCCTCCGATATAGGCGGTTGCAAGACTGGTCTTGATTCTACCATATAGGCAGGCAAAATTTTTGGGTTGGGGTATGAGGATAGCCGTGTTAATTGCGGAGCTGTAGGAGGAAAGGGGAGGGCTCCAGACTTCGTTGCACTACACTTCTCGTGCTGGCTCCTGGCGTGTCGTACTAGTTGTTGGGAAGTTCTGAAGGATTGGTCGCACCCTAAAACACGAGGGGGTGAGTCGTGATACATCTCACATAGGTTTAGAATATCGAATTAACCGGAACCGGATTCCGCGACAAAGTGCCACACAAATTGCCTTGGGCAGGGAGAATAGGTAGAGGGGGAATAGTTATAGCGTACCTTCATAGGGACATGGTAAAGGGGATAGTGCATGCACCGAAACGTGGTCCAGCAGTTGCGAACTTCTCGAAAAAAATCTACCACATTGCTGCCATGAGCACAGTACGATCGCCTGTCGTACATAAGTTATCGCATAGTCAGCTTTATCAATAATGGAAAGGATAATTCACAATGTACCATCGAGCCATTACTCGGGCAATGTTGTTGTAAGTGAGTCAGCAAATTTCCACACGAGTTGAGAACGGCATTGCATCCATTCCATTTACATTCGCGTCTGTTAAATCGGGTTTTGACTAGCTTCAGTAATAGTGCTTCTTCCTCATCTGTTGATCGTTACAAGTTCACAAAAACAGAAATGGTAACTTGTCAGACAATCCGTCATATAAATTAGAATGAAGAGGGTAATTCACCCGACGCTGGTAATTCCTCACTGAGTCCCATGAGATCAAAATCTAATCATTGGCATCACGTTGCAAAAAGAAAATAACATCAGTCCCAGTTGACGGCGACAACATAACGATAGTGAGATAGGAGTTGGCAGTGCAAGCAACAGCGTGAAATCAAGAACATCATGAGATATGTGATGGCACGGTTAACCACGCAAAGACGTGTAAGACCTTCAGTAGGAAGTATAAACCAAAACGACGTAACCCTACGACATACTGTCAGATGGTGGCCCTCTCGATGAACCCCCTTCACTTTGCCCTCTCTGTCTCCGTCGAATCTTCCTCAAGTAGTCAGGTAGCGGAGGCACCAAAACAAATGCACGGTTCTCCGTCTGATTACGCGTCATCTTCCTATTCGAGCCGCCTACTTTCCCAGAGGACGACACGCTTCCAGCATGGACGAGGGCGGCGCTAGCCTGTCGAGCTTTCCCCGTGGAGGCAGATACGGACGAACTTCCTGCAACATGGCTCTGCATCTGAACGTCGGCCATCATAGCGTCTAAGATTCCAATTTCTGCAGAACTGGGTTGGTTTGTGGCGGGGAAAAACGCGGTCGGGATCAAAGTTTGATTATGCTGTGTCATCATGTCCCAATTTGGAACACCATCAACTTTCTCACTCACGTCGCCAACTCTGGTCGGGGCAAGAGCAGGGGAAACACGGCCGTTCGTAGGGGCACTCGTTGGCGTATTGCGACCACTGGGTTTAGTGAGTTTGGCAGAAATATTGGCGACAGCATTTGAGACAGCAGCCTTAAAGGCGGTGGTCTGGCGTATGTCACCAGAGCCGGAACTCCCTTCTCTCGTACTGTTATGCATTGGGTCAAGACACGGTGCTGTGCGTTGTTGTGCTGTATAGTCAGTATCGCCAATACGCATGTCATGGCTCGGTGTGTCCTTTTCCTCATTACCACGATGGGTTGGAGGTGGAGGTGAAGTCACTGGCTCCGTTGGGACCTGTGCTGAACTTGTATCAGGATTGGTGGGAGTCCCATTGGTCTGAGCAGGAACCGTGGGTTTTCCGAGAGCACGTAGAATATCGCGAGCAAGGTGTTTCTTGTCCGCCTGAGCTGCTGTACGTGATGACGCATTAGAAGCAACCGAGGTTTTGCTGAGGGGACTTGATAAGCGCGGAGTTGTTGTCTGGGCGGGTGCTTTGCTTTGAGCAGGTGGAGGTTGTGCCGTTCTTGCAGGTGGTAGAGGAACAGAAGTATTGGTAATCTGCATTTGTTGCTGTAAGGCGTAAGGGATATATGCTGGAGTGTACACATGGGGAATATCTATCATTCCTAGTTGAGATGGTGCAAGTTGATCCCGTTGCTGTTGTGGGAGCATGTCTGTTGAAACAGCATTTGGTTGAGCATGTCCTGTCTGTGTCTGGTGGCTTAGAGGGGCGTGAGTAGGTGCTCGTGCTGTAGCTGCACCTGTAGAAGAGGCAGGAGCAGGTTGCGCTTGCGTAGGGGCACGTTGATAAGAAGTTGAAGGCAACGGAGCTGGCTTTGGCGGATGGGATTGGTGTTGCGGTTGTGTTGGCACTAATTGCTGTGGTTGCTGTGGTGTATGCGCTACAGATGCAGTAGGTTGGAACCGTGCCACCGTAGGCGGTGTAGCATTAGCAGATTGAGAATATGTAGACGCTTGGGCCGGTGGCAGCGCCTGTCTAGGTGTTGGGACATGCTGTGCAGTTAGCTGCTTCGTAAGTGTTTGTGTTGGCGTTTGTTCTGGTTGAGTGGAAGTTTGACCATTTGATTGGCTGGGGTTACCTTGCACAGACTGAAGGACCTGCTCCAACAGCAATGGGAGGTCCCGTTCCGCAAAGAATTCATACTTCTGATCGGTTGGTCGCACACGTGCGATGGAAATTGACCCTTTCTGGTCTTTACAAACCCTAAGAGGGCTTCCATCGATTGGGAAAAAAGAGTGGTTGGGTGAGGTGGCAGACCAACGAGCAATCACTCCTTTTAACACTTCAGCCTGAGCGCGTGCAATCACGCGGATGTTACTCATGCCTTGATCAGGTTTTGAGACTACCAGCGGTGTGAAGTTTTGAGGAACCTCGTTGACCTGAGACGCGTTGGAAATTTGACTGTAACGAGTTCCCTGATTGTTAAGAGGTGGAACCAGGCCAGGCTGCGTCCCTCGATGGCCTTGATGGCTAGAAGCTTCAACTGTGCTCTGAGCTGCTATAAACAGGAAGTACAATCAGAGTCTACACCCGTGAACATAATATGAACGCAGATGCCTACTGGATTGTGATTGCGTTCGCTTTGGTGGCGCTTTAGCGTGGTGTTGGTGCGCCGTTGGGAGCGGGACCACTTGTCCCTGAGATTGGTGGCTCGCTGTTGAGGATGACCACTGTTGAAGATAAGCCAGCCAATTCGAATACTGCGCGGAGTTTCCCTGCGTATACGGGGAATATGGATTTGCAACGGATTCCCCGCGTACAGGTTTCGTTGTTGGTGCTTGTGGAAAGGGAGATGACAGGTTATGCTGCTGCGTGCCTGGCGGCATGATAGGGAAGGAGTTGCGAAGGGTGCTAGAGGTATTGTTCATAACTGGCGCAGGCACCGACTGTTGCTGTTGCTAGTTGTTGTAAGTATCGAAAAGTTCTATAAGCATTGCACACATACCATGTAATACGGCCGAGGACTGACGGTATTGTTCACCTGGCTCGTCTGAAATTGGCCTGATGATTCCCCAGAATTTGACATTTGACTATAGCATTGAAACTTGCATGACATTGTGCGACTTCATGCAGAACGACGCGACTCACGCACTATTCTTCGATGTCCGGATAGCTTCAAGCATCCGTCTAGATGAGCATACAAATTTGGAACCGTTAGACGCACTTGAGATTGAGAACTCGCACCTTGCTTCCTCGCCCTCCTGTATCTTTCTGGCTAGTTCTTGCAGTTGTTCATAGCTATTTGGTCCTCCGTGTGTCATTTCACTGATAGCAGTATTGAGTATTGCTGAGAAGTCTCAACACGAAAGCAGCACAAATCATACACTTCTTTTACGATAGGTTTTGATCGATTCACCGTCAACACATCCAATGTATCCCTTAAATGCCTAAAGGAAGCTTCAATAAACCCAGTGAAAGACTGTGGCAAGAGTGGAGGGCACAAAGGAAAGAAGTTGCAGCCTTGAGCGAAGGCGTGACTGACTGACCCTGGGAACTTGTGGTCATGCCTCTCAAGCAAGCAACCACCGCTGTTGGACGTTCTATTCACCGATACCCTTGTCAGATCCGTTCATTTGCTGCTGTTTCATCATCGTCTCCTCCGCCAAGTTTCACGAGTGTTAACCCCTATCAAGTGTTTGATCGCAATGTTAAGAGGGCTCAACGTGATTACGCTGCAGCCAGAGCTAGTGGTGAACGAAGCAGGACCGTAGATTACATCCGAGATGAAGTCGCGGACAGGATGATGGAGCGTTTCATGGTATGTACTGTTTGTTCATATGAAAGTAACTATGCAATGACAGTCTTTTCTGATGCAGGACATAAAACGTAATTTTAGGACTATCCTTGACCTTGGTTCAGGACCGGGACATTTCTCGAAGTTGCTGGAACGCAAAAAAGTGACAAAATCCATCCTGATCGATTCAAGTGGTGCGTCAGATTGTTGGGATGGACCAACCAACCCAAAATTCTGACGTCGGGTTGAATAGCAAAAACTTTATTTCGTGATCCCGACTCTGAATTTGAAGGTACACTAAATTACCCTCCCTTTGCTGTATAAGTCAAACATCAACGCCCATGTGTTCAAACAGTTGATATCCAGAGAATCCATGCCGACGAAGAAAGTTTTCTTAAGGTTATTGATCGCAATTCACAAGAGGCTGTGGTATCTTGCCTGAGTTTACATTGGATCAATGACCTGCCAGGTGAATTTGTATCGTTAGACCCTTTTACTTATGTGCGAATGATAGTGGTCTATAGGTGCCCTTGTTCAGGTCAAGGAAGCACTCAAACCCGATGGCCTTTTCCTTGGCGCCATGTTCGGTGGTGATACTTTATTTGAGCTAAGGTTGAGTGATTCTCGAAACTATATGGGCTCAAATTAATCAGCCTTGGCTCTTTCATTCCAATTACGTTCAGGACTTCACTTCAATTGGCGGAAGTAGAACGCGAGGGCGGGGTCTCACCACATGTCTCCCCAATGACTGGTACGAACCACTCCTCCGAGGAGTATCCTACAATTATATAACGTTTTCTCGTACACAGATACGGGAGACATATCGAATCTAATGGGACGTGCTGGCTTCACGTTGTTAACGGTTGACATTGATGAAGTCAAGGTTGCATACCCTAGTATGTGGGAATTAATGGAAGACCTCCAAGACATGGGCGAGAGCAATGCTGTTGTTGGGAGGTGAGTTGTCTTTCCACACTAAATACTTCCATCGCATTGATGCTTTAAAGACGGCACCTCATTCATCGAGACACCTTGGCAGCCGCTTCCGCTATCTACAAAGGCATGTGTCCAATTTCATTTAGGTTCCTCTAGGCCGTCCCTCCTAATTGACCCGGACAGAAATGCATGGTAATGAGGATGGCAGCATACCGGCTACGTTCCAGATTGTCTATATGGTGTGTACATCATTGGAATTCGCAATTAAAAAATTGCCAACGCGACATATGACAGATCGGCTGGAAACCTGATTCATCTCAGCCAAAGCCGCTCAAACGTGGTTCGGGGGAGGTTAATCTCAATGAAGTTCTGTAAACGTCATGAGTACTGCCACTCCACAGACGTACATAGAATATTCACACCATTATAAATAATAACTTGGAGATGGATGCCAAGACCAGCGCGTCGCATGATGATATCAACTTGGGAGACGAACGAAAACTGGCAGAGACATCAATCTGTAGCCCCGTGATTTATGGTGCTCATCGTCCCTCAAGGCCTCTACAAGTGTAACGTGAACATCTGCCGAACAAAGTGACCGACCAATCGTCACTTCCCCAGGTAACCGTTACAGCGTTTTTTCGATATCTCCGGCGATCATTTCCCCATTCTGGGACAAGTTGTAAAAAGCGCACCAAAGTGAATGTTCTTCCAAATTTGTCATACATGCATCAGGCACCTAATCAGCTTTCTTCATGCCCCTTGCCGTCCCTTGCCGCCGGATGATCTTGCATGGGTTTTTATACACTTCACCCTCGGGATGGGGCGTCAGCTGCTCACGATGGTCAGAGCTAGAAGCCTCAAATCCAGGTGTGGGAATTGCCTGTGTGCTAGCGCTTGACATTTGAGCAGATTGGGAATTTGAAACCACTTTGAGTTGGTCAATTAATTGGCCAAGAACGAAGCCCTACTTGCCGTCGGCCTACTAACTCGTGGTACTTACGCTATTCGCTATCACTCGCCGAACTGACATTGAACAGAACTTCCCTCGAATGACAGGCCCAGCGGAGGCCTCCAGTTCCGTCGGCCAGGGTATGCATGCGGGTGTGATGTGAAATGTTAACACGAACATCGGGCAACTGTTCAAAGGAAGAACAAGGAATAGGGTACACATATTATGTGCTGAGTTGAGGCAAGTTGCTTACCGTTGATCCATATATATGCCACTACGGCAACGAAATCTATAAGGTCGGACGTTGTATGACGGCTATAGCAGAAGGGTATCGGACCTCATCGAAGAGCGAGCTCGAGGCTGATGCATGCAATCCAAAATAGAAGATCAAGACACCTCCTTATTCGCACTAATTTCGTGCATCCATCCAGCGCCGCGCGCTGTCGCGCGACCTGATTTGCTAATTGGCAAACGGGAGATAATATTGACCTATTCTATTTACCTTCTCAGCCAATACACTCGACATGCCTAGAGGCGACCGGGTCATAAAGGTACGAACACCTGCGGCGTATAGGCGGACAGCGTGCACACAGTACAAATACTAACCTTAACTGGCCATCTCATCGCGTAGCTAATGTGTTATGATAAGTGATATATACCCAGCGCCCACCATTCCCATCCCTGCGGCCTAATCCTATTGATAACTTCTCAACGTCTTACTGACATCTTCAAGCTCTTTTGGGTTTTTGACCACCAGACCGATGTTGTGCTTTGCGATTATCCCCATCCATTCCACGGCCCGCTACAGTTGATAGCTTTCAACCCAGAATCCCAACCGCCGGGTCGGTCGGCTCTATCACATCAACAACCCACATCGATTCTGCTCCTGATGATGCCATTCCCATCGCTATCGTGGTTCCCTTCTGTCCTTCCTTCGTTTCTCCTGCGCCTATAATTACTTCACCATACTCGGCCACGCTTTGCTCCTCCTCCTCCTCCTCCTCCCCCTCCCCCTCCCCCTCTTCATCTTGCCTTGGCCCTGCCCCCTCGGCCTGGCTAGTATTTCCGGCCTTTCCAGATTGGAATTTCCGCTTGGGAACGACTGAGTATAAAGCCTCTTCCCAATCCTTGGTCTGGACCCACTGCAAGAGAATCTCAAAGACTTGATTTACGGTTAACACTTTACGTGTGGGAAGGGAGGCGAGGTAACGGCCGATTGGTAGGCGGGCAGTCCTGATGCCGGATTCTTTGGCTTTATTAAGACAAAGGTTCTGAGGGCAGCAGATTTGAAAATGTTAGGTAAGGAACCCAGAGGCCAGAACGAGTACCTTATATCTGTTGTGATCACATATCCCGCCAATGATATACGTCTCGTTTTCTTTGAGCTCGGTGAGTTCTTCTTCCGAATCTGCTGTGAGATAGACCATAGAGCCTATAATATCTTGGTTGATAACAGGAAGAGAGGGTGACAGATTGCCCTGGTGTGAACCTTCAGACGAGTTTTGGGTGCTTTTGTCGTTCTTGACCGTTTCTGCTGTTTGTGGGAATGTCACCAAGGACGCCCAGGACCAGAGTCGATCATATCCCTCCTGCCACCACTCCGTTCTGGACCACCTCTTGTACCCTGCATCGCTCATTCTCTCCAATCGATTATAGATTTTCCCATTGAGGGAGGTGAATATCAGGGAGAATGGGTATGATGCTCTCCGATTGGCGCTATACGTATAAGCCAATTGAGACGATAAGGATACAACTTCCTGTGCAAAAAGGTCGAAGAAGGCATATCAGAGAGGATGATCCAATGGTACTGATAGGTATGTCACAGTAACGGTATTGGCGGATCGACCCTTTGATGGACACTCTCCTCCACACCACTTCAAGATGGCGGCTTCATGTTAAGGTCCAGCACTCACCTTCTCGCTCATTAAATCATCAAAGCCAAGGTCGATGATGACTCGACCATGGAAGTTCAAAGGCAATACTTTCGCCTTTTTCTTCTGTCTGACGATTTCCTCTTCTGTTTCGTCCAATTCGCCAGCGGCCCGCTTTGCAGCGAGCAAGCGTTTCCTTTCTCGTTTGGCTTCTTTCTCTCTGGCCCGGCGCTCAATTTTGTACTGGGCATACCGTTCTGCCTTTGCGATTTTTTTCTTTGCACTTTTGGATAATATGGGGTTGTCACCCGTCAGAGGCAGTTCCGCAACGTTGGGCGATGAAGTCACCAGCTGATCTTGGTTCATGGTCGAAGTAGGTTTGTATTTTGTTTGCTGGGGTTATTTCCCTCTTACTTGGGACTGTCAACAGATACATACACCTCTAAAACGCCAGGTAGTCACCTCACCGACAACACCCAGGTTCGAAACAAAGTAGAATCAAGGTCGAGCTACTGCGCTAGTATATACGAAACATAAACAAACGCCGACGAGAATATTGGAAACTGGGGGCATTAGCTCACGCGTTTCGGACAAACGAAGGGACGACTTGAGGCCAACTGCGCTTGCGAAATTGCGTTGTGGAAGTGGTACCGGTAAATGCCGAACTACCTGAGATCGATTATTTCGGGTCAAGCTCAGATTACCGCTGTGACTGTCATTGCTGCAATTCTCGCACTCTTCATATCTTCATCTTTCCTCAGCAACTCCATCCATATAAGTTCCGCTCGTTCTACTGGCATCTCCATCACTCCTCTACCCTCTCCTTCAAAAGACGATATGGCAGCTGCTGACACCGTGAAGGCCATTGTCGTCGATGCACTCGCAAAGAAGCACACAGCTACGGTCATTTTCATCCATGTAAGTCTCATAATGTTCCTGCGTCAGAAGGAACGCAATTTCTCGCTGTATGACGTACGACTGACTGCTTTCGCCTCCACCAACCGTGATCAGGGTCTTGGAGATACTGGGCATGGCTGGAAACCCGTCGCACAACTATTCCAACGAGACCCCGCCTTGAGCCACGTCAAGTGGATATTCCCCCACTCGTAAGTCTCACATTGCCTCTATGGACGTAGACAAACCATAGAGTCATCGCTCTCGTTGGCATCTCACAATACCCGTACTCTGTTCTACATCTGGACCTAATCCTGCGTAAACACAAATTTCATCACCACCTTGCCAATTGGTGGCCATACCACAACTCATCCGACACTCTGTCAACCTCACGATATGCATTGACAATTAGACCGACACGGAGTGTAACCGCCAATCTGGGCATCGAGATGCCCTCTTGGTAAGTCGGGCATCACCCGTTCTGATGGACCCCTCATTCACAATTATCACCCACCCACTTCGTTGTGAATCTCCACGTTTGGCAGGTTTGATATATATTCTTTTGGCTTTAATACAAAAGAAGATGAAGAAAACATGCTCATATCAGCCAAAGTAATCGACGATTTAATCGCGAAAGAACTCAATTCTGGTACACCTCCTGGACGAATTGTTATTGGGGGATTCAGTCAAGGGGCATGCATAGCCCTTCTAACCGGTCTGAGGGGCGACGGGAAGCTGGCCGGCATAGTGGCCCTGAGCGCCTGGCTTCCTCTCCAGGATCAATTGAAGACGGTTAGTTAATGCCCATTCTGTTCTTCAATATTCTGCATTCCGATGTCGTAAATCGATTTCATTCTGACATCTTCTTTGCATTCCTTGCTTGTTTTCCTTTTCCTTTGCCATTCGATACTCCTGCATTCCTGCTCTTTCCCATATACACACAACGCGATGCTCCACGTTCCGGTTCACTTTGATGGATGCCGTGGCAATGTCTAGTTGGCATCAAAGCAAGCATCATCGATTCCTGTGTTCTGGGGTCATGGCGAAAATGACCCTCTTGTCAAGTTACCCGTTGCAAAAGGCTCTGCAGATCTATTGGTGACAGAACTTGGCATGCCGAGGGCTTCTGGAAAACTGATACCAGACGGCCTTTCCTGGAACATTTACAGGGGCGTTGGCCACACGACGGGTCAGGAGGAGCTAGACGACCTGAAGGAATGGATCAAGAATGCCATTCCGGAATCGGCTTCGTAACAGAGCGAAGCTGTGGAAAATCAGATGTACCTTTGCATCTATGATTGTTTGTTGGCTCTCGGCCAGGTGCTGCTTTCGTTCGTCTGTTATGTAGCTCTCATTTTACCTTTCGGTTACTCGATATTCATCTTTCATATTGATGCCTTCTCGTCGTTCCTCAATTTCCGCTTGGATTCAGCGGTTATACTTCTTCTAAGCTTGTTTCTCTTTTAATAGATAATGCATTGGTTTCTTCATTTGGGGGTTTTTCCTTTTTCTGTTTGCATTTCTGCGTGTTCCTGGTCTTTTCTGGTTGCTATCACATCCAAGTCACCATCCGAATTTCACATCGAAAGCAGTTACACATGTATCGTGCTCTGGTCTCTCCCTAAAGGCAATTGTATTAGAATCTCGTCATCCCAATTAGTTCTGTTCCGTGATGTTTCAACATAACCTCGATAATAATATGTCCACCCCCCATCTGTATATAATAGATCTTCTGTGGAATGCAAGCGCAAGTATTTTGGTAGTTAGCATTCCTCCATCTTAGGCATTCATTGAGTATGCATACTAGCGGGGAAGAAGTGAACACCCGCGTGCAGGGAATAAGATTTTAAGTGACACGGGAACGGTGCAATCGTGTCCTAATACGCGTAATTTGCCTCGTGAAGTTAATGTAGAGGGTCTAGACCTTTGCATGTCAAGCGTCTTTCACAAGATCGTACGAACGGACGTCGAAGGGTTAATCATTTCCGATGTTAGGCTATAGCTAATGCTCAAGCTTTTTGATTTTTCTGAGCAAAGTGTGGTTTGGATCTGAATGCATGGGATGGTTGATGAAATTAACGCAAAACCTCGGTTCTTGAGAAACGCGCACATGTGCATGTGTAATTCATGACATGAATTTTGGAATGCGCATGCAGGTTCTTAGATAGATCTGCAAAGGACCCAGGAATTGCACAGCCGTGCCTGGATTTTAATCACCAGCTTATTCTCGTGAACGTTACACGCAATGACCTTGATGGACAAGAGTGTATCATTCCTATTTTTTAATAAGAATAGCGAGATAGGGTCCGGGATTCTGGAAGGACTTCCTGACGTTCATTGATTGATTCCGAATTATTAAGTGGAGAGGGTGCTTGGCAATTAAGCTGCACACCTGCGCGCCATGAGGCATAGCAACATGTGTAAGTGGGGAAATGTGTGTCGATTCATGCAGTGACGTGCGCCCTGCCTATGGAATATAAACCGCAACCACCGTTAATAGATTTACGGTACATCCCAACCTCCGTCCACTTACCCTCGGAATCTAGGCAGCTTGTGGATGGCGGACGAGGTGTGGGGGCCGTGCCTCTCGACCCCGGGGATGCCGGTAAGCCGAATTTGTTTGTGATTGTACCGCCATTAGCACCTTTTGGGATTGGGTCGTCCGTCCGCAGCTGAGTGGAGTAATCATCCCCCTGTGGTGTTGGCATTACTACCACCATTGCCAATCCTATCTGCACCTTTCTAGACGTCCATAACGACTGTTCAATCTATTCAAGGTATGTCTTGAGCGTACTACTACATGTCTCAATATTAAGACTCGGATCTTAGGGGATCTCGCTATTAGAACTTATAATTATGGAATTTCATTCTAATAATTCAAAGGCGCCTTCGCCACCTCCTCCTGCTTATGAGCCTTTACCGGGGCCATCTGCGAGTCAAACGGCTTCTCCCAGGCCTTTATCACCGATGCCGATGTCTCCACCACAACCACATTCACCCAGAGGAGGTACTTTTGTTCCTATAGTACCTCAGGCTCATGGTGCTCACCTAGGTCCTCATTACCCATACCCGCATCCTCATGGGCACGCCCATCCTCTTCATCATGGATATCATCATATATCGCCACTGCGCTGGCAACATTCGATAGGTCACTCTGTGACGTCTCCAGGATTTTACCTACCGCCTCACTTGCCTTCGCCAGCACCTTTTCCGACTGGACCCACACAACCCCTAGCTTACAACCTACCTAGTGCTTATTACGATGCTCGAGCCGTGCAATGGCTCGCGCAAGCAGATGCACGTGCTCGGCGTCGATTCTGGGGAGCCTTCTTATGGGCATTCTTTATCTGGTGGATAGTTGGGGTGTTCATCACTCTGGAGATGAAGATTTTGTTTGGTGACTTCGGGCACGGTGGACATGGGCATAGAGGACCAGGACATTGGAGTCGTATATTTGGCCAGCAGTGGGCAAGTTCTTGAAAGTATTAGTATGCTTGGGAGTTTTTGGCTTCTAGGTTCAAGCCTGTATATCACTCGTTTCGGATGTTTGCTTTATTGTTCCTCATGCTTTATATTTGCGTGATATTTCCATTGTTTGATGGCGGATCTTTCCTCAGTGGTGAGCTATTATGCCATGCTCCTTTTCTGATAAGAACAACGACATCACCCTGTAAAACTTGACCCATTTAGTTTACTGGTTAACTTTGTGATTTGCTTATGTTCTGAATAGAGAGCACCTGGACCATCGACCTCAACAAAGATGGTCCAACTACCCTATTTCTATTAGAATGTTACGTGAATGGATAAACAACCTCCCTTGTTGAGCGAGGGTCCATCGTCATTGTTCGATCATAATAGATCATCATTGGATGTGATGATGAGCTGTTGTCACACACGGTCGAACAAGGATTGATGAGCTTGTATTGTCGTGTATCATGCAGAGGAGTCATTGATGAGGCTGTGTCTGTCATGACGAACCGGTATGGATTGCATAGGGTACGGTACGGACGGGTTTGTAGATTGTTATCAGTACTGGTTCCATCGCCGCATGAGGCTATCGACGTATGACATAGGAGACATTGTGTAGATGTAATCAACCGAATATTGACCGTCAGAACCTTGCAAATACTAATTCTGTGGATCTCCGTGATGAACCGCTACGGTTGATACTTCTTTACATTCAAATGCGATGCAAGTTCCAACCGCACAGCAGTCGTGGTTCTCAACGACGATGCAACGAATGTTATCCATATTATCGCGATCTTACACGTTAGCGCAGACATCGACTGCAGCTTGCAGCAATAAGCGACACCTTAAATGGTAGAGCCTGATACCTCCTGACTGCCAAGAAAGAATAATGAATTTAAGAGTTTAAATTGTGTGAAGTCACGTGGTTGGCGTTACGGTTGCATCGTCAGGTCACACTTTTGTGGCGTCAGTACCCTTTGTCTCTCGGGCTGACCTCGCTCGTCAAAGGCACCAAAAATTTTCTCTCCCTTTCCAGCAACACTGCTTTCGACCTCGTTTTCGGATGCGACCTGGCTACATCATACCCGCCCCATTTGATCCCTCGTTCCTCGCCAAGGTCTAGCAAAGCGAGATTGCCACGCCATGTATGTTTCTTTTTATGCTGTTAGCGGGTCTTCCGCGCTTCCGCATTCGTACTTGCCCGAGGAGGAAATGTGAAAGAAGGGGCCGCGATGCCGGTCACGTGATAATAAGGTTTAACGTTGATTGTGGTCTGTGCGTGGGACGGCTAAAAAATGGGGGCGTGATGAGATTTAGATGTGACAGAGGCCCAAAACTCGGGGCCGTCCGACTTCCTTCATCACATACCTCTCGATCGCACACATCCCTCCCTCGTCGTCGTCGCCAACAACGAGCTGAACTCTTTCCTCGCTTCTCTCCTCGACGTACGCACCATCTCCCGCGCGTCCAACCGTTGATTCTCGCTCTCTACTTTGTCTTGATAAAGCCCTCTGCCCACATATTCAACCATAATATTCTCATAGCGCCACCTTCTCGTCCTTTGCCTCGACCTCAACTCCTTACCATCCGGCTCTCCAGTCCTTTTATGTGCTGAATCTTTCCTGCTCTCGTCCTCCCTTATATCTATTTCAACCACGACCAACTTGCCCATTCTGGCTGCCTCCACCCTCACCAACCTATCTTCTCACCGAGCAGACGAGGACTTGATCAACAGGTCCCTTCTTGATTCCCTCGACGCCCAAGCAGACGCAGAGCCCCTCTCATCTGATTCAGATCGCGCGGTTGCTCAATCATTTGGCTCGGCTTCTGATTCTTCTTCTGGCTCCCCTTCAGTATCTTTTCATATCACAATGCAATCTCAACAACCACCCCTTTCCCGTTCAGACTCACCCGTTGACAAGAACAATCAAAACATGTTGCATCATCACAATTCTCAAGAACCCATCTACATCCACGGACAATTTACCCCCACCAACGGAACCGGCATTGGATCTAGGCATCTTCAACAGGATTACCCAAGTGACTTGGATGCGCAAAACCAGCAACCCAAGCCTAACGGGTTTGGACCAAACGCGTACACCAGGAACACCTTCAATGCTTATCCCAATCGTTCCCGCCATCAGAATTCGCCGTCAGTCCTAGCAACAGCCAACTATTATCCGTCGTCAGCGGATGTTTTGGGTTCCCAACTCACTTCTCCGGTTTCAACTCATATGCCAACTTTCGACAATCGCCCCGGCCTTGATATTGGCCCCGGCCCTGGCAATTACAAGTCCTACTTTGATGGATTTCCTTCATCGGCAGGCCAGCCTCACCAGGTTGGCGGGAAATCGGGTGTAACGCAGCTTCCGCAGCACAACTCCTATTCGGCGCAAGCGTCATCATTCACGATGTCTTCCCAAACACCTTACGGTCCTCACATCCCAACTGGCGGTGCTGGTCATGCTGGCTCTGGCGCACCTAGGCTGGACCACTCGTCTGCAACTAACAGTGGAACCAGTGGCAATCAACAAGAGGAGATATCCACTATTTTCGTTGTTGGGTTCCCAGAAGATATGCAGGTGCGACCACGCTTTTCATTTTCCACTTTGTTCAGGGTACTGATTTTGCTTATTAAGGAACGAGAATTCCAGAACATGTTCACCTTTTCTCCCGGATTTGAAGCAGCTACTTTGAAGATTCCTAACAAGGAGTATACCGCATATGGTGCAGTCCCTTCCAATCGTCAAGGCTATCAGTACGATCCTTATAATCTCGTTACCATGAATCAAGGTGGTGTCGTCGTTGATGGTGGCCGTGATGGTACAATGTCATGGCCTGCTGCGCCTCCTGGGGAGGATGGGAATCCCCCGTATGGTGGCGCCCCTCAAAGGAAGCAAATCATTGGCTTCGCTAAGTTCCGATCTCGCGAAGAAGCGTTAGGCGCTCGGGACGTCCTTCAAGGACGACGGGTTGACATAGAAAAAGGCGCCGTTCTAAAGGCCGAGATGGCGAAGAAGAATTTGCATACTAAACGAGGCGTTGGTCCAGTCGGGAATGTTCCCAGCGCGTCAGTTCCCACGCCGGGCAATCCTCTCAACATCAATACCAACGCTCCGTATCATCACGCGCTTCTCAACACTGGTGGTCTTGTTCCTCCTGGAGCTGACCTTTACCTCAACAATGATACCCTCACTCCCGGCGAGCGTAGGATGGGTACAATTGAGGCTATGGGTCTTGGTCGCGCTTCCTGGCGTGAACAAACAGCAGCTCCTGCTCCTCAGGAAAATATGCTGGGACATGTATCTGGTCTGGTACGTGAAGAGGAGGAGAAGAGGGCCAACATCTTGGGTCTTGGCCCCTCAGCTACTCGTGGACCGCGAGAGCGCGCAGAAGATGAAGAGCGCGAGCGCCGAAGGAAAGAGAAGGAGATGCGTCTCAGAGCTGCCACCATGTCTGCTTTTGAGGCTTTCCACTCGGTTCCCTCCCAAAGTTCCCCTGGGATTTCACGTCAGCCTTCCAATAACAGCTCGATTCTTTCCCCCACGGAGCCTAGCATCAGTCACGGCGCCAGCCCACTGCTCCCTAATGGCGGAGGTTTCCAGTCCCACCTGCCCCACAAAGTTCCAGACGATACTTTGGTTGGCCCATGGGATCACCTTGGCAAGAGCGGCTCTACTCCTCGTCCGATCACTACATCACGACGATCTTCGCCGCCTATCTCTGCCGGGCCCGCTCCCGCGTCTGCTGCATCTGATTCTGTTAGGACCTCTTCCCCGGCCCCTGCACTAGACCAAAAGGGAGAAGTTAGTTGCGCCAATCCAGCTGGGGATGCCGCGCCCCCTTCGGTTGGTCTGAGCGATCCTAACGAGCAAGACCTCGCTCGGGCAATCGGTGGCTTAGCTGTTAGTACCACTGGTGGTAAATCCTCACCTCAGCTTCCATCTCCAGCATCTGGCGCAAGCACTGGCTCTTCTATCACGCGCAATGGCGTGGATCAGAATCCTCCTGTAAGTTGATCACACTCGTACACATTCCAGGCAACTTCAAATTGATGCCTCCTGCTTCAGATCAACACGCTGTACGTTGGAAATTTGCCAACTTCACCGCCACCCCCAGGTTACCCTCAAGATTATCTTGAAGATAGCCTCCGTGAACTTTTTTCCACTCGACCTGGATTCCGGCGATTGTGTTTCCGGCAAAAGAACAACGGACCTATGTGCTTCGTCGAGGTATGCATTTGCTACTATGGTTAGCGTCACTGTACCTATTACTTATTTATTCGACAGTTTGATGACGTTCATTTTGCTACCAAGGCTTTGAGCGAGCTCTATGGGAACACTCTCAAGGGCCTCGTCAAGGGTGGGGGAATTCGTTTGTCATACAGCAAGAACCCACTGGGTGTTCGTACCCCGGCGAACCCTGCAATTACCGGTTCTTCCTCGCAGCAGCAAGCTGCTAACTCTGCACAAGGTAGCGTTGCGTTATCTGCCAACTCGGAGGTCTTCCAGCCTAGGCAGCCATTCAATCCTGAAGATCAACAAGCACCGGGAGTCTTCAATCGCCACTCCAACACCGTCGTGTCTCCGCCTCCCAGTGCATCGTTGGGCAGTTTCCTTAGCTCGCCTCCGCCACGATTCTTTTCCTCTTCCCCATCCTCTGCTGCATTCGGGAATGTCCCGCCATCTTCTGGCCCCACCAGTGGGTACTACCCGCGCGGTAGTAACATGTACAATTTCGGACATGGGTCTACTGCGAACAACGGGACAGGAGGAAACAATCTTTCCTCATTCGGACTCTCCCTTTTGCAACATCCTTCTATACCCGATCAAAAGTCAGATGATCACTTACACTCTCCGCATTACATGTCCCCACCTGGCAACAACTTAGAGGCCACCAGGGCCGGTTGAAGACGGTGGAACTTAGCATCGCATTTACAAGACCCAAATTGTTTTCATTTTCAAGTTTTACCTCGCAAGCTGCAGTTTTTCTTCTTCCATATAAGCATTTCCCATTGAGCAATACGGCAATTTATCTACCCACTAACGCAATCCTACACTCAATATATCTATGTACTATCGCACAACCATTGCCTCGCACCTCATTCATCTTCATTCCGATGCTTGCCCAATCTATCATCACGTACGATTACTACCCCCTTCGAGTATATTCAGTGCGTCTCATTCGTTGCCTCCATTCAATCATCCTTTTTTGCCTTCCCATTGTTCTTGTTTTGGTCTGTCCTCCCTACCATGCGCGCTTATCTTTGGACTGTTGTTTGTCTGTTTTGTCAACATCTTTGCAGTATAATTCCTCTATCCCTGCGCTTTCCTTGTCCGTTCCACTTATCTCGGCCATCGGCCTCTCATCATCAGTATACATGTCAAGCAATCTATATATCACCCCTCCCATACAATCTCTCATTCGTCACCCTTTCGTTCCTCCATCACAAATCACTGACTAGTCACTTGCCATCATCTCATCATCCCAACTTTACATCTGATTTGATATGTTCATTACCTACGTAAAGATGGTCTAAAATCAAATTCAAGTCATGAACACGCCAACAGCGACCAAGTCCAGCTCAATTATTCATCGCCCATCCATTGCACCGCTCACACTCGCATGCATGCTTTCCACGTCTGACGCCTCGCATCGACATCATCGCCGCCACCATCAATTCATTCCCACCCACTGGGTCTGCAAAGTACAATATATCCCGTTTCACCTGCTTCTTCGCCTTGCCTGCCTGTCAATTTCCTCAGTGCTTTCGAGGTTCAACTGTATCTTACCTTAGTAGCCCTAGTCTCACTTACACTTTACTCCCATTTCATGGATCCCCAAAGACCATGTACATGCACCCACTACAATGACCAGCCTATACTCGCGCATGTTTTCTCCCTCTTCGATTTTCGCGTCCCCTTTGTCATCGTTGGTTCTCAGGTTTTAATTGGTATTCTTAGTACCCATTTTTTTTCTAATCCGTACTTTTGATGTTGCTTCTTTTTCTTTTCTTTCTTTTACAAGTGGTGTTGATTTCGTAGTGGTAGTCAGTATGAAGTAGTGCATACAGCCTATGCTCAATGTGATAAAGTCAATGTTGAAGCACCTTGATTACTGCATGACGAGCTCTCATCGAAAAGCAGCATTTGGACGCTACACATAAATTTTAAAAAATAAATATTGAGACCTGTAGGTCTACCACTCCGGGAAAGCGTGTCATCCTTGTGCAGGGGCCATGCTAATCTTCTCTGTATCGTTCCAATTTTTTCGTATGTCACCCCGAAGGGGACATTAGTCCTTCTTGCCATTGTCATGTCACTGTATGGTTTTCGCACTTTGTCCAACCCGCGGGGTGGGTGCACGCTAATGGGAGGTACTTTGGTCGCCGGAGTTAGGGGCTATGCAGGGTTGTGTAGAGGGCGCTAATGACGGCGATGGACGGGTACCACCAAAAGGTACGGTTTCAGCCCTTTGACTCGAACCTTATCGTTTTTCGAATTCAATGTTTAAGAGCGCGTCACGTTTCGCCCCCCAAGATCTATTGTGCCTAAGTTATATTATTCATAGCATAGCTACATTCGAGAGCTTGCTGGAATGACGCGTACAATGAATGACTTTGATGCTCGGCGATCAATGCCCTCCCATTCAAAGGCACAAAAGTTCCAGTCTGCGCCGAATACTGTACCTCGCTGTCAGGTATTCAACTGTGGATTGAATGGGGAGGGAATTCGCAAGCCGAACCAATCTCCGTCGCGGGAAGAGGCAGCTTATTAGATCAAATCGCGAGCTAAAGTTGCATACAACGCGTCTCGGCGCAAAACTCCCTAGTCATCCTACGTTCTTTTGACTTTCTTTGCTGCGCCATTTTGCACTATCCTTGACTTGAGCGAGCACAGATGCCACCGAAGAAAGCTGGTAGCAGCACCACGAGGAAACGCAAGGCGAAGCCCTCTTGCAAGATGGGTGGCTCAAACTGGATATAGGATGGCCTTTGCTTCGATCCTGAAGTCTTCGGTCGGGTTATGGGATTGGGCGCGCCCCCTACTTGGAAGATGAAAAGAATCACTTCTGAGGAGTTCCAAGATTTGTTTGGAACTCTCGTAGGATCAGCTCGGTGAGTGAACACACAAGTCCAAGTGATGCATTTGACTGAGGAATCGGGCACGTAGATATAACCATCTCTACCTCAAGGGCAACGTGAATATTCGCTGGGTTCCCGTGGAGTGCACGTTCAAGCTTGGTGGGACGTATGATATATAGCCATAGCAGGGCGCGTTTTTATTGCTCCCGTCCTGTGATTGCATATTTCTTGGATTGTTGTGCTTGATGCCCGGAAAATTATGACCACTAATAATTCATACTCGTAGGTGCAACATTCATTGTGTGTTATCCAGACCGGATACTACCGACTTGCGTCGGAATTGGAAAAGCCCCTGTCAAAGTAGACGTGCAGTAATTTTTACTAGAATGCTACCAAATCCGCTTTACGCGTAATTAAATTGAAAGCGAAATTAAACGCATATAAGGTGTCCAACCTTCTCAGCTCTTCCTTTCGGTCTTTTCTACTTGTGCACTAATCATGGCTGCAGCGGGCTCTAGCGTGCTGCACCAGCACCAACAAAGAAAGCTCGTACAGACTTCACGTACGCAAACAAGCTGTAGAGGTCATCCTCGCTTCACCAACACGCTTTCCCGCCCCTAGTACGGATGATACCATCCGCAACCTCATTGTCGAGATCGCCGAATATGCGTGGCACCTCGAGACCTCGGCTGAGGCGACAACACAATTACACAAGGCAAAATCCAAAGAACAAACCACAGGTGAAGCCAATAAACTCCGAGATATCGTGTCTACTGGGATAAAGAGACGGATGACGGTGAGTGGGGTTCATTTATGCGCGTTATTTGCGTCTCCGTTGCTCATACCTGGACGCGTGCTTACTTCAGTGGAAACCTACCGCTAAGACGCAAAGGGCAAGGTGGACGGACCTATGATGGCGTCTATTCTGATCCCTTGGTCTTCGGCAGGCTTATGTGCATAGATGGTCCACCGACGTTCAAGATGAAGAAATACCCTAAGGATGAGTTTGAGAGCCTTCTCGGTGGACAGATCGTTTCCCTCTTCGGCGCGATCTAGAATACCAGGGAATGAACTTCAGATATCAATGCGCATAGATACGCTAACGGGCTCTTCCTCACAAGCGATGTGACTGTCCGTTGGGATCCGGAGGAGTATACCTTCAAGTCCAATGGGTTGTACGGGAAGGAGTGGTTGGTGGCAACAAATGCCTGGTCAATTCACCGAATAGCGACAGAATTTCAATCGTATAACATTAGCATCAGACTCGTAATGAAATCTAGTGAAAGACACATGGAGAGACAGCACAAAGCCCAATGACTAGGTCCAGGAACATGTAAAAGCAGGCTAAACCAAGATAACGAAACACTCGCTGGAGACAGTGATGAAGAGGGAGCAAGGAGGGTGTGCTTAATATGGTTCATGTGAAGCATCGGTCACTGCCTTCACAAATGAGGTGCGGACGCGGGCGTACATAGTGAAAGTAGACAACAGATATGTGAATTGAAAGGAAAACTGTTGACTAAATAATGTAGTTCGATGTCAACATGTGCAAGGTATGTATTAAATATAAGCTGAGAGTTGAAGATGAGGTTTGAAGGAGGGCGAAAGTCAGTAAGGAACGGAATGTGTTGTAGGAATACGATAGCAACTTCGACAATCCATTTAACGTTCACCCGATATCGCCATCTTTGCCGCCAATTTCTGAGGCAATAGCAGGCGTCGACGGAGGTATTGTCATCCCTTCTGCTGTTACGTCAGACTCATCCTGTTCAGACTTTGGTGTTGACGTGGCACCACCAGCACCGCTATCATTCGACTGTGGCGTAGTTGGCGCCGTCGATGTCGACCCCTTGATGCCCAAGCTGGAGGCACCAAACTTGACCTTGAACTTGGGTGGGTCATCTCCATTCTTCGTTCGAATTGTCATCCCTCCCCCAATGGTAGTGCCATTACCACTGCTGGCCCCGCTGGGATTTTTTTGTGGACTGACATGATCCGACTTTTTCACCTTTGTGAGTCGGGTCATGAGTTCATCGTCCTCATCCTCTTCATCTCTCCTACGCTTCTCGCTCGGCCGCATAGGACCTATGGACTCCAATGAAGCCATCATTCCGGGTCCGGGGGTGGATGGTCTGCTAGCGATCTCAATTCCACCGTTCATCGCGTCTGCATCCTTGGACCGAACTAGCGACTCAAGGAGTATATCCTCTTCATCTTCTTCGTCTTCAGGTAATCCCATAGGCGTTGATTTAATTGATGCCTGAAAGCTCTCGCCCGCTTTGAGTACTTGTCGGGTATGCTTCGGATTTAGTGTAGGTATTTCAGGGGATGGTGATCCTGGTGGAGTGGTGGAAGTCGATTGTGCCGGTGAAGGAGCTGACGAAGGAGCCGGGTGAGGACCAATTTCTTCCTCTTCGTCGTCGCCATAGTCCCATAAAGCCCTTAATGGCGGTTGTGACTTGAGTGTTGGACGAGCGAGACGATTTTGCGCAGCAGCAGCAGCGGCGGCGGCGGCGGCCGCAGTCGATCCTCTCCTTCGTTTGATCTTGCTGTTGGCGAGTAGCAGTGGTGTGCGCTTTGGACTAGCTGTCTGACTGATGGATGGAATGTTGGTATCGTCGTCATCGTCAGCGTTGAAGTAGTCCTCTTCTTCAGCATCGAGGACGCGGCTTGAATCTGGCCAACCACGCCTTTCCGGTGTCCTATGAAAGTGCGAACGGAGGAGAAGGAATTAGTAACCGGATTATGAGTTCCGGACGAATAAATGATGGAGTTAACATTGACGGATGCCGAACGGAGCGGGCAGAGAAGCGACATGGAGTCACGAGGCAATTGTAGCGAAAGATAGGAGTGAAATCACGCACTGTTCCAATTTGGTGTCCTCCATAGGTGGGGGTGCCGAGTTCATCTCATAACGACCAATGAAGAGTTTAAATCGGTCACCGCCTAATGGCGTTCCAGCGAGCCTTTTAATGTCCTCTTCGTGGTTTTTCATGCAGAATTTGATGAGCTCCTTCATGTTTTCCTGTAAAGTTCCGTTGTTAGCTCATCGTATCGAACTGGACAGCTAATAAGACAAAATAAGAGGGCTGCGTAGGCTCGACCGCTCCCAGTGCTTCTATCATCTGCTCTTAAAAAGATGGTAAAAGGTATGGTGGTGCTGACTAAGACGCCCATGGAGGGAAATTCAATACGAATACGAGCTTACCTTCCGCATAGACTCGAAGTACTCTTGGCAAGAACAACTTAGGAGGTTGTCTCTCCTCGATTCAGCTAGGGTTAGGTCCAATATTGGTTTTAAAATATCATGCTTCATAACTTGAGCATGCAAATTAGCATTATTCAGTTTGAGAAGCAATCGAAAAATTCTAAATGAAGCTATAATAAAGGCGATAAGGTGAGACACAGATTATGGATCAGATTGAGTTGTAGATCCGCGACTTACCATGCCGGAGGTGCTTATCTTTGGTTTTCAGCAATGTCGCGATCCTAACGATCACGTTCGTTGCCATGATATAGAAATGACTCCGGAAGTGATGTTGTTGAACAAAATTATACAACAGATCGCAGCAATATACATAGCGATTTGTCTGCTCTCTGGTCAAATGGAAGATAGGTTCTGGATTCGACGTCCGTGGATATAGCAAGTATCACATAAAGCATCCGTTACCCATGCAGCCGGAATCGTTCGATCGAGATTTGATCGCGTTTTGAGTTTTTGTATGTCGAGGGAATCGATGTCCAGGGATCGACATGCGATGATACAGGTAATGGTAATTGATGTCATCAAATGACAAGCAACATATTGTCCCCCGATCAGCCCTGTGCGGAGAATGTAGAGCGCATACTTACCAGTCGCATGCCGCCACTCGGGTAAGTCAACGAACGGCTTGAACAACGTGTTTATGCATTGCTTATAGAAATAGTCCATAAATCGCTCAGTACCGGGGTCATCCTTCCGTCCAACCATTTTCGGAATAAGAGCCTAAGCGCAAGGTGATAAGAATCAATTATCGTTCCGAAGAGGGAACCTCGACTCGGAAGGTCGCATAGGTTCAAACCAACCGAAGCCAAGTGACCTGAGGAATATTACGCACATGGTTCGCTTCTGAAGGGCCCGCGTTCGCCCCGTTTGCATCGGGAGCTGGCAAGTCCAGCCAGACTTTCAAAGCGTCCCCAATCTGTGTTTGAACCGAAAGGTCCATGCTTTGCGCCATCATCCTGCAGGCCATTTCCAAGATGGTCTCCGCCTTATCCGCTCCCTTCTTTCCTGCCTCTCTCTCCCGCTCGATTGCCATAACCTGCTTCAGGACGTGCCCTCTAACACCATTGAGGTCGTGGTCTAATAGTGCTGAGAGTATCTCCCCTGCCGCAGCAACCATAGGCTTATTGATATCCTCCTTCTCGGGAAGATTCAGCGCCCACTGGACAGCAAAGAGAATACCTCGATCAACAAGGGCCCGGAAAAGCGCCATTCGAGCCGGAAGTTGAACGTTTTTGCCCATAGCACACAGCTGCTGTATGAGGAGAATGACCTCTCGCCGTTGATTCACCTCCTCTTCTGACAGGTCGTCTGGTGGTGCTAGGGCGTACGAGGCAGTCCGTTTGCGTGGTGCACTGGGGCTACCTACAGGCGTGGTACTTCCATTCATCTTGGGACTCGACATGGCTTGTGGTGAGTCCACATCCATGGCAGAGGGATCGTCTGATTTTGTCACATTGTCGCCTGCACCATTCAAACTAATGATCATGTGCTGAGGTTGAATCCGCTGAGGGGGGATAGAGGTTGGGCGTTTGCCACCGTTAAGAACTTCCTCATCAACGAAGAGCTTAACGATTTCGCGCAGGAAACTGGGATCTTGCTGAACGTGATTGATGATGTCAATTTGATTGAAGATGATGCAGGAGTTAAGGACGTTGAAAGTGGAGTCGTCAAGGGCACGAGCAAGTATGACGTCCTTGAGGAATTGAAGGCGGTAAGTATGGTGAACCTTGCGTCGGATGCTAAGGTCATTGAAGGGGATGGGTTGATGGAATGTGGACGCAGTTTCAAGGAATTCGCGGTAGTTGGCTTTATGACTAGGGAACTCTGGGTCATCTGTGGAATGGTTAATTGGTTAGGATTCAGTGATATAACTTGTACGTACACTCAAGGATCCCAGCTACGCCGAGGAAGAGGTCATCTTCGACTATGTGCTCGTACAGGTTGTGGTCATTTAGCATCACTATCAGGAACGTTAGCTCTCGTAGCAGATACAAGCTTACTCGACGTAATACCCACAAATGGTCTGCATGAGACTACATATCGCGTGAAGGTTTTCGAGGCTTTCAAGGTCTTCTGCACTACGCATTACCTCAATTAAGGATTTGACATATTCCTAACAACGTATAGTGAAGAGTGTGAAGGATCGAGGAAATCAGCTGCGGTTCAGTCGCAATTCATTAACAAGAAGAGCACGTGTATTGAGGCGGACGGAAGACAGATGCAACATGACGACCCAAATGTACCGGAACGACTGCCGTAAGTGGATGGTTCGTAAGGACTCACCTCGTGCTGGATATATTCACAAATCCGTTCCTTCATTGCTTGTGTCCTCGCTATACTCTTGATGGCTCGCTCTATTTCACCTATTATGCCAAGTTGAGGAGATGGTAAATGGCCAGAACGTATTATGGTTTGAAACGTGGTCCCAGACGCTTCTGCACCGAGAATAGGAGAGGAAGCGAGACCTCCGTCATCTGAAAGCAATGAGAATATATCACTATGCAGTGAGGAATAACTCACCCGTGTTGTTCATATGCCGTTGGACCTCTGTAATGAAGCTCCAAACCTCTGCACAACCTTCTGGATCCTGGAAACTGAGGGCATAATCCACGCCATCTGGTTCAGTCCAAACGATAAGAGTATCTAAAGGAGCAAGAAATTGATCAGAATGTAGTTCACAAAATAAAAATTGATAAAGGATGAGAAATGGCGATTGGATGGGAATGTATGAGAAGGAAAGGTTGTCGACAGTATAAAGAACTTGAAATTCACCTTGCTGCCTTTGATAGACGTCACTAGACCGAATGGTTGTTGATAGGATGATTTCATTGTAATCCCGCTCCGCTCGCGCGATTAGCAGTGCATCACCCGTGTCCGCGTCAAATTGACCAAAGCAGAAGGCTGTGCCTTGGTCAACCCATCGCGAACCAACTAATTCGTACACCTGGAGTACAGTCAGCAACGACGTTTCAGGGATAACACGACCCATAGAAAAATGAAGTCATCATAGACGAATCTGCATAGAAACGGTGCTAGTAAGCAAAGGGACTAAAAATACGAACCTTGACGCGCTTGAGTTCATGATTGTCATGATCGTTTTCCCAGTCCTGCATCTCCTCTCCCTGCCCTACTGCTGCCGTCGCGTCCGGTATATGCTCCGTTAACTCTATCTGTGGATTCACTTGGTCCAGCATAACATCTCCATCTGCTCGCGTCATTTCCAAAGGGTCCTGTTGTTGTGTATGCTCAGCGTCTGACTGTCCCTGTGCACCTTTGTCTTCCCAACCCAATGGCGTGTGATTTGTGCTCGTGGAACCTAATTGTAGCTCAGATGTATGATGAGGGTTGTTCAGGGGAACATCAGAAGAGTTCGGTGATGTTTGCTGGTTAATATTCGAACTGGTGGAACCAGCACCAGTGAATTGAGTGGCGAGAGAGCCATGAGAAGACGAAGAGATATTAGATTGAAGGATCGACTGGGGCTGTGCTCCTGTTGTTGAAGCGTCGCTCATAACCAGGGCTGGTTATCGTTGAAGAGTATGAATGTAAGAATGGTGGACCGGAGGAGTTTTTGGATGAGCGGACGGACAGAGTGGGTCGTGGGTAACCACAAACCAACCAAATTATCCGGCCCGCCTTTTCGTCCCAAACTTCCATATTTTTATCCCCGTTTCCTGACCCATTTCTTCGTCAAAATTTCCCTTCTGGTTTCCACCACCTTCCTCTCTCCACACTCATGGCCAACCGACAGACAAGCGCATGGACCATTGCTGGCGCCACCTTGATTGGTGGTCTGCTCGCCTATGCCGTCTACTTCGACTACAAGCGTCGAAACGACAATGAGTTCCGCAAAAAACTTCGTAGGTCATTTACACTCGGCTCCGTACCTCTTCAACTGACACCGTTCACGCTACGTCAGGCAAGCAGAAGAAACGCGCCCAGAATCTTGCTGCTACAAAAGAAGAGGAGGCTTCTCCCTCCCTCAATGTCACTAACGCCATGCTTCGTGCTGTGTTGGAGGAGATCAAGCCTGAGCCATACCCGAAAACACCAGAGGAGAAAGAGCGTTACTTTATGACCGAAGTCGGGCTTGGTGAACAGCTTTCTGTACAAGGTTCGCGTCGCAATCTCATTTCATCTGACTAGCAGAACCCGCTAACCCGACATCTGGTCTTTGGTATAGGTCCTACCCATTACCTTGAGGCTGCGAAGCATTTCTTCAAGGCTCTTCGCGTCTATCCTTCACCCGTAGAGTTGATTGTCATCTACCAAAAGACAATCCCAGAACCAGTGTTTAAGGCATGTTTCACAGCTATTCCAGGCTACTCCTTTGTACTCACTCCTGTATCAGGTTGTCATGGACCTGACGAACTTGGATGTAAGTGATGTCAATGAGCCAGCACTCAGCACAGAACGCCCCAGGTTCGAGGTTGATCATGAGGATGAGACGAGTCCCGTAAGAACGGGACCTCCGTCCGAAACATCGTCTCAAGAATGGGACAAGGTCTCGCATTCGGGGCTACAATCCCCAGCCTCATGAACACGGGCTATTGTTGCCTCTCCTCATCTATAATCGATATACCTACTACCATGTTAGAAGGGAGGGGTGTCTCCCATGGTCATGTACTCAGCATATGGTTTTACCATATCTCCTTTGTGTGCGCCACCTCCCACCGCATTTCTCTTCGGTCATCATCATCTATAATCTGGAAGACTATGTTCTAATAAATTTTGCTTTCCCACCTCCCTTTGCAATGTTCCTGTTGGATAGGTCGCAGATCGTGTTGAAGGTGAGCTGACACGGCCTTGAAAACTATTCAAATAAACTAAGCCGCCACAAATAACCGATGTTCAGGATACTACAATCATTTCCCACCCAAATCAAGTAATGTTTTCGTCGAGAAGCGAGATACCAAGAAAGCACTCCTGCTCACCAAGGATGTCAAGGCCGGTGAAGTGATCTACAAGGTTACTATCTAGTTCCAAATCTATGTTGCTATATCTCAAATCTCCGTCGTATCTCCAGGAATTTCCGGTCGTGGCTACTCTAGACGCAGACATCCAGGCTGCGGGAACGCACTGCACTCACTGCTTCCGTTCATTAGACCCCGCCAAGGCCCTTAAAGCAGGAGGTGACGACCCACTGTCATCCTGTTACTGCTCCGAGGCCTGTCAGAACTCCAATGCCTCCCAGTCACATTCACTCCTCTTCACACTAAAATCCCCCCTACCGCCGTCCATGAGACCTGATGACCTCCCTGAGCTCCTCCTTGTTCCTCGCAAGGAAGCCCAGGCGCGCTATGCCATCTACCTCAAGTCACGGAAAGACCAAAACTACCCTCTCCTCCTCGCTCGCTTCATTGCACGACAAATCAATATTGAAACAATGAAACTCAGCAAAGAGGGACAAAACGCGTCTGGTCTTACGGCTCACGATGAATCTGCCTCAAAGACAGGCTATGAAAACGGAGACTTCACCGATGCTGATGAAGGCGCTTATGGCCTGGCCGATCATTTGGAGAGGTTGTTCAGTAACGAGGCTTCTCCGCCTGCAGAAGAAGTGACGCTGTTGAAACGAGTTTTGGCAACGGCTTTGCCCGGACTGGAGGCGTTCATTACTGACGAACGATATGCGGCTATGTGGGGACATATTGCATACAATTCCCTTGGTGTATGCCCCGATACAGGACGCGACGATAGGGTAAGTTGGCACATCCGAAAGGTTTCATTATTCTGTCGCTCTTACACATCTCTTCATTTATAGCCCACTCCAAGCGCCCGTCCCGAAGACCTGGAGAGGACCCGTACACCGCACGGCACTTCTCGGCAAATCGGTAGTGCAATCTACCTCCTCTCATCCTACGTCAACCATTCCTGCACCCCCAGTGCCTCCCCTGCGTTCGTTGCTGGCACCACCGAGTTGCACATCATCGCCAACAAGGATATGAAGGTCGGCGATGAAGTTACCATGGCATGGGTAGATGTAACTCAGCAGGCTGGTGAAAGCCTTTCTGAATGTAGGAGGCGAAGGAGGTATGAATTGGTTAGAGGTTGGAAGTTGGCTTGTGAATGTGCGAGGTGTGAGGAAGAGGAAGAGGAAGAGGAAGAGCCAAGAATTGTAGAGTCAGAGAAGCCTGCACCAAAAGCTACGGAGATGCAACCAGCTAAACCCGCAGAGGTTAATGGCCATGTCGAGCAAGTGGCAGCTGAGCAAGCAAAGCTGGACGTTGAGCCGAAATCTCAGGAAAATGGACATCTAGTTCAACCTGCTGCACCTGCTGCAGATATTCCTATCGAAACCGAGAGTGTAGAAAAGGCGGCAGAGGAGGTTGCTCCTGCTCCTGAAGCTATCAGCACGCTTGCCGCTGAAGAAGTTGCTCCCGTAGTTGCTAAGGCCTAGCCTACCACCGAGGTCAAGTAAGAAGAATCCTCCGCCCCAGTCCAACAATAAACAATCGACTATGTTCACGCGATGTGTTTCCCATTAATCGTTGCCCAGAGACACTCTTCCTTATTTCTGTATTGCCTAATCCTTATCATTACCCTCGTAACGCTCGCAATATGCTCTTCGCTTTCTACACAACTCACTCTCACGAAAGTTCTGTAAATACTAGCCGTTTATTAGATATACGCCACGCCGGCGTCTAGCCTACCCCTCGATTCTGAATGAATAATCCATGGTGCTAGTTGATTTAGTTGTAGTCTGATTAGTTACACCAATCACCACTCATGATCATCGTACTCAACAATGCTATCGTATTGAAGACCTAGCGAGCTTTAATTGATAAGACAGACTAGCGCAGTTTTTCAGGACAACCGCGCGCTTCAACTTCACGGGTATCAATCGACCGACTTGAAACCTCCGGCCGCAAGCTTTATGAACCCAAATGGAGTATACTGGACAGATAGGCAAACTGTTATTTCTCGATCATGACGTTACAATAATAACTATTGACATGCATTGAATTAGAGGTGTTGGGGGCACAGGGGTACGAACTTTGTACGTAGTAAATTAATGCAACAATACAGGAACAGACTGGGGGAAGGATGATAAGAAGATGGGGAAGGGTACGAAATGAAAAGTGAGGGGGGAAAGGTTAGAAACATAATCATATGACAATTGTTCAATTCGATAGAATGGATGGAGGCGCAAGAACACAAACAGGATCACAAGCAGATGCCAAGATTATGAGGGTGCGATGATAAGGGCGTTGGGCCCAACGATGGGTGGTGATGATGGCAATGGACGAGTGCTGATGAATGCTGAATGGGAAGGGATGGGACATGGATTGGATGGATAAGTGGTATAGATGTCACGAGCTGTATGTTCATCGTTATGCTTGACAAGTTTGATTCGTTGGTTCGTCGGCGATGGATGGATGGGTGGGTGAGGGGTATGTGCAGGTGAATGCGTTGAAAAAGGGGTTTGTATGACCGTTCGATGGTAGGTAACGCAATGAACCTTGGATGAACAAGATGCTTATGCTTGACAATGCCGGTGGGATTATGATTTGTGCGTCGGGAAATCGTGCGGGATGCATTAAGGACAAGGCAAACAAAAACTGGGCCGAGAGATCTGGGCCGAGCCAATGTGATCGGTTCAACCTGAGCCGGGTGTTGAGGGTAAGATGATAGGCGGCGGCGAGGGTGAGCGTGAGCAACGCAACGGGCTAGGAATATCAGTGATGGTGCTTTTTTTTGCCAAACGGTGGCGCACAAGAAGCATAATGTGGACACACAGGAAAACGGAGGCGAAGAAGCATAGAATGGGTCAAGGGGAGATGGAAAGTATTGAGAAAAGGAACTAAGAATAGTATTACGGGCGTCGAAAAAAAGACTACAGGTTATAATGTAGATACCGGTTGAAAGAACAAATGCTGCAATAATACGAGTACAAAAAGTAACCAAGAATAGGATAGGGGATGTACCAAGAAAGGATAGGATCATGGACCAACGATGATGAGGAGGTAAGGTCAGAGGGGCTAGATTCCGCCGACATCGGAGAGAACGAACGGCGAAGATAGTGGTAAATGTCGCCGCCGCCGCCGCCATTAGCGTTGGACTTGCCCAATCCAGACTGATACAAGAAAGCGATACGAAACATTCCTGTTAAAGCTTGTGTTAAAGAATAAAATAAGAGGCCCTCGATACCCAATGTCCGAAGGCAGAGTAGCACCAAAATACAACCATAGCCACATGGAAAAAGGAAAGGAACGGGATGGGATAGTTGAATCCACCATGGGTTTTCGGAACTTGCGACAGCCACCACCGCTTCCATAGAATATATCCTACATTCACCTTGTTCTCTTCCCCACACGACGAAACAGCCATCATCGACCGACCAGGCGTATGCAGTATTACGATGCTAAACTTCTCCACATGCCCTCCTCGGGCAGTTTGCTTCTTGCTTCCATGATCTTCAGCGCCCTCTTCCTTCCTCGCTCACCTGCGTCCAAGGCGCCTTGATTCGACACCAGATCCTCTTCATCCTCTTCGCTACTATTATCATCACCGGCCTCTTGGAAATCCAGGGCACCGGGGTCCATTTCGCGTGTCCTATCTCGTTCGAGGTAAGCCGCTCGACGAAGCGCGTCAGAAGAAACATGCTTCGTTGACGTAGGCGCCGACGAAGCTGATCCATCGAGTTGATCAAGAGACTTTTGTTCCGATATCATGCTCTCAGGTTGATAAGACGCTAAACTGAGAACGACAGGCTGCCGAACCAGTGGAACTATCGGGATAGGTAAGGATCCGACAAATGCGTCCTGACCACTTGAATCTGGGGGAAAGACATTCAGATTGCTGTCCATTTCGGGTACGTGGCGTAATTTACCTTGACCGTTGACTGTTTCACGACCGTCCTCTGAGCCTCTGGAATTCCTCTTAGAGTCTCGACGTTGCAGGAACGTTTGCCATGCTTTGCTACCAGGCTTCCAAGCACCACGATGACTAGGTATATCGGCTGCCAGTAACTTTAATAAATTAGCGGCCTGTGGATCAACGAGGGAGGCATCGACATTGGTTGGCGTTACAGAACCAGCCCGTTCTCGCGTCTCTTGAGCCGCAAGCGTTCTCTGCAGCTCCTCTCTTGATATAAAGGGTCGCGCAGAATCAACGCCATGTTGGCCACGTGCTGACCGTAGATGCGATGTGTTCGGTAGCGACAACGGCAGCAGAGTGGCGAGAGACGCAGACAACGCTCGTTGATGATGCGCATTTCTTGGCTTGCGAGGTCTCTGAGGTTTAGGCTCAAGGAGTGGTAATGTCGGCGTTGGTTCCGCTGTCTGATCAGGAGTTACTGCAGGTGAAGCATTTTCCTCGTCGATCTCGAAGATCATTTCTGTAATCATGATTCAGTCCTGGAACAGAAGAAGACGAGGAACGATTGTACAAACCTCCTGCATCATCGGTGGACGCCACTGCCTGTTCCTGCTGCCCGCCTTCTGCTTCTGAGTCATTCCTGATAGTGACAACGGCCGGTTCGACATCGAAAGTCACTTTTCGCTTACCCTTGGAATCTTTTCCATTGGGCTGTTCCGTCTCATGCTGCCCGTTCGTTTTGACACTGGCCGATTCTGACTTCTCGCCCTGTGCCTCGACTGCCTGAGTAGCAGGTGCTGACGGCGAGGCCTTCTTCGCCCCGTCTTGCTCTCGATCCTCATAACTTTGCTGAACTTGCTGTTGTTGTTCCTCAACCTCCTTTAGCTTAGGATCAGACACCTTAGCCTGTTCCTTTTTCATTCGTGCCATATCCGCTTCCAGGTCCCGGAAGTACTTGTAGCTAACAGCAGTGTTGATCGTATCATTCGTCGAGCGTTTAAACTGCAACACATTGCTTCCCTCTCCATTCCCAGCTGTTAGCACAGCGACGTTGACAGGATAAGACTGACTAGCCAAGGTCCGACTTGACAAGGATCGATCGTCTTCTGAGGCCGGGTTTGAGACACCGTCCGTTGCTTTCTCCCGGGGATGGTGGAATGACGTTGTGGCCAAAGACGTGGAAAGCGCGGAAACTTGCATTACGCTAGGACTCCTGACCATTGACACCGCTGTCGGTTCAAAGTTACGAACGACCATTGAACCTTGTGCGTGCACAAGAATGCCGGATCGCTCTGTTGATAATGATGCACGACGCTTTGAGAGATTCGTAGCAGTGAGTTCCGTTTCAATTTTATTTAACCCCGTTAGGAAGGATTTCCACAGCCGCTCAACGTGATGTCGAAGCTGATCCTCAGCCTTGTTCAATTCATCGCTCTTTTGTTTCACAAGGGTAGCAATGAATGCCTCTGCTTCTGCCCGTATTTGTTTTGATTGTTGTTCGGCAAGCGATGCCAGGTAGACAAATACAGGGTGGGAAGGTGTGAATGGAGCGGGATGGAATAGTGGCCGTAATGATTCCAAGTAGGGTTTGGGAGCGGGTTCGGGATGTGGAGGTAACGGTGGTACAATTGAGAATTGTCGTGGTTGTGGTGTGGATTCCGATTTGTTCTCAGGCTTGGGTGAACCTGGAGGCGTGGCGGACGGGAGGATGATGGAAAAGATGGGGGAAAAGTCGGGGCTAGCTTCAAGCCGCACGACTTCTTCTCCAGCCTATAGCGTACGATAATACGTCAGAGCCCCATGTAAGCTTTACAAGTGGACGACACAAGACGAGACATTGGGGGATGAAAATAGCACATGACAATGGGGTGACTCGAAGGCATCCGACACATAGAGCTCTTTGCGTATCATGAATTATCGGTGATAATCATTGGATAATACACAGCATCAAAGATGCACGTTGAGGAGAGGACATAAAGGGGAGATATACAAATGGGTAGAACATGCAGAGGGACGCTTACCGGACATTGCTTGTAGACTTCCACCCAACCAGATGTACTCTTCATGATCTCATGCTCTACCCAGTCCTCCGTCGGCAGCAGGGGACCTTCCCTTGCATCGACTTCGGGAGAGACGAGCTGGATAACCCGGTATACAAGTGTCTCGCAGACCAAACAGGTCAACGAGGTGTATCGGACACATCGGGATGTGTCCCCGACGATAGCCTCTCTTGACCTGTTTCTGAGGGTAACCTGGGGATGTACCTAGATAGAAAGCGGACCATGGTCATGTACAGGACTAGGTGGCTGAGACGATAAGAGTTGACGCACAATTTTAAAGCCCTGTTCGCCGACGTAGACAGGAGACCAGTGTTGATCGTTGCCGAGATGAGATGGCTTAGCATCGGTTGTGGAGGAGGACAGCAAGCGTATGTTTAAACATTTACAGGAATACAGGGAGGGATTAACGTCGTTGACGACGCTCGCCATGGTGGGGGGAGGAGGAGATGTGTACAAGGAGAGAGCCAGGAATGGGAGGAGTTATCAGGTTCGAGATGGTCCAGACGGATCCGAGTCGGGGCAGCCGGACCTCCACTCGGCCTGGTCCACATTGAGCGCCTTTTATTCCGACTCCTCACAATAAAATACTCCATAAAATCCCCCAAACTCGCTCAATATTCATAAACGTACTTATATCCTCAAATAATTCACCCCCATTTCCATCCCACCGCACTTTTCTTATAATATTCTCCCCGCGGACCACCCGTCAATATTACTCCAGTTCCGAGGATTCATCCAATTTATTCACCTCTCCTCGTAAAGACCCCGTACAACATATGACCTGAACCACTGCTACATTCCCTCCGCTCCACGCCTGCTACTACTACGGAGACACCCGATATCAATTCCACTTTTCTCCGTGTTCACAATACAGTATACCCACACCCCTGACACCTTTGTTCCAAGCGGTGCCGCGCACTTGTTAATGAAATGGGTGAATCTATTGGTCTTTCTTGGACTCTCCCTCAGTCGTCTTCACATCTCCAGCCAACACTTGTCCATATTCGTTCACTCGTTTGGGATCCACACGATAGATCCATCGCTGGCAATCCAATCAGTCCCGGCCTTCGCGCACAAATGCCATACCGCCCAGTACTCACCTGATACAAGAAAACAAGGAATACCACATCATCACTGTAAATACAAACAACCACAGCATGAGTCCCTGTATTCCCGGCAGCGCAATGCTGTGGTGTGTTTATGAAACGGAGGAATTTATTTACCGGAAGCAAGCCAGGCGATGCAAAAATGGCATTTTGATGCAGAATCTGGGGTAGAAGTCAGCGCCGAAGTCTATGGATTAAGCAAACACATGTATTTTTCTCGGGAACGGAAGGAATTTGGGGTAGCATCCCAAGCGCACACGGCGTTATCACGGGGCCAGGGGATCGAACAAGCAGGTCACATCACTTACGCAAAGAGGTCATCCACCACCGTTGACAGGGTCTTGTATATCATCGCCTTCATGGGCATATGTGCGACGCTCTGCATATTCATTCAAAAAAGGTCAAATCTAAATTCCGAATGAGCGCCTGGAACATGCCAAACCTTAAGCTTGTAGTTGATGATAAGCTGAGGGACGAGTTGGACCTGATTTCGATTGCGTCAGTACCAAGCCTCATCCCAAGAATGATCCTTACAAATCCGAACATGTACACATAGGAGGTAAGCGTGGAAATTATGAAGCTATACCAGCCTCTATGCGTTTCGTAAACCAGCGAATAGACCGAGTAACCAAGCAAGGTAGGAATGGCGACGTAAGACACATAACGGAACGCAAGCTTGTCATACCTAAGTGCCACAGAAATGCCGTGTTAATACAGGAAGGAACGATAGCCGCGGACAAGGCCTAGAGGTACTTACTCCTGAGTCTTCTTCTCGTCTTCACTAAGGACGTGTTTATCTAACGGAATGCACAAGAAGCGATCAGGCTCCGCGCAAACTAGAGCGAGATGAATCCAAGCTACCTTTGATATCAAGCTTGTATGGCAGCCTGGAGCCAGCCGGTGCGGGAACCAGTTTAATATCAACCGCTTTGGTGATCTAACGAACGAATATGAAGTCAGATAACCCGTAATCCGGGAATCATGCGGACGCAAGCAACTGTATTACCTTCCAAGCTTCAACTACTACACCCATCCCGGAACCCATGAGAATCATCCAACTAGTATTCTCATTATTGTCAATGAGATACAATAGGACCACAATTTGGACAAAAACATTTGTGATTATCTGCAATAGAGTTAGAGTTTCTCCACAGATTCGAGAATAATACCAAACATACAGTGCTGCACAATAAGGTTGTAAACGCCGATGGAAGTAGAGGGAAAGCTAAGCGCAAAGAGCTAGAAGAGGAAAGGGTAACCTACCGAACGGAGACTCCAACCATTTCCTTCTTCTGCCGCCAATGCGAAACATCGTTCTTGAACGCCAACATCTCAAACCTGAAGGAGCATCGTCAAATCGCCGTTTTGTCTTTGCGATATCCACGTACACAACATGTAAGATGCTGACGACTGCCGTCAACGCAAGGAAATACGGATTTGTTTCTAGTAGCATTCGCTTGATCTCATCAAGTTCGGCACCAGAACTTGCACCTTGTTGCTTAGCCGCTTCCTTGAATCCGTGTGTCATGGATGCAAATATCTGGAACTTCATAAACGACATGGGTTGGAAGGTGATATGCAGAGGAAGAGTAGGTGTCGTGAAGTTCAATTCTACGTAGTGTTCTCGGAGGTGCCAGAATTCGTTAGGGAATATGATTGGTCTGTAGAAACCATATTTTCCTGTTGCGTCTCGTTCATCGCGGATCAGGTGGATGTCTATATCACAAGTCGGTTAGGGGGATAAGCTTCTAACAGAACGCTTAACTCACGTTCTCTGAGTGGTGGGGCCAATTTTTCCAGGTCAAGAGCGGCCGGGTCAGAGACCAGTGCTAGTGTAATGTTCTACCAGTGCTGCTTTCAGTATAATATCTCCAAGCCAGGCAATCCGCTTACAGTATGCCAGTGAGGTGTGATAATATCCTCCTAGGTCCGGTCAGTACATATAATTGCGTCAAGGAACGCAAAACTTACTTCTTGCTCTGATTCTTCCTCGACCCCAGCGGCTCCACTCAGTAAATTCTTTTCCTTCCTTACCCTTGGCCTTGACATATACGGAGTCAAAACTGGCGAAATGATGAGTAATGCCTGCGACTAATAGCCTGTGCCGCACATACGTTTTCGTACATGATGGACATCGGGAGCATTGTAAGCTCGGTGCCTTGGATTGGGATTTGCTCCATTCCGCGTCAAGAATATATCCGCCCATAGTGTACCGTTGTTTAGAACACTCTAATGACCGCATATATATCAATAAGCCTATCCACCCACATTCCCATAACGTGGCGAGGTTGGACGCACCTTCGGGAACTTGATATCATAGTGATTATTTCTAGCATCGTTATAATTTCCAAAGGTTATATTATCCCAGACGAAATGGGGTAGCCCTCCATCATCTTCAAGACCTTGTATCCATTTGAGGCCAATGGTGGAGGTGGTAAGGTAGACGTGCATATCCACTTGTTGACCTGGTGGCCATGCTAATGAAGCAGATACAGGTGGTAGTGATCGTGCATGTGCAGCAGCATCCCCTGTGTCCCCGGCCTCTGTGAACGCTGCGGGCGCCGATGACGGCGCTGGCGGTGGAGTCGCAGGCTTGAAAAATCGAGTTGCTTTGGTAACAATAACTGCATGAGCACACACAAATTCGAGCAACATGGGATTTGGGACATACCTAGCTGCGAAATAGCCCAAATGAAAAAAATTTGCTATCCATCCGGTCACTTATGAGCCCCACCGAACATCCCAGCACCTTGCAGAAATCGACTACGTACCTGGGCCAATCCCGTCAATTTACTAAACGTTGATCCGCCTTCATTTGCACGGCGATTTTCAGGAGCTCGTCCCGCTGGGGGAGCAGCAGGTTGAGATGTTGACATGGCAGGAATATTTTGCGGTCAAAGTGTGGAGAGAGCTTCGTGGAATTGCGTGAGCCAGGGACAATCAATTTGACCACGTGGCTTTGAATGCCAGATTAGGGAGAAGGGCGCCACAACGCTCAAGTTGCTAGAACTAAGTACTAAGCAGCAGTGTGATAGGTCTAGGTTCCGGAGATAATGTACATTGGCTTTGATATTAGTACTTTCTCATCTGTCTTCTCCTTTTTAGCGTGCTCATGCTCTTGAGCTCGGATGTTTCTGTGGGCGACAGGCGTTACCGATATTGCGTCCAATGCGGGGGCACTAAATTTAGCCACAATCTTTGTCCGCAGTCCCGATATGCCATCCGCTCTATTGCATTCACGGCAACGACGTGGTTTCGGGTGTGATACACAAGATTGCTGTAGGTGTCAGCGGCGGTAGGCTTGATAGCTCCGGTGACGATCGCTTGTAATTATGTCTATCAGCCCAGATGAGGGTGCTAATAATGCTACGATATGTTGCTTTTAAATTACAATGATATATAACATTAATTAAAGAGGGTGGTGATCGTATTGTTGATCGCCAAGGCAATTCAATATAGGATGCCTCGGTACTTCGAGAGCTGCCGCCGTCCTTAGTTACTGCTAATCTAGTGGGACTGGTTCCGATTCACACGCATTCTGCACAATCGTGACGATGGAAACTGCAGGAGTTCCGCATGATTCGAAGTGTACACGTGGCTATCTATTCAAGACCTTGTCGAGTGTCTTCTCCCATCTATGACGAAGAATGGCGTGGTGGTTGTAATAGAATAGCTCCATGAGTGGTGTTGAGCAATACCACTTCACCACGTCATCCGCTCAGCTGTGAATGCAGTAATTTCCATTCACAGTAAGGTATGAACGCTTGGGTATACCATTATGAGTAATTGACTTGTTAGTACGCCAGGGGCTTGACGGGAATCAAAATGCCGTCAATGGGATGTCCCTTTTCATGCGCATCCTGTTGTGGGCCGCTGCGCTTCTCGTATTTCGCTATCTTGCCAGTGATAGGTTTATTCACAGGAATTGTGCACGTGTGGATGGCCGGCTTCACTATGGCCAGCTCAGGGGCCGAATCTCGGATCGAGTGCTTTCGCAGACTGTTCATGGTAAGATGCATTTCCATTAATGAACCGCATATGTGAGGGTACCTCGCGACCCTCCTTTCCGGGATTCAAAGCGAAAAAACAAAGCTAATATCGGAGTAACCCTCCCTTACAGCTATGCTAATATACTGAATACGCCGAGCAGGCAATCTGGGGAAAGATGGATGATGGCAATATTTTTGTTGATGCACTGGCTCGGAATGGCGTGGCTCATTTGATGGTTGGAAGAAGTGATGTGATCTCTCGCAAACACAGGGAAGAATTGGTTTTTAGCAAGATAAAAATACGCATAGCCACTTTTAGTGTTTCATCGTTGAACTATGAAGGCATACGTATTTTCTAGCCGATGCGAGGTTTGGGCTTTTGAACCTATCGCTTATGACAATCGCCAAAACAATCCCACATGGTTGGATGTGGTGGTTGTTGGGTTGCCTAATACCGACTAACTGATGCCCAATCGGTTTGTCCGGTTCCGTGGAATGTTCTGTAAGAAGTCACGCGTGACAAAGCCCTTTGCCCATCCGTCACGTGCTAACCCTCTGCCCAAGTTCCTTTAATTGGGCAGCTTTTCCTTTGCCCACCTTTTTTACCAACTACTTCAATCTATCAACCACTCAACCCTACTCGTATCACTTGTAAGTCGTCCGCTCGTCGGCTACTCCGCTGTCCCCATCGCTCACGCTATATTCTATAGTTATTTTTCTTCTTATTAAATCACCGTGAGTTACTTGACGCGTCACGACGCGTCCCCAGCTCATTGTTTTCCCGTTGTTCCAGATGCCTGAAACCCGTGAAGATAATGTCTACCTCGCCAAGCTCGCTGAGCAAGCAGAGCGATATGAGGGTACGCCCTTTTATGATCTTCTACCATGCATACAGTTCCTTATGTTCTGCAGAGATGGTCGAGAACATGAAGCGTGTCGCATCATCAGACCAAGAGCTTACCGTCGAGGAGCGAAACCTCCTTTCGGTAGCATACAAGAACGTTATTGGTGCCCGCCGTGCATCATGGCGTATTGTTTCCTCGATCGAGCAGAAAGAGGAGTCGAAGGGCAACGAGGCACAAGTGCAGATGATCAAGACGTACCGAGAGAAGATTGAGACCGAGCTCGCCAAAATCTGCGAGGATATCCTCGATGTTCTTGATAAGCACCTTATTCCTTCTGCCGCATCAGGCGAGTCCAAAGTGTTCTATCACAAGATGTAAGTGGTCACCCCTGTCGCAATCCCGTCGTCTTATCTGATTTGACTCCTAGGATGGGTGACTACCATCGTTACCTCGCCGAGTTTGCTACAGGGGACAAGCGCAAGGATAGCGCTGACAAGTCCCTCGAGGCTTACAAGGCTGCATCGGATGTGGCTGTCACTGAGCTGCCACCCACACACCCTATCCGCCTTGGTCTTGCCCTCAACTTCTCCGTCTTCTACTACGAGATCCTCAACAGCCCCGACCGTGCATGCCATCTGGCCAAGCAGGCATTCGATGATGCCATCGCCGAGCTCGATACTCTGTCAGAGGAAAGCTATAAGGATTCGACTTTGATCATGCAACTACTACGAGACAACTTGACTCTCTGGACATCGGACATGCAAGATAGTGGTATGTAAACTTGCACTTCATGCATTCTTTCCAACTGACACCGCCTCTCACAGCCGACCAAAAAGATGAAGCCGCCGAAGCCGAGGAGTAAAGCGAACCTCCCCTTATCCGCATTACTCTTTAATTCAGCATCCATTGCTTTCGTCTTCCTGCACATTTTCAACATAGCCGACCCCCCATCACTAGTCAATCATACCGATTATTATCAGTAGTCCTGCCAATCATTTTTCTGTCATCATACGGTCTGAACTGCATATAAGATAACCATTTTATGAACCCTAGTACCTTGAGTTTTTCCTGTGATTTATTATGGGCGTAGCGCCAATCCAAGTTTGAAAATTTAGGCTGACATGCAACATTTTTCAATTCGAAGTGTATCTCGTGACCAGCAGTCGTCGGCTACGTAAGTAGTAGTACCTGAAGTAGAGATACACTGTAAATGAGGTAGATGCGGACGAGTAGGTACAGAGGCAGATTGCATTCAACACCTTGAAGTTGGTCGAACGCTCAGGGTTGCACGACCCTTAAATCCATATTGATCGGAAGAACCACAATGCACGGAACCGTGCACCACGGTTCACCGTATATGCCATCATTGGTGACACTGTTGCTAGGCGTATCCAGCCTTCTACTCATCCTCCTCTCCTTCAATGCTGGCACTGAGACACCAGAATGTCTGTCTCCACAGGGATGTCGGATGTCTTATATGTGGCCTTCGTATACTCGTCAGCATGGGTTTAACACATCCTGGACACCACTAGCTGAGCGCTATTCCCTCTGGCTGTACAGAGAAGCGCGCTGGGAGCCAAACGAAGTATGTTGTCAAACTCATCGCAGTGTCCTAGTTGATGAACCCGCTCAATAGATCGACAATGGTGTCCCCGTGCTGTTTATACCGGGGAATGCAGGATCGTCCCATCAAGTCCGTTCCATTGCTTCGTCTGCAGCTAGGCAGTACTTCTCTTCCGCTTTTGCTGTGAATCCCGAGTTTTCATCGCGCTCGTTGAATCGTTTGGATGTATATGCTGGTGCGCTGCCATTTCGTTGTTGAAAGCGATACAGCAGGAGGCTCATTGGACGGGGGTTACGCTTCTTTCCACGTATGCAGTCGAGTTTAATGAAGATCTTTCTGCGTTCCATGGATCGACCATCGAGTCAGAAATATCCTACACATCAAAAGCTATCGACTATATCCTCTCACTATACCCCGCTAGAACACAAGTTATCGTTCTCGGACATTCCATGGGGGGCATCGTTGCTACCTCCCTCTTGCCATCACCTAACATTTCTGCGATAATTACCATGTCAACCCCGCACACGCTTCCACCAGCACGTTTTGATTCCCGCATGGATGCTTTACATGACAGGATAAGACGAACACTAGAAACAGATCCTACCCCAATTCTGTCACTGTGTGGAGGCGCCACGGACATGATGATTCCTTCGGAATCTTGCGTTCTACCTCTTGTTTCGACTGAAAAGAGAAATCCACCAGTGGACCAAACCTTGACTGCCACGGGGGAACCAATTCCTTACCGCAGAAGTGTGTTCACTTCTGCATTAGAAGGTGCTTGGACAGGTGTGGGTCATCGTGAGATGGTGTGGTGCCATCAGGTACGATGGCGTGTGGCCAGGGCGGCGCTGGAAATGGGAACTGCTGATACACCCACCGAAAGGGGAGCAGTTTTGGATAGATGGCTACGAGATGGCTCCGTACTTCCGACTCTCCCTGGATATTCGCACAACGAAAATGGGCCTGGGAGTTACAAGCTGACAGAATTGGATGAGGAAGGGGCACACGAGGAACTCCAAATGGGCAAACAGTTGTTACTTTTCAATCCTCAAAAAAAAGGAACATACCTACTTCCTGTTCCTCATTCATCGTCCTCGCCTGGAGCATCTACGCTTCGATTTACCTTGTTTGTGTCTCAGGGCACTCTCCATGGTCTAGCCCCACATCACCCAAATGCGCTGCGCGTTTTCGTGTATGGATGCGATAATGCATCTGTTTGCCAGGTTCTCAAACCTACGATATTAAAGTTAATACCAAATCCCCCTCCTGGGTCCGTGTTTCCGGCCTCGACGGCAGGAGTTGATGAATCTGATGGAGTCGTGCTTTTTGAGCTTGTAGCTCCCTATGGAAACCTCACATCATTTGCTGTCCGTGTGGAAGCGGCTGCTGGGACCGGATGGGTCTATGGAGGGTTTGATTCTGGTGAAAACGTTACTGACGCGATGTCGATGGGATGTAAGTGCCTTACGCTCACAAGAGACTCATTTGGAACTGAAATGATGGTTTTTACTTCGTAGCGCTAATTTTGGGAGGTGGCATACCGCTATCATTGCCAAAAGGTGGACACTCGCATATCCAGCTGGTGTTTCCCAGACTATTGGCACATGCGCTCGTGGTTTATCGTATTAGCCCCGTCTTTGATGACCACGCATGCCTAAGTCAGTGACGTTCTTGTCGTAACTGTCTTGGCTATTGCTTATCTTGACTTCTAGGTCCGCTGCTGTCTCCACTTTTGGTTCACAACGGTCGTGCTGCTGAATCACAGTACTTCCCTTTGATGACCTCGGCAGGCCGTCGTATCTTGCTCCACCCACATTTGCCTGCTCCATACATCTCCGCCTCGGGATTAGCTTCACGAGGAATTGAATTGGACATTCTCGCGGTCGGCCCTGACAACTGTGATCCCAGACCAAATAAACTCCTAGTTAGCATCGATTGGTACTCAATTTTGGGCCGGATTGCCTCCCGTTACCCCACCACCGTTGTCACATGGACCGTAGGCGTTGTATCTGTTCTAATATTCTTTGCATGGAGCTCCAGTGAAGTAACCAGCGGTAAGCCCATTCCTTCCCTGGCATCATATATGGTGTTGGTATCTCGAGGTTCTGCAACGTGTCGTCCTCGTATTAGGGCTACCCGAGCATACCATGCAAATATAGTTATTCATTCCTGCACGTACAGCATTGATATTGACTCATTCTTACCCAACAGCGCCACTGGCCCCTGTATCAGCTTCACTGACACAGTATGGTCATGTCACACTCCCTAAACTTATGGTAGTCTCATTCGTCATTGGTTTATTTCCCCTCCCGAGCAAATACTACCTCGGGGCAAATGGTGAATTGTGGTTTGCCTTTATTGGGCCGTTGGTTTTGTTCACCTCCAGTGGACTTGTCTGCGTCATTTGGTGGATACTGGTGATCCTAATGTGGCCGATTGGGAGGATCGGCATTGCGGTATTCGGAAGGTCAGCACTATTCTGCTTATTTGAACCTCCGGCTTCGATTGGGTGTTGTATGGCAGTACTGCTGTTGCATGACTTTGCTACGTCCGCAGTACATCGCAGTTAGCAGGAAGGCATTTGAACGCCACTACAGGATGTATAGCTTATACTGTCAGAAGCAGCGCGCATGGACTCATCTACACCCCTTTCCAATTATTTTTCAATGACTGAACTATTGTCGGAACTCATACCTTCCTACAGGCGCAAAGAAGACTTCCACGTTCGAAGGAGTACAGTCGTCTCAATGGTGCTCATCTTTGGGTTGATATTTTTATTCATCCCTTGGCAAGTGGCTTACCTAGGATGCTGGTTCATTCACCTGTATACCTGTGCTTCGGGTCGAGCGCAATTGCAGCAGCTAGAAAGAAGACCGTATCCAGGGACAACTCATACGCCGGGTACAGAACCCATTCCCTTGACTGTGAGACCGGGAGATGGGAGCAGTGAAGATGATGATGATCACCGGGACCACCGGGAAAATGGGCCGAATGATCCTATTCGATCACAACGACGCCCGCGATCACCCCAACACGAAGCATACGTATCTCACTTGCCAAAAAACGGTGATCAGGACCAAAATGAGTATTTTTTGCTTTTGATGACTTTACTGTTGCCGCTGGCGGCTCCAGTATTGGTGGTTTGGGTACGAACGTTGGCTACGGCGGGGTTGACCACGCCTTTTGACGGAGATCACTTCTTTATGAATGTTGCGCCTTTTTTGGTGTTCGTAGACTTTGCATCTTGGACCCCAGGTCCGGTGGTTGAATTCCAGAGGTGAGTCTCTCGGGATTTCAAACGCACATTGGTTGACGCCGAACTATTAGCTTTGAGCGCCATTTATCAATAAGATGGGCATTTGCTTGTCTGGCTGTTGTGGCGTTTTTCTTGGGCCCGAGACAAGTGTATAGCTGCTTTGATGCTGCCCGTGCTGTTGTGGGTGTTGTCGTTGTTGTTAGAATTGGCCGGCGTTATTGGGGTGGGAGGTCTTGGGCATCGGAAGACAATACGGTGCAGAACAATAAAGCGCGCGTTCATTGAATTTCGATGTATGTATGTAAGTAAAATGATTTTCCTTGACGAACATGGGGTGCCTAGCACTCGGGTTTTGGATGTGACCTCCATGAAAATCATATCTACAGAAATCCCTCCCAGGGTTGGAATCCTGATCGGGCTATTTCTGGTTTCGGACGCCTTGTTTGCAGAATGATCTTTTTGCATGCCATTGCAACGATCATCGCTGCACTACGGCACGGCATAAATACGAAGGCGTGCTTTTATTTTATTACTGAAGTTGGTATTGGCATCGGCGTTTCTTTAAATAGCGACGTAAGTGGTAAGCATCATTATACCCCTCAGACTGACACCCAGCCTGAAATGGAGTACGGTTTGGCAAGTATCGTGCCAAGCCGCCGAAGAGCCGGAACTTCCCAGATGGATAATAATTCAGTCCAAATGACCACTAAAGTTCTCGTCCCAGAATCCTGAAAGGACTCTCAAGACCCTCACACGTGCCCTTCAAGACCTCGAGGGCTTACCCTCGTTTCATCTACGTGGTCAAGCATGTACATCCTGTTTTGAACTGGGACCACGACTCGTTTTAGGTTCTACGATGAAGTTAATGGGAGACTGCTGTCCGCATGTCAACCTCGTGGATCACTTGTCAGTGCGAGGAATTAGGGTTAAAATTTACGGCACAAGGTAGACCTTGGGAAAGGGGTGCTACGCAAGGCATTGTTTGGGTTGGGCTCATCAACTATCCATCTTCCGGCGAACGGTGGACTACCGGCGCTGGCGGCGTTAGGGAATAACTATGAAAAGTCGCGGCAAATACTAATCTGCTCAAGACAGATAAATAGTGGGGACCAACCGGGCTCAAAGGAAGCTACTCCAAACCGTCGGAGTCTAAAGGACGCAGGCAGTACTTGAATTTACTTGTACAGCCCTTCGATAACTGCTGCTTTGGGTGCAGGCGTTGATCCTGAGGCATTTATAAATATAATGTGACCTATTTTATGATGTGTGACTAATTCAGTGATACCCGATTCGGCAATGTGAGACGAAAGCGCAAATAATTTGGTAGCGCAAAAAATATAAACATCTGATAAGGTGATAGATATAATAGAAAGAAGTAGATTAAGGCAAGAATGAGAATAAAGGGAGAGAGGAGGAGGATTTTGCAAGGGTTCTTGGAGGCGGAGGGAGAAGAAGGACCTGGGCATGACCAAATATGGACAGAGTTTCCACGCCGAACGGATCGAATAACATAACCTGGCTGGTTCGAACTCCGCTACTCACTCTCTTAGCACCTCTGCAACTCGCGAAACGTTGGGAAACTCTGCTCAAAGCCCAACAGAAAAACAAGCTCGCATTTTCCTCAACATGCACAGCAGTTCTTCTAACGTTTCTGCCAGAGGAACTCCCTCTCGTCGTGGCAAATCCCCTCGATTGCGTGGTGACTCTCCACCACAGCCTGGTACAAGCTTCCATCCTCAAGCCCGTGACAATAAACGACTTCCGACCTTCACTTCATCTCTCAGCATCAAAGTCGAAGGTGCTATCTCAATTGATGGCGATGCTCTTGCGCATCAAATTCCTCCCTCAGCGCTACCTGACCAACCTCACCTTGCCACCAGCGAATCAAAACGAGCGCCCCGAAAATCAAAGACAGAAGCAATGGTAGCTTTAAATAATCGTGCACGATCTTCATCCCCCGATGATTTTAATAAGCCTCATGATTTGACTGAGAAATATCTCACTGCGCCCCCCATACCAGTTTCCCCCGCTCTCGACATGTCCTCTGTCAAGACTGTGAGTCCTCGTAATCTACAGACTCACAATACTTCGCCTCGTCCGTTCGGACTGCGGGACTGTCCGACATATACTCCCACTCTAGAGGAATTCAAGGATCCGATGGCTTATATACGCATCATAGCCGAAGAGGCTAGTGATCATGGCATATGTAAAATTATTCCCCCAGAGGGCTGGAAAATGCCATTTGTGACAGATACAGAGGTTGGTGTCTAATTCTGTATCAAGTTAAAAAACCCTACTTCTCATGTTGCCACCCTCTCGCCACGCGATCAGAGGTTCCGTTTCAGGACTCGTGTACAGCGTCTCAACTCCATCGAGGCGACAGCAAGAGCAAAGCTCAATTTTTTGGAGCAGCTATATCGTTTTCATAAGCAACAGGGAAACCCACGGGTGGCAGTACCTACTATAAATCACAAACCCCTGGATCTGTGGCTCCTGAGAAAGGAGGTCCACAAGATGGGTGGATACGATGCGGTAATGTCACTTCCCTGAATGTCGTTTTGATCACCTGATACTAACCGCAGTTATTTTTGTTTCGCTTCGTCGATGATATCTATAGGTCACAAAGGGCAAAAAATGGTCTGACGTTGGCCGCCTTTTGGGTTATCGAGGAATTCCAGGACTCTCGACGCAGGTTAAGAACTCCTATACACGTGTCATCTTGCCGTATGAGCACTTCTGTGAACGAGCGAGGAATTCGCCGGCAATCTCATCCACGAGCCGAGATCCTCAGGCGAGGGTGCAGGATGGCTCTCGATCACCAGAGAAGCTCAGTCGTATAAATACCTCGGTCACTGCTGATGGTGATAGCCCCCCCTCCAGTCCGTTGAGTGCTCTTTCGGATCCAGAAGAGGGTGAATCCAAAGGCATCGATGGGTTCAAGTCAGCGAGTTCTCGACCTCGTAGGAGCACGAGAATGGGCCTTCAGGAGCCACTTACTCGTGAGCTTTTTCTCAATAGCTTATAGTCGAGGAGTCGCTTATCTATGCCGTCCAACCCAGCGGCAAGTAAGAAGCTCCTCCCCGTAACTACCCCTGTTGTTCCTCCACCAACGTTTCATGATAAACCCGAGTCTAGGGACATAGGAGAGGTGAGTGTCAAAGTAGACTACTAACGTACTGGTGACGATAACGCAAATCCAATATAGAGTTGCGAAATCTGTCACAAGACGAACAAAGCTGACGAGATGCTATTATGTGATGGCTGCGATTGTGGTAGGTCTATATGTAAAGTCGCCACACACGAATTCGTCATTCGATTCGCTTTTAGGATTTCATATGTTCTGCCTAGATCCCCCATTAGACGCCATTCCCAAAGACCAATGGTTCTGTTTCACATGTCTATCCGGCACGGGAGGCGATTTTGGTTTCGATGAGGGAGAGGAACACAGTCTCTCGAGTTTCCAGGCTCGTGACCAGGAGTTTCGGAGGTTGTGGTTTGAGGCCCATCCGCCAGCCGATGATAAGATGTCGATTGGACCGGACGGACCAGATCCATTCGTTAATACATTCGGTAACGTTCAGGTTTCAGAGCACGATGTAGAACGGGAGTTTTGGCGGCTTGTTCAGGATCCCAACGAGACGGTGGAAATCGAATATGGTGCAGACGTCCACTCCACTTTCCATGGGAGGTAAGAATGATCATATGCACTCTGGTTAGACTTTCCTCATTCAACTGCATCTAGTGCTATGCCCACCATGGAGACCCACCCATTAGATTCATATTCGCGGGATCCTTGGAATCTTAACAACATACCAATTGTCCATGATTCGCTTTTGCGTTTCATTAAATCAGATATTTCTGGTATGACGGTTCCGTGGACTTACGTCGGTATGGTTTTCTCTACATTTTGTTGGCATAACGAGGTACGTCATCGTCCGTCAAGGCAAACGACAGACCATTCACAGGTTTTGATGCAGGACCATTATACATATAGTATAAATTTCAGTAAGATGGGCACACTATTATTTATGGATGAATTGACCTGACCGTTTAATTTAGTGCATTGGGGAGAGACAAAGACATGGTATGGCATTCCAGGGGTAGATGCGGAAAAGTTTGAGACGGCCATCAAGTCGGAGGCCCCTGACTTGTTCCAAGCACAACCTGACCTCCTTTTCCAACTGGTGACTCTCATGAACCCTGAACGTATAAGCGAAGCCGGTGTGCGAGTTTACGCTTGTAATCAGAGGGCGGGTGAATTCGTGATCACCTTTCCAAAAGCTTATCATGCAGGGTTTAATCATGGGGTAGGTTTTCTCTAGCTTCACAGAAACGCATCTTGATGACCACATGCTATATGATTGTGTTGCACAGCTCAATTTCAACGAAGCTGTCAACTTTGCGTTGCCGGATTGGCTTCCTCTCGGGCTTCAGTGTGTCCAGAGATATCGCGAGCATAGAAAACTCCCTGTTTTCTCCCACGATGAGCTCCTCATCACTATTACGCAACATTCTCAAGCCATCAATACTGCAATATGGTGCGTTTATTGGACTTGAATTACCATGTAATAACTTAATTTTCCCATAGGTTATCAGACAGCCTAAAGGAGATGACTGAGCGCGAGAAAAATGACCGGAAGAAGGCTCGCTCGTTTGGATTTTTGGAAGTTCTCGAAGAGGTGGACCGGCCTGAAGACCAGTACCAATGTACCGTCTGCAAGGTATTCTGCTACCTATCTCAGATCACGTGCCCCTGTTCCACGAAGGTTGTGTGTGTCGAACATCACCACCTCCTATGCGAGGTCCCAGGATCGCATTCCCTCGTCTTGCGCAAACGATTCTCCGATGAGGAACTCCAGGAGAGATTGATGAAAATCTCCGAACGAGCTGGTGTCCCTGGAGCTTGGCGTACCAAGTTCAACAAACTCCTTACAGAAAACGCCAAACCCCCCCTGAAATCCCTACGTGCATTGCTAGCCGAAGGCGAACGACTGAATTACCACTTCCTGGAAATGGTACCACTGCGGAAATGCGTTGAGAGGGCTAGCGAATGGTTGGAGGGTGCAAATCAATTCCTCATACGCAAACAGAGTCGAAATCGCTCGCGCCGTCGGGGAAGACCGTCTACAGGTGAAGGTCCATCAGATGATCCTGGAGATAGGCCAGACAAGGGTTTGGACGAGTTGTATGCACTAATTAGGGAGGTCGAGGACCTTGGCTTTGACTGCCCAGAGATAGCTGCCCTGCAGCAACGTGCTACGACGGCGGAGGAGATCAAGAGCAAGGCGAACCAACTTCTCCAAGACCCTAGCCAAGAGAAGTTCCTCCAGAAATGTCAGCACTTGCTCATGGAGGCGTCAAAACTCAACGTGGTGCTGGATGAATTGTTCGCAATCGAGAGCGTTGTGGAGAGGCAGGAGCTTATTCGGGATTTGGAAGATGTCAACCCTAGTGATCCAGATACATCATTGACCTTGAGTGACGTTCGGCAATTGTTGGCGCGTGCAAAAGCATGCAACTTACAAGACGATAACCCACATTACCAGGCGCTCAAGACTTTGGAGCACAGTGGCGAGACTTGGGAACAGAGGGCTCAGGCAATCCTTGGACGATCGATCAAGACCATTGAGGACCTCAATAGTTTGGATGATGTTGAACCACCAGTCACAGTCAATCCCACTATCCTTCAGAGATGGAATTCTGCGAGGGCGAAGGCAAACGATTTCGATATGCATGCCAAGAGGTGGCTCGAACCGGAGCCGAACGCTATCAAACCTAGGGTGGCAGAGATGCTCAAGATGCTCAGTCGGGCGGAGAAGGATTTCGACATCCCATCAGTCAAGAGGCTTAAGAAGCTTGCCGAAAAAGCCGACGCGTTAGAGACTAAATCCGAACAAGTGTTGAAGGGGCGCTATGGTGACGCAACGAATAATGTCGATTTCAACCAGTTAGAAGAAATTCTCAGCTGGAGGGAACTCGCCAGTGAAGTCCCAACAATATCATTGCCCAACTGGGAGCGAGTAGATCAGCAGTTGACGGAGCACACTGCTTGGTTGCGAGAGTTACCCTGGTACAACACAGAGAACTACAGAGCAGAGGGCGAGGCAATCCTCCGGGACGTGGTCGACTGCAGTAATCCTGATGACGACCTACCTCCTAATGATGAATTTTTCACCTGCATCTGCCATAACCCTGTTCGCCCCCCGCCGACTGGTCAGGCATCTGATGCCGTCCAATGCGATCATTGCGGTGCACGATTCCATGGCGAGTGCGCAAACAACGGCGGGTCTTGTCCTTTCTGTGATCATCATCACTGGAACGGGTCCATTCCCAAGAAACGCAATTGGCATTTCGGCGTGCTTTACCATGTCCTCGCCCGTGCGTCGGAGATTACTCGTCGTTACTCTCCAGACTTCAAGGAACTCGAGATCATTGTCCATCGCGTCGACAGGCTCATGTCCGTCATTGGTCAGTTCTTGACCTTCACTTCGCAGGCTGTCAATCAGCGTCCAGAATATATACACCAAGCGAGACACTATATGCGCAAGTTGTATTCCATGCAATTTGCCGTGTCCCCTTCCTCAGACATATCATTTGGTTTGGATCTTGCGGGCTTGCACCGCATGCTGGCGACACGACCACCAACTCGTACAAGGAAGAGGCGTCGACCCAGATTCGTATTTGGGCAGGACAAGGAAGGCGATTGGACGGACGGCACGCGCTGTATCTGCAGGGGTCGCACGTCGTACCTATTAGGCTACCCGAAAGTTGCTTGTGAAACCTGCAAGCGGTACTACCACAGTGGTTGTGTCTTCTATCCGGAATATGCCCCTACAGAGCGCCATCCTTTCATCTGCCCTCTGTGCTGTTTACGCAAGGGTCAGCCATACCCGTACTCGGATGTCAGAGTAAAGACAGACGGTAAGTATCTCGTTTCGTTGAACACTCAAGCCATTGCTTACGCTAATTCATTAGACCATACCCTAGGTGCAGACATCTATGTAGACACTGAAACGATGGTACGAACATTTAGTGGGGAAATTCTGTATCGCAAGATTCCTCCACCAACATCACCTACCCTATTCGTGGAGCTGGTGGAGTTCCTTCCAGGTCAACCCGAGGGCTCTACTACGTCGCACAGAACAAGAACGGTCTCAGCAGTTCATCCCCACCATCAGATGCATGTCACCACTGCCCCCATCCCACTTCATCTTCCAGCGCATCCACACCCATATCCCAGTGCCCGCGGCTACGCTGCACCTCATCCTATTTTGCCCAATTTGGCATATCCCCACCCAATACATTCAGCGGGTCCAACAACGGTACATTATCAAAGTCAAACTTCGTCTCCTTCTGGACCTTGGTCTAGATGGGGCGCAATGACTACCCCCGCGAGGCCACCATCTACTCAACGACGGCAGACGAGTGAGGGAGCGCGAACAACCCCTCAACCACTTCCATCGACCTCGGCAGTACCTCCAATGGAACAATCGCCACCATCAATATCCACCACTCTGACCTCTGTATCAAACGGAATTCAGGGCAAGAAACGCAAGCACCCGGAGGAGTTATCACCTATAGATCGTGGTGACGATTCAAGGAGGAACACTACCGCGCCGCCGTCTCCGAAGCGAGGTAGAAATATACCGGCACCAACGACGCCCATGCAGCCGCCTTCGGGGGGGAGTAGCAGCAATGGAAGCAGTGGTCGAGCAGTGCAATCACTATCGCCATCGCTTGCCATGATTGTTTCTCCAGTGAATCAAGGTTCGCCTAGAGCAGCTTATCTCACCCCGCCTTCCATTAGAAATGGTGACGTTCAAGGATCCCCGTCTTCTATTCACTCGGTTCAGCAGGTTTTGATCTCGCAGTCAAATCAATGAAGTGTTGTTTATAGCTGTCTTTTTTTTTTTTCATTTGCTGTCGCTGTTAATGAAGTTTGTTTTGTACATGACTTGATTTCATGTGAGATTCCTTTTTTTTGTTCTGGTGTTGCCCATTTTCTGTGGTCACTCGCCTTGACTTTGTGTGCAATACACCTACTCACCCCCCCCCCCCCCCCCTCTTTCTACCCCCTCCCCCTATAAATATTCGTGTAATTTCTGCCAGATGTCCCATATGTTTCCTTTTTCTCCTTCCCCACTGCCCCAGCTGTTAGTAAGAATCACTGCTACCCACCATCTCGGGCAGCAACGAACAGGGTTTCTTCTGTCCAATACATGTGTACCCCCCACCTTTTTTCTCTCTGTCTCTGTGGCTTCTGTGGTATTGAAGTGATCGGGAAAACTGCAAATTGAGTGTATATACTGTATTGTACATTGACAAAGCAAAACCCATTTCAGAGGTACATAATACAGTTATAAGTGAATGAACGAGATCACTGTAGCCGAATTTTGTGGGTGAAAATGAGCTAATGCAGACCGCTTAGGAATATTTATGCAGAGCGGGTGGGTCCGGTGGGTCAAAGTGCGTACGTCGTATACGTAATTATGCATTATGAGTGGGTGCGCGTACGCGTAGTGTTGGGATAGTGGAACGATGCACAGATCATATATTAGATCTGAGTGTCTAATTGGTGTGTGGGTACATGTACAGACGAGGCGTGGGCCATGAAGGTAACTGCAGCAGAAGCACGATCGCGAATGACTTTGAGGCACCACAACAAGATACCATCAAGAGAGGGACACCCGATCGAAATTGAGACCGAATCAAGCAAAGGTCGGATGTCATCATAGAAATCAACTGACCGTAAATTGTGGGCGTATATCTAGATAATAACCAGCACTGTACGGGAGTTCTGGGATACCAGAGAAAGATGAGAAGACGACGAGGGAGGAGGGGGATAACAAACATGACATGACATGAAGTGGATGAAAGGAGATAGGAATGATGAAGTTTATGATATCGATTACTTCCGAACCATGAATTTGTAGGTGGAATAACCACCAACGATCGCGAATGCAGCTAGACAAGCGATGATAGAGACAAACCAAGCATAACCCTAACGCCAACGTAAAAGCGTCAACAACGAATCACCACAAGTCAAGCACAATGCACTCACGCCTTGTCCTTCACCAGGGACATGAACGTTCATGCCCCACAAACCGGTGACCAAGTTCATAGGGATCAGAACCGTACCCAACGCCGTCAATTTTGACAAGACGTCGTTGATTTGATTGTTGGCGTCAGTCATTTCGATCGAGATTTGGGCAAGATAATTGGAATGGGAGCGGGACAAGATTTTTTCGTAGTGGTTCAAGTTTTGGGTCATGGTGATCAGATGGTCTTGTATATCAGAGAGATAGAGTCCCTGTAGAGTGAAGAGTCGGGTTGAGACTTGAGAGGATAAGATCTAAACGAGATGGCATACGATATCCGACGTGGGCGCCACCCTCCAGTTCTCGTTACACCTCTTCGCCAGTCCCTTGACGACGTCAGCCTTATTTCCCATCAGCCTCAGCAAGCCCATAACCTTCTTTCTGCACCTGCCGATTCTCAACAACATGTCGCTCCTCTCCGTCTCCTTCAGAATTAACACCAACTCGTCTATACTGTCTACTTCGTATTCTATGCTTTGAATGAGAGGTCCAAAAGCGTCCGTGATGTCGTCAATAAGCGCGTAAGAAATCCAATCGGAGGTTACACTGATGTAGTCTTTGAGTTGTTTGATTCGTCGGCGAACATTGGCTGGATGAGGGGTTGGGTGGAAATGGAACTATAGAGGAATCAGAAAGGCCAAATAATAGGAGGGAAGGACATACAGATAGCGTGCCTTCTCGGAAAACGATGATATACATGTTCAATGGCTCCAAATACGTAGGACTGTAGGTATCTTGGTCGAAACTCCGGAAACAAACTAGGTAATAGTTTCTGAATAACTCAATCTTCTCTCGAGCTTCTTCCATAAGGATATCTTCAGTGGTCAGTGGATGGATATTGAACACCTAAAACAAGGTGATAAGAGCGCATCAGTGATGGAGGTTAATGTACTTCCTACCTTGCTCAGCATCTTCATTTCCTCATCTGTTGGACTGAGCACGTCCAACCACCAGGTATTGGAATCCGAATTCCCATCACCGTTTAAACCGTTCATGCTGCCATTCCAAGGGGATTTTTGGTCCCTATTCACTCCGAGCAGAGGTGGAGGCAGCCTTTGGCTCCCTTCAAAAGGTGGTGGGATGCCTGAGAATAGATCTTCAAAGGATTGCCCCTCCGCAGGTAGCTCGCTAAGACTCCTCGCATGGATGGTGGCTGACAGAGCGTTCGAGTAAAATGAGAACCGATAGGGTCTATCGTGGCCGGTGTTCAGAATGCTTGCGGGTAAGCCAGGTTCGAACGAAGGACCGGCATGGAGTCGTAAAGTTGAAGTGGTTGGAATGCCAAGGTGTGGGGGTAATGCTGGAGGTGGTTCACCAAATGCTCGTTCGAACAGAGCCATTTTGCCACCGATGCCTCTTCGTTTACGTGGTTGAGGATTGCTCTGGCTAAATTTGCGCTGACGGGTGCGAGGGGTGGTCGCTACACCGTTGTCCGCTCCCGATGGGCCGGCTATTGGCGTTTCGTCACTTAGTGGTGCTGGCGACAGCTGTTGCGTTTCGGGAGGAGTTGCAGCTGCAGTGGTAGATGAGGGTCTTGACTCTGGTTGCGCGAGAGCAACAGTAAATCTTGGTGGACCAGGAGAAACAGTAGGCCCTGTCGAAGTGAAACCGAGCGTGTTTTTCTCCACCTCTGCGAACTCCTCCATTGAACGGAAATCAAAGTGTGACTGCGATGCATTTGGCTGGTACGTCGGGAGTCCACCAAATATGGATGGCGCAGCGTCATCAACGTTGGATGATGAGACCCCTATGTTGTGCAACAAGAGCGCTGGCGTTTGCAGGATGTCGTGCGGAGATATCATCCCCTCCGGAAGGCCGGCTGGTTCTTCCTCTTCTTCGACAGGCGTCGAAGTCTCGACTCGTCCGGAGACCCTTTCACGCTGTGGCGAAAGTGAAGGAACAGGAGGGAACATAACTTCCGGAGATCCTTGAATTTCATGAGGCGAAATAGTTGGCGAAACCAGAGTCTCTCGACGAGCTCTTGACAGATGAATAGCCATATCCACGTCCATTGTACGTTGACGTTCTCGTGCTTGAGGGTCATGAGGGTCAAATGAACGTGCTATGGTGGGTGAATGCCGAGGTCTTGAGGTAACATCACTGCGACCGCTTGGGGAAGTACTTCTGCGACGGGTTGGGCTGATTGCTACCGGCGACGTGGGCGTCACCGTAGGCACCCCGTCTGTTTGTGGAGAAGACATCTATCGTGTTGTCGTCGTCCTTGACGATGAAGAGAAACCCTGGGAATGAGGTTAGGAGAATGACACACAAGGGGCAGGGGTGCGATTACATATATTGCGGCGAAGTCCAAGAAAATTCAAGTTCGCGACAAGTCGCACACGTTTGCCCGATGCCCGTCCGAAGATATCACAATGTCTCTTTAGTCCACCCAAACCGTAGCCCTCGTTGTCTAATGGCTATGACGTCAGACTTCTATACCATAGGCATCTGGAGGTTGCGGGTTCGAGTCCCGCCGGGGGTAGTCGGTTACCGAACATCTTTTTTCGCTACTAACAGAATTGAATTAATTCTAAGTCCTATGAGTGTGTGGTATTAACATTGAGGCAGGGCTTATGTAGCGTGCTACAACCACCTCTGCATGTATGCAAAAAATCCGAAGCAAAGATAAAGGCCAAGTCCTACTTCTTCCCAGCGTTAGCAGCTCTCAACTGAGCCCGCAACACCTCGTTGTTATTCTGAACCGCGTTCAGCTCCTCCAAAAGAGCCATACTCTGACTCTGCTCCGACATCCTCAACATCTCAATCTCCTTCTGCGACTCCTCCAACTCTGCTTTACACTTATTCAACTCCTTCTCAAGCTGCCTTTGCACAGTTTCGAGGTGTTTCTTGACGTTTTCTGGAGCAGAGGCTGCTTCCTGAGCTAGAGATAGAGTTTTGGCGCTCAAAGTGTTGTTGGCTTGTGTTAATTCGGTCAGCGTTTGGGCTTGTTCTGCTGCAAGAGTTTCGACTTGTAGTTTCTCGGCGGTGACACGGTCGATCCTTTGCTGAAGAGTGTTAATCTCCTCTTGTCTGTCCAGACACGAAACGAAAATGAGTCTCAAAATGACCCATCGATAGAGAGATACATACACGTTTGCTTGCTTCGTAGCCAAAGTCATATTCCTCTCCTCCAAAGTCTTGACCTGCTTCTGATACGTTTCAAGCGCTCCATTCGTCTCCTGAGCCAGCTTTTGCGCTCTCTCCGCATTCTTCTTCAACAAATCATGAGCCTGCGCAAACCTAATCAACCTCTCAATCAAGGCTTTATCATCATTGATCAACGCCTGCACTCGTCCCACAAACGCTTCAACCGAAAACGGCCCTCCAGCTGTATTATTAGTCAGCCTGACACCATACAGCGTCTTCAGCGTTCGAACGTCCAAATCGGACAACGACATGGTCGGGGTGGAAGTATTGTCGTGACGAGGGGGGGTCACAGGATGCCATTGTCGTGTTGGTGCTGCGAATTTGGATGCCCTCGCTTCGGGTGAGGGGAGTATATTCCATAACGGAAGTAGGATAGCAACAATCTTGGCGGCGTCGCCAGTGTATTCGACGGGTTGGGTCGGTACGGGCGGGGGTGAAAAGTTGGCGAGAGGGATGGGAGGGAGGCCGACTGAAGGCGAGAGCGGAGAGCGTAGTTGAGGAGATGAATTGTTGGATAATGCCTTGGAACAATGCCAGGTAAGAATCGAGAATCAAAGGTAAGACGGTGAAAACTGACCTTGAGCGCACGAACTTCTTGAACTACTTTGTCACGCTCCTTTCTGACTTCTTCGATTCCTCTCGTTAGGGATTCGCGTTTATCCAGACCGGCTCTAACATCTTCTTCCAATTTCCGTTTAGCGGCTTCCCATTCCTTTTGTGCGGCAGAAAGCGAGTCCAACTTTTGATGCACACCGTCCAAATGAGTACCAATGGACTCTAGAAGACCTGGCAACGACGACTCCCTGGAGAACAACACGATCCCATGTTGCTTGACGATGTTCTTCACGGCTATCAACCCACTGTCTAAAACTGCATGCGTTTGTTGCAGTACACTCGCGTCTTGGTCATGAAGCCTATCCATTTCGTTTTGCAATCTCGCCAGGTCCTCCATTTTCTCATCTTCCATCATCGTTCTCTTCTTCTCCCATTCTTCTTCCTTCCTCTTCATCTCGGCTTTCAGCGTTCTTAGCCCCTCTTCCATCTCTCGTATACGGCTATCCTTCTTCTCCATCTCCCTTTGATTGGTCTCTCTCATTTCAGTGATGAGTTTCTCCGTCCCTTGCATCTCACCACTACTCTGCGTCTGTAGTAGTTCCATTCTCTGCTTCAGATCCTTCACCTCCCTCGCTCTTTCGCCTTCCAACCTCTCTCTCTCATCCTTCCACCTCTGCTTCTCCTCCTTAAACAGCTTGACCTCTTCATCGAGAGCTTCGAGTTTAGGCAACTCCCGCTCCAATCCTGCAATCGTGTCTTGAGCCGTTTCCAATTCCATGCCCATCCGCGTCTTCACTTCCTCCTTCTCCAATCTCATCATAGCCAAGTCCCGTGTCAGCTCTGCTTGTTTCTTGCCGGCATCCTTCAATGCAGCGGTAGCAGCTTTTAGTTTCTCTTCTAATGAAGATATTTCCTGTGTGGCGGCTCCACCGAAAAGGACGCGCTTTGGGACGACAGCATCCACATGCCCAGCGAAAAAGTGTGCACCCTCAAACCGGGCCTGAGTGGGTGAAGAAGTCAAGGGCGCGTCGGACAATATGGTAGTTGGGCTAGACATGTTCGAGTTCCGGTTGTCCCCATTACTTCCATTCGTTGATCCCCAAGTACCATTGTTTAGGGACGACACCAATGGATCAAGATTGATATTTTTCTCCATCGAGCGAACGGAGAAGCTCAAGATACCCGCTCGGTGTTCCAACAGCTTCCTGTACACCTCATTCAGCTGTTCGGAATTCATGCGAAACTCCTGTTGCGTAGCTTCCAGACGTTTGTTGGCGGCAGATAATTGGTCTTCGGTCAGCTTGGAGACTTTTTTGTGTTGGGCGTTGAATTTGGATAGTGAGACGGCTGCGTCGCGAATTTTAGTCTCTGTTGCGATTTTTTGCGTTAATGACCCGATGCGGGATGTCAAGGCTTGATGTTGCTATGGCATGGATGGTGTGCGGATAAGCCTCGTGAATGGACGAAGAATAGTAGAGTGATTGAATACCTTCTTGAGATCTTCGACTTCTTCGGAGCTAAGAATCGGCAAGTCATGGCAATCGACTAGTGCTTCGCTGGCTAGGATGCTCATTATAAGCTCATCACGGGCATTGGCGCCTACAGAATGGCGTTTCGACATTGACAACGAGGAGGGTACAGGTGGTGAAGTGATACCACCACCCATGGGCGGGACAGATTTCCTGGGGATGGTGCGTGCATTGTTGCCAAGGGGTGAACCGGCTGAAGATGGTGGACTCTTAGGCGACTTGGTAGGATTGACGGTACGAGCGGGGGGTGAGGTTGTTACCGATAGCGATGTTCGATTGGATGATGACATGGTCCTAGGCGTGCTGGACAGGGCTGTCTGTGAGGACGAGGGTGATGCATTGACGTTGAGATTACTCTCTGCCTGCACCGGCGACAGCACCTTGGATTCCTTGCGTATAAAGAGACCCTGCGTAAACCCAAAGGTCTGTGCAAGAGGCTTAATTTCTGTTGGAGACATGGGTGGCCATGACGGTTTGCTGGTTGAGAGAGCAACGCCGTTTGAGGAATCAGAAGAAGACGAGCGTGGTGGTGGTTGAAGCGCAGACCCGCTGCTGGTGTTATCTGAAGCACCACCACCTCCAAGGAGCCTTCGAACGCCATCCATGAGTGGACGAGGAGGACAAGACGGTGTTTACCCCTAACCCTAATACAAGTCTTGCTCCTCGCCTCATGCCTCCTTGACACCAGATATCCAACGGATGAATTCAACGTCTCGACAATGTCCTTCACCTTTAACTGGCCGCGTTTCTCTGATCAGTTCCATTACGATGCCATTCAAATGCTCAACACTGCCCTCAACAAGGGCAACAAACCCCCAGTGATAGCGGACAAAATCGAGGTCGTCGAGCTCGAAATGGGAACACAGGCAAGTCGAGCCCACTATCATTCCATCCCCCTTGCCTTTCCTTGCCGCCATGTTGACCACATAGCCTTCACTGCCAGCCCCCAGAATTAGAAATTCGCGATATCGGAGACCTGACTGTCGACCATTTCCGCGGCATTTTCAGGCTGACGTATTCAGGAGATGCGCATTTGGTGCTGAAGACCAAAGTTCAGGTGGGTGGGTGCCTTTGCGAATGTCGTGGGTCTGTTGACGTTGGCTCGTCGTTTCTAGGCAAACCCATTGAATCACAAACAATCCGAGATTCACCTAATGGCTGGATCCAGAGGCATGTTGGCTGCAAAGCAGCCTCTCGCCGTGCCCATGCTACTCCGGCTCTCCCACTTCAAACTCAACTCCTACGTCGTCCTCGTCGTCTCAAAACAAAAAGGCATCACCCTCGTATTCAAAACAGACCCCTTGCAACATGTCGACATCAACAGCACTTTCGACTCCATAGCCGTCATCCAAAACTTCATTCAACGCGAAATCGAAGAACAGCTACGACAGATGTTTAGAGAAGACCTACCCGGTATCATCCATCGGTTATCGCAGCAATGGATCAAAGCCAAGGTTGAGGCTCCTTATTTATCCAAGCGTCCGCTCGTCCCACCACCACCGCCTCCTCACCGCCCGAGTGAGACCAAATCTGCGCAACCACTCTATTCGACACCGCATGACGTTCATTCCGTTGCTTCGGCCCCTGTGCGACGACGACCGCGGTCTGTGTCGGGGGCATCTGTTGCCAGCACCAGCCGCGGCCGATTCGTCAGCTCTAAAGTATCTCCGTCTGTCATACCACCTCCCTCTTCCAACCAACCAGATTCCTCAAACTCGTCCGACCCCGAGCCGTACGACTTTACGTACGGCTTACGACCCGAGAGTTTACCCACGAAGAGCCTGTTTAGGGGCTTCAGCAGCCTATTTACGCCCAATAAGGGCTTAGCTGATCTAACGGAGGAACCGAGCGAAAATGGAGACCTTGATGAGGATGAAGAGGATGACGATGATGCCGAGACGTCGTACGACGTAGTCGACTGGGATGGCGACGGTACAGCTGATCCACTATCTCCAATATTTGGCACCGCCAACGAGAAGGAGCAGCAAAGTGTAACAGAATACGAAACAATCCCAGCCGTCGGTGGAGGAACAGTTACGCGACCTAGAATTGTTCATTCCTCTTCCCAGATACAATCGTCGTTTGACGGTACTGCTAGTCTGAATAGCGGAATGGGCACGTCTGGGATTTTGACGCGTTCGCAATCGTTTAATAATGTCACACCACCGCGATCAGGTTTTGCAACGCCTGGTGGTTATCTTTCACATCGGCCGGCGTTGCATGGTCAGTTTAGATCGCTGACCCCGGATTTGTTGGAGGCGAGAATGAGGGCTTCGAGGTTACACAATGGTGGATACTCGGGTCTTCGTTCTGGGTTTACTGTTTCTGGAGATGGTGATCCATTGTTGAATCAAGGGCACCATGCCGTCAGTGAGGATGGAGGGGATGAGTTCACTTATCCACGAGCACGACGATTAATCCGACGTGGGCCGTTATCGGAAAGAAGAATGTCAGCATCTTCAGCAACTACACTCGACTCCTCAGATACAGTATATCAAGACGATATAGGTCTATTTCACACTGGCCTGTCACCACCCGACTCATACCATCAACCCCATCGACACGACCATCACAGACCACAAAAGCCCCACCACCTTCAGTTAGGTTTCGATCAAGAATACGATGACGATCATGACGATTCGTACGACCTCGATAATGAATATACACTATACCAACCCCCCAACTCATCTCTCTCACCTACATCATCATCATTTATCCATCCATCTGCCAATGCTATGGGCACCATGAATACCAGTACCAACGCAACCTCAACGCCCAGCTTGACATTGACACCAGCCGAACCGAGCCGTGTCGTGTCTGGTGCGTATAACCCAAATAATGTGTTGAGACCGACGTTGTTGAATGCGACGATACATCAACTGTCGAGTTTGAGCCATGAGAATCATACGCTTTCGCCGTATACGAGATCGATGAACCATTTCACGGCGCGCAGTGTACCGCCAAAGACGTCCACTTCGAGTGGACTCACGTCTCGATCTGACTCTGGGTCGGGAGTGCCAGGCGATGAGAAGGAGAAGGAGGGTAGTGCTGGCCTGAGGAGTAACTTGAGTGTCGCTGGTAGTGGTGGTGGAATGGGATTGGCGGATGCTACAGCGACGACTACGGCTGGGATTATTGGCCGGAGCACCAAGCTGGGTGGAGGGAGAGTTGCGGGATCGGCGGCAGTGTCGATGTTTGTTGCTGAGAGGGAGAAGCAACATACGAAGGCTAGGAGAAGGAGAATTTATAGAATAGGTGGAGGGGGGCCAGTGCCCGGGGTGCAATTGGGAGTAGCACACGAGGGTGCTAGGACACAGCTCATGGGCGCTTATAGCCATCATCTTGCGCCTCCTCACCATAATTACCCCAAATCCCAACCCTATCAACAGCAACGGCCATCACAATCTAGACTAAGGAAAGAGTTCCCTCCGTCCCAACTCTCGACACCTTTGAAGAGAGGGAAATTCAAGGGTGCACCTATAGCGCCCGGTGGATCTGGAGTTGGACCTGCGATGTTATCGCCACATAGAACGGCATCCGAATTTGATGTTTCGGATATGGACAGGTATTTCAGGTCGAATGAAGATGTGAATGGTGCAGCGGCGACAGGGTCGGGGAATATCGCTGCGCGGTGAGGCTGATAGACGTGGGGCTGCATCTGTATAGACCATTTGGACATTTTTCATTTTTTTTGGGTTGATCCTTTGCCACAGTCCCATCTTGCATAACGGGTTCTCAGATATTTATTCGTATACGCAGTTCTGTTTATTCCACCACTCACTCACTCACGATTTGGCATGCAGTATCTTGAAAAGTATTTTACGTAGACACCACAACACGAACCGTCTAACCCAGAAAACTTGGACCGGACATGTCCAACGTTGTGTTAAAATCCTACGCGCGCATACTCTTCCACATGCGACACCACACAGGAAAGGTACAATCGTACCATTCGCTGACTGCTCTGATGCTGCCGATTCCGTCCTCTTTACCCTCGATAACCTCGTACTGCCCCCGGCGAGAGCGATGAATGAATTCTATGTAGTTATATGCGACCATAGAGCCGAGTCGATTGTCAAATAGTTCATAAGTATTAGAATGGAATGCATCATAGGTAGACTTGCATTGCAACGACTAGACCCGTTCGCCGTTGTCCAGCAAGTCGCGGCCATAGACCTTGCCCCAAGCATTAGGAGGACATCATCTCGGCTTGATTCTCAATTTCCCACTCGTCTACTTGGCCGACGGCGTGGATAACGCCCATCCCTGACACTCAACGGGGTTCATTATTCCGTAATTCGGCTCAAGTCATTTCGGGCCCGCTTCAGGCTCCTCCTCCTTTCCCCAACGACTAGTGCTATTTGCAAACATTGACGATCTCCAATTTCAACTCCAGCTACCACCATGAACAACCATACCTCGACGAACGCCAACCCTAGCAATGGCGTGGAGACCCATGAGACGATAGGTACGGGAGCGGCACCTGCTTCGCCTACTCGAGGAGATCAAGAACGTGGTAGACCTTTACACCCGCTACCGCGATCTGCATCTCAACCTAAACCAAAGGGCATTTTGAAGAATGCTCCTACAGTGCCCAGTGCCAATCCTCCGTGAGTCCGTCCTCGCCTCTCCAAGAGGTGCTGAGAGCTCAAGAGTGCTTTATGGAACGCGTCTGATATATATAGGAGTTTGCAATGGGATGAAGAGAATCTGGCGTTGACGGAGATTCAGAAGGATAGTTTGATGAAGATTACCGAACCCAAGACTCCGTATGTGAGGTACAACGCATTGACGGATGAGATCGAGGGGGGTGAGCATCTGCATCTCGTCTACCTTTTTTTACTTGTCTAATCCACATTTAAATACCACAACGCTAACTTTTCTGGACGGGTTAGATATCCCCGATCTCAGTCTTGGTGCAGGTAACTACACCTATCCTGACTCTAGCTCCCCCGTCCGGTCCATTTCACCAACAGGAGCAGATACATCTGGTCCCTCATCACGCCGTACATCCATTTCTAGCGTTGGAAGATCCAATTCTGCCAGATCCGGGAGTTCTAGCAGGAGCACGAGCTTTAATCTACCTACTGAAGTCAAAGGGGAGATTAAGCTTGGTACGGTTGGACAAGGAGGGGCTGCAGGGAATGTAGTTGATGATGGACAGGAGGTGGAGGTTGAAGAAGACGAGGAAATGGATGAGGAAGCTGCGGCTAAGCATGCTGCGTTTTTGAGAGCCAGGAGGGGACATTATTCAAATGAAGCTGAAGCGATGAAGGTGGGTGATTAGCCTTTCTTATGCTTTGGATGCTGACGGTGGGTTTAGAGAGCGGCACAGCTGATGGCTGAAGATGAAGACTTGGACGATTCAAGGGCGGCTAGTGAGGACGAGCATGAGGGGAATGGAGTTGTACCCATCCACAACGACGACGTCGACATGGATCGACCCAACGGCATTGCTCATCATCCACCTGCAGCCGGAAACTGAACACTACTTTCTTAATAACCCTCTTTTTGTTACGACCTCGATAGTAAGTAATGTACAAATCCATACCAGCTTTATGTACACCACGAGCACCGTGAGCTGTGCATCTGTGCCTGTTCGTTTTGAAATCAACTCGTTCCTGCATATCCTTGATTTCCGATTTGGCTCCGTCGTCCGAGAAAATCCTTTTGATCTCGGCGTTGGGGCTGATAAGATCATCAAACAAAAATTCAACCCAACCTCGCTGTGGAAAATGCCTTTTGAAAAATTTAAATCCAAGTGTGGCGGCGGAACTATTCAAACATTTTCTTGACCTACATCCACCATCATGCCTGGAGAATCCATTGGTAAAGGTATCCTCCTCAAAGCAGACCCCATCGCTTCGGCCTTTCTCTCCGAAGTCCAACAGTCCATCTCCAATGGCCCCAAACCACCCAAACTCGTAGGCATCCTAGCTACATCCGCTGCTCCGAGTCAATACTATGCAGAGTTTACGAAACGGCAGTGTGAGGGGCTGGGATTCGAGTTTGTGTTGAAGAAGGTGGGCGCGGCGAACGAGCCTGGGGTGTTGCAGGAAGGAGAGGGGGTGGAGGAGGCGATTATTGAGGCTAATGAAGATGAGAGTGTTGATGGGATCATGGTATGCTGGTGCTTGCGTCGTGGCTGAGTTGATTGACGAGGTCTATAGGTCTATTATCCGATTTTTGGCGCTCAACAGGTGGGTGATATCCTTGTTGGTATGCGATGAGTATGCTGAACGCGACTTGCAGGATCATTACTTGCAGCAGGTAGACCTGTTCCTGCCATTCAGTCCTACAGTGACGCTGAGTATTTCAAGGTCGTCTCCCCATTCAAAGACGTCGAAGGGCTCAACTTTAAATTCCACTACAACCTATACCACAAGTACGTTCTACCCCTAATCGACCTGTCATTCACTCATTGATTCCAACAGCATTCGATTCCTCAAACCAAGCACCTTGCTATCCTCCATCACCACCACTACAAGCCCAGCCTCAGCAACAGGCATAGACGGCGAAATTCCGCCACCTGGAACTGTCAAATCCATTCTACCATGCACGCCCTTGGCTATCGTCAAGTGCTTGGAATATATTGGCGTTTACAACCGCTTGTTGCCCTATGGCGATAGAGCCTATGGTCGGACGGTTACTGTCATCAATAGGTGAGTGTCAACGCCCAGCCGAGCGCAATGACATGAGTGATGGATTCTGTGTAGATCAGAGGTCGTCGGTAGACCGCTAGCTGCGTTGTTGGCCAACGACGGCGCGAGAGTATTCTCTGTCGATATCGATTCTATTCAAGTACGACACCCCCTTCTATTCCTTCGTCCACTTACCCTCTATCCAGGAATACACCAAACGACCCAAAGTGTCCCACACCAGCTCCACGACAATCCAAACTTCACGATACCTCCCACGTCATACACCCCACCCCACAACTCTGACACTCCAAGAATGCCTAGCCATCTCCGACGTCGTCGTCTCAGCCGTTCCAAAGCCAGACTACAAAGTCAGAACGGAATGGCTGAAGGATGGGTGCATATGTCTCAACATCGCCGCCGACAAGAATTTCGAAAAAGACGTCAGGGAAAAGGTAAGGATGGTTAGCAGTGCGATAGGGTTGGCTGATACGTTCCATAGGCGTCGATATATCTCCCTGCTGTAGGGAAAGTGACGATCCTTATGTTGTTGCGTAACTTGTAAGTTGATCCTTCACCGACGTTCTGTTCGACATCAATCATGCTGTGCATAGATTGCGTCTACAAGAATACAAGAAAATTCTCAAAGAGGATCAGACCGCATAGCTGAGGTGTGCGTATAGAATAGCGCGATCGTCGTCGTAGATGTGGAGCCCCTGCAATAGATGGAATTCAACACCGTTCATCGACATATCCAGTTTCGTTCTAATATTTCCATTGACGAGATGAGATATCTACTGTGGTATGCAAACGTCTACGGTCTAAGGAACTACACGAGAAACGCTAAAAGTCAAGATCACCACTCTCCATCGAATCCCACAAATCCTATACAAATCGTGGAATCAGAATAAAACCTGAACAGAAAATGGAGACCGCTCACCAGTCAACAGAAACAGAGGGAAATACCTCTTCTTCTCCAACTGCGCACACCAATTCCACGCACTCGTCAACCGTCCATCAATACAACTCCCCGCATCAAAAAAGTTGTCCGCCCCCGATCCATCAAACCCATGTCTAAAGAAATCGCCCAAAATTTCCTTCTTGCACTCCTCCAACCCTCCAAATTCATCATCCACATAACTCCTCAACGCAGGTTTCGTTCTGTAGATCTCGGGCAGCTGTTGGAGGGTATTGCAGATGGGCAGGAGGATGCGGTAGACTTGGGTGTATTTATCGATGAACATGAGCGCGTTGGGAACGTTGTGGTCGCCCATGTGGATCACGCTCGAGCCCACCCAGGAGCCGAGGGATTGTTGCGCTTTGTGGAGGATGATGTTCATCAGACGAGTGGTTTTCGGTGCGGTTTGGACTCGATTGAGACCTTGGCCAGTATTGCGGAGGCGGTAGGAGTTGACGTCGGACAGGAGATCTTGCTCTGCTAGGCACCACAAGTGGAACATGTCTAGAAGAGTGTCAGTATCGTGATGGGAAAGGTTCAAGGCATTACCATTCAGAATCTCCTTCCAGAGAGTTAGGCTTTGCAGCACATAACCATACTGCACGTTATGATCATGGCTCAACCTAGCTCCACCCCTCCCACTCCTAATAGCCAAACTCTCCTTCGCGCTTTGAGGTTTCCCCGGACTGAAAAATTCTTTCAAATGCGCAATCATCTTCTCACACGGATCTCTATTCGTCCTCAAGAAAGCGTGATTGTCCCCAATAGAATACAAACACTGTCTAATCCGTTCAGCAGAAAAGTCCTTGGTTTCGTAACGAGTGGCCAGTCGTTCGATCGCACGTTCCTTGATTTTGATATCTTTTTGAATTTGGTATCGTTGGCGGCCATCAGAGTAGATTTCTTGGGTGGCGGCAGTTAATAGGTCGTCGCGCAGAAGGGCGACGAGATCATGAGATTCAAGTTCGGAATAGACTGTTTTGATGGGTGCAACGCAGGAGAAGCCCAGTAGATCCTGAACCTCCGGTGATTGACTGTCCTAAACCAAAAAGTCAATTAATGGCCATTGTTCACAGTGCCGTACACGAACCTGCAGAACATAAATCAGCTTCCCATACGTTGTCCTCATCTTGTCTGGGTTCATGATCTTATGCCTTCTCCCAATCTCGAATATCTTTTGATAAAACTCATCGTTCTCCTTGAAATCCCGCGTCTGGAACAGCTCTTGTCCCATTTTATAATCCGCCGCAAGCATCAGCCCGCTCATAATCGCACATAATTCCCTGATTTGATGAACTATTCTTTTGGCTTTTGACAATCCGAAACCAAGAACGTCAATTTTGTCGGTATATTCAGAAACGTTGAGGGATGCTTCGAGGAGTCTGAGATACACTCGTTCCTTCATTGTTAAGCGGAGTGGAATATATTTGGCGCGTTCGACGAACCATTCGCCGACGCTGGAGCCCATTTGAGGTTGTGATGATAGCGAAGGGATGGAGGGAATCGCGACAGCTTCTGCGGTACCGGATTGTTCGTCGTCTGTCTCATCATCCGAGTCCACGTCCATCTGGAGACACAGATCAACGTCAAGGCAACTCCCTCCCCGAATGCACATACACGCACCTTTTGTAACACCACCGGCGACCGATGGTCACCACCATTGCGCGTCGCAGCAGCGGGGGTATCTCCCTGGCTTGATTTCTTGAGCGGTTTAGCCACATGCGATTTTCTTGTTCCTTTCCGGTGCTGAGCCGCGAAACAGACTTCGCAGTATGTGTCCTGGCATCCTTCGCACACCACTTGAGCGGGCTGGTCTGCACATGAAGCAGAGTCAACCAATGGGCGCGGTGGGGTGGAAGCGTTCGACTGTACCTTCACATTCGATGCAAAACCCATCTTTCGCTACACTATCCGGCATCTCCTCGTCCCAACCACCGACGGGCTTTCCATTCAATCCGGGGTGTTCTAAATCATGGTGATTATCGCCCAGGATGTGTTCTAATAATATGGAAGCATTTCCATTGGCATCGAGTTGCGGCGTTGCATTCGTACTTGCGGAATCCAACATGATGGAAGTTATAAAGTATCAAATAGTAGTGACGCATTTGTGACGTTGTGACTATAGCCACTTTCGTGCCTGTATAATACACACAACAGATGCCTTATGAATATTCAAATTACGACGTGGATGAATTCTGCCAAGTCTGGTTTATCGAGCTCTTCATTTCTTCCAACCGTCTCCCCGTCCATTCTTCTTCTCCCACTCGCTCTGCCCAATCATCCGAACCTTCCCATGAATCCCCCCATTCGTTGCCTCGCTCCCTACTTCCTTGTAATGCAGTTGGCTGTGGCTTTAAACTTGCTCTCGAGCTCGCGTCATTGGCAGGTGCAGGCTTCGATTGTGGAGTGTTGGCGGTGATCATCGGAGACTTTAGTGCAAGATGCGCGATAAGTCCCAAGTTTAACGGCTTGGGTAGTGATCGTCGGCCTTTCTTTCCCGATGCAGATCCTGAAGACGAGGCCACGCTGACCGGAGATGCTGTGTCGCTTGGGGGATAAGAGTGAGTATCGAGCGTGTTTGGACCCAGTTGACCCTCCCCTAGAGTCTTCAACTCGGTGGAGTCGGCTTGGGATGGTTTTCTTTGGTTCTCTATGTCGTGAATTTGGGAGTTGTCGTCGTCATCGCTGTATGTAGCCTCGAATAGTGGTTCACTATCAAGAGGGTCATACCGAGCGTGGGGGTGGGTACTGTCCAGTGATATTCCGACTCCACCAGAAGCTTTCACGATAGAGTCGATGAGCCAGAATTGTAGGATGTTCATGATGATAGGGAATATGCCAATCGTGCTATAACATTACATTTAGTAGACGTCATGGCAAGAACACGAAGATACTTACAAGATGACTTGAATCGAATCGCCTTCCTCCGTCCACGTCCAACTCAACAACCATTCTCCAAACTTGAGAATTCCCGGTATCATCAACAACAGTAGAACAAATATTTTCATCGTCGTTAACGAAAGCACGTATATCGCGGCTTGGCGGATCCAGTACTTGAATGCAGGGGGATTGCCGTATACTCCAGATTCGAATCCTTTAAGACCCCATTTGTCCGCTACTAGATACGTGTAAAAATGCAGCATAACATAAATCATTCCAACCCCTGTACACCAAGAGTAGAATTCAGCATTGAAAACGCGGTGCGATGGAACAATTCACTCACCCAAAGTCGTGTCAATGAGGATATTCAAAAAGTAAAAGACGCATGCGTTTCCAGACGTTTGCGTTGAACCGACATTAGAAACAAGTAAATTTATGGCGTGGACGAACATCTGTCCGACGACCTGTTTTGAGACGTCAAAGAGCCTTTGTGGATGAGCGGGACAGAGGATTTCATATCAACTCGGTCCAAGAGGGGAAGGGACGCGAGGACAGACCATATTCTCCAAGGACGCCTTGGTTCCTCTCTGTGCCTCTTGTACACTAATGACAATATCACCAGGACACCCATTAGGCCCTGTACGACCTGTGCAAAAGAGAATCGGTGAACCCAGGACATGCATGTGAACAGTATCGCAGGCGTACCAACGCTGTTGGGCCCAGGAGTTGACATGAACGACTGTCCACTGGGGGGAAGTCCTCTATCACACTATCCATCGTTGGACTTGGTGTATTCATGTCATCGGAGGCTGACGAGGAGGAGAGCATTGACGAGAACGAATTGCTGTGAGGTCGCGGGTAGGGACTTGCAATGAAGGATGACTAAGCTACTACCGGATATTGCAGTCACCCGGACTTGCTCATCCTCATCTCGTTCCTTACATCAAAGGTTACTTGGCAGAGTCGATATGAGTTTCTTCAGAAGAGGCGATAATGCAAATACACCACCGCCAGGCTCATCCTACAACAGAATCCCAGATCCCAACTTTGGCCAAAGACCTAGGCCACCGCAACAGCACAACGCACCACCTCATGGATATAATGACCCTTCTGGGGACCTCTTTGAGAAGAGGGGATACGATAGACGACCGCCAGGTGCGGGTGCCCCGCCGCCTCGTGGTGGAGGCGGATCGATGTAGGTATCAACAACCACGGCGCCAATCACCAATCTAACTATCTATTATCCATACCTCGACTCTACAGCTTCCAAGTCGTTCAATCGCCTACAGATGCATTAGCCTTGTCCAATTGCATTGCTGTACACCCATCAGACTTCCAGAACGGCCAACACGTACTCGTTAAAGGAAATTTTGCCATTACCGTCAGGTGCGCCGTGTCTTCCGCTCATAAACGCGTGTTTCCTCACCTTGAATTCATCGACACCGCTCATTAGGGCTGACAATTCCGGTGCGCTTCGTCCTGGTCAGATTGGTGCCTCCGCACCACAGCGTCAATGGATGGGTCTGTCCTTAACTGGGGACCAAGTCTCCGTCGAACCGATACCCAACCCTCCGCACCCCCTATCACCTGCATACCTTGAATCCGTAGATCTCGAAGTCGGTTTCATGAGGAAGAACCAGCAAGTAGCCGAAGTATACCAAGTGGACGACATGACCAAAATCTTCGTGCGGGCTTATAGCGGAATCGTGATATCCGCAGATCAAATATTAGCGTTTGAGTACCATGGGCAGAACTTGAAGGCTACTGTTAAGGGTGTGACGATTTTGGACTTGGCGGACGAGCAGAGGAAAGGGGCTGGCGCACAAGCTGGACAGAGGCTGCATAACTATCAGTACAGAGGAATTTTAATGGATAAGACCGATGTCAATTTCGTGAAAGCACCGGATAGTGCTATCAATCTCAAGTCTAGTGCAAAGAAGTAAGCACCGAATCCCTCTCATACTTGATATCTCATGGACTGTGTCGCAGACCCCCACCAAATGCTATTTTGGCGCCTAATTTCAAGTTCGAGGATATGGGAATTGGTGGTCTTGATACTGAGTTCTCAGAGATCTTCCGTCGTGCTTTCGCTTCACGAGTATTCCCGCCGATGTTGGTGGAGCGATTGGGTATTGACCACGTCAAAGGTATGTCAGTGTATCATATCCCGATATTAACTAACACATCGGTGGGTAGGTATCCTGCTCCATGGACCACCCGGTACTGGAAAAACGCTTATTGCACGACAAATCGGCAAGATGCTCAACGCTCGTGAACCCAAAGTCGTCAACGGTCCCGAAATTTTGAGCAAATATGTCGGTGCTTCTGAAGAGAACATTCGTAAGCTGTTTGCAGATGCGGAGAAGGAGGTACGTATGCCTTTGCTATTCGCGCCAAATCAGGAGAAGCTCAGTCCCTTGTTTAGTACAAAGAAAAGAAGGAAGAAAGTGGACTACATATTATCATTTTTGATGAGTTGGATGCCATCTTCAAACAGCGTGGATCTACGAACAGTGGGACTGGTGTGGGTGACACCGTCGTCAACCAGTTGCTCTCAAAGGTACGTTAGCCCACACTGCATAGTCTAGCCGTCACTTATGTCGATCTCTGTAGATGGACGGTGTCGACCAACTGAATAACATCCTCATTATCGGTATGACCAACCGTAAAGACATGATCGATGAAGCCCTGCTCCGCCCAGGTCGTCTCGAAGTCCACATGGAAATCTCCCTTCCTGACGAAAAAGGTCGATACCAAATCCTCTCCATTCACACTTCCAAGATGCGTCACAGTAAGATCATGGACTCCGATGTCGACCTCTACGAAATGGCTGCTGTGACCAAGAATTTTTCTGGTGCCGAGATCAGTGGACTGATCAAGAGTGCGACGAGTTTTGCGTTCAATCGGCATATTAAAGTGGGAACGGTTGCTGGAATTTCGGATGACGTGGAGAATATGAAAGTAAATAGACAGGATTTCTTGAATGCTCTTGACGAGGTTCATCCTGCGTTTGGTGTCAGCGAAGAGGAATTGGCCCAGGTTGTGCAAAACGGTATCATCCACTTCAACGCCAAAGTCGACGTGAGTATATCTCTCCACACGCACAGATACGCCTGTAATTCTCAACCAATTACCCTCAGGAAATTCTGCAATCCGGCAAACTCTACATCGACCAAGTCAGAAGCTCAACCCGCACACCCCTCGTCAGCGTCCTCCTCCACGGTCTAACAGGAACTGGCAAAACCGCTCTTGCAGCCCAAATCGCCCAATCCTCCGAGTTCCCCTTCATCAAACTCATCTCACCGGACAACATGGTCGGATACGGGGAAGCGCAAAAAGTCAGCGCTATATCCAAAGTCTTTGCGGATAGTTATAAGAGTCCGCTTAGCGTGGTTGTGGTGGATAATATTGAGAGGCTAATTGATTGGACACCGCTTGGAGCGAGGTTTTCGAATGCGGTCTTGCAGACTTTGTTGGTCTTGTTAGCGAAGAGACCGCCCAAGGTGTGTAGAGCGGCGTCTTTCCTCTTTCTATCAGACACTGATTCGACGACTGGTTCATAGGGCCGACGATTGTTGATCATAGCAACCACATCTTCCCGTCCAGTTCTAACCGAGCTAGGTCTCATCGAAACATTCGATTCCGAACTCCACATCCCACCCATAACCGACCTCAAAGCCCTCGACGTCGTCATGCGAGAAGTAGAACTATTCCGCGACGAGCAAGAACGAGAGCATACATTGGGATTATTACAAGACGCAGGCTTTAACTGGGATGCTGACGCTTTAGCTGACGGTGATGCATTTGGAAGTGCAAGCAAAGCCCGATTGCAGATTGGAATTAAGAAATTGTTGAGTATGATCGAGATGGCAAGGCAGGAACCAGAGGATGTAGGACATAGATTGACGAGCGCATTGTTGGGTTTGGGAATGTAAAACGATGATGGTTTACCTTCGATACCCATCACGCTAGGACTCTTATTTCGGGATTTTTTTTGGGAATTGTAACAATTTGGTTGGATTGACTAGAATATACGAGGAATTAATTTCCTTTTAAATTTGAATGATAGCTGACCTAAAGCGCGCGTTCCCATTGGAACCAAAGTATTCGAGTTCGATCTGTGGTACAGAGTAGTGATAAAATATATACAAGGGTGGCGGGTATATATACAACGTGATAGCGAGTAAAAGCGACAAGTTGACCGACCATACGCGACAGTCAGTTATACAGAGCAAGACATCAAAGGTTCACTGTGGATTGAGAATATGCTGGAAAGGGTCTTGGAGGAGTGGGATTGGTACAAGAGGTGCACTCAAGGCGGTCGCAGCGGTGGGGAGGCCAGCTGCTCCAAGTTGGCCAACAGGTAACGTTGTTGGAAGGTTGGGGTTTGGTGGTGCGCCAAACTCAAAATCCTACGGGGTGGGGTGAGAAAAAAATCAGGGTGCTTGATACGAAAAAAAGATCGTGTACTAACATCCACTATACCGAAAATATGCCATTGCGTGATTCAAAGGGATGTGAGAAAGCCATTAGACACGTACACAAGAGGAATAACCAACTCACCATGTGTGCTAGGCAACCTACTCGTATTTTGCCGAGCCGAGGGAATCTGCCTCAACTGCCTAAAATCATTCTTCGTATACGTCTTCGTCAACCCCGTAGCCGCAGGGGACCTCAACAACGCAGTCGGAGGCGATATCACGATTCCCAAGATGTCCGGTGTTCTCGTTCCGCTTTTCTTTTTGGTCCCACCGCTGTTGATAGTCGCATTTTTATCTCTTTTATCTGGGCTATATGCCATATCGCTTGGTGGCAGAGGAGCCTCTCGCGGAGGAGGTGTACAAGGCTCGGATCTATCTTGATAAGAAATAAGCTTTTCTATATCGCTTATGCTGAGGCTTAGTCCATCCGGTGCCTTAGGGAGATGAATAACATCGGGTGATTGATCAAGTTGCTCGTCTTCGTCGATGGTGAATTTATATAACAACTCTGAGGGTTGCAAGGAATGAGATTGAGAAGGGGGCTGGAATCGGGAGAGGCGTTGAGAAAGCACTTGGAATCGTGACGTGCTGATGCCAGTAAGGATTTTCCACCTAGACTCAGAGGCGTGGAATAGGGTTTCCAGCAGCTCGTAGATGAAGCCGAGAACGGTATCCTCGTTGCTACCTTCAACATGGTCCAAACCGTGCGCGAAAGCGGCGAGGGTCTTGCCGATTTGCAACCTTAGTGGCTCTAAGGTGCTGTGATGTTGAGGAGTGTTATAATGTGTTGGTGCAAGCACTTCGCGTAGAGATGATGAAAAACGATCCTGTAAAGTAGTATCCTGTAGATTAATGAGGGATTCGTCGTAGATGTCCGAAACAAAGCCTTGGATTCCTTCGGTGTGAAACTGCGCCTGCAATCCCCGCAGGAAAAGCAACAGACTATTTGCCTTGTACTCCATCTGGCTTTTGATCTCGTCGGGCGAGAATTCTTCGTTTAATGTAGGAGAGTTCGTAAATCTGTGAAGCAACCCTTGCACTATGACGGTCAAATAAGGACTAGCATAGCTTCCTTCTTTCAGTATCTTGAAAATATTCCTCAGCCTCTCCCGAACTTCTCCGACTTCGCCAAAGCCAGATCCCTCTATACCGAGAACCTCTTGGAAAAACCATGGACTCAAGGATCTTGATCCTACAACATCGCTCAAAAATCTCAATCCCATGCTAACTCTGTATTGCAACACCATCCTTCTTTCGTAAACCAAAATGGGTCTATCCAAAACCTCGAGAGATTGCTGGATGTCCTTTAATTCCTCTACAAGGAACCATTCGCCTAGACCCATGAAACCATTGTCGACTTGAACTAGTCGGCGGAAGAAGTGGTGCTTGTTTTCGCAATCAAGGAGATTAAAGAAGGCCTTGAGATCTTGTAGTATGTTGGGGAAAACAACAGTCACCCAATGCGATGACTGGTCCTCCGCCTCAGATTCGGAGGTGCCGCGATGGTGCTCTTCACCATCCGCATACATTTCTTCTTCCCCCGACCCAACCTTCTCTTCCCCTCTACCTTCATTGTGCTCTGCTTTCTCGTGTGAAGAAGGCTGAGCGACACCGTTCGCCAGGCCCGGCTCTGGCAACAGATGATCGATCATCACAAAGGCCTGCATAACATGGTTTGCTGGGTCCCTTCCCCTTCCACCATCCTTCGCAACACCAATCAAACATCTCAGCACGATCTCAGCTGCACATTTCCCGCTTCTAGGTTCGACCGCTCTGTCTTTCTTCGTAAGTCCCTTCAAGATATCTGGACACCTCTTCCGGAGGACTTGTAATATCACTTTCATACTGCCTCCACCAGTGCCACTAACCCCGGAACCTCCATGGGTGTCGCTATCAACACCATTGACGTTTCCATTGACGTATCGCCCAATACTCTGAGCTTGAGTCCCGTTGTTGAACAGTGCGTCCGCCAGATCCGTACAAGTGAAAATCTCCACGCAAGACTTTGTCGTGCTTCTAACCTCCCAACTCGTCAAAACATCAAGTTCAGCAAAGTACTGAACAAGTTGCAATATCTCCTCACAACTTCGGAAAAGTTGCTCGACGCGTTTCTGGTCCATCCGTCTGGGTATGAGCGGCAATAGTTCGGCAGATGGATGATAGCTAGACTGTGTACCAAGTCCTTCCCAGGGATCCATTGTCATGGCTTGCGTGCTCGCCCCCTGGTACAAGACAAAGTGTTCATGCAAGTCTTCTGTGACACCCTGCAGTAGTCCAATCAGAACGCCCAAGATTCCATGCGCCTTATTGTCCCAAAGTGATTGCAAAACCTTCCAATCTCCCTCCCCTGCTTGCGACGAGATAATGTCAACACCACTAGGAGGAACGTCGTTGAATCTGACTTCTTGATGTAGAACTCCAAGCGCAACACGTAGTATCCGTAGTTGATCCTTGGTATACGGTGTAGATAGAGATAGCTTGGCATTATGATGAATGCTCCTGATTTTGCTCCTGTTGCCACAGGAGATCAATAACTCCGCAACAGCACTGCTCAAGCCCCCTTCAACCATTCTGGCGACTTTCGCAAGTTCATCTGCCTCCTGATCAGAGATGAAGGATAGGCTTTGGTGACCTTTCAGGTCCAAAATGGTTTGTATGAACCCCTCCCCTCTGTTTTGTGCATCATAGGCGTGGGATATGAATGATTTGGGCTCCTCTGCAAGGTTGGTAATAATCTTCTCGGCTAGCAAAGAAGATGCGTGCGGTTGTTCGTTTGCTGGAATAGCCCAACCCAGTCGAAGGCTGAACTGACGTAGCAGCAAGAAATGGTTGATAATCTAAGCGACAAATATGTGAATATATGCGCTGGCATGATTAATATTCACACACCTCCCGATACCCATCGACGTCTTGCCACAAATTCAAGATGGCCAAAGCCCACTCGCGGCAATCATCACGACCCAGGCTATCCGCCCAAGCCCAAACGGTCAGCACACCGGCAACGCCAATGGAGGCTCTCACAAAATTGATGAATTCTTCATGAGACAATGGTGATAGCACCGATGGCGCAGTTGTGGGGCGGTAAGTGTAATAATCACCGCCACTTTCTCCGCTCTTTGAAAGTGTGATGGTATATTGATCACCATCAACAATTCGCTCCAGGGACGGTGGATATGAGGGTATTGGGAGCACAGGATTTTCTTCCAATTTCGCCACAAGGTCCTTATGCGAGATCATAGCCAACAACCAGCATCCAAACGAATGTTCATCTGTGGCTATATCCTTTATCAGCATCATAGACTGTGTGAAGTCGCCCTGCGTATTCGACAATGCATCTTGAAAGGACCTCCAGCATTGTAGTCGGGAAGCGATTCGATACGCAAGGTACTTTTCGCCGCTGTCAGACGTGGAAGAGACCTGGATGCTGTGCAGGAACTCGAAGAACCATGACTGGGTAAGGTGACCGGCAATGATAGGATTGCTGGCGGCTTGTAATAACGAGGTCAGGACCACCTCATCAAACGTCTGTGGATCGAACACATTTTCGAGGTCGAGATGTTGCTAGAGAGGCATCAGCAGACATAAGAGGAAAGGATTCCAACACGAACCATAAGCGCAGATACCAACGCGGGTATCTGAGCAGCTGCGACACTCAATAAATCTGCTACAGCGATTGCTTGATCCAAGTCCTGCATGTCCAAGGGGATGTTTGACACGAGAATCACGATTTCAGGATGGTACTCTCGGAATGACCACCTTCAATGGGAATGTTGCGAACCTTGGGGCCAAGAAGCTCAGATACTCTTGAGGCCAACTTATCGAGCAGCTCTTGGGAAGTATCCTCGAATATCGGCGTGTTGAGTCGCTTGGTCAGTTGGCCAATTTCGTCTTCTTCGATTTCAGAGTCCAGGTCAGCATACAGATAAGGGAAGTCGTCTAGATCCCAGTCTTCATTTTGTGGTTTCAAGCAGAATATGAGTTTGACCAACAACGACAGTGGCGGCTTATCTTCAAGTGACGCGAGGAGTTCTTCTGCTACACTTGTAGGATCGATGGAGTTTGAAGGATCAACCTCTCTTGAGAGAGGGTATGGTTGGGAGGTAGAAGTCGTTGAAGGTGGAGGAACTTTTAGCGGGGGTTGTTCGACAGAGGAATTGCTTGAGGCAACAATTTCTCCATATAATGCCATTGATAGGAGCTGAAAGTCGCCTTGAACAACCACTAATCGCGTGGCATACTGCGCAAAGGTTGTTTTCTCGTGAGATGACAGCTTAATATTTACTCCACATACCTCTGCACCCATATCAACGATGAAATCCATTTGCCCACCTGCATATGCGATCTTGGTGGGCACAAGCGCGTTCGGTGCGCGTTGTTTCTCCTTGGAATCGGACGGACCAGATGGTAATGCATTAAAGAAGACATTAAAGAAGAATGCTTCTGGTTCTGTTCGACTGAGAAACGAACGTCAGTGAGACTGGCAGACGCGAAGGACGATTGTGCGTACGAGATGGCGTCTGGACACTCTGCAAACGGTAGGACACCTTTAGGAAAGATGCGTATCGAAACTATTCGAATTGGGGCGGCAAAGCGGATAGCCGCAAGGCCAGATGGACCCTCTGGTGCCAATGTGGACCAGTGAAGCAGACGCATAGTTATCTGTGGGGAGGAGCAGGTGGGACGCGGTAAGAGCTCGGCCAAATGAAAGTTCCCACGATGCACAAAGGGACATTGGATTTCAGTTCCTCTTGCTTGACTCCATCCTCCACTCATTCCCCTCCTCGACGTCCTTTCCTTTTCCCTTTCCCATCTACCTTCAGATGAGTCGCTCAACAACCATCAAGCTCCCTATCTTGGATCTACCAGCCGCAGCACCAAGACCTGCGCCCCTACGTACAAGAGGACGTAGTGGAAGTCTAGTCAAAGTCGAGCAAGTGGGAGACCGCTCTGTCGAAGAAGTGCTAGACCGCAGTGCCTTTGTCAACATCAATGCCAACTGGGTCAATGCAAAAGGTATGCAATGTGCTCGGGCCCATGGCAACAGCTCCACCTCATCATCACACGACTCATCATAGGTGCCTGGCTCATTCACGTCGTACTCATAATGTGCGGCAAGATTATTATCGACACAATCCCTGGCATGAGTCAGCAACTGAGCTGGACGCTCGTCAATCTGCTATACCTCGCTGTATGCTCGTTCGCTGTCAGTTCCTCGATCCTCGCTGACCAGTGCCATATCTATGCATATGCAGTTGTCCTATCTTATGTTCCATTGGGTGACTGGCATACCATTCGAAAACGACTTGCATGGCGGTGCTTACGATGATCTAACTCTCTGGGAACAAATTGACGATGGTGCGCAATACACACCAGCCAAGAAATGGCTGTTCTGTGTCCCAGTTGTCCTGTATGTCCTATCCCTCTATCTGCTCTAAACTTGCACTCTCGTCTGCCTCTGGGCATTTCTACCACTCTCTTGAATTTCCGCCTCATGTAGCACCAAACACTGCATTCGGCTGGATCTTCTCGTCGACCCTTCGCGCCATGATACTTAATGCATATACATACGCATAGGTTCCTAGCGTCAACGCACTACACGAACTACAACATGGTCCTTTTCGTCATCAATGTCTCTGCTCTCATCTTCGTTCTCATACCCAAACTGCCCCAAGTAAGTCCGCACGTCCATTCCTCTACCTTTCTATTTCTGGCCGCATATCACCTTTTCGACTTCAACGCGTATGCGCGTCGTACTACCCTTTCTGATAATACCCGGGGCCAAGTCATCAACCCTGCCTCATCCGGATGAAATGACCCTTTTGCTGTGTTAATGACGGGGCTGAGTGGCGTGGTCTCGCTCTTGCTGCGGATTACAGATGGTTGCGTCATGCAGCTTATCATTCATCCACTTTCCTTGTTTCTGATGTTTTACTTTTCTGTGTCTCGTTGAATGATTTGCTGAACAATTATTTTTCTATCTTTATCTCACGTAACCAGCTACATCGACAGCGAGTAAGATTCATGCCAAGTGATGGATCAGGGATGGCTACACCAGTGACTGCCAGTTTTCCACCATCCGGTACCATCACTCCAATCAAGGGTTCAGTTTCGGACATTGCTAACATTATTATCACGGAAGCTCACTTTCAGTGAAATGGCTCCGCGAAGAAAATAACTATCCCCTCGATCATTTTCGCCTCCGGCCGCCCCCGCTTTTATTTTTATCAACATCAAGACCAGGCATGACCTGTATAAGGGGGAGGCAAAACTTGAAGTGAACTCAAAGTCCCTTCAAGATGAACACCGAGCAATTTTCCTTTTCTTTTCTGTTATTGGACGGGTTGAAAGAGTGGCTGGCTACTACCGTGTGGGTTCTGTTACCTCTCAGCTTCATCGTTTTCTGTCACCCATATTACATTGCCCATCACGATTGTATACATGTTATTCATCCACACGAACAACCCTTTTTACCTACTCCCCTCTCGCAGTAATCCATCTGTCAACCTATCAACCTCTAGCTTTCCAAGAACTTTTAATTCCGCGTACCACGTCGTTTCTAGCCTCGTATTGTAGAGTTCCATTAGGTTATAGTGGATGATCATGAATGACAAACTCATATGCCTTGCTTGACATCCCGACCACCAATATTCCTCTCATTATTTATCCCCTTTGTGGACTGTCAATTTCACGTCCTCTATTTCTGTGACTTAGGAATTCAACATCTCTATGTAAGATATGATTTCGACAAGGTTCTATACCCATCGATTGGTATACCGGAGTACTTAGAACTGTGGATACGACGAGAACGAGATATGTCGTCACCAATTGCAACAGCATCATACATCACGACATGCGGCGCAAGAATAGCCGCTTCTGCCCCGCGCGCGGTCGCCACCGGACTTCCATCCTGTCTCTTATTAGACGGGTGACTAAACTGCTACAAAGCTACATTCTCAAGCAACGGTCTGGGTCTGTGCAGAAACATGTGTAACACCAACTTGTCTTCTAGCGTTGCCGATGACATCTAAAACGCTCGCTATTCCAGCTTTCCAAGCCACCAAGCGCCTTTCCAAAGCTTCCCACTCTACTTTTTCGAATCGTCGGGCAGTTGCCCGAGTGATATGTAGGGTCTGATTGGTCTGAGATAGCTTGCCAGAGAGAAGGCCAGCACGAATGACTATTGGAGGTGCGATCGAGAAGTCAGATATGATCGTCACCACGGAATGATGATCAAAATGCCTACCATCAATGACCCATTTCTCAACGTCCGTGATGGGAACTTGCAGCGCTTCCGACACTTTGGCATACGGTAAATCCTGGCCTACATGTTGGAACGCCAACGACGAAAGTGTCAGCAACCTCAATTTCCTTTCCAGTTGTTGTTTCTCTAGACCATGTTTCTCTAGCGCTCCAGGGTGAGAGACTTCCCATGCCTCAAGTTCCGACAAATTACTAGAGTCATTTCGGAATATTTGGAGAAGTGTGAACAGCTCATGGGGCGGTTGGATAGTTCCAAGCGAGATAATGGGTGTAAGTTTGTAAAGCGGATCGAAGTCAAGGATGGCAGGCAATTTAAGGGCGGCTGAAATCAGTTCGGCGGAGGCAGATTGGGAGAGGGAAGAGTTTGAGGGAAGCTGACGGACGAGGATGATTCGATAGTCGTAGGCCTGCGCCCTGTATTGCTACTATTGATAAGCAGGTCTGGATATGCAACTGTAACAACTCACGGTTGGCCATCCTTTTCGTATTGGTCTATAATGTGCTTCAATAATGATGCTTTTTGTTCTGGGGTAATTTCCCATTCATTGAGCCATTTTTCGATGTTGGCTTTTGTAGGCTGGAGATGATCAAGCTCATCGTGTGATATTGCAGTGTTCAAAAGGGTTGTGTAGACGACCAGTCGGAGCGGAGATTTTTGTGGAATTGAGTTGAATAAGTTAGATAGGCTGGATGTTGATCGTTAACCCTCGATGAAGACCAAAATGATCGATTCACATACATGCGATATTTTATTGCTGTACTCTCAGGTGCGGATCCAATGGTTGTCACCAGTGTACCAAGCCGTTGTGACAACTCCGGGGAGTCAATCGAGTATACGGTCAATAAATGTGCATATAGCAGATTGAAGAACCCTTCGATCTCTAAACCACCGATATAGTAAGAATCACGTAAATGCGAAATATCATATAGCGCACACCTTTCTCATTACCATCCCCCAAGCCTTTCACCTCCGAAAGCACAAGGCCAAGGACCTTTTGCTGCCTCTCAATGTCCTCAGAAATAGCTTTCTGACTGCCTTCCGGTTTCAGAGCATCTTGGAAAGTGGTAATCAGAGATGCGCGTTGATCCTCTGGTCTGGATCGCGCGATGTAATTTACTAGCTCCTGAATCTAATCATGACATCAGTCAAAAGCAAATATACCGACAGATTGAAGCGTGCCTGCTCGTCGAATGTACCCTCTGCGAATACAGAGATAGAGTCCCTAGTGGTGGCCATTGTAATCTTGTTAAGATTTCGTTTACACAATTCAAGGCTGATCAGAGGCTGATGGCTAACAGGGCCAAATACGAAATGGATTAGCACGAAGGTGAAGTTATACTCATTATACTAGCGGACTTCTCGGTGCCAAATCAGGGGGGCGGAGGAACCCCAATGCACCTCACCATGAAGGAACCATGGTATGGCCATGTATCAAAACCATAACAAAGATGAAACGCCTTGGCTAGCAACGTAAATGCTCTCGCGTGGTTCCCATCTCCAGACTGAATTTACTAGCACGAACGCTCTGATTGTTTGCACTCTATGCTCTTATGACAACAATGTAACCAACGTATTGCGTATTTGGAAGTAGTGATGGAAGAGCATTTTGCGCAAGCTCATGCTCATTGTGGAACCATTCCCTGTGATTTAGCAGAGGAGTCTTTGCGATGGTATCACAGCTTCGCCTTCCGATATGAGGTAGCCCTTGGAACTGACTTAATAGTAACTGGCCCGAGTCGGAATGAATAGCATAGGCATGGGTTGCTTCTACTTCCCTTGTTGGCAGCGACGATTACTTTGCAGAAGGAATATAGTCTCAATGTGATGACGCCATACCTTATGTTTGTCAGGCTTGACATACCAAGTTGACTCAAGCTCGCTACTACTGGCAGCGAGTAATGAGCGACGCCCGCAATTTCACTGACTCAGATACTCTCGTCTTGTGGGACTACTAGACGATACGGATTACTACCTATGTGAGCTACTTAAGATCTACTACGTTTCTGGTGCTGCTGGACGCGTGCTGGACATGCTTGCATCCTAGTAACATACCGTGCCGGCATCATGCCGATCGCGCTCGGCTACTCTTATATGTGCTCTAGGTCACTTGGCGCTCGTTTTCTCCTCGGTCTCCTGCAATCTGCATTTAATTTTATAATCGTCATCTCTTCATGATATGACATAGAAATACATATCCATACAGTAGACTCCCACATAATCCATACCTCTGATAACCCATAACCTCCCCTAACCCATAGTTTTTTGGAGTTACACGACTCGGTATGCAGGGGAACGCTACCCCCATACGTGACCGTGACTCGGGGCATCAGGCCTTCAGGCCATGGTAAACACTTGAGGTGCTTTGGGGATCATTGAGCAATATCTACGTGTCGAGAATACCTCATTGACATAAGATATACAATTAACGATCTATTTCCCCTGTTCATGGTTCCAGTTAACCATTTCATGCCTCCCATCATATGTTTACATACTCCCTCGTAACCCATACTTTGAGGCCGTGACGGAGGGCTATGGGTTATGTGGGAGTCTTCTGTACTGTACTCGGTTCTGGCTTTCGACGACGTTATCTGTTTTTACTGAGCCGACGAAACGGTCGTCAGCCGAGTTGTGAGAAGGGTCGTCGCGGCTACCCACCACTGTCGATGATTGCGGCTATGATTGCGGCTCTGCATGCCAACAATTCGGACCCCCTGATGCAGCGAAACATCTTCCGCGATGCTTCTGCAGCAACTTCCAAGTATAAAATCATGGACGCCTCATCCGCTTCATGTTGCTTCGATCCCGTCACGTCGTGTTTGTCTGTCCCAACAAAATGCGGTCAGCATCCCGTCTCCTTCTCTCGTTTCTAGGCGCAGTATCCGTTCTCGCTGCTCCCAGTAGCCATGTGCACCGCCACTTCTCGGTCAAACAGAGCATCTTTCCACCTAATGGATGGACAAAGCATGGTGTACCTTTACCAGGTCATAATCTCCAACTCCGCATTGGACTTCCTCAAGCCAACTTTGCAACTCTGGAACGACACCTTTTCGAAGTCAGCGATCCCGAACACGAACGATATGGTCAGCACCTATCGAAGGAGGAGGTCGAGGAATTGGTGGCACCTCATCCGGAGAGCTTGCATGCTGTCAATGACTGGTTGGCTGGGTATGGAATCCGAGAAGAAGATATCGTTCGATCTCCTGCACAGGACTGGGTCAGGGTCACTATTCCTGTGGAATTGGCCGAAAGACTCCTTAATACTGTAGGTGACTTTTCAAGTTTGTCGAATGTCGGATACAGCATGGAACTTAGGGATCTCTTTTTTTTCGCAGACATATCACGTATGGAGGCACATAGAAACAAGGGAGCAAATTGTGCGAACAACAAGTTACAGTGTTCCAACAGATCTGCTCGAACACGTTGAGGTTGTGCAACCCACTACCATGTTCAGCCTGCTCAAGCCCTCCAGATCTACCATATACCTGCCGGAAGACTGGAGACATCTTCCATCTGACCTCTCACATGCTGGCAGTTCAAACGAGTCAGGCAAAATCAGAAACCCTGTGACCGGACTCTATATCGATTCTACTTGTGCCACCCACATTACCATTAGTTGTCTTCAGCAACTGTACAATATCTCAGATTATTACCCTTCCGCAGATATTGGGAACGGTATTGGTATTACAGGCTACGTGGATCAGTTTGCCAACTTTCAAGATCTACAGATGTTTTACAAGGACCAAAGACCAGAAGCGGTAGGCAGTGGCTTCGAGGTCATATCAATCAATGGTCTGTTTGAGCTGGTATTATTGTGGGCGAAGTCGCAATTTACTAATTGTCAATCCTTATAGGTGGCCGTAACAATCAGACTTTGGACGAGGCCGGAATTGAAGCCGACTTGGACGTAGAGTTTGCATTTGGTCTCGGTTATCCAATTGAAGTAAGCTCAAAGTTCTCCACAACGGCTACAGATCGACTAAATTGTTTTCAGGGAACTTTCTATACCACCGGAGGGCACCCTATCTTCATACAGGACGCCCACACTCCGAACAATACCAATGAGTGAGTAACATCGAGTTCTGTTCCAGTACCAATCTACAAAGTCTGTTTAGGCCTTATGCAGACTGGCTTGACTATGTACTTGCAGAAGAAGATCTTCCTTTCGTAATATCCTCAAGTTACGGCGACGATGAGCAGACAGGTTCGTACTGCACCACTCATTATTCTTGATTTACACCCATTGCTTAGTTCCTGAGGATTATGCACGACGCACATGTGCTGGGTTTGCTCAACTCGGTGCGTACACCATTCTGTCGACTATTGCCCCCAATTGACCTCCACCTTTTATCGTGAAGGTGCCCGAGGCATATCAATCCTCTTCAGTTCCGGGGATAGTGGCGTAGGCGACGGCAATCCTAATCCAGCCAATCAAACTTGCTTCACTAACGACGGCTATAATACCACGCGCTTTATTCCAGCTTACCCTGCTTCGTGAGTCTGATCCCCGAGTCTTCAACTCAAGGCGTGAATGAGAATCGATTGGTGTCTTTGTTTTCAGATGCCCATAGTGAGTTGCCATGCTCCGTTGCCAGCCATAATGTTCCTAGATTTACCTGCGCAGTGTTACTACCATTGGTGGCTCAACAGGTATTGCACCAGAAGTTGCTGTTCAGAGATTCGGCTCAGGAGGTGGATTCAGTGACTATGTGAGTGACTCTTGAATATACTGACGATATAATACCCCTTTTTGACATAATGCACAATTGCTCAGTTCCCTCGACCAGCATACCAAAACAAAGCGGTCGGGCAGTTCTTACAGGATCTTCCCGAATACACCTATAAAGGTCTATTCAATCGGTTAGTCTCACGTCGAAGAATCAAATAGCCATGCAGAACTGACTTTGTCCATTTTCAACAGTCAAGGAAGGGTGAGCCAAATCCATTCTACACTTCTTGCACGTAGCATCCTCACACAGCGTGCGCTTGGCTATCTAGGGTATCCCAGATGTCGCACTCCAAGCCGATGGATTCATAATCTACTTCGGGGGCAAACATGTTGCCGTCGGTGGTACTTCTGCTTCATCGCCCAGCTGGGCAGGCATCATCGGTCTCCTCAACGATGTCCGATTGAAGGCTGGTAAACGACCATTGGGCTTTTTGAACCCACTGCTGTATTCTTCTGGTATCAAGGGATTAACAGATATTGTCAAGGGGAATAATCCCGGATGTGGAACTCAAGGATTCAATGCCACCGCTGGATGGGATCCTGGTACGTGGACTCATTTGAAATGAACTCAACAAGGCGTGGTTGATTGATTGACCCGTGTTTGATGCAGTCACTGGACTTGGAACACCAGACTTTGGCAAATTGAAGGAAATCGTTTTGGAGAATTAGAAGGATGAGTTGCGCCAACGTCACGGCGATGCTAATTATTGGACTTGATATTCTCTAACATTGTACATTTTGACGGTGCAGAACGAGCAGTAGCCGCGACAATAGGTTATTGATAAAGCTAGTAATACATACATTCAGATACAACCGAACAAAGGATGTGAGATGCGAATTTTAGTTGACAGAACAGACAGCACTTTGGAGAGGCGACGCTGCGAGGTTACTTCCGCATCCTTTTCTTGAAGCGTTCCATGACCTGTCAGGGGTTAGAGACATAGGCTATTGAACAATTAGAAAGGCATACAATCTCGTCAGTAGCCATTTGTGGTCGTTGTTGCCCCTGGCGAGGGTGATGATCATCTTGGGGGGGTAGACCCATAGCTTCGAGTTTAGCATTTCGCATGATCTCAGCGTCGGTTTTACTTTTGATGTTGGGTCGATAGACTGCATCATGAAGTCAATAACTCTGGGTTGCTTCGGGAAAATGTAGGAATAACCGACATCTGGAAGCCGCCAAGTGTTCCTCATCGGGATTATGTCTCTTTCTATCATATCTATTCTCAGCAACAACGCGTTTCGCTTTTTCCGTTTCCTCGATATTCTTCAATCGTGCACTGTGCAAGCCATTAGCCAACAAAACTAACCGCGAAACTATGAACGCGCAAGCACTCACTCCATGCCCAAATCCACTTCGGGAATGGCAGTCAGCATCGTCATACTATTCGTCACGCTACCCTCCTCCACAGGCTTCTTTGGGTTTTCACCACCAGCATTCTTCCATTTATCAGTGGTTAGTTGATAAATTGCTTCTTCTGGATCGTACGGTTTCACAGCGTCGTCGTCTTCTTCTCGAGGTCGACCTCGGACCTGGAGGTTTTCCTCGATGTAAGCCATCCTTTGAGTGTCAAGGGTGATGAGCTCGACATCGTGGTAAAAAGCAAAGGAGGGCTAAAGACGTACATGTGCTTGTCGACGTCCAACGCATTGGTCTGTTGAGTAAAGTTGTTGGCTCGGACAACTCTTCTTGCCTTTGCCTCTTTATTCTCCTCGTCCCTATGTCACAAGTACAGTCAGGTACCCCTTGAAGAATGCTCTCCGATGAGAAGATTGGATTGAACACATACTCTTCCTCATGATCCCTAAACCCTTCTCTTAAACCACCTTGAACCTCTTCAGGCTGCTTCTTTTTCTTTTTCTTCACTTCGCCAACGTTTAGTTTGTTCACATCAATGCCCTGTCTGCTCTTGCGAAGCTTCCGCAGTTCAATCAGGTCTGCCAGACTGCCGAACGTTCAATGCAGACGATGCAGAAGTGAACCGGATTCATGCGCATGGTTTATCCCAAGAATATATCCCCCGCAGTTTGGAACGGGAGAGGACACAGGCCAGTATCGTTGATAGTGACGAACATGAATAAAGCAGGAAGGCATCGCATTCAGAGACAAACCAGGTAAGAACAAGAAGGCAAACAACTCACGGCAACCCAGCCTCTTCCTCATTCTCCGGTGAAACTAGCTCTTCACCCTTCTCCTCTACACGCGCGTCAGGAGTCGGTGTAGTCGCTTCTGAAGATCTTTCACGGACAACAGTTGGTGGCCTTGAACGCTTCTTGATCATAAAGATGGAAAGTAGGGATTAACTACGAAGTACGGAAATGAGCACGCGGTAGTGGGTCGAGTCGAACCGGGGATACAATGCTATATTGTGGCTATGCATTTCAATTGTCGGTGCTATCACACGCTCTCGTCGCACTGCAACCTCAACTTAGATTATCAAAAAAGAAACAACCGCGGATAGTAACTCAAATATATGTCCAAGAGCAACAAGGAGTTTTTTATCTTTCGTGAAAACCAAGCAAGGCCGTGGAAGCACACAACACATTCCACAAACAAAAGTAAAAAAAGGTCAAGTCCTTCATGATCAATCAGAAAAAGGAGGTCGTTATTTTACATTTCGTTGCCTGGAGTAGGATATGCCGAGACTTCAGCGTGAGTTGGGTGTTGCGTCTCTTGTTGTATTTGCGCTGCGTCACCGCTGCCGCTACTGCTGCTTGACTCAACTTCCTGAGTTGGCACGGCAGATGGACTTGCGGTTACTCGTCTCGGGCTTCTCATCACGGGACCAGAGCTAGAAGTGGGAGTCTGCCTCGCCTGTGACATTGATGGTGGGATAGGGAGGGGATACGGCCACAGTGGTGCAGTGCGACTTTCGGCTGGGGAGCCTGCATTCACACTTGAATCTGCTGACGAACTGCTGATCGTCGTTCGAGAGGCGGAAATGACGCTAGAGCTGACACTAGTGTGTTCCCTTGGAGGTGATTCTGTAGGTGAGGGTAGTGATGTTGTTGCAGCGTTCATAGATGTTTCGCCGTCCCCCCGCGCGGTGTTGTCCCCAATCGTTGCTGGTGCAACGGTCTCCATTGGCTCAGCCGAAGGCGTAGCATGGCGAGGTGATACCAAGAAAGCACTCAACTCTGGAGCAGTCGCTGTACCCGAATCCGGATCCACGATAGCTGGATTAAGCCGTGGAGGAGGGGTAGGAGGAAGTGTTCCCAGTCCCACCGCCCAAAGGTCACTATCCGGAGGCGGAGGACCTGTCGAATCATGTCTCCTACTCCGGCTAAACGGGAAAAACCTCCTAATAGTTGATGCATTCGAACTTGCCCACTGCCTCAACTCATCTGGTCCGGGGCTTCCGTTTGCACGGGTCGCTCCTCCAGCTACGGCTCCATTGCTGCTGCTGCTCGCAACGCCGTCACCTTCGCCACTACTTGAGGCACCATCGACACCTCCAGTCGGATCTCGACTTCTCCTTCCAGCCAGCACTCGAGTCCTTAATCTTGATCCATCTCTATCGCCAGAAATCGCTCCTTCAAGGAACGCATCACGAACTTCATCTCTAATGGTGCCTCTTCTCCTCGTCGTAAAATCAGTAAAATCCACCAATCGCGATCCAATCATTCTTCGACGCGACTGTGTCGATGGAACAGAGATAGGCGGAGGAGACGTCGTGAATCTACCAAAAGTCGGCGCCGAAGCCGACGTAGAGGCAGCAGCAGTGGATGTTCCGCCAGGCGATTGAATCGGTGACAAATGAATGCCGGAAATCCAGTTCCGAGTGCCTCCAGGACTCGAACGATCACGTTGAGATGCAAGCAGCGTCGTCGGACTAGGACTTCTTGTCCTAGTACTTGACCTCCTCCCCATCATGTGTTGCATGACGGCCCTAACACCTTCCTCATCGCCGCCACTACCACTGCCACCAGCGTATGCATCGTAGAGATTTGTGTTCAATCTTGCTCCTTCCAGCCCAAATGTCGGGTCTGCCGCGCCGGGAATAGGAGGCAATATATCCAAATCGTCTCCTGAATCATCGTCGATAGGTCCACTAGTAGAAGGGCCATTGCCACCTGCATTTGCAAGACCACTGAGTTCCGAATCAACTCCAAATAATCGAGCACCAAGCTCTCTCAACCGTGTACTATCATCTCCTCGACTCCCAGCAGCAGCACTGCTAGCACCCAGAGGGAGTGCTTGCCATTCTCCCGCAAAGCGCCTAATGGGATGAGATCTTCTTAAAGGTCGATAAGTTCTTCGTTTGGCTAGATTGATCAGACTTTGAGCTGTATTGTCAGCGATTAATCTTCTATCGAGGACGCTTGCTCGATTGCGCCGATCTGCATATTCCTAGAATTACAAATGACCAAGAAGATCAGGAGAAAGCGGATAAACGTTCGTCAATTGAAATCCAAAATAGAGCAGAGTCGAAACGAGATAACGATAGAGATTAAAGGATGTAAAACGAAAATCATGATGTCAGAGTTGGCGGATTCAGTTGAACAGATCTGCCTGATTGAATCGGAGGCATGTGCGAAAATAGGTGGTGTGAAGATCTTGTTGGGGCCACAATAATAAAAGGCCCGAGCCGACATAAACGCAGACCAGACAAGAACCAAGGTGCAGTTCTGCAATGCTTACCTTGACAAGTATCTCAATCATAGATGACGTAAAAGAATCGCCAGCCTCTAGATCCTCTATGAATCGTTCAAAATTGATGATCGGCTCGGTGTTTCTCTCCAGTGTTAATCGCTTTACTGCACCAGACCTATAAAATTGCGAAGTGGGGAGATAGGAAAATGGGAGACACGGTATGTGGCACATGAAAAGCAAGAGTATCATCATGAAACCGAGTGGGATGGGTTGGAGGTATGTGAAAGAATGCTATGCGTGAGCCAAATCGACTTTTTGAAGCACACAACGGAACGAAACCCTGGGCGGATTACGTTCCTTGCAAAAGCGAAATCCTGGGCTGACGAAAAAGGGGGAGAGCAGGGGACTAAAGTGACGAAAGATCAACTTACACCAGCGTCTTCATTTTGGCTAATAGCACATCGTCCTGGTAATCATGTGTCCTGGAAGTTGATAGGGAATAGAGAGCAGGGAAATAAGATGTTAGCATGCTTCTCGTAACAGATAAATGGCTAAGAAACGCAATGGAAGGGGAAGGATACAAGCCCCCGTATTTAATCCAATGCCAGCTCAAAGCTGAGGCAGTCCGTCCATGATGCAGGTCGGCAACCACACGCCAATTCTGCGTCCAGACCTTGACCGTCCGCCTCTGGCGCTAACTGCAAAGGCAAGGTGGCCCATATCCACTTTAACTGGGTCCCGGAAAACCAGCCACGACTAAGACCACCCCGAGAGGCAACTACGACATCCCTTGGACACTGAAACCACACCCGACCCATGCGCGTAGGGAACGGAACCAGAATAGCAAGCGTCGCACAGAAAGAAATCTCACCATTTCCCCATTTTGCTTTACAGCTTTTGGTACCAAGGGTGGTTGAATGAACTTTCGTAGACGAGGTGACCACAAGGAGGGCAAGCGTGTTTGTTGCGTAGAGAACGCTTTTGCGAATATAAATGAGGCACTTGGGATGGTTCAACTGTCGAAGCAGGATACGAGGTTCAGCAACGTTGTTTCTCCAAGCAGTGGTTGTAAGAGCAGTAACTCTTATAACACCGAACAATTGAAGCGCAAAGGATAATCCAACACGCGAGGTGCGAGATATCTTGATGTCCTGTGGGTCAAAGTTGCACAATAACAGGTCCAAGTGGATGGCGGTGGTCGGTGGACGAGTTGCGTGGGAGCGAAAAAGGCGGTGAGGACATGGCACAACAGCATCATACACCTCAATACCATCAAATTATAATAACATGCTATCGAATTCTACGGACTGCCATCCTCTTCACCGTCAGCTGCACCACTGCCAGGAGGAACGGGTGTCGTACTCCTGCTCGCACTTGTACCAACACCAGCGCTCGCACTTCCGTTAGGTCTACCCTGCCTCGTAGTAGCTGCACCCCCTCCACCCCTATCCCTAGTATTGAGCAAGCTCTGGAAAAAGTTTTGCAAAACTTCGTGCTGCGTTTGTCCTCCGGCTGCGTTCCCTGCCCCTGTTCCACCAGCACCACCCGCAGCCGGGCTTGAGCTCGGAGGTTGAGGCGAAGATGGCGGTCTCCCGACTCCAGCGGATGCACCTCCCGGACCCAAAGACGACAGCGGTGGGGGTCTCGAACCGCTACTACCACCCGTCATACCTGCAGCACCCCTAGTGCCCGATGCAGCAGCTAATCTATTCCTAGCCGCGTCGCCCGCTTGAGAAGGAGGAACTCGTGATCCATGTTCACCACCACCACTGCCAGACTCCATCTCGGTCAAGGCGCGTTCAACATTGGGTAGACTGAAACTGCTGCTGCCCATGGGTCCAACGATACCTGCAGATGCACCTGCGAGATCTGCTGGGTTCCTGAAAGCACCACGAGGATCACGATCAGGCTTTTTGGCGTTCTCGTCGTAGTTCTTGGCCAAGAATGCTTGCTCCGGTACTGGATTATTAAATGCTGGCAGCGGTGCTGGCTGTGTGATCATAACTAACATGGAATGCAATGGAACCGGTCGAGACACGAACCTTGACTCCTTGATCTGGAACAAGAGCAGCGAATAGCTTCTTTGCTCCCCCACCATCTTGCAACTCAGGATCTATATCTTTCTCCCAAGCCTCACCCCATACCTTCGGATCAAACCCATCTCTCATCACTGATATCTTGCCCCAGCTATCCCATCCTGCAGGTACTACGACTCTATCACGATCCAGCGTGTTGGGCTTATGTTGAAACGGAAAGATATTCCGCACAGGCGCTGACGGTTCTGTTCCTGCCATTCCAGGCGAAGGCGCTGGCGGAGCAAATAAGAGATGTAGAGCATGTTGACGGAGGATTTGCAGCGTCCCTGGTAGCGGCGTGGTATAAAACAAAGATGCGCCATCTACTACCAGTGTGAACAACATCACTCAACGGAACCTGCGTGTCAAAAACTTACATTTCAGACAAATCGTTCTCAAGACCTGCATTATTCCGTCTGTTCGTTCCTCCCAATCGCCTCCTTTGCCTTTAACCATACCACCCATCCCCGAAGCACCTGCAGCCATATCAGTTCCTTCATCAATCAGATCCGCCTTTGTACAGCACACGACGATGGGTATTCCTGCCCGGTTATGAGTGAATATTCCGGGACCTAGTGGTAACACTGTATTTGACAATGTCGAATTTTGTGGCAGTGGATCGGCAGTTGGTTCTGTATAATGTTGCAAATATGACTGTACTGGAATGAAAATGAGAAACGGAACGAAAAATTCTAAAGCAACTGGAGGCCCGCGCATAAGACGAAATGACCAAATCGACTTACATCGTTCTCTACTTTCTTCTGTAACAATGTCCAATTCTCTCGAGTTATCGCCTTTAGTCCAAGTTTCTACCCATTGCAGCCATAGCTGCAAATCTTCTATCAAAGTCCAAGGCCGCGTCCAATCCAGGACGATCATTACCAATGTATGGGGTATAGCTGTCCGCGGTGGCAGAAAGTAAGGTAATAACGCGGAATAAGCAGAGTTTGCTGATGGTACTGTGTACACTGACAGCCTCGCCAGCGTGTCTACAATGAAATGAACAAGGATACCAGGATATCAGCATGAAGCCGTGAAATAGAATAGCCTCAATCCCGACATACCTTCATCTCCTTCATCTCTGACGTCCGCAAAATCATACCCCAACGAAAAATCCGTTCTCAACTGCTCGTCCTGTTCTGCATCCGCTACTGTCTTTTGCAGAAGCGCAGCTGCGATCGTTGATTTCCCCGTCGAAGGTTGTCCGAGGAGTAAGATTTGCTTTGAAGGTGTTGAACGAGAGGAAGAGACCGAATCGAGGATAGACGACCACAGGTCTTGTGGAGGCGCTTCTGGCGTCGACGAGCGTGAAACTTCCATTATATGTGTATCGAGTGAAGCACTTTTTCGTTATTCGTGAGAGGGAGTAGGGTCACAAATAGACTGGTAGCGGGATGGTAACCTTGGCGCGACAAACTTCCCACAACCCATCGTCAAAGTCGAGCACGACATCCATCATCGAGCATCAACGCGTATTCGTCGTGTTCAACGTTCTCTAGCATGTCGATATCAAGCAGCACATCGCCCACTCCCAATATCAGTGGAACAGCCGCTAATGACACTGCAGCTGTCTCCATCCCTGACCATCAACTATACGAATCACCAAACTCGCGTTCCATCAAGATTGGTCCTTGGTATATCACAGCCTCCACCAACCCTATTTCTCCTGCATATCAATGCGATGCGTTGCAGGCATCATTAGGGATCCCATTGCCAGAGATGATATTTGGGAACAACTATCTGGTGTTGGAACATCAGCCATCTGGGCTTATGTATACATTTACGACAGAGGACGCCCTCAAATATGTCAAGAGGGGCGAACTAGGCGAGGGGGACGGTGGTGTTAAAGTCAATTATGCAGAAAACTGGTTACGGAGTAGGTGAGGTATCCGACTCGCTCTTCTCCAGGAGATCAGCTCTGAATGCTCTCTCTTTTCACGCAGAACTGGGAAGGACGCCTCTCTTCCTATGCCCCAAACCGTACCTACAAAACCCTACGACTGGACATACACAACAACCTACCAAGGCCACCTCTTCAAGAACCCAGCAACATCATCCGAAACCGCCTCTTCAGAATCAGAATCCGACGCAGAACTGCATCTCACTCCACCAGATCTACCGCCAGATTACGAACTAGCTAAATGGACAGCATCTGACCCCGATGACCCGTCTCAATCAATACCCATGTCGGAGCTTATGCGTCCAGATCCCATTCTGTTCTATGCTGAAATTCCGCTATTCGAAGACGAGTTGCACGACAATGGGTCATCTCATCTCCTCGTCCGAATAGCAAGTTTTCCATTTATGCACCATTAGTGGTCACTTATCTGACCACGTCCTTGTAGCGCGTAATGCCAACATGCATATTTATCCTCTCTCGTTTCACTCTCCGAGTCGACAACGTCCTCTTCCGGACCTACGATACAAGGCTATACCATTCACTAACATCTTCATTTCCCACTTTCGTCCGTGAAACGGGTGGTTGGGAGGCTCCTTACGATCATGTTCAACGCGTAGGTCCCTTTCCAGTTTACCCCTGGGCTCCAGTGATACTGACCAACTCGAATAACAGCACCTCCCCAAACGGAACGACCTCACACCTCTAACAGACCCAACATTCATAGCCAAAATCCTAACTGAACTTCCAAAACATATCTCACAACGCGAGGGTGCAAAAACACGATGGAGGGGCATGAGTTCAAGAAAAGAAATTGTTCACCTTGTATGAATATTCCGTGTATTTTTACGATCAACAGACAAAAGACGAATCAACATTGTATCTTACAATACATTGCATCCAAGGAAAACAACGGACAGTGACATACCTTGTAGCAGCTACAAGATATGCATCGGGTCTGCGCACAGCTTGCGTGTAAATTGAGAATTCGAAAGGAACGTAAGTTACTGACTGGCAACCTTCTTACAATCGCCACCACGACGGACTCTATCTCTGAATTCGCAGAGGGAACATTTGCGAGCAGGTTAGATTGCGGGATCCGGACCAGAGGATGATGACGAGAAAGGAGTGCGATACATCATATTATTGGGTACCCATCGTACTGGCAACTTCAACATGGTGGCTTATACACCACCTGACAAAGGAGGTCTACTTTGCGCCCATCGTACCGCACCAAGATCGCATAGATAGCTAAGACTTTAAGGGATAACCTAGGAGCCGGTGTGCTTGCTATAATTCCTGCTCTCCTCGCAGGATGTGCCGTCATTGTGGGTCTAGCTGAATGTGACCTCAAGAAAGAAGTAAACGGCAGTGTGAAGGAACGTCAGGTTGAAAGGAGGAAAGGACGAGGTATGGCCATTGAGAGACACAGGAGAGCGAGTAGGTACACGGTATGGGATAGGAGTCATCGATATCATTAAATGGTGAGAGCGGACTTTTTGCTGCTGCTGCTGTTGGAGCTGTATTTAATTGCTGTCTGTTAAAATTCGCATCTCACATCCTTTGTTCGGTTATATCTGAATATATGTATTGCTAGCTTTATCAATAACCTATTGTCGCAGCTACTGCTCGTTCTGCACCGTCAAAATGTACAATGTTAGAGAATTCCAAGTCCAATAACTAGCATCGCCATGACGTTGGCGCAACTCATCCTTCTAATTCTCCAAAACGATTTCCTTCAATTTGCCAAAGTCTGGTGTTCCAAGTCCAGTGACTGCATCAAACACGGGTCAATCAATCAACCACGCCTTGTTGAGTTCATTAAATGAGTCCACGTACCAGGGTCCCATCCAGCGGTGGCATTGAATCCTTGAGTTCCACATCCGGGATTATTCCCCTTGACAATATCTGTTAATCCCTTGATACCAGAAGAATACAGCAGTGGGTTCAAAAAGCCCAATGGTCGTTTACCAGCCTTCAATCGGACATCGTTGAGGAGACCGATGATGCCTGCCCAGCTAGGCGATGAAGCAGAAGTACCACTGACGACTGCATTTTGGCCCCCGACGTGAATCAGGAATCCATCGGCTTGGAGTGCGATATCTGGGATACCCTAGATAGCCAAGCGCACGCTGTGTGAGGATGCTACGTGCAAGAAGTGTAGAATGGATTTGGCTCACCCTTCCTTGACTGTTGAAAATGGACAAAGTCAGTTCTGCATGGCTATTTGATTCTTCGACGTGAGACTAACCGATTGAATAGACCTTTATAGGTGTATTCGGGAAGATCCTGTAAGAACTGCCCGACCGCTTTGTTTTGGTATGCTGGTCGAGGGAACTAAGCAATTGTGCAGTCAAAAAGGGGTATTATATCGTCAGTATATTAAAGAGTCACTCACATAGTCACTGAATCCACCTCCTGAGCCGAAGCTCTGAACAGCAACTTCTGGGGCAATACCTGTTGAGCCACCAACGGCAGTAACACTGCGCAGGTAAATCTATGGACGACATGGCTAGCAACGGAGCATGGCAACTCACTATGGGCATCTAAAGACAAAGACACCAATCGATTCTCATTCACGCCTTGAGTTGAAGACTCGGGGATCAGACTCACGAAGCAGGGTAAGTTGGAATAAAGCGCGTGGTATTATAGCCGTCGTTAGTGAAGCAAGTTTGATTGACTGGATTAGGATTGCCGTCGCCTACGCCATTATCCCCGGAACTGAAGAGGATTGATATGCCTCGGGCACCTTCACGATAAAAGGTGGAGGTCAATTGGGGGCAATAGTCGACAGAATGGGGTACGCACCGAGTTGAGCAAACCCAGCACATGTGCGTCGGGCATAATCCTCAGGAACTAAGCAATGGGTGTAAATCAAGAATAATGAGTGGTGCAGTACGAACCTGTCTGCTCATCGTCGTCGTAACTTGAGGATATTACGAAAGGAAGATCTTCTTCTGCAAGTACATAGTCAAGCCAGTCTGCATAAGGCCTAAACAGACTTTGTAGATTGGTACTGGAACAGAACTCGATGTTACTCACTCATTGGTATTGTTCGGACTGCGGGCGTCCGGTATGAAGACAGGGTGCCCTCCGGTGGTATAGAAAGTTCCCTGAAAACAATTTAGTCGATCTGTAGCCGTTGTGGAGAACTTTGAGCTTACTTCAATTGGATAACCGAGACCAAATGCAAACCCTACGTCCAAGTTGGCTTCAAATCCGGCCTCGTCCAAAGTCTGGTTGTTACGGCCACCTATAAGGATTGACAATTAGTAAATTGCGACTTCGCCCACAATAACCAGTTCAAACAGACCATTGATTGATATGACCTCGAAGCCACTGCCTACCGCTTCTGGTCTTTGGTCCTTGTAAAGCAACTGTAGATCTTGAAAGTTGGCAAACTGGTTCAGGTAGCCTGTAATACCAATACCGTTCCCAATATCTGCGGAAGGGTAATAATCTGAGATATTGTACAATTGCTGAAGACAACTAATGGTAATGTTGGCGGCACAAGAAGAATCGATATAGAGTCCGGTCACAGGGTTTCTGATTTTGCCTGACACGCTTGAGCTGCCAGCATGTGAGAGGTCAGATGGAAGATGTTTCCAGTCTTCCGGCAGGTATATGGTAGATCTGGAGGGCTTGAGCAGGCTGAACATGGTAGTGGGTTGCACAACCTCAACGTGTTCGAGCAGATCTGTTGGAACACTGTAACTTGTTGTTCGCACAATTTGCTCCCTTGTTTCTATGTGCCTCCATACGTGATATGTCTGCGAAAAAAAAGAGATCCCTAAGTTCCATGCTGTATCCGACATTCGACAAACTTGAAAAGTCACCTACAGTATTAAGGAGTCTTTCGGCCAATTCCACAGGAATAGTGACCCTGACCCAGTCCTGTGCAGGAGATCGAACGATATCTTCTTCTCGGATTCCATACCCAGCCAACCAGTCATTGACAGCATGCAAGCTCTCCGGATGAGGTGCCACCAATTCCTCGACCTCCTCCTTCGATAGGTGCTGACCATATCGTTCGTGTTCGGGATCGCTGACTTCGAAAAGGTGTCGTTCCAGAGTTGCAAAGTTGGCTTGAGGAAGTCCAATGCGGAGTTGGAGATTATGACCTGGTAAAGGTGCACCATGCTTTGTCCATCCATTAGGTGGAAAGATGCTCTGTTTGACCGAGTAGTGGCGGTGCACATGGCTACTGGGAGCAGCGAGAACGGATACTGCGCCTAGAAACGAGAGAAGGAGACGGGATGCTGACCGCATATTGTTGGGACAGACAAACACGACGTGACGGGATCGAAGCAACATGAAGCGGATGAGGCGTCCATGATTTTATACTTGGAAGTTGCTGCAGAAGCATCGCGGAAGATGTTTCGCTGCATCAGGGGTTCCGAATTGTTGGCATGCAGAGCCACAATTAGTGTACGGGGCAAAACCTCCCAAAGCATTTGCCAATTGCCGGCACGGCAAAACCCCCTGGTGCTCGGCCACCCTTTGACATTGTGGGAGAGATGCACAGTGTAGACTGTTGTCGAGGTTATAGAAGTACAAGTTATCTGTATATTGTGACCGTAACTATGCCATCCGACCCAATTTCCAATTATAAGTCTTGCCACCATTTGCCACCCCACTCAAGGCTCGGAGTATTGCCATGTGGCGATTGCCAGGGTGGCAAAACCTGGCGCGGCAAAATGGCAACATTTTGCCATCAACTCTAGCCGCAATCTTCGACAGTGGCTGGGGTAGCCGCGACGACCCTTCGATACTGCTATAGCGTCTCCAAAACCGCCCACATTCTAACGACTTCATCGCCCGCGTAGAGAAGGTTGAAGGGCTATGCTGTCGACCTGCGACTCACATGAACTCAATCAAGAACTCCCTACAAGCTTTGAGTTCATGCGGCCTTTTTTAGATAGCGAGGCCGGTATGCCCGCCCCGAGTAAGACTAGCACATCAACGTTCCAACAATCATGGCGCTCAACAATATGACGGGAAGTTTTGATTAATATTATTATGACTATTTTAGTAGTGCATCTACTTATGTGACGCTTCTGCAAACACCGAACGCCGACTTAACATAGCACAAAGCCACGATACAGCACAGACAACGTAACCTCTACGTCAGACCCAAGAATTTATCACATCAACTTTGCCTCCCTCTTGGCTTGTTGAACTTGTGCCAATCTCTGACTTCTTAGTGACATATGTGTACCTTGAGGATTCTTTTTACTTCCTGCAGCTGGTATAACGGGCATCATTGACGATTGGGCTAGCGACATCCTCGTTTCGTCGGATGCAAATCCTGGAATTCGGATATTGTGGTTGCGTTCTGTCCCACATCATCAACATAAGCGCTCTGCGAATTTGTGCAGGGATTACGTACCAAGATGGAGTTGTAGATCCCGAACTTCCAATGTGTCACCACCGCGGTGTTTTGCCAATCGACAAGCGAAATTAGTCACAGAGTCTATAAACTCATCCGCGATCGAAAGCAACAGCTAATTATCCCGGAGGAATCAATTGGAGATTCAACAAAAACGCAGTGATGCAGACTCACGTCTTCGACCTCTGGTTCAATCTTGACATTCGGATCAACACTAGCAACCAAATCCTGTATCGTTCTACGCATGCTCTGATCCCCAGGCGTATTCTTCCTTCTCGACCTTCCATCTTCCAATGTCAAACTTGACCCGGCATCATCCGCACTTTTCGCAATCTGTGCCGGAGTTCCTATTCAAATCAAACATAACATCGTCAGCGGATCGCATCCAACCAACACAACAAAGCCCAGATGCGTACCAGAAACTCTTCCGCTTGGAACACCACCTGACAAAGTCGGTCTACTTTGCGCCCATTGTACCGGCCCAGGATCGCGTAGGTAGCTAAGACTTTGACCGATCGGGGGATAGCCGTCCGCAGGATTTGTCCACGCGAAGCTAGGAGCCGGGGTGCTTGCTTCAGTTCCTGCTCTCATCGCAGGATGTGCCGTCGTTGTAGGTGTCTAGATGAATGTGACCACAAGAAATAAGTAAACGGTCGTGTGAAGGAACAACAGGTTGAAAGCGAGAAAAGACGAGGTATGGGCATGTGAGACGAAGGAGAGCGAGCAGGTACACAGTATGGAAAATCAAATGGGATGAAAGGTAGAAGTGAGGAAAGGGTGGGAACGTACTTTTGCTGCTGCGGGGGTTACCGCCGATGCTGCTGCCGCTGTTGGAGCTGTAGTTGTCATTGAAATAGGTTGAGCTGTTGTTGTCATCGCTGGCGTTGCTAAAGTAGTAGCCGCAGTAGTCGCAGCCGTCGGCATTGCAGTCGTAGCAGCCTTGTGTTTATCGGAATATTGCTTAAGCTGCACATAGTATTACATATTGGAGTGGTTGGACATCCAGATAGAATGGAAGACGGAGCGAAAAGACGTGAACGGCCAGATCCATTTATCAAAGCACGCCGATAACAGACATTTACGACACAGAGAAACCCAGAGAAACAAAACGCATAAAATGAGCCCAGTAACTCAAGCACACGAGAGGTAGACAACGCACCAACGTCAGGATCTGAGTCTGACTCAACTTCCCCTGCTTTAATAGATTCACCAACGACAACATCAACTGCTGTTGTTGGGGGTTCATTGCCGCGGTCGTAGCAGCCGCTGCTGACGATCCCGCCGCATCCGTCTGCCCCTGAGGCTTCAACAAGCTATTGATCACCGCCAGAATCTGGTTATCTATGGGGCCTGTTGCAGCCGAAGCAGAGGCACCTGCGGCAGCGGCAATGGCAGCAGCAGCGTCAGTGGCTCCAGCTGTTGATGTTGTTGACGAGGTTGATGGCGTCGCTGCTGTACTCGAACCTGCAACAGGTTGTGTGGCCGCAGTCGTGGAGGGGCCAGGTGTAGGAGCATTGCTGCTTCCAGCTACAGTTGTACTTGGTGTTGCACCTGAATTGGGGTCCATGTCGGTCGATGCAGCTAGTTGTTTGCTGTACAGCGAGTGTCGGTGGGTGTAGAAACTATTGTCGCACACCAGAATTACCATTCCGGGCTGTCAATTATTTGGCAGCGCCATCTGAACCAAATATTCCTCTTCCCTGCTCTTGATATCTCTGGCCCATTTATTATCAAGAAGCAAGTAATGGACGTATCCAGTATCCTTGAAGCCCATGCAAAGAAGCAGTGAGTAATTACTAGTAATTCACAGGAATAAATTGACATCGCAAAAATTTTACGCAGTGAATCTACCCTTGTGGAGAAGGAAACTCCACTAGAGACCGATGCTGGTCTACTGACAATAACAGATCTTAATTCCATTGATTCTGAATCCTACAAGTGAGTTTATTCTATTCAACGACCTGTAATGATTCACATGGTCTACTCAGTTCCAATCTTGAAGAGCACCTCCAATCACTAGCTCGGGACGGCATCCAAGTCCTTCTCCAGTCCATCTTCTCTCTCCCTACCACGCAATCACCTGATGGCCCTCTAGCTCAACTCCCACCATCCGTATTTCAACTACCCCGTGCAAAGCCCTTGCCAAAACCAAAACCCAAAACCAAATGGGAGCTCTTTGCAGCTACGAAGGGTATCCAGCACAAAAAGCGTGATAAGAAGGTGTGGGATGAAGAGAAGCAGGAGTGGGTCAATAGATGGGGATGGGGTGGCAAAAATAAAGAAGCAGAAGAGCAGTGGATCACTGAAGTTCCTGCTAATGCGGGTATGTTGCACCTTTCTCCTCTGTGCGCCCGCAAGTTCACTAACTGCGCTCCTCGCATTCTTATATCTCCTGCCTTCCACCAACGCCCTTTTTGTCACAAAATTTGGGCACTCAAGAACCTGATTATGATCCTCGTAAAGTGGCTCGAGCAGAACGAAAAGACCGGGTCGCTAAAAACCTCAAACAACAAGCTCAAAACCTTGCTCGTGCCCAAGGACAATCTTCTCGAAAAAAAGAAATCGATCGTACAATAGCCCATACACGCATATCCACAGCAAGCATGGGTAAATTCGATCGTCAACTCGATGGAGAGAAAAAATTACGAGGCGTCAAGCGAAAGGTCTGTACCCGTGAATCAGGATGCACATCTCCCTATTAATCATCAAAATCTTCTAGTTCGACCCAATAGAAGCACCAGTTAATGAAGAGAGAAAGGCTTCACTGGCACTCCTGCAGCGAATGGATAGTGATGCCAAAAAAATGAGAAAAGACCCCTCCTCAACTGCTGATGACAGCGTGCTCAACGTTCGAAAAGCGATTCGCAACGCAAGTAGAGGTCGTGGTGCTGTGGCTTTGGGTCGTGCAGTTAGCAGTAATAGGGGCGGCAACAAACGTGGTAAGGGTAGACGGTAATACAACAGCTTGATGTGCATCAGTCTATCTGTACTACACCTTTGTATACGCCAGATACCTTTGTTGTATGTGACTCAAACATTGCACCCATTCGGAGCAGAGGATTGGATGTGTAACGACCGCTTCATTACCATTGAGGTACAATATACATTTTATGGCACAACGTAAGTGGAAGGGGTGTAAGGAAGGGTAGGCATAAACCATGTGTAAGACTATATATGTAGAATCATCAATGTCCGTACCAGCTGCACAATACAACAGAGCGCTTCATCATACGACCCGTTTCCCCATCCCATCCACAAGCTGGTTCTACTTGGTGCTATCAAAGGGCAGCCTATCCAAGCTCGCCCTTCCGTCTTCGATCCATTCCTTCTTGACCAACTTCTCCTTGTGCGCGTGATACAACCTGTACACCAACTTGATCGTGCCCTCGCTAACACCGGCAACAGCACTAATATCCCTAATCGACTTCTGCTTGCCAAGCAAATGACAAGTGAAGTAAATCGCCCCACCAGCAATCGAGACTGGGCTTCTCCCGTCACCAATACTGAGCGACCGTGCCGCGATGATAATATCCGAACAGATCGACTGCACGTTCGCGGGAAGGTCCAAGTGATTGCAGTACCGCACGAGCAAGTTCTCTGGCGCGCTAGACGGTGAAGACGCATTACTGATGCTAGCCGTTGCTCCAGGCGACAAGTTAAAGGCCTGTTCTAGTGCTTTATAACATTGTCCCAAGGTCTTCTTCGACACCTTTGTCAAATTACATATCTCCCGGAAAGTACGGGGGACATGAGCCTGTCTGCAAGCAATAAAGATGCAAGCCGCGATAACGGCATCGAGAGGTTTCCCTCTGAGAAGCTTCTCTTCGTCCGAACGTTTATATAGCTGCTTGGCGATATCGCTGATAGTCTTTGGCAGCGAGAATTGATCGCACCAGCTTGAGATATCACGGAAAGCTGTAAGGAGATTCCGTTCGGAGCGGGAATTTTGGGAACGTGAGGCGGCACGTTGGAGTTCCCGTGCGATGCCAGATCCACCATCACGGAAACTGATGACAGTATCCAACTGCTCCATTCCCTCCATCAAGGGATCTGACGCTGCGCCGACACGAGAAGGATCGTCTCCTTCGTCATTGGCAAACGTCTATCGAGTGACATGAGGGAAGGTCAACAGCTGAAACACGGCACAAGCAAAGCAAAGCAAAGAAAAGCATAACCAGGTCAAAAGGGATGGGGTTTCGCCACCATCGTCCATTTCCAACCATCCCACATCCCTTTTGCCCTTTTGTCTGGGTGGCTCAAAAGTTTGAATAAGATACTTACCCGCCACTCGCTTCGTGTATCCACGATACGGTCACCCAAGACCAAGCCACACCCCCCGCAGACTAAGTCTCCGCTACCAAACTCTTCGACAATGTTAGGGTTCGGGTCTCTGCACTCAGGGCAGATTAATCGAACAGCAAGGTCAGGACCATATGTCGTTTGCTGCGGCTTTGACACTGGCGCTGCAAGAGGAAAAGGCTGTGCATAGGCCATGATGAAGTTGTGTGGCACAAAAGTGGTCGAAAGAGTGGTAGCGGAGGAGCCTTGAGGGTATATTTGGAGGAAATAAAACGCAGTTAGCTTCTTTGGATGTCTTCTTGATAAGAAGATATCTGCAGTAACACCAGCGATTCTGGCAATTTGGGATGGGATTTAACCGATCCGAAACATACCTGGTGAATTCAGAGAATTGAGAAATACGCCTTAGCTGAATCTGGATGTATTCGACGGTAGTGGTTGGAGTGGCAACCGAGGTGGTGGTTGGAGGTGAAAAGGATTTGCAAGCTGACGCCGCCGAAGAACAGCAATGCTGAGTCATCATTGCTGTTGACAAGCATACACAAACAGAATGATGACAAACTCGGAATGCAGTCATACGAGACTACAATATTCTACCTATGAACGTGTACCAGGATCTACTTCGGAACGCGACAAAGTATCATCTCCCCACCTGGAAGTGTCATCGTAATAAAACGAGTCGTACACCGTGCTGTCGACATCACTCATCTCGTCACGAGATGATGCGGTACCCGGGTTTCTGCTCAGGTGGGTCAGCCTTCCTCACGTACATCACTTATCGGAATCAACACACCGTACGCGTGGCGTACTAGTTCTGGGATAAGTTTCCCATTTACCCCTCCTATCTCCGCGTACCTCAAAATGCGTGATTGAACTTGAATCCGAATCCTCGTTTTCATCATATGAGTTAGCCGACAACCATGTCTCCTCGCTGATGATAGAGGACATTGTGGAGTCTGAATCACAATCAGAATCACAATCATCATCATCTGCATCACTGCTGCTCCAATCTCTTTCGCGTGACTGTTGCCATTGATAATTCGCCCCTTGCAACCCCGGGATCACTAAGTCTCGAGCAGACGCCATAACAGCCATCAAGTTGGCTGGGAAATGGCTCCACAAGTCATCTGTTCCTGAGGGGAGTGGGTAATGCCTATGCTGACTTGAACGGCCGGAACGTGTACTGCGACTACGGTGGCTAGACCCGGGCTCCGAATCTTCGGAGTCTTCATACGCAGTCACGGTGTAGTATCCAGTTGAAGTTCCTGCGCTCGTGGTCGCCTGGGACGTCCCGCGGATAGTTGATACTCCGGTGCCAGAATCATAGGCAAGTGTTGTGCGATCGTCGCCAGGAGGTACAGGCGCAGCCATGACCAGACGCGAGGGAAATGAAGTTACTGATGTACCAGGTCCAGCAGAGATAGGGGATTGAAGCGATCCTGACCACAACGAGGTAATGCTCACAATCATCATCGTTCAACGCAGTCCCACTCACTCGGTTCGTGACCAGGGAAATCGGGGAGTCGAAAGCTCTGCCAAACTCTTCTCCTTCCTTGGATACTTTGCGGGGAACTTTGCAGGCTCGAGTCATTTGGGATCACGCTCGGCGTCGAATAGTACCTCGAGTCTTGTGTGGAGTATAGCTCGCTTCGTGCAGTGTTCGTCTCCTCAGTTGCGTCCGAAAAGTGCGCAGTGGATGCCTCGGAACTTGACCAGTTGCTTTCCGAGTAACTATCGCTGTCAAACCACGAGCTGCTCCTAGTCGTATACGAATCAAAGTCGTCCCGATACCTATTCTTCATCCTCGGTGACTTGTGACGATCACGTTCGTACCCTTGGCTGAACAACGCGTCGAAGATAAGCACCATGAGCAAACATGATCTACTACTCGGCGCAGACAATAAGCCAAATTCTAGAAACTTCACTCACCCATTACGTTCATGAGTATCATTCGGAGAGCCTGTATCCTTTGGGCGTGGTGCATTTCGTGAACGCATAGCGTTGGAATAATTCAATGCGTTCTTAATTGAAGACGAGCAATAATGTCGTGCAGGGTAATCAACTTCTTTCGCTGCATACAAACAAGATGACGGTCATTACAGCAGAAACGGCTGCGAGCATACCGCAGACCACGCGCAGACAGACAGAGTTCCCAAAGACTTACAGGTAGCAGGGACAAACACGTACGTCAGATCTAGAAGGGTCTCTTTTTCACCGTCAAGATGACTGCGGACTTCACTTAAAGTTTGTGAGGAGAGAAAAAGGGACTCTTCTGATGCCCGCTGACGGGATTTGTCCCTTGATCATGCTGTGTGCCAATTGTTGGACGCATGATATGTACTCCTTTTACACCATTACCTCATTGCGCATGCAGCGTGTACGTATGGGCATGAGGTTAAGGGACTGCTGTGACACGAGACCTCAGTGAATTCCACGACCTTCAGGCGCACACGTCCCCTCAGTCATTTCCCGGTAAAGCGTCCATGTTTCGACTGACATCACTCAAATTTACTTCAATGTAATACTCCGTAAACATGGGATATATTATCATTGGCTTGACCGATTGCAAGTGATGACATTGTCGGTAGTTTAAATGGGGACTAACGACCAAGAGAACACCAACAGGAGCCCAAAAGCAAACAAACCAATGTACCGCTATCAATCGCTATCAATCGAAGATGAAAGCAGGATAGGAGAGGACATAGGTATGAAAGGTAAAAAGTACAGACCATAACTAGTACTAGTAATTGTGATGTATTCGGCAACGATAAGAAAACACAATATAATCCACAACCCCACGATGGTGGCGGAGATGGGTGTTGATATCGTTATCGTCGTCGTGGATAGAGAGAGAGGAAGACAGAGACAGAATCAAACTTGACGTGTGCATATGTCGTACCAGTGATTTTCAGTTTATATGTAATGTTCGATATGCAACAAGAGCGAGAGCGATGACAAACACTATCGAAGACTGCTGATGCTCATCAAGAAGCGTAAGCAGCGGGGGAAAAGAAGGCGGTCGCTTCAAAGTGCAATGGATGAAGGGTTGTAAATATGAAGAAGCGAAAAATGGAAAGCAAAGCAAGAAAGAAGTGCACGATACGTAGTTACGCCATGTGTAATGTATGAATGTGTTGAGTTAAAATGGGTTACGATTGTGTATGTAGTCGTGAAGAAACATCGGAACAGGGGTCGTGAGTGTGATGTGATATACGCTTAGACGAAAACAGACTCGATCGGGAGGAATACAGAAAGTAAACAAGTCAAACAGGCAGTTGAACTCCACCGCAACCTCATGCGAGGTTCGTGGAAAATAACCAGCAGAAAGGAATCAAGAAAAAGAGGCAATGAAACGAGGTGTCGGACTATTCATGGCTTAATAGTAAATGGTGCCCTGCTGAACATGCGGATCTAGAGGATAGCCATCGTACACTACCTGTTGCATGTCCATATACGGGGCGTACCCATATGCGTCAGGATAATAATAAGGTGAATATGCAGGGTATGGCAACACATTGGGATCAACATGCTGCTGGTGTTGTTGGGCTGGATTATCACCCAAAGGTTCCGGAGGTCCAAGCGTGGGGTATGCTAGGGCTTCAGATAGGTCAGCGTTCCCTGTCGAGAGCGAGGGGTACTGGGTTGTAGAGTTGACAGCTTTAGCCTCATCATCTGCCTCGCTCATAGGACCGTACGATGGTGCAGAGGCCCTCAAACCGGAAGGTTTATGCGGTGCAGATGAGTTCGATAGCCGCTTAGACCTGCTGACGTAGTTTCCATCTGGAGCGCGGATCTCAATGCGAGCGGAGGGTCGGGGCAAGGTAAACATAGGGGGCTCCACATAGCCATTGATAGGGGTGTGTGTAGGCATTGGAGCCATGTAATCACCAGAGGAGTGGTGCATGTGGCCGGGAGAGAAACTCACACTCGAGTGGGGCGAGTGCATCACTGGACGAGGAGCGTAGGCGTGAGGCATCTGGACATAGACGGGACGACCTGTAGCGAGCTCATAAGGCATGCCATGCTGATTGAGTGCAACTCCAGGTGGAAGGTGGGGATAGCCAAAGGAGGAGCCATAACCCGGGGAAGGTTGCGCGACTGGGGGTGGTGTGAGTACAGTTTGCAAAGGCGGTAAGGAAGATCGGTCAGCAGAAGATTCTTCTGATTCTGCAGGAGATGTAGGTGTGATTGAAGAGGGATTGCGCAACACAGCTTCTTCTGTCTGCGCACGCCGGACAGGATCCGATTTGGAGGGTTCGATTGTCAGCAGTTCCAACTGGGATCTGATTGCCGGGTCCGGTAGCAAAGGTGATGTGCCAGAAGAACGGGATGAATGAACGGAGAATGCGGGGGTGTTCGTCGACGAGCTTGATGATGTCACCGAAAGTGGGATAATGTTTTTCGGAGCGAGCTCGGGTCGCACCCTGAATACCTCCTCGATAGGCGCTTCTTCAACTGTGGTTAATGGCTCTGGTTCCATCAACTGTTCTGAGGGAGGTGCTGTACCGGGTAGACGAACAACAATATTCCTTTCCTCGGAGGCGGCGATTGGCTGGGTTTCCTGGTTTGTCGTGGACTGCTGAGGAGCGGCATCATCGGATTTGGAAGGTATGAGCTCAGCTACCTTCCCCGGCAGCTTGATGCGAAAAGTCGGGGCCAGTCCGCGATTCCTGGGGTGCTCGTAGTGAAGGAACCCCTCATGTTGTTTTGTCCACATGAGTTCGGGCTTCATAGCAAACCACACTCGCCCAGGTTGTGCCAGTGGTGAACCATGGCGAGGACGACCATGATAGGAACCACGAACGAACCCACCCCGGCCACGCGCAAAAGCTGTACCACGAGGAGAAGCATTAGCGACCTGAGGCGATGGCGGCTGTTGTTCCTGCTGTCGTTTTTTGTCATCCACACGCTTCTGCCTCGTATTATGGCGCTCTTCCTCTTTGCGCTTCATTTCTTCGAAGCCGTCGTGTGTCCATGTCTTTTCAATAGGAGGTAAATCCTTGTGCTGTTGTTCATCAAATTCCCGGCTCTGGAAGTTGGCGAAGGCACCACGTCCTCGGCCTCTACCTGCAAACCCTCTGCCTCGACCTTGCCATCTACCTCGCCACCAGCCGCTCAGACTACGCAGGTCTTTATCGAGCAATCGATCGTCATGTCCCCAAAACCCACCAACTGTGGGAACATAGGAAGGATCACTCTCCAAACGCTGCTGATACGCCTGGCGCGCAGTTTGCCCAATTGGGCGCTTAAACTGCGGGGTTCGAGAAGTGCGTCCGGACCCCTCTCCGTCCTCCTCCGGTTGGGGCTCTAACGCGGCTTGGGGCTCCTCTTCTTCTGGAGGCTGTGTTTGCGCTGCGGCGTGTTCCAGGTTCGAGGAGGTTGGAGCCTGAGTCCTGGCTGCCTCTTGTTGCTGCTGCCTTTGTTTCCGTAGTGCCCTCTTGGATTTTCGAGGTCGAGGATCGGGTGTGGGAATGCTTTTGCCATTGAAATCGGCAAAATCGATGACGGGGAGCTCTGAATCTCCTCCAGCAGTTTCATCTGCCACAATATCTGACCAATTATTTGAAGCACCGAAAAATGAGACTGCAGCATTGTCATTCAACTCCTTCGACGTTGCGTCTTTACCTTCTGGTGTTTTTCTGGCGTCACGAATGGTCTGATTAGAACTTGATACCATGATTCCAGAGTGATCGCGAGAGTTGACGTCCTCTGATGCAGGCTCAGAGTCATCGGATGTCGAAGAAATTGAGGAAAGATCGTCTTCCGGGTCTGAATCCGTCCCGACTTCTCTTTCAATCTCGTCATCGCTCTCTATTGCATTCCTAGCTCTCCCTCTTCGTCTGATGATTCTAGTCTTCTTTGCAGTGGCACCCTTTGAAGGCGCAGACGACGATTTGGCTGCATGGGTTGAGACAGAAACAGCTGCAGGAGACATTCCTAAACGCTGCATGTGAGGCGATGAGTGAGCAACTACTGTCAAAGATAGACAATGACGAAACAAACTTAGTGATTGAAGTTGCGGAAAAAGCTGTGCGAGAAAACGTGTGCAAAAGTGGTAAAATGGGGAACCAGGCGGTGAGAACGATGGAAGAAGGATAATGTAGGTTTGAACAAGGGGCGAAGGATGAAAATGTGGTGAGAGAGGAGGCAAGTGGATTGAGAGAACGGCTGTGGTCGTCGTAGCGTGCGATGAGCACCGGCACCGAGCCTGTCAGAAACAAAGGACTCCGCGGTGGCTTGCCGGACATTTTCAATCTCCGCTAAATTATCGGCGACGGTATGCTACGAGGTGGACTCTCGAGCGATTGCATATTTCGTGCCGTCACGCTTTATCACGTATACAGAACATGGATGTCTATGTCGTTTTGCCTCTAATTTCAAACACAATTTACTGTAACTGAGGTGTTGAAATGAAATGAACAATCAACTCACGTGATGGAAGTCGATCAAATGCGGGGTTCGACCCCACCTCATCTCTGGTACCCTCGCATTCATGGATCCCAGTAATCCCGCTTCCTTCAACCATAGAACTGAGCGACTCTCTACCGGACGTATCTACCACTTCGTGAGTCTTAAAGTAAGCCGCTCGCGTAGTATTCTCACCGGTTGACAGGTCGACCAAATCCCTGATGCTTACGACCCAGAGCTAAATACGACCTTGCTTTGCGTTCATGGCTTCCCGGATTTCTGGTAAATAGCTGTGCCTCTGAACGGTGTTGCTTATGTTGACCAAACGGTGTAGGTATGGTTGGCGACATCAAATTGGTCCATGGGTTCGCAAGGGGAATAGAGTGATAGTTCCCGACATGCTCGGATATGGCGGGACAGATAAACCATCTGATCCCTCAGAATATTCGACTAAGAAGCTGTCGGACGATATTGCTGCTTTGCTCGACCTCTTGAATGTCCAGCGCGCGGTGCGTTTCATCTTTTCTCTGCACCAAGCTCGGTCTTACACGAGGTATACAGGTCATCATTGGTCATGATTGGGGCGCTTTCGCCGTTGGTCGCTTCGCACTATGGCATCCCAATCGACTACTGGCTCTTGTAATGTAGGGCTGTCTGATATGCCCACCCCACTTGCTAACGATGTGACGACCAGGATAAGCGTACCTTACACCCCACCCTCGGAGAGATATTATCCGATTGAGGAAGTCGCGAGAATGGCACCGAATCTTGGGTATCAGGTGTTTTTCAATAGCTCCCGATCAACGTCCATTATCGAAGGGAATGTACGTCAAAGCGGTTAATTATTGAGCCGATGACAAGAAGTTGGACTTATTCAACCCCATTAGCTTCGAAAGTTCTTGAGATCGTGTTACATGCCGAGGTTTATATTCGCGAAGTTGGGTGCTGTTCAACAAGAAATCACTAATGGCGAGAGTCTTAAGGAGTCATGTATCCTTAAGGACGAGGTACCTTTTGTTTTCCTTGTGAACTAGTTCCATGCTGACCAGAGATAGGAAGTTGATTATTACATGCGAGAACTAAGCAAAGGAATGAATGGTCCGTTGAACTATTACAGAACGTCCCATCACAGATACCATGAGGAGTCAGGTACATATGACCCTCCATCGTCTTTCCGTACTAAATCTCTCCTATCAGCTGGGGGTTTGCCAGCACACCTTCGACCAGATCTGCCAGTTCTGTTCTTATGGGGCACAGAAGACGTAACCACTGTACCTTCCGCCGTGAATAATGCCCACAAATTTATCAAGAGGTATCAAGCCATCGCGTTGGAAGGAGTAGGTCATTGGGTTATGGTTGAGGCAAAGGATGCCGTTACTACCCGTGTGGCGGATTGGCTTGGTGGGCTCAGCCCGAAAGTCAGCTCCGTATTGTGAAACCAAATGCGGAAGCGGGTTGTTTGACGTTGTTGTCTATGGACTCGTGTATTTGTACACTGCTTTACTCTTAGAAAGTGTCAAGGCGGCACTATGACCTCCACTCCACTGACAAATGACCTCGAAGACGCAATCCCGCCGCAACGCCTGCCATCTCCACCTCCTCACACAACATTTGCTGCTCGGGGAGTCCATGTAGGGCGCATACATGATTGGCTGCATGGATCTTGAACTCATCACGTCGCTTTACTGCTCAAATCGCCAATACGTTGAATCGTCTCTCGCCAATGCACTGCTATCCTTAGCCGCCAACGTTCTCGGCATTCAAACCACGAGATGTACGCTTACCCAGCTCGCAGGCCATGAATCATGTCGCTTGGAATTGTGATGGAAGGAAATTAGCTGCTGTCGGAATCGATAAAAATACGAGGGTGTGGCTTCCAGAAAAGAGTGTAAATGTTTTTCCGCATAGCTGCTGCACCTCTCTTAAGTGTCTTCTTTATAGATGGAGCCTAGAGCTGCTACATTGTTTTCAGGTGGACATTCCGACGATGTCGATTACATATCGTGGAACACGACACACCCAGACCTATTTTGCACTTCAAGTCAAAGAGACAGAAAGGTTGTATTCTGGGATGCTCGACGTAAGTTCTCCTTGTCTCACTTGACGAGTTTGACTCATGATTCTCTGAAAGAGAGCCGCCACATACAGCAGTGCTCTCTCAAATTCTCTCCCGTACAAACGACATACTCTCCAGATGGCCGTTGGATATCGTGCGTTTCTGCAGGACACCAGGTTCATATCCTGTCTTTGGGCAAAGAGAGCGAAGATGCAACGCGGGAAACGTGGAGGTTGACAGACAAAGAGCCAGTGGGCATAATATCGTTTTATTTCCTTTCATCCCGTCATGACACACTACTGCTAGGTCATGGGCTCTACAGCCATGTTCAGTCATTCAGGAGATGGGATCATTCTGAGTCACCACCAAGAGCATACCTTGCGAGTCCTAGACTTTCCAAGTCTAGGATCTAATAGAGAGAACAACTTTGCTGCTCATGTTGGCGGATGCATCGCCATCGCCTTGGATCCACGAGGAAGGTGGGCAGGAATGTGTGGCTCATTGTCTTTCTTGGTTTGATTGGATGTGTCAAGGTACTTGGCGTCCGGTGGGTATGACTCCATAGTCAACCTATTCGAGCTTTCAGATTGGATATGCACGCGCACCATTACCTCATGCGAGTAAGTCTAGCAAACCATCACTAGCTCGACCATGTTCGTACAACTTTGAATCTGTTACAGGTATAGCATCAGTGGTCTCGGGTTCTCATTTGACGGCGAGTATCTCGCCATAGCCAGTGCAGGATCCTATATCGACATTGTGAGTTTTTTCCACTTGATTCCTTTGCAGTCAATGCACGTGGCCAACCCTTTTTTTTTCAGTGCGCGACAGAAACGGGGACACTCCTACATCGCGTTCACGCGCTCTCCTCATCGCCTACCGTCAGCTGGCACCCGTCAAAATATGCATTCGCATACTGTGGGCAACTCAAGTCAAGGGAGGGTTTACCAATGGCTGTGGCCCTTGTCAGCATCTTTGGGTTGCTTGAATAGAACTCGCCCGACTCGGGGTTGTAATTCGGAGATGTGAAAATTTTTGTCTATCTATCAGCTTCTTGTGAGCTGTGTAAATGCACTTCTATTGACTGCGCTAAGCATCACGTTTGTCTGCACAGAAGACCGTTCGGCATGCTTATGGATAATTGACACATGGTACTAATGTTGCCATCAACAAATGTGCAATGACTACGCAATCTGCGTTCATCTACCATCTCTAAAAGGAAGGTTCTATATCGCTAAGGACCAGGACTGCGCGATCTTGAGCATTCGCGCAGGCATTTTACGCAAAACCTTCTCCCTGTGCGTAAATGCACTTGGAAATCCAAACGCCTTGCAAGGGGTCCTCACTGCACGATATTTAAACCATCACCGGCTCCAAACCACTTCTTCCCCTTCCGCCCCAAGAGTTGCGAGTGCTGTTGGTCTGTCTCCCCTCTCCCTATCCTTACCCGGTCATACGATGGTAGTAGGGGGTCGTGTATCGTAGTGCCCGGGTTACGCGTATCGTTATATACAAGCTTTTTCCCTTTCGAACGTTTTGCCCTCTCAAGTCTTCGAGTCGTCTTTCGAATCAAGCCCTCAAGTTCAAGGTCGAGTTCGCGGCACACCGTCTTTCAATGAGTGATATGTCCATGTTTCGAATCCCAGCTCCAGAAGTCAGTGGGATGTTTGTTCGAGCAAGAAGGAATATAGTTAAATCTGAATATGTGCGTTCTGTTCTTTCTACGTTCCAGCGGAGAATTTGCGAGGCTGCCCAATGTGATGCCACACAACACCTTGGGCATTCTCGCAATTGCTCATCTGAACGCCCATCGCAAGGTTAGTTGGTTTCTTTTCCGGTTGGCACAGAAGACAATGCTATTTAGGCTATGCATCATGCGGGGCCCATATACCACAGGTCAGTAAACTAGGCGTCGGGCCGCGGATGGTCTTGGGCGTAAGCTCTCGTATCACCGGCGCTTATTGGATTTACAAGACAAAGCGCGCCCGCTGCGCTCCTGCAGTACTGGTCTCATTTCGCTATGGGTATGTCACCACCCCTCTGTTCAGCAAGGGGAAGGGGACGTGGATATCATGCCTCTGCTTGCTCCAGGATACCAATACGTGCTAAGGACGATGACCACACACAGCCTCTGCTGAGACTTACCTCACATAAGGTTCAATTGACTACGGCCTAGATCCTGACATGCTATGTGCTTCCACGGATAAGACATATTTGCAGAAGGCAAGAAGGCCAAGCATACAGTACAATACGGCTAAACAACCCCACAAGGTAAGGAGGACCCACAACTCAGCCTATCTTACCCCAAGAGGGATGGCGTTGATTGATGCTGGACGTCACTGCACAAGGAATATTCCATCCAATCGACGGTTCTGATGCATTCTTTTCCGCCCTTAAGCACCCGAATTTGTTATTCAATGTAGAGCTGGGCAGACGGCTGCAACACGTTGCCGGATAGAAGTGGCGAAAGTGTCAGGTGCGTCAAGTTATTCTGGATATTTGGGTCTCACCTGTAATATCACACACAGCATGGTATTCGCCAACCCTACACTTGCCTTATCCACATCACGCTGTCAGTTCGATTTTGTGTTTTATTCCCACTGGATGCACCTTATTAATGTTGCGCAGCACACCGCAACGCAAATATAACATTGTGGGTCCAGAATCTCTCCTCCCCATCCCCTCTTTCGCTTCTACCAGTACTTCAACTGACACCCAAGCCACTTCACAGCCAGCTATGTCCTCATACGACTTCACACCCATCTTCTTCGAATACGACGTGTCACACTTCCTGTGCGAGCCTGACAACAACAAGGACGACACCATCGCTGACACAACGAGGGCCGCCAAATGTAACCACGAAATTGGCCTTGGCCCCGGATCTCCCCTTGACCTGGTCCGATTAATGGACGAAACGCGCTTATCAGACACCACATACACCCCAACGTTGGATAGCATCATTCCAGCCCACACCTACTCCCATCAAGGAGCACAGATCATGGGTAAGTCGCTCTCAGATCCCTACAATACTCTTACTGATGCTTGATAGATTTTGATCCTGCTCCGAGCATGTACCTTGGGCAAGAGCCCATCGACAGTAGCCCTGAGCCTGAGGTTTCACTATCCCAGGGCACTTGCTGGGAATCTCCAACTTACTACGCTGACAGCCCAATGCTCTCACCTGGCTCTGTAACCAGCCTATTCCCCCCAATGGAATGGTTTGGAAACACAAATATCATTCCTCCTCATATGGCACTCGGCATTAATCCTGGGATTGCGGCAATGCAAACTCTTTTTGACTGTACCTATGTGCATGACAGCTCACCTCCACCAACCCCAGACTTGACATTCTCCCCGCTGTCGACCAGCTCTCAGATGGTATCTTCACCCGCTCCATCTGCAGCGCCAAGGGACCCAATCCCATTGGTGAAACACACCCGAAAGGCGTCAACAACAGGGAGGAAGTCAAAATCAGGGAGGAAGTCAAAATCAGGGAGGAAGTCAAAATCAGGCAGACGGCTCACGTGTTACAAGTGCGACGAATGCGGCCGAGGTATCTTTTCTTCATTCTCGGCCTTTGCGTACTCGGAACTCACAGGGCTTAGATTTTGACAGGACCTGTAACCTGAAGGCACATAAGGACACGCACAACCCGAACGCACCAAAACCATTTGTGTGCCCGATCGAAGGTTGCGCAAAACCGTTCTCCAGGAAGTTTGACTGCTCCCGTCATCTCAGGACGTTGAAGCATCGCAATGCAGGGCTGTAAAGTAGAAACTACTACTGCCCCCATCATTGACTCTCTCTTGCTCTCGGCCTTCCCGTAACCATTAATGGGCTTTCAGCCCAAGGGAAGGTCAAGAGCTTTAGTGAGTTGGTGATGGGGTCATATTGTAGTAGTTCCCCCCAAGGCCGCGGCGATTGTCTGTGCTTGTAGCACAGACACTCTCTCAATGCGTCCTTGAACTGCGACATATCCGCAGCTTCTTGTTTGATACGAACTAATTTTGCTTTTGTCTCTCTTCCACATATATCAAAAAAAGAACAGATTTTCGCCACTCTCATCTCGTCCAGTTTTGTTTACTATCGACTCCTAATCTAGCCTCAATCCACTACAGAAACCAAAATTGCTGTTCTTCATGCTATCATCTCCTATCGTTTGTATCTCGTTCTCTCGTTCTCCTTTTTTCAGTCTGCTTTCAATCTAATACCACTGTCTGATCTGGGTCTTGAAATAAAAACTGTGTTCCGTGTGATAACGACGACACTGAGACACCACTACAACCCAATTTATCCTGATCACGCAGAGTCGCACCCACGACATCATTCTCATCGAAGATAAACGATCAATATCCGCAGACAATAACTGCAAAACGCGATATCGATGGAACAGCGCTGGCAGAGGCACGACTGCCGCGGACCCAACGTTGTGCCCACTACAACCACCATTCGGTCCACACATAGTTACCATACTTGATCACACAGTCAACAAATCTTGCAGCTCTGATAATAGTCGGATGCCCATAATGCGGGCTCATGCGACAGACTTACCTGCCAACCGAGTCTTCAAGCGATATTGACACTATCCCCATTCGCGTGTTGTAAGGCAGCTCATCATTGGCGAGTGATCGAGGATGCGGACGCCGCCCAGGTCCCAGGGAGATGGCTAGGGGGATAAACAGGACGAGAAGCAGGTTGCATGCAGTACTAGGCCAAACTCGTACCGTTGCGGAATAATTGAAATCCTCCCGGCTCGGAAATAATAAACAAATATACAAATGTAGTATTTTCAAATACTAAAGTAGGCAGCTCAACTACCTGAACGAAGTATACGAGTTCGGAGAGGTCTCAAGAGTTAAAATCAAGAAAGAAATTGACCACCGTCGTGCCGGCCGCAGTAAGCAGTGTTACGGAGAGGTCATAGCTCCAAGCCCAAGTGTTGAAGAAATAAAGGGACATTAGGCGGCTGGTACGTGCCAAAGGAGAATGGGGGAAAGCCGGGGAAGGGGTACGTTGGAATACAGAAAAGTTGTGGCCGTTGTGACCAGGCGCGGGGATGCAAGAAGTACAACCGGGATTGAAGCACGTATTCAACTTGGATGGGGTGGACTTGGGATAGATGTCAAGTACTTTAAATGATCTGGGGTTCGTAAGTGGATATGGTCAGTAATCAAGAGGACAAGGGTCGGTGCTGAGGGCGTGATACTACATGGTCGTGGGGGTGGAATACAACACACCATAGCAAGATGATAGCAATACCAATAAAATACGAGAAGAAGAAGAAATATCGCACAAATGATGATGCACGCCAAACTGCGCTAGGCAGCAGAAGTAATCGAAACGAAAATTGGGGAAGGAGTCTTAAAATACAGCGCATATTGTTTAGGAACCAAGCAGCAGAAAATACAATCTATGAGAACAAGACATAGCAAAACAAACCAAGGGGAGAGTGTCGAACGCGGCTTTTTCAGCGGAAAGTGGATAACGACGTAATGGAGCATGCTCAGCGTCAGAGGACATTGTCAGACTCTGAAACTGGAGTCGGTGGGGGAGGTTGCACATAGCCCATGAGTCTTCCCGCCTTCATTCATCCGAAGGAGGCTGAACCACAACCCGCGGCAAAACTTCAATCTGCCTAAGCTTCCCACGCAGCTCATTACTCCGAGACCTAACAAGTTGCAACGGCTTGAGAGTAGCGCCCACGGTATGGGAGTCCGCCGGAACTGGTGTAGGCATGCTTGTTGTTGAAGACTCCCCTTTATAGCTCGACGATGAGGGTTTTACCTTCTTCCCAATGGCCAACGACGTTGTTGAACTAGCGAAAGTCGTGAATAAACCCTGGAATTCGTCCCCGACTCCAATATTGAGGTTGCGGTCGTGTAATAGTGAAAGTGGACGCAAACCTCTCCCAGACGAGCCTGCCTTGATCATGCTTTCATTACTCTGCATGGGCGGTCGTTTTCCTCGCTTGGGAACCAAGGGACGAACACCTCCGAGCGGAGAGGGGCCAGTTGCCAAATGGCCAGAGCCGGCAGGTGCTTGACGAGAATCGGAAGCTTCGTTATGCTCAGACTTGATGTACATGATGCTGGATCGACGTTTGGGTGATATTTCAGCCTCAAATCGAAGTGGCGAAAGGGCCGGCTTCTTGTACATTTTCGCAGAAGCCAGGTAAGAATGAGGGGTGCTTTCGGCTTGCGGACCAGAACCACCCGCCTGGTGTTCAAAATCGAACAAGGTCATCGACGAAGCAGCAGAAAGTGGTATATCATGGACGATAGCAAGTGAAGACCGTGCCGTTTCCACCCCATGAGGAACCTCTGCACGAAGACCTAAACTACGTGCCGATACTGCACGAGAAAGTGCTGCACCACGTTGATGATCGTGGTCACGCATGATTTGGCGGTAAGGTAGTGAATTTGGGATGGATTCGCCACCAAAGACAGAGTTGCGTTTCCCGATCTCAACGTTGCTCGAGGAAGAGAGGTATGATTCCTGTTTGTGTTCATCGGTGCCCTGGAACTTTGGTCGCTTAGCGATAAGCGAGTGGAGACCATCATTTCCTAGACTTGGACTGTACAAGTCAGCATACTGCATCAGAGTATTAACTGATGAACATACCTAGGCAAGCTAAGGTGGTTTTTCTTGTGCCTAGCTGCTCGGCTCGCCGCCGATTCATGAGTATGATAAAGTGGTCCAACAGAGTCCATGCGCTTCGAATCAATTTTACGGTGGCCAATTGTAAGACCAGGGATCAGCAACGGCAAAACACCAGCAGTCAACTCGTCAATCTCCTCCATATCGCCGACATGGTTGAATGTAAATCCAGAAGAACATGACTCCCTGTAACTGGTTTCTTCTTGGTGCACAACCTTGGGAGTAATGGGTGTAGGTGGAAGGGGAATTGTAGGAGGTGGAGTGATAGCCATGTTCCTGAGATACCCGCGTGAAGAACTGTTTCCTGAAGTTGCCGATCGTGTACGGAGGTGACTGCCAGATACAGCAGGCTTGGACACAGTGGCTCCAGTTGCTGCACTGGTCACAAAACCAGGGACCTGGATGTTGCACTTCTCGGGAGAGGCAGCCACGACGAAGGTTTGGGCAAGGGCAGAGTAGTGACGCTGCGCAACCATAATGCGACCTTGAATAGACATATCCTCTCCCGAGTAATGAGAGCTTGCTTGGGAGTCTTTTCTAATTCTGCTATTGGACTCAGGATCTGGCGTTTTGTGGGCAATCACTGGAGGAGAGTCAAGTTCAGTGCTGATGTGCGGGGTAACCTTGACTTTCTCTTCAGGGGGAAGGATAGCCAGCTTTGGGTATGGGTTGAGCATAGAAATAACACGTCCAAGTTTGCTTCGGTCAGTCGTGGCATTGCCGTTCCCGAGCCAAACATTGCCGCTGGAGGCATCAATGACAGTCATGCTGGAGCTGGTATTGTACTCGGAAGGGGATCTCGGGACTGGGGCGTGTCGATAAGCGGTTGTGGCAGACATTGGAAGAGTTGAAGGCTGGCCAGGAGAGTCAAAAAGGTCGATGGGAACTGGGATGGGGCAAAATACAACATTCAAGGCTAAAATTGGGGCCGGTAGTGTGACGGACAAAATTAGCGGGATCGTAACAGCGTAAGTCGTGGGGGCGTTCTGTAACGCAACAATGAAGTAAGGAAGTGAGAGACCCTGCGACGAGCATGTAAGTGAAGGGTTTATTGGCGAAAACGCAATGTATGCTTACGATAGGGACCCAGATAAGTGACAACCAACCAATTGTGCGGTAGAACGAGATATCACAGATGGAACCAGGGATATCGGATGAGGATAGGCCCATTTCTACTTCATGTCCACGATATACTGGGACTTTCACAGCCGTGGAAGGGGAAAAGGACGGAGCAGATGGCCTACAGTTGCAAAAATAGGGGGTGGGCGCATTGGGTGCAGTGCCCGCATTGGACCCTGTGAAAGACCATTCGGAGACTGTGGTACGAGGACCGTCTGTGGAGGTGAGCCAAGATGTTTGAGAGTCCAGGCGTTCTCGCATATTCGGGATAGGGTCCCGCCTGAATGGATCTGGATCCGTCATGGTCGGCAATGGTGTTTCAGCAGGAGCATTGCTATCCAAATTCAACACATTTAACCACGAGGGAAACTTTGCCAGGAATGAAGGACCTAATTGAGGATTTGCCCGTTGCGTTGCCTGCGTTGAAAATGACCAAACTGAAGTGGTGTTCTGCCTTGCGCCAGTACCATAATTGGAAGCGATCCATGTTGCACCACCGTTACGAAGGGTGCCACCATTCTCCACAGGAAAAGGTGTCCGTGGCGCCTCTATTTGTGGAGCAGGGGTCCAGGCGCTTTTTAAGGTTTCAAGATTGCGCTTGATAACTAACAACGTTCCAACCAAGCAACCAAGGGCGATTGTGGTAACGACAGCGCCTGATGTGGTGAATGCGATAAGCCCAATGAAAAGACTGTTTAACCCAGCTCCGGATAGGACACAGGCCATGGCAGTTGAAAAAGAGAGTAAGAGAAACGTAGGCGACCAGATAAGCCAGTGCTTGCGACCAAAAGAGACGGGACGACCGTGTCGGACATGAAGGAGCGTGACTGTAAGAATGACGAGAAGGCATAATGGTCGAATTGTCATGATAAACCAAAGCCGAACGGAGGATAGAGGGTCTGATGCAATCCCATAGCCAACCGGTCCACCTAAGGACTCATTGACTACCTGCCATATGAAGCAGATAATGGCAAGAAGGTCAAGACTTGCAAGCCAGATATGACTTTTATCCGCAGGGGATAGTGAGCGAAAAGAGGAGTGACCAACCGACTCGGTCTAATGGCGGAAATTTTAAGCTATAATGAGTTGGACAGAAAAACCAGAGTACCCACTTGTGAGAACCGCCTGGTGAGTGCATGAGGTGGTAAAATGTGAAGTAAGACACGAAAGATAACGAACGCTGAACCTGTGAAAGAAAGTAGAGCGAGCACCAATGCCGGGATAATTGGAATCATGAGTGCATGAGGCTACGATTGAAATTCCAAGTTTCGATTTGTATTTTCAATGAAATTTCAGGGACGCCTGAGAACAGAATGTGGAAACGTAAAAAGCCTCGTGTCTTTGGTCTCGATACAAAAACTATCCGAACAAACGTGCACAAAACTGGGATGATGATGGAACGAGTGGTCAACCAGTCAAGCCCTATTTGGCCGTCTGTTTGTATCAAGTTCATCCGAAGGTACTGATCCTCCGCGTTCAATCACATGATACCTCGAGGTAGATCTTTACCATATTTAGAACCGAGAGCATGACCTCAATGAATTTAATAACCCCGATGGAGAAATGACTCAGAATTACATCCATGAACATCCATATAATACATCGATGAGTAATAGAAAATACAATAGGCATAGGGATAGAGATATCCATCCTGGTACAATCATTCGGCGATTGCGCTGGGCGACCAAATTATTGGGCGAATAACGTCAACGCTTCAACGACCTCTGCCTTTCCTGGAGCCGTTTACAATCACCGGGAAAACAAGGGGCTCTCCATATGTGTTGTAGTAGACCATGGCGGTAGGGTGGAGTCCTCTCACGACGCGTTGGAATCGGGATAGAGTCGTCCAGGACCCACATGTTTCGAACGAACCATTCATAGTAATCGCCCCGCTCTCCTGGCTTCAACGCCTCGTATTGATTCTTGATTCGCTGCGCCAGAACGCCCATGTTCTTCCACCGGTAGAGCATCTTGGCCCGAATGCCCATGAATTTGATCAAGCCGGTGTACAGTCCAAGGAGGTGACTGCGCTCAGTATCATTCCTGCATCGACTAAACCCAAGTCAAGTTGTGTTTGAACGTCGTCAGGGAATTAATCTAGAGCTACGGTATGGACAAGATGGAATGGAATCCAGTGTGTTTCGGTTGGAGCGGCTTGCAGGTGAAGAAGTGGTAGTCCCAATTTGCTTCACGGCATTCGTCGGTGCAGTACCAGAGTTTATCGCAACCCTGGCATTTGATCTCACCGCCACAAGGCATTCCACATGTCGCGCAATCGCGTTCCGTGTCGGAGTCGGACATGTGGTGTTGTGAATCGTGCCTAGTAACATATTAGCATCACCTGCAACCCAGATTGTTGAGGAGAGTTACAGTAGAGCGTCTCACTGAATTTATTCGCGATCTACATAAATGACGACAAGTTAGTGAGTCACGTCCACGTGGTGAAATCACGCCGTGACCTGAGGTCGCCCATCAACCACAAGCCGTTTTCAGTCTCTGAATGGCCTCCAAAATGTTGTCCAATTTGCAGCGCTCCTGCTATCACCTCGCATCGATTCCTCGTGTTGCAAACAGGGTACCTGTCTCCCTTCATCGTGCTCTTGTCGCAAGAGCCAGTACGGCAACCCCTAAAAATGGGGATACTGCTCGTACTGCAGAGGCCGCCAACAACGCGTCAGACCTGACCGTCTCTGCCTCCGAAATTCCAGTCCCACCGCAACAAATTGCGGCAGAAATATTTACCAGTGAACCAGTGACAGACTGGTCGAAGAGTTACTATGGTTTGTCCACACAAGCTTTTCCCAAGGAGGCTGCAGAAATTCTTCTCGCCCCCATTGACTCTCAAGACATAGAGATTAAACCTGGTACGCTCTCTGGACCTATTTCATGCTTCATCCGCTTATTTATCATTGATTTTAAGATGGCCTTATTTATTTGCCTGAAATCAAGTACCGTCGTGTGCTGAACAGAGCGTTTGGGCCTGGGGCATGGGGGTTGGCGCCACGAAGTGAGACAAATGTGGGGCCAAAGATCGTCAGTCGAGAATATGCACTCGTTTGCCAGGGCAGGTTCGTGCACACACCTTACATCTATCTGATACACGTGGTATCATTTCTTGCATCAGGCTCGTAGCGATCGCTCGTGGTGAACAAGAGTATTTCGATCCATCTGGAATTCCAACAGCCACAGAGGCTTGTAAGAGCAATGCATTAATGCGTTGTTGCAAGGACCTTGGTGTCGCCAGCGAGCTTTGGTATGTTGTCCAGCTTTTCGTATTGAGGTAACGGTAATAATGGTTGATCCCAGGGACCCGCGCTTCATTCGTGAATTCAAGGACAAGTACTGCGTTGAAGTATTTGCAGAGCACATCCCAACCAAAAAGAAGTACGTATCTCTATTGTAAGCCTTGAGAATTATGTCTCATAAACGGTCCCTTCAGGAAGAAGATCTGGCGCCGAAAGGATCAACCCAAGTTCTCGTATCCCTATCAAGAGTAAAACGGTTAGACTAGGCATTAGATACCCCGGCTCTTGCCCTCGCCACTCACTCTTTGCTGTAACCCCGGCTTTCTGTAAATTAGCGTACTCGAGTTAATTGATCACGTGCTTATCAACAGCCGAATATCACTTTTCTGTTTCTTAAACTTGTACGTTGTACGCTCAAGATGGTGCCACCAAGCACTTCAGAGCCGGAAGGCATAAATCGTCAACAATCAAGCCTGGTGCGACCCTCGACGAGTCTGGGTAATCGCACTACAAGAGATCTCCCACCTAGGCCGGCATCAAGCGCGTCCCAGCGACCCCCCTCATCCCTCGAAGGAAGAACAGGAGCACTGTCAAGTGCTTCAAGCCGTCCAGCATCACGTACATCAGTACGCTCTCATATTCGACACACCAAATCACGTTTGATTCCACAATCTCGGGCTCTCGTCACGCAAGTCATTGGTTTCAAAGAAGACGGGACAGAGGATGACCCAACGGGTGATCTGTTCCAACAGGCTGTGAACTTTGTCGTCAAAAACTTGGAAGGTACGACCTTGACGAAAGCTGCTGCTGCTGAGGATATGTCGAACATTGACAAGAGGATAAGTGGGTACGCGATACTGTTGCTTTATCGTGGGTTGAGGTTCTTATATTGTGGAGTATAGGCATGCGCTGAAAGCGCGCGTCAACTCTCGTGATGAGCTTGCAGAGGCTCTGGAAATTACCCACAAGCAATTGAAGCAACTTCATGGACCTGGTCAGACACAGGATTTAGATGATACCATCAAGGTGTGGTAATTGCATGGCAGTCATTCCCACTGAAGGACTCACAGTTCACTGAGGTATCTCATCTTCCAGATCATCTGCAACTCTTGGTAAGCCCAAATGGTCGATATAGATTCCACCTCTCATGACCTTTGCTTAGCTAGAGCTCTCACAACCGCCAGACGAAGATACGATGGAGTATGCACAAGATTACCTGCACCGTGCAAGAAACCCGGCTGCAGCACAAATGGCCCTCACCTGGGCTGATATCCTTGCTGATGATCCATTTGAAGGCGAGCATTGGAAAGGTGTATATGGTCTCCCTGGCGGATTTGTACGAAAATCCGAGGGAGAGGATCTTGGATCCGATGATAGCACGAGCTCTTCTTTGTCTTCCCTCGAGACTTCAGACATGGAAGAGTCATATACAACAAGTGATTACGAAGTGGAAGAGAAGCCTCGTCAGCGAGCTCCGCCTCCATCCATTCCAATCCCGAGGTCTCAAGCTCCTTATACTTACGCGCATAGACAGCGATTTGAAGACCTGCAGAAGAAGCAGTACTGGAAGGAAAGCTGGAAGTCGGATGTTGATGTGACCAAGCCATTTAGCTGGGGCGACGCTTCGACCCTGGGTAAGTCTGAGTGTAATACTATATGACCGCCGGTGCTGATCTATCCAGCGTACAGGACCCTCATTACAGCGTGCCTCGCTTCCCAAAGACCTCAACTTTATGGTTGATGCGATGAAAGAAGAGGTAATTGTCTAGAGCAATCTTCTTGCGCTCAGATGATTGAGTGTTGTGTAGCAATATATCAACGAGGAGCACGCGGTTAGAGAGGTGCTAATGGCACTACAAGGACGACGGAACACCCTGGTAAGGTGGAATGACGGTTCATTCAAGGTAAATCCTAAATCACACTTCCACCCAACGCATAACCAATGACCCTACCTTTAGCCAATCGAGCCTGGCCCAAGACTTGCCCAACTCACATTTGCATCCCAACACTCCATCATATCCTCATTCGCCAAGACTGCGTCCACAGTTCAACGGTTGCGCGACTTTTCGAGCTCAGTGATTTCTCCTCTGTCCCATGTCCCTACACCAAACCCCAAAGACCAGCTATATATTCGGAGACAACCACACAAAATCACACAAACCTTGGAAGCCTTTGCGGATGCGATTGACCACGAGCTTCGAACGCTGGATACTTGGTGTGCTCGACAAGAGGAAGTCATTTGCCATGCTCAGCTCGGGTTAAGTGACGAAAAACTGGTCGTCAGCTTACTGTCGATGGAGAAAGCTTTCAGAGACGAGTTTGAAATGACTTTTGATGTGTTGCTGAACATTGTGCGGGACGTCCTGTGCACCTCTTTGTTGTCATCCCAGGATGGCTCACCAATCAACTATGCGGAAGAATGGAAGATGGGCATTCGCGGGGTAGCACCTTCGACAGTGACAGCTTCGCTACTGGATACGCTGTTTTCGTGTATTCAAGTACAGTTGGAAAGGAGGGATAACGTGTCCTCGGATGCCTTGATGAGAGTGTTCGTCTGTAGCGCCGAGCCCGTTTGGGCTATGATCGGCAAATGGATAAACGACGGAATGGGGACTGGGCTGGATGGTAGAGGTGCTAGTGCAGGTTCGGCTTTAGATGATGAATTCTTCATCGAGAGTATTGGCTTTGGGTTGGGCGTGGTGGGCATGGAATTACTTGACCCTGAATTTTGGTCAGAAGCCTATTCGTTGAGATATGGCGATGATGATGACATCGATGGATACGCCTCGAGGATCCGAAGGAACAAGAAACGAGAAATACCTTTGTTTTTGGAACATATCGCCGGTCCTGTATTGGAAGCGGGAAAGGCCATTGGTTTGCTCAAGGTCCTCGAGAGCACAGCCCATGTCGATGCCGCTACCTCCACGGATTGGCTGACCTTTAACAAGCTCATCACCTCCGGCAGTGATAACGGCATCGGAGAAGCAAAAGCACGGAGTCTGGCCATTAAGAAAAACATCTTCTCTGTCTCGGTCGATACGCTCTCGCGGTTGATCTATGATTGGTTATACCCCCAGTGTCAAGTCGCTGGAGAACAGTTGACAAAAATGCTGGTTGAGGATTGTGGTCTATGGGGGCACTTGGATTCGATTGAGGATTTGTACCTGATGAGGCGAGGAGATGCTGTCAGTCATTTCTTCGATATCATCTTTGCGAAGGTACGCGGCCATGATTAACTACCTTACTACCGCAAAAGCTGAACTACATTATGACAGATGGATGCTCAACAACCGTGGAATGACTTCCACTTCCTCAATGCCGCATTTGGTGATGTGGTTGAAGCAAGTGTTGCAGGAGGTGCCAAGGATTGGATTCATCCATCTCTAGTTCGATTCTCTTTCCGTTCAACCAGAGACGCTAGGGACAATAAATCGATCAACAGGACTGTCAAAGCCTTCGAGGGACTGTTGGTCGAGTATGCTGTACCTTTCCCTCTCACATACATCTTTCAGCCAAAGGTCCTCGCTAGTTATGGCGAGACTCTTGTGTTTTTATTGCAAATCCGTCGAGCAAAAAGTGTGCTGGAACGGGTACTTGTTAGAGGGGATGAGTATCTGCCTGGGACTGGGAGAGATAGAGAATTGCGGGCAGAGTTGAATGGGTTTTATGCTATGCGTGGACGATTGAGTTGGTTCATCAAGTACGTTACTTATCATCCACCTGATCTAAAGAACTGACACCCAATCTCACGCAGTGCGCTAACCAACTTTTTAACAACTTATGTGAGCGCGTTTTTTTGCCGGCCGCGAACTGATTTCTTCATTACTTGATTAGGTTATACATTCCCAACTCTTGGCTTTCCATACTACTTTACGGAAGTGTGGATCCTTGGATGAGATGATATCAGCACATAAGTCACAGTGAGCCCTTTTCTGCAAGCTTTAATTGTCGGTTCACCCTTTCACCCAGCATCGACAAACTCCAAGAACGTTGCTTCCTGACTCAAAAAGTGCGTTCCACAATCATGGAAGTACTGCATTGCCATTGACCACATACAGACCTCTTCCCTCCATCGTGCAATCATCTCCATCCTCGATGTATCTCTGCATTTTACAGATTTCTTCATCTCCTTCACCGATTCAATCACAGGCACCAAGACGGCCACACACGACATCACACAAACATCCATCATATCAATCAAACGTCATCGTAGCAAACGTTATCGCTTTCAACGTCGAAATGTCATCGGATTCTCTCAATCCTTGCGGGAAAATATTGACAGCTCTGAGGATGAAGATGACGACGAGGAAGATATAGACTCTGGTACAGAGATACCCAATACCTCGTTTTCTTTGGACGCTTCGGTAGACGCGCTGCCGTACGATGATGAACCGTTTGCGACGAGGTTGGACCGAATGTCTAGTGACTTGGATGGACTAGTGAGGTTTATCAGACGAGGCGTGGATGCCCTTGCTGGCGGTACCAGCGAGGCCTCATCTACTTTTGCCGTGTTCGCCTTTACATTACAGGACTGGGATAACTAGCTTGTAGCTGTGATCGTAGATAATGCATAATGACACCTTTCCCTAAAAAGTATTGACAACAGTGGGATTCGAACCCACGCCCCGAAAGACCAGATGGAACGAAATAGGCCAAGCCAACCGACCTGATTCTGGCGCCTTAGACCACTCGGCCATATTGCCATCGCAATTGCCACTCAGGAGGAAAATACGATGTAAATAGCTTTAATATCAACTACACGTGTCGACAATAATAGAGATGCACCGCCTCTTGGATGGTGTACACTAAATAAGGGCTTCCGCTCCAGCCCACGAACATCTTAACATGAATACCGGAAATCATCCCTACGTAGAACAAGACTTTAACATTTCACAGCCTGGAGATGAACTCCCAACATATGATGAGCTAGCCAAACAGGGTGGTCCTAATTCTCGGCGCGTCATTTTGAGCTTATTGAGCTCCAATGCACCATCTGACGAGTGGATCCTTACAGATTTGGAAGATGGAGGGGCTGGGTTGAGAAGAGGTCATGTTCTTTATCTTTAACTGTCGTCTAATACTGAACGGATGATGCAGAGCTGCGGAGCGTTATGCAGATATCACGCCCGAGGAGCGACGACGCAGAAGAGAGCGCGGCTGGGATCTTGAGCAGGAGCCAGTAAGACATAAATATCACAGTGACCGTCTTGAGAGGCACCTTACGCATTTACAAGCCCGGTTTTCCAATCCCTGAGGCTCCTCGTCCATCGGCACACCAAACACATCACCTTACTACTCGGAATGCGGGTTTATCAATCACAACTCAGAATATCGCGTCTGCTGAACCGCCGTTACCTCCCCTGCCTTCTGTTGCTTCTCGTATACATCCAAGTCACTTGAAGGCTAACCATTTCGGTTCTCGGTTCTTGCCACATGCAACTTCACAAATACGATGCATGTTACCACTTGCGGCTGATAGCCTGCTTCTCATTGGGCACGACGAGGGGTTATCAGTGATGGATATGTTTCCTACAGAGAGGGCAGAGACAGGCGAAATCATCCTCAAAGGCCCTTCAGACGCAGAGGTTAGACATATTTGGAAGGGCGAAAGGTCAGTTCTTCGCCAAAGCCCCTGAAGCCTCTGAAGGCAGACAGTCGATTGACTGATGTCACACAGCATCCTGCAAATGGACATAGTGGAGGCACAAGACGTAGGAGATGGCACTCCCCATGGCGTTGTGCTTGCTCTCACTGGTCACGATGGTGAAGATGGCTCACGCTCCGTCAAAATGTACAACCTTGCAAGTCTCATTAGTCTAGCCAAATGGGCTGTAGCAACAAAGGTAGCCATTTCTGTTCCGCTCCGTAGCAAGTTAGCTCAATCACATGAACACACAGCCAGCTCAACCTATTGATCTTCACCAAAGTGCACCGCCGAATGTACAGCAATCACCTCCAAAAAAGTTCCGTCCTCAAAGTGGAATTATTGGTCGCAGCTTGAAGTCTCTGATGGACCCACAAAGTAATATTCCTACTAACGAGCGATTCTTGTCACATGCACGTTATCTGCAGTCCGCCTCGCAAGGATCTGGCTCATCTAGTCCCTTTGAAAGTTGGGACATGGTCGATGACTTGCCTTTGCGATGGGCAACTGACTTTGTTTCGCTGACCAACAGTGGTTCAAGATTAAATGGCACCTCAGTAATTTCATATGCTTTATGGGTGGATAGCAGTCGACGAGGAGAGGGTGGTTACCTTCTGGCTATCGCTACCAAAACATCGATATATCTGTACGAGACACCCAAGGGCGAGCGAGCATTTCGATATGTAAAAGTAAGCCCCCATATACTGAATGACCTCTGCGCTGCTGATAAGAGTTCAGGAATTCTATATACCGCTGCAACCTCGTTCCATAACGTTCATTCAGCGATCAGTAGATATTCATAACCGCCCGGATAGTATGAAGACGTCTCGTCATAGCGCTCCCCGTTCCCATATCGAAACCCCAACGCGGATCATGACCTATGGTTCTCATCTCGGCCTTTTTGTTGTTTTTGACAAGAAGGCTAGTTGGATCCGCATCGCGGACTCTGCAGTGGAAGAAGTAGAACTATACGAATCTGGGTCACACAATAACCATAGTCACCATACGAAAGACACCATTGGCGCCACGCTGTCTTCAGCATCTTTGCGATTATCTCGTTTATCATTCGACTCGAGCAGTAGCAGCAGCTCGCGATGGATACTACCAGTACGATGTGAATGCCCCAAGCCCGGCCATCCAGGTGAAGCGATAGCACTCTACTTTCTGACAAGAGGAAAGACTACGCACATCGTACCATGTCCACTACCATCCAACATCTCACATCAACCCCCGCTAAAGGCAATTTCATGGCACTTTGCTCCAAATCACGTATCGGCTCGTGTCTGTCTATACCCCAACGCCGATGTTCGAGACGACAGCTCTGTTTACTCCTTCATCCAAGTTGTCGCTTTTGGCGAAGAAGGTCTCGAAGTACAAGAGATCTCTTTAACTTTCCTACTCAGTCAAAACGGTAAGGGTAAAGAGAGACTTGAAGAACCTGTCAGAGCGTTCTTGAGTTTCGGTAGTGGCGATGCCGGATACCTATATACTGGTGGAAGGTGGGACAAACACTGGCAACGCTTGGGCACCACTCGGCAACATGGACAGTCGTCAAGGTATTCCAGTGCTCTTCCCCGTAAATCGCAACACACTCCTTGGTTGGAGAGATCACATTCGACTTCTAGCGCATTGACCTCCAGTACGACTGATACTCTAACACTGGAGATGCTTAAGAACGGATTTGGGACCTATGGGTGGTACAGGAAGGGCATGGCGGATTGGAGAATATTCTGGGTAGGAGGTGGCAGAGATGAAGACGAAGGCTCGGGCCACCATGGTAACTCGTCCTAACATGGACACGCTCATACTCCGGCCTAGGGACCGACGGAGCAGCTTGCAGACAGTGCCATATTTCCATTAGGCCCCTGTCATGTAAAGATATCAGCCCTCCTCTTAATCCTGATCTGAAGTACCTCGTAGTCATGGTTTACAGCATACGTTCTTGTTCCCATTTGTTTAGTATTACGGCGGACCCAAACATTCTCCGTTTTTTTGTCAACTCCTTCGCTTTCTATACTTCCTTGTATTGGGTTTAATGTAATTGCAACGTCTGTCATATTGCTTTGCTCAGTGAAGAACTCTCCACGAGGAATAAGATATGTATAAAATAGCAGATATATTAGAGAGAACCAAGAAAAGTTGTGTAAAGAAACAACGCGGAGAGCTACCCGTTCCACGAGGTGCGACGGCGTCGGATGCCTTTTTTTTATTTCGGCTGCCAGCAGTTATTCTAACACTCAAATTATAAACTGATAGAAAGGAACAAAGGCAGCCCAGCTAGATTCGTGTGTATGGACTGGAGAAGGCAAGGGAAGAACATATGGAAAGTCGAAAGCGGAATGGAGACGACAAAAGGGGTGATGGCGGTGATAAAATCATGGGTAGAGTCATAGCTTGGTAATTTGTCCATAACAGGTGTCTTGCGGGTGAAGAGACGGAATAAGAGGATAGCGTATACTAGAAAAGCTAGTGCAGAAAACGGTACTGCTCGGATCCGAAGAAAGGTATTGTTAGGCCGGTTCAGAGCTTGAGGAAGATTATGCATCAAGAAAGGGTGCGAAATAATAACCAGGTCAAAGCGGTAGATCATGTTTGAAAGACTAAGTGCGGATAAGTTCGGAATTAAAAATCGTGGATGGAAGGCGAGGACGTTTCAAAAACGCGAGGGTAGTGGGTGGCAACTGTGCAATGGGCAGTGATTACGTAGATCAGTCCCAATGTAAAAATAGGATTGGTGGGAGTGTTTAATAGACCGTCCGGTGAAGTAGTTGGATATATATGTTACAGTTCTTGGATGTCCATATTGTCCACTGGCTCATAGAGAGAGCTGGGTGTCATACATAGGAAAATTGGTGAATACCAGAAGACGGTAATTGAAATAACTTGCTCATGAGGTTGAGGTTCCCGTTCTTGAATCGGATGTGGTGGTGGATGGTTGATTCTTTCTGATAACCACGAATGACCGAGTTGGCTGTGGTGAACCCTCCGAACCCCCATCTGCATTGCTTCCGGAGGATAGTGTACCCTCAGCAGCGCTAGGTACTGTTAACCTTTCTCCGGTGCTCATGCCAGCCAAGCCTTCACCACTCTGTACCCTCTTTCGACCAAACTGATACCAATGTTTCTTCTTGGGTTGTGTTTCGTCTTCATCCGAGTCATTGGCAGTATCAACAGGGATCTGTGGTGGCAATGGCGAAGAAGGACTCAAGCCTCCACTGGGGAGTCTATGACGTGGTTCGGTGATGACTCCTCCCGTACCTTGAACGGGCATAGGAGAGATAGTAGCGACGAATCCAGGAGAAATTAATGAACTAGCGTCTTCTATGACCGCGGATTGGGATTTGGTTCGTATATGCGCAGGTTGCATGGCGCCGTGAGGCAAGCCCATCGGATCGTAGTGGCGTCCAACATTCGACAGTGAAGGTGGTAGCGAATCCTCGTCGTCATCATAGAACACAGGAGGTGCAGGGTGAGACATATGAAGATGGCTCGATTGTGGTTGCTGCTGCTGAGTGATCGATGGGAATGTATGAGTCGAGCTCGTTGCGATAGCGTACGGGGTATCCATATGTGCCTTTCCACCACCAACACGAGAGAATCCCGTTTTGGGAGCAGGAGGATGTGGACTATGGGCCATCGTTCCAGGAGCTGTCGCTATTGGACTTTCTGTCACAGTTGAATATCCTGTCCTCTGGAATGGTTGCCAGGCTCCCATGATATATCCGTCATCGTTATCGTCTTCACGGTAAGGCCGAAGGGCGTGCTCTGGCCTCAAAACAGATGGAGGTGGACCAGAGTGCGTTGACCCTTTCCGTGACGATGAGCCCTCCTGGCCGAGGAATCGAGGGGGTGTTTGCACATCCGGATACGAAGAACCATCAGAGTCGCGATGTCCTGGTAGGCCGTGCATGCTTGGAGGTTGTGTGAGCTGGGAGCCACCATCTTCTGCCTGGCGATATCTATGGTTTCTTGGATGTTCATGATGTTTTCTCCTCTTGTCTCGTGAGCCACAGCAACCAAGCAAACCAAGTGCGCCGAGCAATCCCGAGTCCACAATGCGCTTGCTTCGGTCAAACCCAACTCCCCCAAAGATGCGGACAAAGGCTTCCAAGATTTTGGTGAAGAGCATTAACGCGAGGGCTAGGTATACCAAGGCCAAAATGACGAGGATGCCATAGGCGACCCAACCACCTGCGCCAGGACCGATAGAAATCTGAGAAGGAAGGGTCTTAGTTTATAGAAAGAAAGAGTGTCGTAAGAACAGGAACTCACCGCAGGTGTAAGAATGACAAGAAGGACAGCTACGACTATCCTCGCCACACAAAACAAGAAACTGATTAATCCCATCCCGGCCCCACTACCCCAGGGCAACCAGATACTTGTGACCAACGCTGAGATGACTTCCACAACCAAGATTATAATAGCCTGTGCGGTTCCACTTCCTTGTCCTACTCCAATCGTAACTCCGAATGCAATGTTGGTTGCAAACAACAAGCTGGCAAACATTTGTGATCCATGGCGGTAATGATTATATAAGGGTCCAAAGGCTAGGAGAGTCCGTGTTTCGTCATATAGCTTGTTGGTTGATGTATTCCTTACGCGATAGACGAGGTATGCGGGTATGAGGACGCTGAAGAAGATGAAGGATAAAGCGGCTAAAGCTGCACCCGATGCAGTTCCGCCAACTGCACGGGGTAATGTCATGTGGAAACTAGAGAATATTGTCACAGGGAGATGGAATAAAACAAGAATGCGAACGAGATTGCCAAGCATTACACTTCCATGGAATGAACTTAGATCGGAGCGTATGCGCCACCAGGATCGATGCGAATGAATGCCTCGATCGTTGGTGATGACACCTGCATGGGATCCATGTCCGGTGGAAAAGGGAATTGTGGCGCGCGATGCTGGCCTGAATAGATTGGCATAATGCTCTCGCCCAGTGCTCCCAAATGATTTTCTTTCTTCAGCGGCGACTATAGGCGACATCGAAGGATCGAGGCTGATAGGGCTCCTGGTTCCAGGGACACGAGCTAATGGATTACTGCCAGGATATCCAGGTGTGCTCCCGCCAAACGCACTGACGGTCAGACAAGCAACATGGTCGATTAACCAGACCACAACGGAGATAACAGTTGTACCAGCGATGATCCCAAGGAACAGAATTAAGCAGACCCCAAATAGATCTTGGGGTCTCACTCCAATGGTGTATGCTAGGGCCTCAATCCCAGCTGAAGTTCCATTTGGTAACGTGAACAAGAGGTTAGGAGCGTCTGGAACGACGTAGAGCGGAGACGATGGATCGGCAAGCTGATCTGCGAAGGTCTGGGGTGGGTTATAGGGGAGCGTTGATAAGGGGTCCCAAAGTGAGTGTTTAGAGCCAGGTGTCAAGGTGATGTCTACTTGGAAATGAGGAAGGAATATAATAAAGGAGTTTGGAACTTACTGTAAATCAAGGTCGACCAAGCTGTCTGGGAGAGTAAGGGGTCTTGAGGAAATTAGCCGAAGGAACACCGATTAACCGAAGTACCACGTACATATGAAACTGGGCCACTGGACAGCCACCATAGCCAGAGCAGCACACCACTGTGTGTGGAAAATAATGTCCCTCATCGATGGTGTACCTATCAATGTCTGAGATAGTGCCGAGAATTAGAAAAGTTGCCATGGACCCACAAAATCTCATTAGAGCTGGCGATATTGCCAATCTTTCTCCACTAATCGCACTAGCCAATATGAAACCTGCGCTCTGCGCCCGAGACCATATCCCTTTTTCCGACCGAGTCAACCCCCGACCCCACGCAGACAGAATCCGGGCAATGCCCACAATAAGCCAGTATGCAATCGTCAAGCCAACTGTGCTCCAGAAAATGATGATTGCGTCGCCGTAAGGATCACTCGAGTGTGGACTGAGGGGTGTCGTCGAGATGTCTACACATAGTAGCTCGCTGCTAAATGGATCAACAGCACGTATGCGATTGTTGAGAGTGGTCAGATCGCGGCCATTTCCCCAAGGTATCGTAGACGAAAGCGCAAATGGACCAGCGGCGATAGGGCAGAATGTTTTGTTTGTTTCAAGTACAGCGAGGGGCGAGGGCGGTCGGATGCGTTCACAGAGATAGGACGAATTGGACCATGCGCTGAGCGTGAGGACGGAGGAAGAGGTAAATAGTGTAGCTTTTGGAAACGTATATCAGCTGCGTAACCCCGACCAACATTTTAGGGACATACCCAGGCTGGAGCTCTCATTTGTAAAGCCTATAATGTCCTGTGGACTAGAACCAATTAACGTGAGATTCAAGTACATGCCCCATTGGTCACTAGGGAGAACTTGACCGTAGATCGTGTCTATGTTGAATTTGCGTGAGACGTTGCCATTAGAGGACGAGAAGCAGTCAGAAAAGGGAAGAGTAGCAGGCTCCGCATATACACCACCGACGATGCGGAGTAGAAAGAGGGTAGAAAGTGGACTAAGCCACGACCTCATCGTGTGAGACGATGAGTGAGGAAGAAGGAAAGGTGATTATGTCATCCATGGCTGCTGCTGCTTTGCGCAATGTCCTCCGAGAGTGGAACGTCCTCATAGGCATCGAAACTCATGCTCAAATCAAATCCTCAGCCAAGCTCTTTGCCTCGTCATCGGCTTCAGCTCTAATAGACCAGCCCAATACTAAAGTCGCTCTATTTGATGCTGCTTTTCCGGGCACCTTACCGAGACTCAACCATAATTGTGTTGATCTTGCACTGCGAACGGCTGCTGCATTGAACTGCGACATACAGCGCAGGTCGTCTTTCGACAGAAAACACTATTTCTACCCAGACCTTCCGTCAGGGTATCAAATTACGCAGCAGTATGGTACGTCTCCTCTCGCCGTTCAAAATTAAGCGCCACGATTCAACCAACCGTAGAACCCATCGCACGGGGTGGTTTCCTTGAGATTGTATGTTCGAAAACGTCAAAGACTAAGCCAGTTCGAATAAAGCAAATCCAATTAGAGCAAGTCCGTTGCTTTACTATAGCTGCATGCTTGTTTCGTGTCTCACCGGATTAGTAGGACACTGCCAAATCGACATTCCAACCCCGGACGCGGACTTCGCATATTGATCTAAATAGAGCGGGTACGGGTCTCATGGAGATTGTTTCTCAGCCGGATATACAGTATGTTACTTCTTATCTGACGTTCTGGAGTGACTCACGAATCCCCTTTAGCTCCCCAGAAGACGCCGCGGCGTACGTCCGCGCACTACAAGCCCTGCTACGCGCTGTAGGTGCTAGTGATGGTAACATGGAACAAGGTTCTCTACGATGCGATGTCAACGTATCTATTAACCGGCCTGGGGAACCTCCAGGGACGCGCTGTGAGATTAAGAATTTGAACAGTGTCCGCTTCATGGTAGCCGCGATTGGTAGGGTGCTTTCTTACGTATCTTTAGCACGCTCATAGAAACACCAAGGCCATGAAATTCTGCGCCAGCATGCCATTCTAACGGGCCCTTCTCCGTCTTCACAACCTCCGCGCGTTCCCCAAGAGACGCGAGGGTTCGATGAACATAAATTCGAGACGTACAGACTTCGAGCCAAGGAAGAAGCTCCAGACTATCGATATATGCCTGACCCAAACCTAGGCGTCTTACTTCTCAGTGAGGTACGAATCTTGATCAACATAATTACTTACCTGATGAAAACTGACATCTATTGATCTAGACTCGCATCCAATCAGTAAAGAATGGTCTGCCTGAACTCCCGCATGTGACACGACAACGTCTACAGGATACGTACGGCTTGTCTGCGCACGACGCGGACGTTCTTTTGAGTATCGATAGTGGACGAGAAGTCGGTTTTGACGGGAATCCAGGCGAAGGTGGTGCGATGGCTTATTTCGACACATTGTGCAATGGGGAATGCGTCGAAGAAGGCGAGAAGCTGGCCAGGCAGCGGGATCCCAAGGTCGTCATGAACTGGTAAATCACCTCCTTCCGACTTGGTCAATAACTGAACTAAACAAGATTCCGTTCATATCTTTATGAAGGATGAGGCACGAACTGTTGGGCCAACTTACTGCTCGGAAGGAATCCTTCAAAGATAATACAGTGACAGCTGACCAACTAGGGGAGTTGATCGACTTGGTCCAGAATAAAATCGTCACAGGTATATACCCTGCTTCTCTTCTGGCTATTCACCCTCACCCCTTCCTTTCTTCCATTTACCAAGGCACATCGGGCAAGTACCTACTCCGGCATATGCTATCCAACCCTTCCAAATCTTCCACCATCAAAATCGCCAGTGAACTTCAACTTCTTGCAGTACCTTCTACGGCTACGCCTAATCCAAAATCGTCATCGACTTCTTCCGCTACCCCAGATGCTCACCCGTCTGGCACTGACGCAAACACCAATGCGGCGGAGAACTATCTGCACCAACTAGTTCAGTCTGCTTTGACAGCTCTTCCTTCCGAGGTACAAGCCCTACAATCCGGTCATGAAGGCGTCTTGAACAAAATTGTTGGATGGATCATGAAGCAGAGTAGAGGCAGAGTTGATGCTAGGGAAGCTAAGAAGTTGGTGAAGATGTACGCAATCAAAACGGCTAACTCAGAGAAATCGTGAAGAGCGGGTGCCAACGAACGCTTAAAGTTCTTGACGACTGGGAACCTTCTGGAGTAGCATCCTTTTACCCTCCAATGCTGTAAAGGTGATACTTCCAGATTAATTAGAACCTATTATAATACCGACTAGTAAAAACAAATTGTCCTTGTCTGATACCAATTAGTTACAAACCATTTCTGAATTGCTTTGATCCTCCCGATTTCCGATTTCATCTCCTAGTATTGAGGTAGAATCCAAAGTCGTTGACGACGGTCCCACCTTTCTAGGACGGCATGAGGCTGCAATCCCGCTGACCCTTACGGAGGATTGATTGATCGGACCGTGACCGGCCAGTCCCAATGCCATATTTATATCTACTGTAGCTTCGGAAGCCAACTCAAGTTGGTGGGAGGGAATCCAAGGCCGCCGACATCGAGGGCCAGCAGGGGCGGAATGCAGGGCTCAGTGCTGAAAGCGAGTTGTATTTGTGTAGGCACCGAGGATATTGCGCGCTAGCTATAGTTTACCGCCGCCCCTGGAATGTATTACTCAACAGTCTTATGACGTTCACGGGATGGCCTCTGCAGAATCCAATGGTTGGGCGTAAACTAACGTTATAATCGTTAAGGCCAACAGCGACTTCGAGCTGCTCACGTGCTAGTGCTATGAACCCTAAGGCCCTAGGCCCCAGGTCTGCTGTGCGAGAAGCAATTGCAAGAACCATTTTGACTTATGAAGTGCATGATGGTCGTAGGAGGATTTAACGACTGACCACCCTGGGTCTCTCTCCTAACAGTGGCAGCTGGAATGTTCGGCAACTGCAAACAGAGTATCTTCATAAATGCGTGCGTATGTACATACATCGTAGCGTATATAACAACAGAATTGGAGTAATACAGTGACTATTATACACAGAAATAACAGAATCACAAGTTCTGAGAGCATTGTGCAAAGCGGTAAAGGCTTGGACAATGTAGGTACAATTGGCCAGGGCCTTGAGATAACCTGAGCGCTACCAAGTCTTGGACAGGGCCCAAGAAACTATTGTTACACGCTCAAGACATGCAAAGGGTAGAGCTGATGACATTTCCTCGAAATACCTCGACCACCTTTCTCCTCCCAAATCGACTCACGAGATCGCCAAGCCAATAAAAGCGCCAACAGCACCCACTAAAGCCCCGCCAGCAGCCATTCTGAACGCACTACCTCCACCGATAATAGAGGCACGTGGTGATTTCGCAGAACTAGCCCCAAACTCGACACTAGCCCTGTTTGCGATCTGCTCGAAGAGCTTGATAACCGCTTCTTCTCCGCGTCCAATGACCAACAATCCGTTTGCGTCTTTGGAGTCATCTGGATTCATCGCGACACGGATAAAGAATCCAAGCTTGGAGGCATCGGCGGTAATGGTGGGAATATCGGCTTTGGGTAAGACATAGACCATGGCTGTAGACGTCCGGTCAAGGGTTGACATGAATGCATCTCGCTGCTCCATACTCATGCTCCGAGCCAACGGCTCTGCCCTAGCTCTACCTGGGTTCCGATCTTCATCTGGGGGCGGCGACGAAGTGGGTTGAGCCACTGGACCAGGACTCGAGGCGCCAGTGAGACTCGATGTTAATGCACATGGTTGTGGCGACTCTGCTTTACATTCGTTATTGGGGTGGTCTTGGAGTGATGCAAAGCTGCTTTCCGGAGTAGGAGGTATGAGTGTTCCAGGCATTAACTGTCTCCGTAACGGTCGATAGTTGAGTCCATTCTTCAAAATTGATCTCGGTGGTTGGGCGGGCGTTTGTATCGCATCCTGCCACCGAACAACCTTCTTCTTCAACGCCTCCTTAACTTCCTGCTCTCCTTCGGACGTTGTGCCATCCGGCTCCATGATCTTGTCCACAAGGACCAGTGAGTTAGTGCGTAACGAGAGTACGCTCTGGTTTGGCAAGACCGTAGAATCACCTAGGATTGGTGCAGAGGCGCGGCGCAGACTACGTTTAGGCGCTTTGGTGGCTTCATTTGTAGGGGGTGTGATAACCAATGAACCAAGTGCATCGCTTAACTTGTCCTCTCCGTGAGGTGTTGGCGAAGATTCTCTGCTATTCTGGAGGGGCGAATCCGAGAAGGGGCAACCGGAACGGGGATGGCCTGCCCGTGGCCGTTGGCACTTTGAACAACGCGGAACCTTTCGCGGGGTACTGGAAGATGCGCGTGAGGAGGACGTGATCTCCTTGCTTTTGCCTACGGGGGTGCTGGGTGCAGAACGTAAAGTTGGAGCCATTGGGATGGTTTAGGCTGGAACGTCCTTTGGGTTGTGCCAGCTGGCAGAGAAGCACAGACTTAGTGTCAATATTTATGTCGACGCAGCAAGGCACAAAGTCGGCAAGTTTCAAATCGTGCGCCGCAAAGATGACTTGAGCGTATGGAAACGGTGCAACACTGCGCAAGTCATTATCGCTGCGCTGGAACGTCCAGGTGCAAACAGCACCAAACAACGCTTCAGCGAGCTCGAAGTGTGACTCCATCACGGCCGCCCAACGATGCTTATGTCACTAACGTAGGCTGCAGTTCTATGAGCGCCAATGGACATGATGTGTGGCCCAAACTCTGCCCGCTCTTATAAGGGTCATATAACCGTCTGTTCTACATATCCCACGAGCGCAATCAATCGTCACGGTTAGCCGGCCCGCAGCTGTCGTGAACCAAGAGAATTGAAAATCTTCACAGCTGGGATTCGTTTTGTGCCGGCATAAATCTGACCCAAAAATTCTCTGTCGTTACTAGGTGTTATATTTAGACGGCACTAGAACCCGTCTTCGGCAGTACGGGATGTTTGCCCACAACTCAATCTTGGTTATCCCAGGCTTGTGGTCCCTGTCAAATCCGCTATTACCAGTTACGCCCGAGAGCTAGTCAATGGGTGTATTGCCCTCAAAACGCACTCGCTCGTACCGTGGCACAAGCCAATGATCAAATCCAGTTAATCGTTCGACATGTTTCCGGCCATGAAGAATAGAGTGGCTAGAGAAAAATGAGATAAATTCGCCTTCATCGTTCCCTTTTTCACCCCTGCTCGCACTGAGGCACAAGGATACATCAATTCTGAACCCTTAAAGAAGTTCGTCCTTCTCAAACAACTAACCATGAAGGGCAGCAGGATTGGGAAACGTCTGAAGGAGGGTCTTATATCATTGACCCTACTTTTCCGGCAAGCGTAATTACATGGTCAGCGGCTTACACAGGCACCCTTACATCTGTAAGTCCTGGGATATGAAGTCCAGAATACCTACTAACCGCATCCGCCTTTCCAGTGACTGCTTTTTCGTCCCTATTTCAGAGGTTCAAAACAGAAACCATGAAACATCTCCGAAATTCTGCAATTTTCTTGCCCTGGACATTACTCTAATGATGATGAAAACTTGCAAGATAAGATTGGGGCGAACGTGGCCAGGACTTTGTTTTGCATCATGCCTGTTTACCTGCAATCTAATCAATACACATGCTGGGACCTTAGTAGATAGGTGGGTCAAGCCTGGAACATTCACAGGTTAATAGTGCGTTACATCCCTCTGTTTGTGATTCTCTCAATGCTCCGCAGCACTCGATCATACGATCATACGAAGCAATGACTATATATGCTCAGTGAGGGGTACAACGCGAACCTGACCTGGGTCATGTTGCCAACACTGCCAGCGAGCGAGTACAATGAATCCATGCTGTAGTTGGATCGATCTTTGCTACCCCAACTCGCACTCAAATCAATATGTATTTATAGTTTAATCAGATAAAATACAGGCAATGATTTCTGAATTTAATGTGAGAGCGAACAGTACAAGCACCAGCAGAGTAGTGAACAAAATAAAAATGACCTGGAAACAAACGTAGAAGTTGACTAATTATGGAGAAGATAGGCGGTAGGGGGAGGGAAAAAAAACATCAAATGAAATATACCCTTGAGAAGTGGGAACAGCAAGCAGGAATTCTTTACGTGGTGGTCGACATATGAAACGCCTCATCTAAGTTCATGTGCATGAGTTGGCAAGCAAAGATTGAAGGACCAGACTGATTTGCCAGGATCAACCAACACGCTCTGAAACTTGTTGTTCCCTGTAAAAATGAACCAATAAATAAACCAAGTTCAGAGAACACAGCAATTTCGTGGGCTTGGGTGTAGTTGAAGACAGGATCGCTGTTGACTCGTTGAAAATCCCGCTCATCGACTCGTTTTATTTTCGTTTATGTGGTTGGGAATGCAGTGGTAGTCTTGCGCAGTAATAAGAGGCGGTTGGCGAGTTGATCCACACCATAGATGCGAAATGCCTTATCTGATTTCCTCGAGGATTCATGGTTACGCACTGATCTCGCTTGATGCTACAGCGATAGGTTCAGCTATCGGTGTTTGGAAGTCGGCTGTAAGTATAGAAAAATGGCATAAGAGATACATATAGCTCGGGGACAACACGTTGATTACCAGTGTCGGCCGCCCTGAACGGAATATCCGACATAGATTCAGATGCCCTAAAGGATGAGGGGTTGGTCATGGGAGGAGAACGAGGGGCAGATAGGTGTCAAAGGAGACCAACCGTAGCTTTTTCGACGGCTTCGGGGGTGATGTATCGCTTGATTTACTTGGAGCCTTCGCGATGATGCCAATTCGTGAGATCCCGATTGTATTTAATTGGGGAAGGGCGTACCTTTGTCCTCTTCTGAGCTGCTTTTGGATGACGTTCACCCTCATCGAAAACGTATTCTGGTAAACCCGATCTGCAAAGCTGTGAATATGAGACCTCACATCACAGAACAAAGGTACCTTTTGATATGCCGGATGACGATGCCCATGGTCTCTTCGTTGAATTTCTCCCATGTCTTCACCAATTTGGTGAATTCCGTTGTTGGATATGATATGTCCAATTTCCGAGTACCTGTGGCACCAGCTTCCAAGTACCAGGTGAGAATCGTTCTATGAGCAAAGCAGATCGAGTACGCACCTGGTTTCTTCTCAATGGCGAGGCCGATATAGAAAGTCGTGGTGTAAATGGACGTGGCTCCATCATGCCCCTTAATGTCTTCGGGCTTACGCTTGCGTATATGCTCGTATATTTCACCTTGTGCTACTTGCTTTACTTCTTCAGGATCCATACAATACGATACTAGGTCAAAGCCTTTGATGAACGGATGCGCTAGGATCAATGTTTCAACGTATTCCAACTTCATCACCAATTGTCGTATTCGGGATTCAACAGTTCCCGACCTATAAAAAAAAGACATTCATAATCATGGCTTACGTGGTCACAAATTGACGCACCACTTAATTTGCAGATCAGAATCACCTGTGGACGCCGTGATTTGCAAATAATATCGGTATTTATGGAAGAAGTCGTGCTTGGCGAACAGTTCCGACCATTGGGCTGTCCCGACGATAACCCTGTCAACGATTTCTGCACCTGAAACTACGTCAATCCAAGATCGCATTTTGCCAGGTTGACACGGACCTCTACTAAATTCTTCTGTCATGATCATCTGAGTCGATTGAGTAACATTATGCGTGGAACACATTGAAGGATATGCAGGTGTTATGATGGGCATCCGATGTGAACGGTCACCAGGGTATAGCTGTCATCGTACAGATCAGTAGACAGACATATTAACAATCTCAGAGGATTTCATCATACCCTTGGATTCCAGACTCTGACTTGCAGTGGGCCATCTTCGATAGGCTTCAATAGCACAGGTTGTGGCCATTCCCTATGCGAGAATTAAAGAGAGGCAAGGCTGACACCCAAGAGGCTCACCACTGGTGCATAATCACAAAGAAGCGGCTGACAATTGCTCCTGCTGTGGCGTTCGGGTATAGTTGACATATTCGAGCAACCAACAACGCCCATGCAACCCCTCCAAGGAAACCATTCACATTCGAATAAATAGCACGACCTATTACGATGTGAGTGCCTTGTGAGCTAAGATAAGGAGGGGGGAACGTACGCGTGGCCCAAAGTTTAATACACCGTAAAGAATCTCGGAATACCTCAACTTGAGGAACTAGCCGCAACATCTCATCCACTACACGTGAGCCTGACACCGGCATCAAACATTGAACGTCGGAGGTATCTGAATGGCACATACCTCCAAGGCTTCTTACACAGCGTTCATCTAGATTACGCAAAAGATTGTCGTTCTGCAAGGAGAGGTCATCGGGTATTGAGGAGAGCATCAGACGAGCCATCAGGAAATCCAAATCCACGCCCATAATTTTCGTCTTGATGATTGGTACGTATGCTTCTGGAACACCCTATAGTAACGAAATCGCCAATCAGGTTTGAATCAGAAGGATCCTTGTCACTCACCGCTACTTCAGTAACACCTTCCATCTCTCTCAGCATCGGCTCAAACACGTCGAAAAAGTCCTCGCGAGAAACATGCTTCGGCACCACGCACAGCGTGTCGATATCAGAACCAGGTCCATGTACGCCTAATCGATACGAGCCAAAGGTGAATATTTTTCCTCCGGCTGCCGTAGCAGCGGCTTCCGAAAGTCCTCGATTATCTGCAATTTTACGAACAAACTTTTTCACGAGGGAGTCAACAAGACCTAGTACCATTTCCCTGGATTGCGAAGTCGATGAGAGTCAGCACTTCAGCAGAGACTTCGGGACTGAGAGGATGGCATTCAGGAAGCAGGTTACTACAGCGCTCTAGATCATCCAGACAAAACGAACAGGAATATGCTCTAGTTTGGGAAAATTGGACGGAATACTAGAAGGACTTCATTTGCCGCAACCAGGTGGTGCAGGAAGAATGAATCGTAGTTGACCGCATATACGGCGGCTCAGAGTTTCACCAGCTCGCCGGCTTGTAAACGCACCTTCTCCTGGACTCTTCCTCGCTCTCAAATGTGTTCTGGTTTCTCAATTCCTCCATGAGTGTTATGGTAACCTCTTTCTCGCGAGGGCTGGACTCTGCAACAGAGATAGGTGGAGTAACCCCAAGGTATTTTCTACAAAACAATGAGCATTTTATCGCCCCTTCACCAATGCGGCTTACGGTTTCTCTGCAGTCATGATACCCGCTGTTGTGTGGAATTCCTAATAACAGAATTGTTGAGTTGGCAATGTGTGCCAGAGAGGTTGGTTGGGGAATGGATAGCAGTGAAGGGATGGTCAAGCAGCTTCTGGTCACATGACAGGAGGTTGTTTCGCTCTCCGATTTCAAATTCAACTGCGAGGCGCAAACTTGAATTGCGAACATGTCAATCGGTTAGAAGGGAGTCGCTGGCATGCGCCGCAGTAGTGCACCTCATCGCCTTCACGCGACTGGAAGAAGTAACCTTAATTAATTGTACGATGCAGTAATAACGAATATTTTTATTCGCGTGAAGTATGTGCAGAATTAGGGGTATTTCTCTCCAGAATGTATCGTGCGCTTGTCTTATGCACACCTGCCTGAATAAACTGAGCAGAGGTAATGCCGTACATCCTTCCCGATGATGGAAATGCACGAGAAAATGACAGAAATAGCTTATTTGAAGGCTTTACTGACCTTGTACCTGACCGTTACACTAGGGACGAGGTTCGAGTCCGTATGTCCAACGTTGGGGTGGAGATGCATCCACTTCTCATTCCGTGAAAAGCAGTTCCATTGTAGGACCTCGAACTTAGTTGAAGGAACACATGTACAGTGCGCGAAATGATGTGAGGGCTGATATCGGCGATTTTTGCATGAATTACCGCTCACCTGACCATTTGTGATAATTAACGCGACGTAATATATCAGCGAATAGAATATTCCGAACGTAAATCATCGTTTCCGATGTTTGCTTGGAGATAAATTGGACCGTGAGAGATGGTTTTCAAAGCCGTCCAATGGTGTGTCATAATAGAAGTTGCGGTTTACAGTGTGGGCTAACTCCATCAGCCAGGCCGGAGTTAGCGAACACAAGCCCACTTTTTGATGTACTAGTACCGCAGTCGCGCTTTATTAATAAAAATTTAAGCTCGGGGTGTCAGTGTAGCCAGCAACGTCGGGCTGCACGCGATCTACCTATAGCTATGTTACATTATGCATGGAAGAATACCACTCTTAGGGGTGGAAGGAGCTCTCCAGCATATATTTAACTTTCTGGAAGGACCATCCGCGATAGAACCGCTATTCGTACGCGTAAGAACTAGTATGTCATTATATCCAGACTTACGTCCGCAGTCGTGCGTATCTGGCTTATCTTGGAGCTGTAATATATATAGAATAGCAGCTTAGACGACCACTGAACGTACTGAACGCTTAGAGCAAACAACCCAATCGTCGCATAGCGCAAGATTCTGCTGATTGGCAACGGCACTCAAAAATCCGGCAACACCCTGTCGCAAGAAACCGTACTTTGGCCCATTTACCCTGGGCAATTGGTTTGGTATATGGGGGTAACCTATTGAAATCTTTCGAGGGAGGCCTGCTGGTATAACAATAACCCCACCCGACGCGGTTATAACCTGCTTTTGGACGTAGATAACAAGTGTTATACGCGATTGAGATTTGCGGTTTTGTGAGATGAAGGCGCCGTCTTACAGTCGGGCACAGAGTAACACCAATATTGAGGCTGCTGCTTCGGCATCTGTGTCAGTCGCCGAGAGTTAGATAAATACTTACGAATCATGCCATGCACTTAACCCATAAGCGGTATGTGTCAGCTTTGCCTATGTAGCTTGCTTGAGACGGATCAGGGTACTTCATGGACGGGCAAATTCTGCCCTGGCTTCACACTGAACACCACATTCAAGTGCGCCGCTGCGGAACCCCTAGCTTAATTCGCTGTCGTATTAAGTAGATCTGAACTTCTGAAGGGCCGCGTCTACCCCCGAGAACCAAGATGCACATCTAAAGTTCAATACTTTGGTCTCAAGTCACTGATATGTTAAATTCCCTATTGTAGGCTCAGTGTCCAATTGACAATTGACATCTGTTTTCCGGTCCACACGAGGTCATTACAATGCCAATTTCTCGAGAGTCGGGATCCGCTCCTATGCAAACGTTGTATTGTACCCTGGTGACGGAGGTTAGGAAGATCATATATCTGACCTTCATTTTAACATCACTTTATTTCCTGCAATTCATTCCGGCAGAGCCATCGTTCTCGCATGACCATTATCCCCAGAGTTTTTGTGCCAGGCACTATTGGAGCTTCACAGGAAGAATCAGCGGGTCATGTGAGCAAACCGCAATGAGTTGAGGTGTTCTGGAGTTGTGCCTGCCCTGGTTCGTCACAGCGTGTCAAAGTGATACTAAGAAGAACAACATACACACGTGCATATACGACACGAACCCAAATGAACCCAGAATGGCACAGTAAATCTTGATGACAATGACATATTGTTTCGCCTCTCCAAAACGCCTGTCTTCCGGTGGTCGTCCGCTTTCCCATGGTATCTCCGTATGTCGTAACATACTGGGTGACACACATAACGCATACTTAGCCCCCGTTTCCACTGGCCTGGATCCCGTATGGAGGCACGTCCCGTGTCCCTTCGCCTGCGACGTTTGAGCGGCAACTCAACTTTCCCAGCGTGTCAATCTGGTCCCCGGTATGTATTGCGTCATGCACAGCGATCATTCGCGAATCAAACATTTCCGCATCGACCACCCATCACCTACCCTGGTGAGAGGTGAGAGGTGCAGTGATGAGTGTATGAGTGCAATGAGCCCAAGTGTCGTTCGTGTGTGGAGCAAAATGGATCTACAAATAGCTTTGGTGAGGAGGCTGCACGCGGGTTCCCTCTGGGAACACAGGAAAAGAAAAATCTTGATGCAAATCCGTTTTATGAATCCCCCGGGGATTCGTGGCAGCCAAGAGGTCCTTCGCACGTCTAAGGTACTCTAGATGTTCGCGCCATGCGCCATACCGACAAATCGGTCATCCCCCCATTTCAAATGTGGTCGAAAGCGAAAGGCACGAAGCCAGCTTATTGGCTGGATTGCTTTCTGGCGGTATCCATTTATTGCGCTCCCACTAATGAAGTAAGCATGTTGCGGTACAAATTCACAACATGCTGATACAAAGACAGAGGTTCTACCCACGTCAAGTCAATATGGCCAGGTTCGGATCACCAGGCGAAGCAGACGGACTGGAGACTTGACGCGAGAATGGAACTACCCATGGGTCAAATACCGCGAGCCACATGTATAGCAGACACATTGGTGTCCTAGTTTAGTCAACTTCGAGGTCCCTCCGTCGTTTGGAGCCCCTTGACGGCACGCCCTTCCCGCGACGTTCATCGTTTGACTCCATATCTCGTCTGTCTCGAGTATCAGGACGCTTGGGGGAATGAGGCTGCGAACGCCGATACGGTGAGCCTCTGCGGCGGTCTTGTGAGTGGGAACGACTTCGACTACGACTGCGGTGCTTCAATCTTGGGGTTCTAGATCTCGACCTGTGGTGATCATGTCCATGCTCCTGTCTCCCTTTCCCCTCTTCCATACGCCGCTCTATGCTATTGAGCAGGTCTTCAACAGCATTCGCTGCCGATTTCTTTTTCTTGCGCTCCTTCCTCTCACGTTTCCTCTCTTTCCGCGCTCGACGTTCCTCCGGCGTTTCGTCTTTATGTTTACTCTTTCCCTTGGACTTCGATTTCTTGGCCTTTTTGGAGGCCTTCTCCTCTTTATACTTCGCTAAGAGGTAGTCCCTCATTGGATCTTCGGGGTCAATATCAGGAGCAGACGACTCAGATGAATCTGATGCAGCGTCAAGGTCATCTATGGTGCGACATGAGTTCAATGAGATTGCGGGAAAGTTCACAGAGGAAATTCATATCCCACCATGAATTAACTCCGGTCTGGCATTCATGCTTTGCTCTTCGGTATCTATCCATTCACCATCAGCATTCTTTGTCTTAGGTTGCTTGTAGTTTTTAACATGGTCAACACGCAGAGTCCTTTCTAGAACTTTGGCACCATTCAGATTGTCAACAGCAATAACTGTGGAGCGTTGGTCTTCATACATCAAAAAAGCGAAACCACGAGGCTTTCCAGTTTCCTTGTCTCGAGGCATGTTCACATCCATAACTTCTCCGTATCTGTGTTCAAATAATAAACACATGGGGAGCAGCTCGTGAAAATAAAGGGACTCACTGCGAGAAAATTGTGACCACGTCTCCTTCACTTAATTCGGTGTTCAGACCACCAACGAAGATATATGCTGAATCCTTGTATTCGTCATGCCATGATCCACCTGTAGAGCCGTACTTCAATTCAGCTTGATTTATTCTCTCGATTTCGCGGACGACACTGTAAAAAACGCGTTGAACAATACATCGAGATAGAAATCATGCGGACGAGAAACGCACTTCATGACGGCGCGAGAGCAGGCGATATTTCCCACGATCAATATAGAGTCCCAACTCTAAAATTTCAGCGCATAAGATTTAAGCGTGCACTTTCTTTGTACCCACTGCGAAAATGCCATCGTTCACGTTGCCACCTATTCACGATAACCCAGATGGAGGGTGGGGACCCTCAACCTCGAATCTCCCACAACAATTCAAATTCAAGGATATTCCTTACGCACCATACTCAAAATCTGATAAGCTTGGACGCTTTGCTGATTGGAACGAGGGTCAGGCAGATAGTCGTCAGGCTACAATCGGTCTACCACAAACTCAAAATGCTCGATCTGGAGCGAATATAAGGAGGCGAGATGGGACACAGGCATTTGGCAGTGGAACTGCAAGCGCATTTGCTTATTTCCATGTCGAGGATGAATCATCCTTCTCCTTGGTCGATAACAAGGCTACACAACCTAGAAGAACAGGAGGAGGCGGATTTACGCGCGGACGCACATCTGCTCGTGGCGGCATTGCTGCATCCAGGGGTGCCACTCGTGGTCGCGGAGGACTCGCTAATCGAGGAACTGCAAGCGCAAGGGGTGGGCGCCGGGGTTGGAGAGATTGGGACAAGGTATGCATTGCCCTATTCAGAAGGCCAACCGTATGCTCAGGGGTTTGATCATGCAGGGCAACAGGACGCGGGAGTCCTCCGTCGTCATTTCACCTCGGTGGAGTGTATTGGAAGAAATTGAATTCCACCGTTTGGCGAAATTAAGACTCGATGTCGACGAAGCTGAGGACATGTACGCATGTCAGATTATTCTTCCCTGACACTGACTTACCGACTCGATCAAGTGACTCTTACGGTCGCTTATTCCCGTACGACAAGTCCTATGATCGTATCACGACCAAGACCGAGAAACCATTGCAATTGGTTGACCGCATCAAATACAATCCCACTACATCTGATGACCCTGTTATTCAGCAGGTGAGTACCGATATCAGGTTTCCTCCGTAATTCGATCTCTTATGAAGTTATAACACATTACGATAGCTTGCGAGCAAGGGAACTGCAACAGTATATACAACGGACGTCATTCTCAGCGTGTTGATGTGCGCTCCGAGATCTGTTTATCCGTGGGACATTGTGATCATCCGTGAAGGCAACAGCTTGTTCTTCGATAAACGCGACGGCGGACCTTTTGATACAGTGACCGTCAACGAAAATGCCGCCGATCCTCCGCAAGATCCACCACCACCGAACCCGAATAATCCACCAGAAAAGGGTGCAGTTCCTGAACCCCCTTCAATAAATTCCGCGACCTCGTTGTCTCTCGAAGCCACCTATATCAACCAAAACTTTGGTTTCCAAGCTGTCGTGGAAAAGGCACCACCTCCAGCCGTCGATTTTAACCACGAAAACCCCTTCTATAACCCGGATGAGACAGAATCCCTCGCCTCGTGTGGTTATCGATATCGGCTTTTCGATCTCAGCATCTCAGCAGACGAAGACGTGAAAGTCTGCGTCCGCACGGAAGTTGATGCTTATGCAGTAGGTGCAGGCGACCCACGTGAAGGAAATGGCCTTGTCACTATTCGTGCTTTGAACGAGTTCGATCCGCGTGCGCAAGGTGCTGGAGGAGCACCAGACTGGAGAACCAAACTAGATTCTCAGCGTGGTGCGGTCGTCGCCACAGAGATGAAGAACAACAGTTGCAAATTGGCCAAATGGACAGTACAAAGTGTATTGGCCGGTGCGGATTTGATGAAGATCGGGTAAGTTGATGGCCATCACTTATTCTCGATTCATTCAGACACCCCCATCACCAATCTTGTTGAACCCTTTCATTACTTTCATAACTGCATCATGAGCTGAGACCCTTGCTCCTGTCATGTCCACACCTGTTTTTGGGTTTTACTGCATTATCTGGGATTCCCTTTACTGATGGGTCCACTTTCACAGATACATCTCTCGAACGAATCCCCGCGATAACACACGTCATGTCATTCTCAGTACTGCTTCGATGCGTCCAACTGATTTCGCTGGTCAACTTAACGTATCTTTGGCAAACGGTTGGGGCATCGTTCGCACAGTCATGGATTTGTGCATGAAGATGCCTGAGGGCAAATATGTGCTAGTTAAAGATCCGAATAAGGTACAGATCATCTCGATTCCGTTCATCTCAGGCTCCACTAGTTGCTTACTCAGTGTCTTCTCGCCCTTTAGCCTGTGATCCGTTTGTATGCTGTACCCCCATCGACGTTTACGGCCGAAGAGGAGGATGCAGAGGCAGGTGAAGCGATCGAAGAAGAGGAGGAGGCAGGGCCACCATCTTGATTTGGATCCTCGCTCGTGCATCTCACGTCCCGGAAAAGAATATTCACATGTTGTACCATTATATGCACCTACGCCCAACCGGCCAAATGTTAGTGCTATATCTGGGAACTTAGGAGTGTCTCCACTGCAGCTTCAAGGTTCGGGCTATGGCAGTCAAGGGGAATAAGAATGGTAGTCAGACACCGACAGGAACAGGATGGAGCCAAGTATCTCCATCGACAGATAAGCACACACCTCCTTTGTAAAGCTGCTACGAGAACGTCACGTTCTACATTTGGGAACATCGTCGTTAGCGTGGTGATTTCGCTTTCGGTTGGTGCCCTGATTCCGGCACTGGCTTGTGCCGTCCTCCCTGTCAACTCATTGACCCATTCCCTCATAACGCCCGATGGTGAAGTTCCAGTGTTTGCGGCTTGATTGTCGTTCGCGTCCAATCCTGCTCGAGTTCTAAGACCCGACGCTGCCGTAGTTGACGCTGCCGATGTCCCTTGCATCTCTTCTCTGTCGGTCGACGTCCTTGCTTGAGTTGTTGATGCAGGCTGGATATTGGCATCAGCAGTAGTTTCCGAGTCTGGTAATGCGCGGTTTGTTCGACGGCCAGGTGAGGTAGAACCGACCAATGGAAGCAGGTAGTTCGTGGAAAATCGTATTAGGGAGGGTGGGATACGGTAAGCCTTGAAGTTGAAGAAGACGTCAGACCGATACATTGCGCCTGCCATTAATCCAGCAATAGCGACAGATATCGAACCAGGCAGGCGGCTAATCGCAAGCTGTGCATATTCAAGAATTAAATAACGAAAAGAAGATGGAGGTGAGCAGTCGTACCTGAAGAGCAAGGACATAGGTAAAACTTTTGTTCGTGAGTGGCAAGCCAAACACTCGGTAGTGATAGATCGAGGGAACGATCCTGTGGTACTGGTATAAGATGGCGAACAAGAGACCAGCTGGTCCCAGTGCTATGCTGTTGAGGCCGACGTTATGGAACAACAGCAACGTCAAAAACTCCAAGATTGTCACAATCGGCAGCGCCACCACTGCAAACGACTGTGAAACAAGATACGCGACACGTCGTCAAGGTCGTGTGAACACGTAGAGATGTCACCAGACTGACCGCAAATTTGACACTACCAAACTGTCGTTCCACCTGTACGGCGACATTAAACAGGATGATCTCTGCCAAGAAGAGATCTGTGGAGTTGGAGAACGCAAGATGGTGAACGGCTAGCCGCCAATACTGGGGAGTTTAATCTCGTGAGCAAAGTGATGTCTGTCGCAGCACCCGTTCTGACCAACTTGATGATGTCTCGAAATGTGTGGGACAAGCTGAAACAAGTCAGGTTCATCAACCAGTCACGTCTTAGATCAAACCAACATACTTGAAGATGAAGATAATGCTTGACGTCAAACAAGCCAACTAGTATAGAGGAGAAAGCACAACTCATCATCACACCTGGCAATTTTGTAATGTATCGTCAGCTGTTGAACTTGCTTCATCTAGTCGTTCAATAGGACTCACCCTTGGTCACAGCAGCATGTTCGAAGGACATCGAAGTCACCAACGACCAAAATACCAAAGTTATCACAGGATGAGGACGAAGCTAAAGTCGATCACAACACTGCCACGCTGTCCCACGCGAGTATGAACCAACAAGTACAAACGCATTCTCCCCACCCTGTACCACACCCCGGGTAGCCCTGGAACTGGGTAACTTGAGCAACACCGTTGAATCCCGTAGTCTGTCAATTCATCTCATCTTGATCAAAGTTAAACACTGGTTGAACGGATCGTCGGGACTAGACAACCACTGCACTTAGGCCAAAAAGTACAGACAGTCGAAACACGACCTGTTCCTCATTGTCCGACAAGTTGTTCCGCTCTCGGAGTGTGGCCGGCATCGCAGTGTCCGACGTTGACTCAGCTATTCGCCATAAACGACGCTAGTACAGTGTCCACCCTGGGTGACTTCCTCCACCCGTTAGTGCGCTCCTGGGATGCTTTTAATTGTGTACCGAAAACGAGGATCATAAGACTCTATTGATAAGCATCGATGCGTCACAGTCAGGATTGGTGTCTACGGCTTGTCGTGGAGACCAATGTCATTTACGTGGGAAAGGTGGTATGTTTCGCCGTCCACCACATCATATTTTTACACCAAGTCGACACTCCTTTGAGAAAAAAGAAGGGAAATCTCGGTCCCGTCTGGCTCCTATAGGCAAGTTACATCGTTCTCACACGGATGGGACAAGTGCGCGTTGTGAGAATGCAACTTTAACAACACCACCCCATAACTAGTACATCCCCCACTTGCTATCTTGACATTGCGCCTATCTGACATGTACATCTTCAAATCTATCCAGAAGCTGGGATCAATGGGAGGACTTGGAGTTGACATTCGTGCGAAGCAGCTCTTTTTTTGAAACAGAGCAACAGCACGACTTCCTAATACTTCACCCTTGTTCCCCTTTTCCCCCACGTTCTAGCCCCTTAATGCTTCCATTGTCCTGCCAAGGTATAGATTTCAGCATATAGATGTACCCTGCTTCAGGGACCCTGTTATGTTCTTGCAGCAGCATCATCCAAGGGGGTACACTTGCATGGATTTAGGAAAATTTTGTCGACCCTTGTGAGTTCTGACGCCGGTGAATATCCATCCATACAGGGGATTTTGACTTCCGCGCCTACCCTCAGCAAGAAGAATGACGGGGGTTTTCCACCTGACTGTTTTTGCCCTAGAGAGCCACATGCTAGCACGCGTCGAGGCTAGAAGTATATTACCATACGCGTGGTATACATGTGAGCTCGCATTAACACCGCTCTGCTCTCGAAGGCAGATTATAATTATATTGCACTCGGTCACCAACGTTGGCTTTTGCCTTTTCGCACACACACATACACAGAGTAAAGTCTACACTTGCGCCATGTCGAATTTCAGAATCATGGAGCTCTCCTCATTTGTATTGATACCGAAGCGGTGATTGTCAAGTCCCACTTACCCAGCGTTTAAGAATTTCCTTCGTCATACCTGACTTTCCGGGGACCCAATACGCCACCGGTGCCTGCACATTTCAGGCCTAGTGCAACCACTCGATTTTAATTCAAAAATCCGCGCGGAAGCCTCGGTCGTATATACGCAGTTCGTTGCATCGTTGTGTCTCAACTATTCATATCTGTATTTTTGGTCTTGGGAAGCCGAGGAATGTAGGGCTGAGTGTTGCGGGGGCGAATATAATGGCGCTGAGGCGAAGAGAGAGAAAGTAAATCCCAATGATTGTCGGGTGACAATGATTTGTAAAGTGTGTGGAGAGAGGATAACCTCCATTGAGGGAGATGTCCTGTAAAGGCAGCAACCTCAACCCAAATAGTTTCAGGCTTGGCCCTGCAAGGATTCAATTCAAGTGCCATTATGCTGACAAGGAGGACTTGGAAAGATTTCTAATTATATTGCAGGGAGCGGGTCAGGAGTAAGAATTCATTGGGGCCGGCTAATCTTTCTTTGGCATTTGTGCCAGCATGTATGTATGTAGCGAACAAAACAGGCGGAAACAAAACAGCCGGAGTTTTGCCTTCGCCTCTGGCAGAGTGTGAGAAGGCCGATAGCAAGGGTGGAAGAAAACGCGAAGGCGTGATCGAAACGCCAATCATTCGATTGCAATATAATACTCTTCCATTGGACGCGAGAGTGTGGGTCGGATTCTCATGATCAGATCATATTCATAATTTCAGGGCGGCGGAATATCCTGAAGGACAGTATGCCCCTCCCAAACCGTGGCTTGTACCACCAGCTCTGCATAAATCCAAATTCGTCAAAGGCCTTCAACAACAGCATGAAGAGCCTCATGAATTTCAGGTCGAACGAATTGCATGCGTGTCGGCTATGGTATGATACCCGATTTGTCCCTCTGTCCTACAATTCCCCGGGAATGATTCCATTCGCGGCGTTCAATATTTAAATTTTAATATCTCGAGTCGCTATGTGGATTCTTACTTATCGATTACAACTCAGCCACCAAAACGATTGTCACATACCCGGCTGGCACTTGCCCGATGCAGACCGCGAAATGACACTCGATGATGTCACTCTGAGAGCCGAGCCGCACGTCCAGAAGGTCGTTGGCAGAACTGGGCGCGACGGTCACCGCAGACCAGGGGTCTCGGGCGGTGAATCTGCAATGTCCCTGATAGGCAGACACGAAAGTCAGAGTAGTAATCGTTTACGGAGGACACGAGGCATCGCGTTATCGTTCTCAAGGGACCTGCTGAGGTCCATGCGGAACAACGGGGCAGCGTTACCAGTTGTGAGGCAGGGGGTCGTAAGCGCATCGCCTTTTGAGATTCTTGCAGGAGCTTGAAAGGCAGTTGGAGTCAAAGAAGCTGATATCGCAATGATTGTAGAAAGGTGACAAACATCGCACGCGGAAACAGGACGAGTTGACCATGGGTGCACATGGAAGACTCGACTCGGTACTGACGTGGAAAAAGGCCTATTTCCGTGTTTCAGGTTAAGCTAGAAAGCATTCTTCGGAGAGGCATTCATTGGAAATGGTCTCGGTGGGACACGGACAACGAAAGCAGTTGGTCTGAAGGCTGTGATCACGTGGCAGTGACGGCAAGTGTCAGGGGTCATGGAGAGCGGGGTCCGGTAGAGACAGCGTGGTATCCCGAGATTCAGGATCCCAGATTTTATGGAATCCGACAGATCCTTGTCCTCGTCCTGCTACTTTTCTATATCTTCTCCCTTTACTCCTTCCAAATACCCCCATCCCTCCCCAGCCTCCTGCTATCATGGACACTCTTCCCTTCGACGGCTACACCTCCTATTCTGACTCCTCTACTCCTCGCACTCCCTCCCCGAGAACTTCCGTCTCCTCCGACGACGTCCATTACCGCTCCACCTCCCTCAAGTCCCACCAATCAGACCTCGACGCAGTCCACCACATCTTCCCTGACCGCAACTTAGACGATTCAGTGGTCCCCTCTTCAGATGCCAATTACTGGCACTCTACCAATTCCGCTACTGTTCTTCCCGCTAATCACTTCTCTTACCATCAATCTCGTGTCGGTGGTTCTCTTCTCCAGGAACTTTACGATGGTGATGTCAATGACCAGCAGCATAATCCTCACCAACTCTACCATCCCCAATCCGCTCAGCAGTCATTCGCGACCGACAATTGGTCAGCTCAACTCTGCCTCCCACACCACAACTCCGCACAGCACCCCCATCATCCCCTCCCTCACCATCCTCAACTTCACCCGTCCTCCCAACAATCCAGACCTCATGATCTCGGTGCTTTGCGCCGTGCTACTTTCCCCTACGTTAGACATGACCGCGATGATGGTGTACATTTGCAGCAATACCCATCTTTCATACCCCAATCTCACCAAGATGGCATCATTCACCCTTATCCCTCTCGTCCAGAAACTATTTATGGTGAATCCCTTGCTATCTCTGCAGAAAACCCCCCTGCGCTGCAGAGCGAGGCATTTATACCTTCTATCAACTCTTCTCCACATTCCTCCTTCCGTGAATTCGATGATTCTACGGCTATCAAACTAGAGGATACCACCCCCATCATGGTTCCTTCCCAAAATGGTTTCTACAGGCCACCACCTTCCTCCCATTCCATGATGTCCTACCTTTCCCCCCATACTGGCCTTCCAGTTCAGCACACAGACGACGCAGCCTCCAAGGAGACTCAATACCTCCGCCGTCGTTGCTTCAACTGTCATACCACCGAGCCCCCTTCGTGGAGGCGTTCGACTCTCAATCCCGGCAAGATCGTATGCAACAAGTGCGGTCTCTACGAACGCACCCACTTGCGGCCTCGTCCACTCCGCTTTGACGAGTTGCGGGCGGGAAACAAAGCGAGAAAACAACCAAAGCCAGCAGCTGGCGGCGTGAGCCCCAAGACAAAGGTGGCAATGGTGAAGAAGGAGCCTAGGGAACATGGAGTGCCGAGGCGAAGTTCCGTTTCTTCGTCGTCGTCCCTTCACTCAGGCAGTGGTGCAAGTGATTGGGAGGATTCTGGTGTGTCAAGCGCGAAAATTCCTGCTCAAACTTTGGTTTGCTAACGGCTGGTCGTCATCACTTTCCCTCCTCGCCACGCATTCCAGCTTCCGTCTATTCATCTGGATCAGCGCCACCAACTTCCTACAATTCCCCAAGCCTCGCCCCATTCCCGTTATCTCGTGATAGCCAATCACCACCAAGAGATGGTGGCATTCGGCTCCCCAACGCGCCTCTTAGCGATATTGCCTCCTTGCAGCTCTCCAACCCCGCTTCTCCTCCACACAACGCCCACACAGCCCCTTACTTCTCACCGCCTCCAAGCAATCTCTCTCAGGAATACTTCCGCCGTCCGTCCATTTCCGAGCTGCCACTCCCGGCTTCTCAAGGGCAAGAAGTGGCTTCGGGGGCGATTGGCGTGCACGCGTGACCTGACAAAGACAAGGGCCCTTGTGAAATCAGCCACACAGCATCCGTTTCAATTGGGCATCCCTCAATTACAACAACGGCATTGATATATGCGTCGCCATCTCATTTTTCGCCCCCCATTGTGCTGTTTTATCACTGACCCCATATGTCCTCATCATCACTGTTGTGGAATTCTATTCACGGATCCTATCTTTTTGCATTCTTCCCCCTTCCTGGTCCAGCTCTTGTTTGGTGAAGAGCGTCGTCGTCTCAGCGGCCTGGGGGGGAAGGTTTTTGATATCTCTTGCTATAACCTCCCCTATATCTCTTCCCCTCGTTGTCATTTCCTGTAGGAAGGATGCAAAGTAAAATCCCACAAAGCTATATCTCTTATTTATTTATTGGCTCTTCGTCAAAATTATCCCTCGTCTTTTTATTCCCTTCCATCGTACACTGATCTACCAATCCGTTGTTTAGGGTTGTCACCAACTTATTTATTTATTGTTTCTGTTCCAACTCTATACTCACTCTCTATCTCTCTAACCTGCCGTTGTAACACTCAAAATACCATACGTGCGCCTGGGCACATTGTATCACTTCGAATTTGATTTTTCTCCTCCCCCCCACCTCTTTACCGTCACCTACATACAATCCACGTATACAAGAATGAATAAACCGATCTACCTGCTTTTGTTTTGTTTTTGCCCCTAGCATCGTGAAACAGTCAAAAGTCGCACATGAGGACATGTTTTCTTTTTGTACGTGATGTGGAAAGGGGGACTTGATATGGGTGGTCTCTACGTTGGCGAAACTGCTGGCAGCAAGGGCCCTGCCTCGTTCCCTGCGGTAGTTACTCGCCGGTATACGTTTTCGCGTACCTTGGTTCTCAACCTCGTAGGAGCACACCCCATATACCCAAGCCCGAGAACTGGTACAGTAAGCACCCGATCTCTTAGCCTTTAATTGGATCCAAATGGGGGTTGGGAGCTCAACGGGCGCGCGTAATAGTGTACGGAAGTTGGTTGAATGACCATGGGTGTCGTGGTTCCACTAAGTATAGGCGAGATTCTAATTCCATTTGCAAATTGCAGCCGTTGTTACCAGGCCTTTACTATACGGGTGGGATAGGATTGTCTTTTCCCTTGTCAATGCCGAAGGGCTGCCCTGAACCTGAACTATGCCGACTGAATTCGAATTTCTCGTCGAGTAAAAACGGTTTTTCTGTCCCTCCGCGGAGTTAAAAAAGACATGCACGTCAATGGCCATGGGCCTTGTACTTGTTGGATTCAGATGAAACGAGGGAAATAAGGGGAGGGAAAATCTGAATGGGCGGAAAAAGAAGGGGAAGGGGAAGGGGAAAGGACTGGCGGTATGGTATATCCAAATGCTTATGATACCAATCCATAAATATATTAATGGTGGAAGTGAGAGGTGACCGGTGAACGTTAATCTGCACCTTGGAACATACGATTCGATTAATTCGGAACTAGGTTTCAGGCTCGGTATCGACGTCATCCAAATCGAGTTGCGATACTGCAAGGTATGTTGGTGTTGACAATGGCTCAGTACATACGCCTCGACCAACCTCTGGATTCTAGTAGGCACAATCTCAAGAGGCTTCGTTGACAAACACGGGTCGGACTCCATTAAACTCCGAGTCGAAGCCGGGATATCGATACACAGTATGGGGTAGACGAGCTAGATCGACTGACTCCTTGATGATCCTGCACAAGACTCTCGTCACCATGCTTCATTTTGTCAGCATCTCCAAGCCATCTGAAACGCAGAAAGCTAGCCTGCCACTATGACTCCTTGAATGGGGGAGAGGCGCATTTGCGACTATACCCGAATGCTTGAATTATTCTGCCTGGCGCTGTCTTATTGATGCGTATCGTGGACAACCCTTTCGGTGGTAAGAAGTTTGACTTCGCTTTACAAGAGGTCCAATGGATCACGGTCACCACTCGTCCGTCAAACGGCTACACGACCAACACTGAGAACGTGTGTCTAATATTCGCCGAGAAGCACGGATTGGAGATGAGATGCAGGAGATACCTTGATCTCCAACCCACCCGAACCTCGAAGGATGTCCCGGGTGGCATGGAGTGTCGCTATGGGTCACACATTCCATCTCACTACATGTGTGCTGACACGACTTCTACTCGACAACTTCGTAATGCCCGGGCAACTCGGTGGGCACGACCTATCTTTAACTATCCAAAACATTCCCATTCCGCTGTCCGGAATGGTTATCAATCCCTTGTTAGCTTGGATACAGCAGCTACTCAAGGCAACCCGGGAGGTCAAAGGGGATAACAGAAACAAAACTCTACATCTACCCACTTCGTTTTGTAAGGTTCCACACTAAAACTCCCATCAACTGCGAGCAAAACTCAGGAAGACCCAAAAAAGAAAAGGGAAAGCAAAAAAAAGGCCAGCACCTGTTGCGAAAGTCGCGCGGAAAAATAAGATGTTAGTGGGTTTTGTAAGAAAGGTTTCTCCGCGTTGGTGCAGTACTTCACGAAAGTATATGTGTGTGTATTTTAATTGGGAACGGGAATTATGGAGGCGCTCAGGAGTTCTTCGGGGAGTTGAGTAATCTCCACCTCAGTAATCAAGGCCCGCCTCGTCGAAATTCGAGCACCCCGAGGCGTTGGGATTGAAATAAAACAAGAAAGTCCAGAAGAGTTCCATCCGAGCAGGAGGACTCTGAATTCCAAGGCGTTGCACGGATAGGGTCAGGTGATTAAAATTAATATCATGTAGATCGAACTTCGAAGAGGAAAAGAAAACCTAATTTGACGTGTGCAAAAGCGGGAAAAAGGATATTACCAACCTGGTCTCCACAAGCCCAGTCGATCACACTATAGTGCGCGCGTATCGTATACCACGGGAGGCATGATTCAATTGAAAATTCGCAAAAATACCTTTTTCTGCATTTGCGTTCCATTTGGCTATACTTCCCTTCCTGTATGTACGATATAGACACGCGGGAGTGTGTGTATACTTAATGCGTACCACACCTACGGATTGCAACGTGTTTTTGCGAATTACCATATTTGGAAGTTTTATTGGGAGTTGACTTTTGCCACGCGTTACCTAGGATCTGAGCAGGTTTTTCCCCGCAACGGAACCCGCATGAACAGGCGAAGCACACACCCCAGCACTTGAATCTCATCTTAGCAATACATACCTTTATTCCGTTCCGAGTCGGTGAGAAAGGTTGCTTGAGATTTCCTCTAATGTCGCTCACGGAGAGAAGGGTCTTGATACCGCGAACGTGCGCCCTCGTATTTTGGAACACAATTATAGCGCGCTCTGTTGGTCCACCGGTACCCTTTTGAGAAGCTCATGCAGGCTTAGGATTTCAAGCCTCATAAGGAAAATCCTGGGGGTATTGTTCACCCAGTCCGAGTGTGGACTTTAGGACTTTCTCGTAATAATGACCACACCGCAAGCTGTGGATGACCAATGTCATTGAAGGAAGTGAACCAAGGTATAGTACGTCAGTAATATCATGAATGCTTTGCAATTCCTTAGATTCACCTCAAGCAGCTAGGCTTCTCCCGTCAAATTTAAGTAGGTTGTTTATTTTCACGCTCACCCATACCAGAGTCCAATTCTGTGAAGGTTTTGGATCGTAATATAATGTGAATTTTTTGTTGGCGTACAGTGGATGCGCAGCTAATAACCTGTTAGGTTTTTCCTCCCTCTTTCACAGGCGGGCACTTTACGCCGAGCCGTCTATTTTCCGGCGTGCCGGTGAAAAAAATAAGGTGCATTTAACTTATTCTAACAAGGTCTACGCCTTTGTGTAGCATCAGAAGAACGTCGTGAATCCTCTTACGTGCTGAACGGATGAAGATACCATGTTTCAGGGAACAAAGGTAACAGCATACGCGCTCGAGTTCCCCTTCGCGTTTATCGACTTTATCTTCAGTTGTATGGCTTGCTGTAATGGGGAGAGACAATAAAACACGCGGCGCTGTCCAAACACCCCAAATCGCCGTGCTGTTGGGTCGATAATTCGTACCTACAGAATAATGGGATACACCTGCCCGCTCATCGGCATGGACTTCATCCAGGTTAGGGAGAGAAAGGCGGCCCAAGAGGATGCTAGTGTTACCTCGCACTGACATATCCTATGACCGCCTTGTCGCCTCTTCCATTTCATGTAGATGAAGGTGCTCGCTTGGCAAAATACAATTTACAACTCATGAGATTATTTTCAGAAACATATACAGCCATGAATCCAATATCGTATCCCTCTCACACCTCGTTTGCTCCTGCCGACTGCGTGCACTTCCATCGCCGTGGCGCTCCACGCTGTATGGATAACTCCTGGGCGTTGTAGCCAGGTTGATCATATAGTCATCCACATCACCCAATCTCGTAAATGTCAGTTGTACCCCCCCCCCCCTCCCCCCCCCTTCAACTCTCAGCTGACCAAAAAGAAGCAGTTGTGGTACAATTGTACTCCGCCATGTCAGCTGAAAGGCATTCCTATTTATGCATAGGAAGCAACTGTGTGCACCATTTCGATTGAACCGAAGGGGGTAACAAAGGCTGTTTACACATTGGGTCCATTCACGAAATGGTATTGTGCTTCTAATCGTCGTGGAAATTCTTTCCCTTATTTTCCCTTACACCTCATCGATTGGCTTTCCCTTCTACATAGGTTTCAATCCTTGACAAGACTACCCTCGTGGTGACTGCAGTAACTGAAATCAGTGTGCCTTGGCGATGACCATGATGCGTCATCCTGAAGAGAGGCCTTACATTGGGCATTATAGACCCTTCTGCATCCTCGTCCTCTGAACCGCTAAATAATCTGACAGCCTGAATGAGCCTAGTAAGCCTCGTTATTCAGACGAGTGGAGTTAGACGTGCATCATGTAAAGCCTACTCTTCAGGATTGGTGTCTAGATGCCGTGCTGCCGCGCCGAAAACTCCATCCCTGCCATTGAAGGCTACTTCAAAGGTTCTCGAGAGACGATACTGAGGCTTTCTGCTTCTTTTCTTGGAGTTTCGTCCAACCCCCCCATCCGGGGCGCATAGAGCGTGGCGACCCTTGCTGACAGGCATAAATGCGTAATCATCCGAACATTGTTACTCACGGGGCTCAAATCAGTTATGGACCAAGCCAAAAGCAGGGGGTGGGGGAAGACCATCATCAACGAGGTTGGTCTCCATACGCAAATAAGTGTCAGAGTTCATTTAACCCATCTTTTGGGTGTATATTTGAACTTTTTGAGCGAATAAGCAACATTTCGACGAGTGCCATCCGAGGAACCTGCGAGATACGTATACGGAAGCGTCCTCGTTGCCTCAACACCCTGTCTAGCTTGCTTCAAATCCACCTTTCCTCCCCTGCGCTCTTCACCGAGCCTTTTCCTGCTTGACAGGGTTCAAAGTCTTTACATGGTTATATCGACTGCCCGTATCGCCGAAGTTTTGCGATACATTGAGTACCCGTGACCATGGTCTTTCGCGGATTGGAGGCTTTTGGTAGCTATTATTAACTTACACTTGATCCACCTGATATTGACGTCTCCGATCGCGGACGAGCCTCACGATTGGCAGCACCGAGGCTGGGAAGAGTTACAACAGGAAGTGAGTGGGAGTCTCAGCTGGGCGTATATGGAATGGAAGGAAGTCCGTAAATTGCGGGATTGCTCCGTGTGGATATCCCGTCATGCATCGCAGTCAGTAAATTTCCTCTACTGCAGTCCACCTGCTGAGAGCGCTTGTTGCATTACGACAAATCAACTCATTGACCCACAGTGATGTCCTATTGAAATTTCTCAATGTCGGATTTCTCTAGGTAGGCGTGTCGCACCCTCGATCACGATCAAGGGAAACCGGGTACACATTACCATACTGAACCAAATTTCCATTGCAACATCTTATCACCGTGGATATGGGACACCACAGAAGACGTTAGTATGCGGACCTCCTCGCGTATCGTTGTGGTTCCATACCAATGACTTGTAATTTTTTATTGAGCCACGGGGCCTGGGATTGAGGACAACTTTGCTGCGTTTGGCCTTGTGGTGATAATCCATCGTACCTCACAGGGTAAACCGCCGGTGGGCAGAATAAGAACACACCATGGAATAGGACTAGCTGCATATGGTCTCACATTGCTCATAAGAAGCCTCTGGGTCAACATAAATTTCGCACAATGGTGGAGAGACGGGACATTAACGGCAACCCCCGGTCATGGCTAAATTGAAGCCATTTCTTCTTGGGACCACAATCTGGACAAAGCTGCAATCTGGAAATCGACCGCTCCGATATTATAGGACCGGGAAGAATAATTGTTCTTCAACTACGTGCCTATATTATCTGTGTGTAAGGTGTGGAATAAAACACATTGCTGAAATGCGGCGGTGGCGGTAGAGCAGCGGAGGAATTCAAAATTGGTTTTCATTTACGAGGTCATTGCGGTCATTCTCGGATCCGTCGTGCACCACTCCACTATCGGGCAGCGCAAGGAGACACGTTGCTCGAGTAGTCGTATACATAAACCTCGAGCAGTTGTACCAGTAGGGAGGCTGTCGACTCTCGGTCAATACAACTATTTTTTTAACAAAGACTCGAACAGGCAGTCCGCAGGTACTGTATTACATTTACTGAGGCATCACCCGTGAGCCTTGGCAATAATGATACGACTTACTTGCGTGGAAAGACCAAAATAACTTTGGTGCTTCTCCCTTTGACAAATTTCCGTTTGTAGCTTCCCAGAATCGTCGCGCCGGATGAGACCTAACGCGGACGCGACGGTGCAAATCTGGAGATGAGGTCCTAATATACCAAAGCCTTGGTATTGCTGGCGATGGGTATAGCCATCGCCTGACCCATTCACGATCTAGCCTTTCTCCCCAGCGTTACGTACGATGATTTTACAACAAGCTTCGAAAATCTCCTGCCCTTGAGTTTGCGGAGTGATAAACTTGCGCCAATGAATCTGGATTCCAAAGGTGGTCTCATTACAGGGATATACACCACTCCCACTGATGCACCGTCATGAACCCGTTCTTGTCAACCTGGAAGTGGGGTTATTGTATCCGAATGGGTGAGTTTGGTTGGATGCCTACAATAAGTTCAAGAAGAACTCTGCCAAACACCCATATGAAAGTCGGTAATCATAGCATTCGACGATCACCGGATTTCGACGTACCCATATCGGTATTCGCGGGAGGATTTCAGATATTCATATTTAGGAAATGCGATATCTCACCGATCGGGTAGGCCAAGCTCCACGGCATCGAAATTCGAAATTTTGGGGAATTCATTACATGCTTCGTTCACACGGGACACCCATCTTGTATTTCCTTCTAGAGGGCTTCACAGTATGGTACGACGCAGGTGTGTCGCAGGATTAGTGCTACTTCCATAGCACATTGTACCTGCTTAGGGTTGATAAATTTCCATCTGGGTTGCAGGTAATAGTTTTAATGTTTGGTGCCAGGTGGAATCACGTAAAATCATCTAGAGTCGGCGCTGGGTTCCAAAAACTCAGATCACTCTGCCACGAAGTTCGTATAATGAAACGGAGTGAGCCTATAGTATTCCCCCTACAATATTTCCCACGCTAGGAGCGTCCTCACTCCTCCAATACAGGATTCGAGGCGTATTGATCAGATGGATCATAGCCATAACACAGCCCTTATTGATGACGGCATTGAGATCATACACATTGCGCGTAGTTTTTTTGATCAAAATATAGCCATTTGAATCTCACCCAGATTCAGGTAATTCTTTCTAGGACATATCGGCTACCTAGCAAATTCTGTCGGTCGTGAGCTCAAGTGCTGTACTGCTACTTGCTACAACACATTCACCTTGCTTTTATGTATGAAGTCCCAGGATGCTGACTATCCACAAGTTGAGGAGCATACAGTATGCTTCTTATGGCGCCTGATACCGGTGCCGTGGGTGCTGACCGAAATCCTCAGAGGAGGATGTTGAGAATAAAGCATAAATACGCGGTGTGATTGGGCGGTGACCCGCAGTGTAATGCATGGTAGCGCGGTCGTGCTTTACTGCAGCTGCTGCTGATAATTGATACTCGAGAATTTAGGACTGGGGGTAATTGCTTCGTCCACGGCTGGCTAGGTTCGATCATATGATGCTTCCACCATGACTATAAAGCCTTGAGCACGGGCCCTGATATCTGTACGGTCTGGTGATTTCATAGCTTAATAGCTGGTGATGCCTGGCATGCCACATGTCTAGTTGCTTGGTTGAAATCCCAGAGGTATTAACCTTCTTCCGGCATTTTGTTCTGCCATGAGTAGCTACTGTTATATACGCATACGGTTAATCGTGAAATTGCACGCCTATGGTTCGTGATTGTTACGTTTCATGCTAATCTTACGGTAAAGTGTGTCAGTGTCGCCTCGATTTGATATCATGCGGTCAGCTTCTTTTTGCTGAGATGCAGCCTCATTTCAGGAGTGTCCTGTCTTGCTGGTCGCTTTCTCCTGTCCATATGCACGTCGGCGCCTAAAGAGACGAAGCCAAAGGCGCTATAGACTTGACGTTTCTATATCAAGGATTTGACACCGCCACCACGTCAGTCGATCAGCTCAGATATTTGTCTCCGTCCCACCTACATTGTCTGGCTGATGAGTTGGCATGTCCATAAACTGGTACAAAAGCCTCAGTGCACTGAAACACGATTGCGTATTGCACTGCATAACTGAACTGGCATCCATTGGCCATTAAGACATCAATATTCAATCACCACACTTATTGTAGAAAGCAGTGCTGGGATTCCAAACGAGATTCAAGAGGATTTACGGCACGCATGGTCTTGTTGGGTATGTCATCCCAGGTTATTTTACTGGTATGCTCTCATATTGAATGTATCTGGGACGGAATGATCCCGTGTCCATTCATTCGAAGTGTTTCAGGGTTCCTATAAGACCTTTATAGCAACCGCAACACATGGTCCAATGGCATTTTATGACAGCGACCACGGCTTCCTTCGCGGCCTGTGCAGGCATGTGCTTATCTTCGGAGAGGGAAGTCGCAAACCACACAAGCGCCGAGGCTTTACCAATTTGTCTGATCTTCGCACAGGAATTCTCCGGGAGCTGGTAAGGATATAGCATTAACACTTGTCATGCAAGGGCCTCAATAATACCAAGTTGAGTATGCCAGGCCATACAATTTTCAGATCAGTTGTCGATATCCCCGTAAGTGCCAATGTGGGGACTTCCAATTTGGAGCCGCTCGCGTCCTGTGAGTACTGTCCAAGGATTCGCGATCAAAAGTTCCTTAGGTGGTGCCATCTGAGGATTGGTTGAAATGGTGAAACTGAATTATGCGGTCCGCTGTAAGTCGTAAGTCTCGTAAACGGCCCTCAAATACCTCAGTCAGCATGCTGACGCATTGGTCCCTGCTAGCATGCGATTTTTTGTGCGCACAAAGCCGCTAAGGACAACTGCTGACTGAGCTCGGTCTTGGTTCGGTCATTCTGCGCCTCCAACTTTAAATTCACACCCAAGAATATAAGTAGGCGTGATGTGACAAATCTCACACAATGATGTCACACAGATTGTGAGGGAACCACACAAAATTGATAGTATGGCTAAAGGCTCCCAACTTGCCCAGCTCAAATCAGCGCTTTCGCAAGCTGGAATCACAGGGAACTCACGAAATGACAAAAAGCGGAAGCGGTCGAATACACCAGAGAAAGATAGGGCAACAAAGGCAGCCAAGCTTGAAGAAATTCACAAAAGATTGAATCCGTTTGACACGAAAGTCACAAAACTCAAACACGACGTTGGTGGGAGAAGGATTAAAGGAGCGGTTGGCAAGCCTGCTTTGAGTAAGCAAGCTGGCATTGAGCAGGTGTGTCTCTGATCTTGGAAAGACGTCAGAGGACTGACCTACGTACTTGGTTAGCGAAAGAAAACTCTACTCAAAGAGTGGTCAGAAAGGGGCCGCGCTGGTGGGATATTGGACCAGCGTATTGGTGAAAATGATCCTACTATGACCCTGGAAGAGCGGATGCTAGAGCGATTCACCCAGGAACGACAACGAGTTTCCAAAGGAGTTGCATTCAACTTAGAGGATGATGACGAATTGACCCATTATGGTCAGAGCCTGTCAAAGTTGGACGACTTCGACGACGTAGGGCTCAGGTCAGAGTCTGAGGGGGAAGAAGAGTTAGGTAAGCTGAATAGCACATTACATAGAGGGTCAATTGACGGGTGTATACAGGACATATTGGTAGAGATATCGTGAGCAAGACGCACTTCGGCGGTTTTAGTGACGATGACAATGGCGATGAATCAGAGCAGGTGGGGTCGGTTTATCACGCCTGGACAACTTATTGACATCATTGCAGCCTGAAAGGAAGAAGACTAAAGCAGAAGTCATGGCCGAAGTGATTGCTAAAAGCAAGGAGCACAAGGTTTGGTCGGATAGCTATCAACGAGGTCAGCTTGACTTACATTGGCGGTGTAGCTTCGACATCAACTAGACAAGGAGCACGAGGAAAACATTAGACATGAGTTGGATCAGGAGTTCGGTGCAATACGAGACTTGCTCTATGCACCAGACCCGGCATCCACGGTTGATAACTCAATGCCAACCAGTATGCAGCCGGAAGGAGATGAGGTAACGGCGCCAGGACACAAACCTATCTCAGATTTCCAAGACGTCAATTATGACCAGCAAGTTCATGAACTCGCATTCGATAAGCGCAGTAAGCCAAAGGATCGGACAAAAACAGAAGAGGAACTAGCACTGGAAGAGAAGAAGGGACTTGAGAAGGCCGAGATACAACGCCGGAAGCGAATGCTAGGCCTTCCTGAGAATGAGAGTGACGGCGAGGGAAAGTCTCGGAGTAAGCGGAAGCTTGGTGGCGATGATCTAGAAGATGACTTCTACGACGAGGTTGTTGGGCTAGGTACGCTGGGTACCGGGTTGGAGGATGTGGACTTAGAAGACGCTCTGAGTGCCCAAGGTAGTGAAGACAGTGAAGAGTCCGATGAGGGCTTGGGGTCAGACGACGCTGAAACCGGCGATGACGAGGATGAGGGAGTGGAATCGGATGAAGATTCTGGTGAAGAATGGGAATCTGAAGGCAATCCGGAAGTTGACCATGAAGACCTCAGCAGGACCTCTAAAGCAACGCGGGCGAAGCTTGTAAGGAAGAAGACAAAGCCTCCAATTAAGGAGCTGCCGTACACATTCCCCTGTCCTGCTACGCACGAGGAATACCTTGAAATTACTGAAAACATCGAGGATAAGGATATTCCAATTGTGGTCAAGCGAATTCGAGCACTCTTTCACACAAGTCTAGCTCCGGAAAATAAGTTCAAATTGCAGGTAAGGGGATCACTTATGACTGTATGGCCACAGCACAACTTGACTCATGTAAATCTTCAGGCGTTCATCGGCGTCTTGATTGACCACATTCTCTACATCTCGACACCGCCAAATCCTCGGTTCCCCCTTGTATCCAACCTCATGCCTCATCTCCTTGCGCTTGTCAAAGCTTATCCGGTACAGGCCGCGGAACACTTCAACGAGAAGCTCTTGCTTATGCATAAAAACTTGAAGCGCGGCCTTACCCAAGGAGCACTGGATGCAGAAGCAAAATCGTGGCCCGGGTTGGCAGAACTGACCATCCTGCGCATTATTGGCACAATCTGGTCCACTAGCGACTTGAATCACGCTGTCATTTCCCCCACACGAGCCCTGATGGGTTCATACCTTGGACTAGGCCGAATAAGGTCACTAAAGGATATCGCAAGTGGTCTTTTCGTTTGCACCCTATTTCTCCAATTTGAAGCCCTGTCGACGCGGCTGGTTCCTGAGGTTATCATTTTCTTGGTAAACACTGTCTTGCATCTGGCACCGCATGGATTCGAGGACTCCTCTTCCTTGCCAGGTTCTTTCCCTTCCCCGGATTTCCGTTCTGATCTATGCCGGCCTCTGCGTATCAAGGCGAAGAAGGCGAAGGAACTCACAACGCAAAAAGCCAATCTCACTACACTCCTCACTTCAGACGCACCGTCTGAACAGACAAAAGTGGACCTGCTTGGGCTCTCACTCACGCTGGTCACAAAATTTGCAGAAATGTACAAGGGTCTGGATGGCTTCATTGAGTTGTACGAGCCCGTGTTGGTGGTATTGAGTTCCATCCGTGACACAATTCCCGGATTGCTCGTAGGTTTCTTTCTATGATTCGATGAATGCCTGTCCCTAATCGTGCTATCACAGCAACAATTGACTAATGCGAAGGACATGCTTCATCGGCTGCTTAAGTTTGCGGAAGACGGACGTCAACCCCTACGTCTTCAGGCTCATAAACCTATTCCGATTCCTACTTACGTTCCCAAGTTCGAGGCCACCAGTTCTTCTTATCTTCGTGCAAAAGATCCAGATCACGAGCGGAATGAGGCCGCTAAATTACGAGCACAGTATAAGAAGGAGAAGAAGGGAGCCATCAGAGAGCTTCGTAAGGATGCTCGGTTCCTTGCTGCTGTCGAACATGAGAAACAAAAGGAGAAGGACGCTGCCTATAGAGAGCACATGAACAAGGTTTTCAGTTCCCTAGAAGGTGAAAGAGCAGAACAGAAAGTGATGGAAAGAGAAAAGCAGAAGGAGAGGAAGAGGGCGGGCAAAAAGTAAATTATTTACCCGGTATAATGACAAGTAGCATTTACCATGTAATATCTTATCATTGGCACAGTATTGTCATACTTTTGGTGGTTGGGATGTATTTGACTCTGACCTGGGAGGCCGTTGCCGTCACCCAGTCGGGTCCATTGACATTTATTTGGCCCGCCCTTGCACCCAACTTCCTGCTCGGTAACACCATCAGTTCACCCTCTCTTTGCATGAGTTCAGCTCCAACTCAGACACCCTTACCAGTTCCATCTTTCGGCCGGAAAAATGGTGACGCTTCACCCGATAGTCTGCTTCAATGGTTGCAAACTCTGATTTCGCAAAATCTTGATGGAATCACACGTATTCCGGGAGATCGTCGAGGTGACTGGACCACTCTGGTCAATGGTCTATCCGATGGGTTTCTTAAATCTCTTCAAACTCCTGAAATGACAACATGGGATACACTCTCCGAGAAGATGGTTCTTGTTGATGCGACCTTGGAAATCATTGAGCAAGTAACGGCGCGAATGGAAGGCGTGTTTCTGGAGTCGGAGGATCTTATCAAGACTTTTGTTCAGCTTCTGGATTTGAGCACAGTCCTAGAACAGTGGATAGAAATCGAAAGTGCTAACCCTACTACTCCTACTGCTGCAGCTCTCCAAGCAAAGGCGCTTCGAGTTAGCATCGCGATCCTACGCTCCCTTGGACGTGGCTCCTCGGAATCGCCACCTTGGAAGCTATTACGACGCATTCTGTTGAAGTCACTCGATACAATTCAAGGTGCGTGCACTTCCTACGCTTTACTTTCATCAGTTGACCGTGTTATGCGTAGATTGTCGAACTCGAATTAGTACTATGACCTACCCAGTCGTGATTACAATCTTCGATGAAACGCGCTTACATCCTTCAACAGCAGATGATGTTTTCAACTCAGCACGTTACATTCATTATGCCTGTCGGCGTCGCGCTTACGCGTAGATCCTAGACCGCGTTGGACCTGCCCAACCACCTCGTACTCGACACTCCCACCAAATTTTCTGAATTTCTTGGAGTTATTTTAACTGTTACCACGGGAGTCATATTCCCATCAACACCGTGCGACTTGTTCTTGGCGGATATTGCGCGACGACTCCTCGCTGAGCTACGTGATACATTTGATTTCTGCATGTCAGCAGAGTGCACCACCACAGCAAAGAAGCGACTCAAAACCCTGCTGCGCATCGTTGAATCTGCTAAAAACTTCCATTTCACGCAATATAGTGACCCCTTCATATCTAATGTGCTTGACCGCCTGGTTTTATACCGACTGAAAGAAGGAATAAAACCAAGCCTCACCTCCCTTGATACGAGGCTTACTGAACTGGTTAAAGGATATCCAACGCTCCCTTCTTCAGTAAACAATAGGCGCGCTTTTCTCGATATCCTGCGGAGGGAGCAATGGTTCGAGGATGAGCATTTGCAGGTATGGTTGCTAAGCTCGCTAGTACGTCCCGTTGACAGCCAAAAACTAGGACCTATCCTTAACCTATATTCGCCGCGGATTGCCAACGGAGGAACCCGAAACTTTGCAGGAAATTTACACCACCCTTCGAAAAATCTCCGTCCCTGCAGTTGAGCAGCTCGCGGCTGACGTAAATGGCAGAAAGGAGAGAGCTACGGGCCCTCTGGACGGCGAGCAGGGAGAGGGTCTGAATTATACAGCCTCTCAGTGGAGACAGCGCGTTCGCGAGGCCATCGAACGCCTAATCTTGCCGAGTACCGTAGAATGGATGGCTGATGATCAGTCATTAAGCGATCAAGACTTTGCTGCTCGGTCACTGCAAGACGTGCGGGCTAGTTTTGAACAGTTAGTCCTCCTTCTGATTGTACCTGCTGCAATTTTTGTTATCTCTCTAGACCGTTGGTTGGGACTGCAGAAGGTCGCGAAAGCCTGAGCAAAATATTCACGGAGTATCTGTGCTTGGTTGCGAAATGTGACGGCAAGCAGAACTCTCATGCAAGCAACTTGAAACTCAAACTTGTACCTTGTGCGATGGAATTTACCTCTCTATTGCATGATGCACCCCCTGAAGCAAGTCCCCCTGTCGTTCGCAGAGCGGGTTACATAGCACTCAAACAGGCGATATTGCATCAAGACTCTTCGACCAAGTATTTTTCTTCTGTTTCTACTCTTGTGTTTCGTGGAATTTCTGATAAGGATCGTACCGTTCGTCTCAACGCTGGGTATGTTGAACCTTTTCAAGACCTTTGGCCGCAATATGACGTGATGTAGTTATGCGTTAAATGCCCTTATACACAAAGCCATACCTAGAGAGGCATCCCAATCAGCGCAGATGGACGCGGCGTTTACACGCTTATCACAAGTCTTTGAAAGCAGTATACCATCAATCAAAGAGACGATAATTGTTGCTGTGGGACACATGGGAAGGTGGGCAACAACTATCCTCTTCGTTTTCGCTCATCTTGCTGATCCTGGGATAGAACAACAAACACGGTTATACTCAGCCATGTCCTCTATTTCCTAACCATTCAGCTAGGCCTGCATAATCCCGTTTTGAGGAGCACGGCCTTCACGCAGGTAGGCCATTATGTACCGACAGCGTTGTATTATGTTGACTAGTAATCAAGATGTCAGACATCATAAAATACCAACAGAAGTCGGCATACTCAGTCTTCGCACCTCACCTAGAACGAATATCTCTTCACTTGATCAATCGCATTCAATCACAGCCAAGTATTTTAGCAGAATTTTGCCGGCTAATTTCTATGGGGCCCTCCGATTTCATCAACATAACATTAAGATATACCCTACCCCCATTAATCACACATGGTAAATTCAATATCACCAACGCCATTACAGCCCAAGCTAGTTCGCCGCGTTCTGAGATATATCTCCAAAACTCGGCCAAGATATTGGCGTACATTTTCATGCAAGATGGGGACGCGCCCACCAAACAAGGACTGGATAACTTGCTTAAATATCTGGACAACCCGAGTATCACCAGCTCCAGTGTTATCAGGAGTTCGATGGTTGGACTGTTGGCGGAGTTGGTCATTGCGCTAGGTGACGAGAGCCAGGAGGTTGCACAAGCCGTACGCACTTATTCTACAAGCGCTTGCTCAAGCTAACTCCTGCCACAGGCGATCTCTGCCATGAAAAAAGTTCAAAAGTTTCTGGGGAGGGCAGCTCTTCAACCACTCCCCCAATTTTTGAGGGTCTATATCATCGGTATCATTGGTGCAATTAGCGAAATGTTGCAAGATCAGAAGTGGAAGCATACAACCACAGCCAAACGCAAAATATTGCGGAGCGTAGGAAGTCTGGTTGAACAGATTGGATCTGATATCAGCGCTGTCGCACCTCAGGTACGATATCCTTTCGAGAGATAATACTAGGTTTCTAATGTCTCGCATAAGATCATGGCGACCTTTCAAACCATGCTCAGTGTCCCCGATACAGCCGAGGTTACATTGGAAAGTTGGTACAGATTTTTCACCACCATCGGTCCCAAAGAACTAGCACCCCATGCGGGACCAACTACTGCGGCGTTGGTGCTTGCGTGGCCAAACCTTCCTCCACCATGCCGTGATATAACTCAGCAAATGTTGGAATACCTAATTATCGAGAGCGGCGAACACCTCGGGAAATATCTCGATGATATTGTGGATCTTTCCCATATCGACGAACTCCTGCATATTTCCGGACACATCCAAAATCTTCGTGGAGAACGTGATCCAAAGGTCCAGCTGCAGATATTACTCGATCGATTATCAAGCGAGAACCAAGGCATCGCTCTGCAAACCCTGCATGAGCTGAAGTCGTTCATGCAAACAAATCACCAAGATTTTGTGCGCGACTTGGCGTCTGGCGACGTCTTCGACCAAAAGATTTCCCAGGTCTTGGCTGCTCTGCTCACGGTCGCTTGCAGAGATGGCGAAGGTATGGAGCCCCTGCGATTATTAGCGTACGAGTGTATCGGCGTCTTGGGTGCGGTCGATCCAGATCGTTGCGAGATTATCGTCAACGATACACAGATGGTCGTCCTTCACAACTTTATGGGTGATTCGGAACCCGAACTATTCGCCTTGCATCTGGTCAAAGACCTCCTTGTGAAAACATTTCGCGCAACTAGCGATATTCGGTATCAAAGTTTTCTTTCCTACAGTATACAGCAACTTCTCAACTTCTGTGGCCTCAATGCATCTATCGTGGGTACAGGGGGTTCGAACGGCGCGATACCATTGAAAGTCCGAAATAGATGGAATAGCCTTCCTAAGCACGTTGTGGAAACAGTGGCTCCCCTCCTCGGTGGGCAATTCTCTCTGCAAAGGAATAGCACTGCATCCATCACCCAGCACCCTGTGTACTCGCATCACTCTACTTATCGTGAATGGATTCGACTCTGGACTGTACACCTTATCGATCATGCCTCAGGACCTGTCGCCGAGCAATTATTCTCCTATGTACGGCCTTCGGTGTGGAGCAAAGACGCAGCTGTTGCGCATCATATCCTCCCCCATCTCGTCCTGAACATCTTAAGCTCCGGGGACCAAGCAAGCGTCGACAGCATTAAGATAGAAATCACGACTGTTCTTACAGATCAAACCGACCCAGAAAGCACCTCCTCGTATGACAAAAAGCAGCTTAGTGCACAGGTACGGGTTACTAACGGGTGATCGTCTATTGTGCTCACAGTTGCATACAGGCCGTTTTTATGTTGCTTGACCATTTAAACAAATGGGTTCGCATGATACGTCAGTACATCGGTAACAAGAAGCCAGAGAGCAAACGACCCCGTCCGGCCCCGCTTCCAGAGGAAGAGATGCTCCTTCGTGTTGATTCTGTCCTAAGCAACATTGATCAGCGCCTCATGGCTCAAGCAGCTTTGCAGTGCAGAGCATATGCACGCGCCCTAATGGCGACCGAACAGCAAATAGTCATGCTTCGCGAACAGTCGCCGCAAAGTAACGAGCTGACAGGGTATTATGAACGCTTGCACGAGATTTATGCTAATTTAGATGAGCCTGACGGTATGGAAGGTGTCTCAACCCTGGTTTTGTCGCCGTCGTTGGAGCACCAGATTCGTCAGCATGAAAGTACTGGAAGATGGACGTCAGCCCAAAGTTGCTGGGAAGTTCGTCTTCAGCAAGCACCCGACAACGTAGAACTTCATCTCGGCCTGCTGAGGTGCTTGCGCAACCTTGGACATTATGGTCTGTACTCGACATACTCTAATCCATCTTCGACTATCCTGACGTAATTTCAGATACGCTGCGTACACACGTCCGAGGTGTACTAACCCGTCATCCCGAATGGGAATTTACATTGGCCGAGTATCAGGTGGAAAGTGCCTGGATGGTAGGCGCGTGGGATGACGTTCAACCACTTGTTGATACGTCCACCGACCAGCGTCCACAGACAGTTATTGCTCGAGTCCTACTTGCAATGCGGATGGGCGATGACGACGCCATTTCCCAAAAGTTGTCTGCGGCTCGCATGGTACTTGGAGCACCCATTTCAACCGCTGGGCAAGCTGGTTATAGGCGAGCATACGAGGCAGTTCTCAATCTCCACCTCATCCACGAGCTCGAAGTGATACACGCAGCTCTAACTGGCATCGCGAAGTCCCAAACTACGACCCAAATGCAGCGGCGAGAGGTTATGACCAAAGTCACTCAAACATTAGCATCCAGATTGGAATCCACTCTTCCAACCTTTAGAACTCGTGAACCGATTCTTAGTATGCGAAGGGCTGCGTTTGGGCTCAGGTCGGTACTATCGTGAGCTCCTCTAGACAACGTGGACTGACTCGTATAAGCAGTCCCGTATTTCGTCCGATCGTCACTAGCCAAATTGGGCGGTATTGGCTAGCAAGCGCCAAAATCGCACGCAAAGCTGGACAATGGCAGACTGCATACAGTGCCGTACTTCAAGCCAATCAAAATGAATTACGTCACACCTTCGTAGAAAGCGCGAAATTGATAAAATCAACTGGCGAGACGCTGCGTGCTCTTCAGGACCTTGAGAATTCAATGCGTCATCTTGGATTGATAGGAGATGATGTGCTTGATCTGACGGAGGATGAGCAAGAAACAAAAAAAGTCAAGGCAAAAGTATGTAACCGTCTCCCGCATTGTACGAGTGTCTTATCTCGTTCATAGTCTCAAGTGCTGCGAGCACGATGGATGAATGAAGCCGATCGGTACGAAAGAAAGGTAATTTACGACATATACAGGGAGGCTACTACAGTCCAACCCAGGTACGGAAATTGCCAAGTTATCGGCATGGCGTGCTCACATACTTGGCAGCTGGGAGAATGGGCATTACCATCTCGGTCAGTTCCATGACGAGTGCTACAAAGAACTGTCTGATATAGACAAAATGAGGCGGTATGTGTGCAAATATCGCATCCGTCCAGCGACTGACATAGATATAGCGGTCTCCGCATGCTTGTTTTCACCGCCAAATCGTTCGCGAGAGCGATGAAGTCCGGCTCGAAATACGTCTATCAAACCGTCCCTCGCTTACTCACTATTTGGCTTGATATTGGTGAGGATGAGCAACTTTTGGCGAGCCCCGGAAATGTGGAGCAGTTCCAAAAGTTGAATGAGGTCGTTGCGAGAGCCATTCAGGAAACACCCATATGGAAAGTAGGTATGCTTTTTAGAGTCCCTGGATCATGAACATGAACTTCCTTGCAGTGGTACACGGCTTTCCCTCAAATTGTTTCGCGTGTTGGACACTCCAATCCTGACGTATACCAACACCTCTCAAAACTTATTGGTGCCGTCCTGTTTGAGTACCCGCAGCAAGCACTTTGGTTATTCGCGTCGGTGGTGAAGTCAACGAAAGTGAACAGAGGACAACGGGGCAAGCAAATCTTAGATCAGTTGCGGGTAAGTTCCTAAGCTCTGGCATACAGCTTTACCCTTACGCTACTTCTTGTCAAGAGCAACCCAAAGCACGCAAGAACTACAATACCTAAACTGGTGAACGAATCCTTAGCAATGACAAATGAGTTGCTGGCTTTGTGCAATTTTCCTATAACGGATGAGAAAAAGCCGGTGAAGATGAGCAAGGACTTTCCCAAGCTTGCAAATCTGGCGCATTCAAATCTCCTCATTCCCCTTCAAGAATCTATGATTGCCAGTTTGCCACCCACATCAGCCACTGAATCCACTCACCAACCGTTCCCTATCGATGCTCCAACATTCGATGGTATATTAACTTTTAATATGCATCTATACAGTATTGAAGTGCATATCCTCAACAGGGTTCGCAGAGGATATTGAGATTATGCGCTCTTTGGCTAAACCCAGAAAGATCACGGTCAAAGGGAGCAACGGACAAGTTTACATGTTTCTCGGTAAACCCAAGGATGACCTCAGGAAAGATGCGAGATTGATGGACTTCAATGCAATCGTCAACAAGCTCCTCAAGGCAAATTCAGAATCGCGACGAAGGCAACTGCGTACGTGACTGACTTCCTTATCACGGTACCTATTTCGCTCAGCGGTTGTGTTGAACAGATATTCGCACCTACGCTGTGGTGACCCTAAACGAAGAGTGTGGATTCATCCAATGGGTACCGAACACAATTCCAATACGACCTGTCCTCATGAAGGGCTACGATGCAAGAAGAATTAAGCATTATGTCAGTTACTTTCCATCGTCCATGTAGGCGCTAACGGCTTCGCATGATAATAGCCCGGTGAAGTTAGTGAGACAATCCGCAAGATAAAGGAGTCGAACTTAAAAGATCTGGAGGTTGCCCAGTTATTTGAGGAGAAGATTTTGCCTCAGTAGGTTTTCCATTCATCCATTGATGCAGTCGTTCAACACTCCTTGCGTCAGCTTTCCGCCAGTCTTCCATGAGTGGTTCTTAGAAACCTTTCCCGAACCAACAGCGTGGCTCGCTAGCAGATTGACATACAGCCGAACTGCCGCAGTTATGTCGATGGTAGGATTCATTATAGGGTGAGCACCCTTCTTCGGTCTTGTTTCTTGTGGCATATCGAATGGTAGCTAGATTGGGTGACCGCCACGGCGAGAATATCCTGTTGGACACGAACAGTGGGGACGTCGTACACGTAGATTTCAACTGCCTCTTCGAGAAGGTAAAGTCGGTGACCTCTCTCGCAGCGCTCACAAGGTGCTCAATGAATATTTACCAGGGTAAAACATTTGAAACTCCAGAGCGCGTCCCCTTCCGATTAACTCAGAACATAGTCGATGGATTTGGAGTAACCGGAGTTGAAGGTCGGCCCTCCCAGGCTTTAACCCACATGAACAACAACTCAGATTTAGTGGCTCTAGGTGTATTTCGCATCTCGTGTGAGGTGACACTTCAGCTGCTACGGGATAATAAGGATTCTTTGATGAATGTCTTGGATGCCTTTGTGCATGATCCACTTGTCGAATGGGAAGACGAGAAGCGTAGAATGGTCAGTGATGACTGCATGAACATATTCCGATAGTGCTCTGACGGCCTAACAGGAACGCAGGAGTGAACGACTCGGAGAACCTTCCCGGAAAAATCCTTCCAAAGCAACTGTTGACCTACAGAATCTGGCCAAGGGTGCTCTCAAGCCCATTGAAAAGAAGTTGAAAGGGATCTACACAACGAGCAAGGAACGACCAGAGAAGGAGGTATCGACTAGTAACCTTGTGCAGATGTTGATTCAGGATGCAACAGACAGCATTAATCTGGTAAGTCGTTTGACCTCCCCAGTCAGCTTCATCTCAAACATTAAATTAGGGAAGGATGTACCCTGGATGGGCAGCGTGGATCTGATGGTATTGCATTTGATAATGGAAGGCAGCATGGAAGTGGGTATGGCTGACTACGTTACATAGGCAAGTAAGCAACGAAGAGAAGCAGATTCTCAGGAGGATAAAAGATAAGTGAAGAGGTAACTCGATCGGAGGCGGAGCTGGAGTACGTGGCGAGTATTGGAAAGATTGGACCATAGACCAAACATGACCAGCTAAGCGACAAAGGCGCGATGAAGAACTGTATGAAGTGCAAACACCACCTGATGTTGCCTGTCGAAAGCCATAGGAAGAAAGTCTTTTGGTAGGAGATGTACCTACGGAACCAAGCCCAAGTAATACACCGATGTAGTAGTAGCCAAGCACCCGGATGGAAAATGGGGCCAGGTCATGGGCTAGGTGCTGTCCCGGGAACCATTTGAGGAAGAAAGACTCTAAAGCTGACTGCAAGTGCGCTGCGTGCTGGTCACGAACAAGGTGAAATGCGGGCAATGCAAGAAAAGGTGGGGCAGGCTTTCCACTTGTCGACAATCAAAGCGGCAAAGTGGAGAAACGTAGCCAAACCTGTGGAATAATGATAACCGCAAGTCAAGGTCAAGTTGTCGAGAACGAGCATACAACTGAATAGTTAAGGAATAGGCAGATAGCGAATGGGCATAGAGCCGTTCAGGTACCAACTGAGGGGGGAAAAGCTCAGGCGCTGGAAATGGGTGCGAATACTCCTGGACTATATAATGTAATCACACTATCAATTTAATGGACCGTCCAAGACTGACCCGAACACAATGATGACGATACTCGTGTCCTACTATGTTCATGAAAAATGACCGTCGTACGAAGTCTAGAGAACACCCATCATCACTGCTGCAGCGATTGCGCCACCGGCAGCAGAGATAGTCAAGCGTTCACCACTATTTGGGTCGCTGCCAATTGGGAGTCCAGACGGCCCTTGCTGACCAGGTGGACTGAAGTCGAATCCACCATCATTTCCGGCACCATCTCCTGCACCAGTTCCACCGTTCCCACTTCCAGTTCCTGCACCAGTTCCACCATTTCCACTACCAGTTCCACCATTTCCGCTACCAGTTCCTGCACCAGTCCCTGCACCAGTCCCTGCACCAGTTCCTGCACCAGTTCCTGCACCAGTCCCTGCACCAGTTCCGCTACCAACGCCACCGCCCGTGCCACTGGTCGGCACGGGGTCGCTAGTTACAGCTGATATTTTGAACAATGATTAGCACCAGCAACAGAAGGCGTTGCATTATTTGAAACTTACTGTTGACAGGTGTGGCCGGGACAGTTGTTGGGACGGGCGCTCCACCTCCAATATCACCGGGATCTGCAAACCCCCATGAGCGCGATGTTCTCAAATAAACAGCCATGAATACATACCACAGCAGTGGTTTGGGTCATTGGGGCATGGGACTGTGCCTGCGACACTACACTCATTAGAAATGCTTGATGAACAGCTGGAGCCCAAGGGACAACATCCATAGATTCCAACATCAGCGAGTTGACAGGTTGATCTGGAGAAGTAAGGTGAGTCCTCTCTTTCTTGGCCACTTGGCTAAAGACGTACGCCCCATCGCAGCACCCGCCATCTGTAGAAAGTTGTTAGTGAGGATTGGTACAGCCGAATGCTAGTGCTTACCCGGGCATGTATTGAAGCCAATTCCGCACGTGTCTTGACGGATCGATAATGCTCGATTCCCCAGCAAGCCTGGAGTGGTTGATGCATGACGAAGGGATTCCCGCTTCGCGGAAGCTACCGCTTCAGCTGGGTTGAAAGGGCTAACGATGAGGAGCCCAAGAGCTACTTGAACGAGCAAAAGAAGCATCCTGCACCAATGTGAGTACGAATGAGGACTTAGGGGACTGGGAAGGGAGGGGAAGAAAAAACCTCTAGAGGTCACTAGAACCAACTTACACCCTTTATATTTCGCTTCGATGCATCGCAATCCAGATCTTTAGACATTAAAGTTGAAATTGACCGGTTTTTTCGCTCCATGCCGAAAATCAAGTTGACACAACGGGTAGAACGGAATCTTTATCCTATTCCCACTCAAGATCTGATTCTGCCTGTTGTGTGAGTAACCTTTATTTCAGTGACTCATCGCAGAACTATAGCCATTTAAGGTAAGTCTGTCCTGAAATGAATACAAGGTTCCCTGCATTTGGTTGCAGGTTGCTGACGGACATCAAATTCATCCTACCCTGAATCAAAAGCTGACATTTGGCCGCTGAACGCCCATTAACTCGATAAGAGGGACAAACTTGGCATTTGCATAGCTGCCTCGATGGTTACTTTCATAATACCGGGTTTGGTTGAATGTAGCACATGGCACGATGTTGCACGTTGGCAGAAGCGGACCAGGCACTACACGAAACATGAAACCCCGAGTTGACGATCAGGGACAACATATTTGATACAACGCCGAATGTGACGGAGTACGTGTATCATGGGATGCATTGAATCCTCGTTCGGCCTGTCATGAGACAAAAGTCCATAGGCACGGGGTGAGGCGAACAGCATGAGGAACGGCAATTTGATGTCAGGATGTTTACCACAAGAAGTCCCTGGCCATGGCATTGTCGGGGCGATGCCAGGGTTCAACGCTCAACAGCTCGCAGGTACTAAATTTAGTACCCTGCACACTAAGTCTGGGACGCTTCTCAGGAAAAAGTTGAACTACTGGGCCAACTGGAGCTAATTCAACCAGCTGTTCCAGTTGCCTAGTATGCGTACTAGACCCAGATGGACATGCATGGTACCAGTTCATGACACTGGTGGAGTGGGGAACTGGAGGAGGTCATGGAACTAGGGCCAGTTCAGTCTGTATCAGGGAAAACGGGCATTATAAATATGTACAATTTACACGAGATTTCATTTGTTATTCACAATTATGGATTCCCCCCTGAATCCACATTCATATTTATACAGAATTTTACCATATAATTTTTGATAATTCAGATATAAATGAATAATGGCATAGTGTTCTTTTAGTGCATATCATCAGGCACAATGTACACAATGTCGCAATGAAGAGAGTCCTAGCCTCAGAGACAACTAACTTTGAGTATGTACTGTTGTACAATAATGCAAGAAAAATTATTATAACTTGCCATACAGTGCTCTTCTCGCACGATCATGCATTTTCCAACTCCTGTCCATTTTCTCAGCTTTGTCATTCAATTGAAACAAGAGATAGTGCTGAAAAGCCAGAAGTATAGAGGTGAAGGAAGAGATAACAAATATGTGTCAATAGATCTAGAAAGACCTAATGACAAATCTATCAATCTAACCGACACCCAAGTAGACTAGACTTGAGTGTTTGTTTGAAGAGCTCAAGACTCTAGGCCTTTCTTTAAGAATTTGAGAGTCTAACCCTGACTAGTAGGATCAGGACTGTATTCTTGTGCACAACAATAGATCTCAATAGATCCAAAGTAAATCTTCAGTAACCAGTATGTATTCTTCTTTCTAGAAGAATCTAAGAAATGTCTATCTGATACCCTTTCCTATCTAGAATTATCTACTAGCTAGCCAAAGTTGCTCTTCAACCTTTCTAACTGTACTAGTTCCCTAAGCTGACCAAATCTACCTGCTTCTAGGACCATCAACTGTGACTTCCTAGATAGCCCAATAGCACTAATTTCAAACAAAACAACTCAACCTGAGTTGTAAACCCAAAACCAAATCTCAACTAAGCTTTTGTCAATCAAGCAAGTCCACTTTAGAATGCTCTGGAATATGCTCCCAAATAAAAGATCTCTGTCTGTCACACTAAGGATGAAATCTGAGGTCAAGTGAACTTGTATTTCAATTTCAAGATCAACAAGCTTATGTACAAGAAATATTTGTGAAACTATACAGTAGAAGCCAAACAGAATTGAGACCATTTTATATGGGCTTTAAAACATATATATCTTTGTGTTTTTACATGTGAATTTTGAATAAATAGAGAAAGAAGAATGAGTCGAGAACAACAAAGAAATATGAGTTGAAATCCTGCTCAACCTTCTTTGGCAAGTAATTATAACAGTTTTTACCACACTGGATCTATTTTTAGAAACTGGTAATTAAGTACTCAGCTTCCATTTTGCTTTTTGTGTAGATTTTCTCCATAGAACAGAAGAGACTCTTTTTGGTGAGCCTCTTCAGAGCCAGAAGCCTTTAGATTCATGACCTGCCCCTGGTCTACCTGGAGGTTTTTCTCTATCTCAAATTGGCTACTTCTAGAAAGCCTTCACTTCAGATAACCACCCTCTGAGCTCATTTTGGGTGCATTATACCTGTCTTGCACCCTCATATAATCTGTTATATTTTTCAGCCTACTAGCACTTATTCTGAATAAAAAACTCCCCAAATAGAATATGGTAGTTCTTTGTTATTTCCCTCAAAAGAACACAGAACTACTTCTTTCTAGAATAATCTACTTTGTAGGTAGAGACTATCTAGATGAATCTAAAAACATTCTAGATAATCAGGTTGAAGAGTTAACTATTCTCTCGAATAGTTATGCAAGAATATAGACCTAGCCATAGGCCCAGCCTGTTAGTGGAAGTAGAGGGCACCAGTGCTCTTGTAGTGGGGTGTCTTGAGCAGGGTGATAGAGAGGCTGAGTGTGAACATAAAGGGCAAGGGCTTGTGGGAATCAGAGATGGTATCGACAAAAGGGTTAAAGGAGTAAAGCTTCAGGCCACCAGTTAGCAGATCACTTCTAACTCATGGAAAGCGACCTCAATCTCAGTGAAGCCAGCTTGACTGAGAATAGTACCCTTGATGTACTGGGCAGCAGCCACTGCATTCTCAAAAGCAAGAGTCTTGGACCTCACACTGATCCACATCAGGAGCAGGCAAAATGCCTCTGTCTTCCCTTTGTTGGTGAAGCCAATGCCGTCAACTGAAGTCCATAGAATGTTGCACATAATGATGTGACATGATGACCTAGAACAATGGTACATCAATATTCCTGTACCAAAATACAATACTAGAGTATAAGGTAGATCATAGATACTATGTGTACTATTTTTATATAGTGGTCCTTGTACTTGTCTCCTTTCATTCATACTCACATTTTAAGTATATAAAGAGGGCTGTATTTCGTATATTTATCCTAAGTTCAATTCACTCTCTTCTCCACTCTACTCTCTTATTCTAAGCAAACTATTAGATAAGGTATCACTGTTACAGCCTCTAGTGCACCTACAGGGTTGCTGCTTTGTCACAGGGAGCCCTGCTGGGTGTACCATAGAATTCAATGAAAGCATCGGAGTAATGGTCGGTGAGATGAGATGAGTCAGAGGAGAGGGTGATGCTGCCCTCGTCAACGATGAGCTTGTCAAATGTGAAGCCAGTGGGTAAGGCGAGGGTCGAGGTTAGAAAGACTGGTTTTCGGCCCTCTCGAGGGTGGTGTTCATGCATGTCTTGAGAAACTCTGGATTGAGGTTGAGGTGGTAATTGTGCACTACTGAGAAGGAATGGTCAGTAGCGAGAACAGATTTTAAAATAAAAATAAAGAGGAGCTAAAAAGCTTACTTGTGAACTGTTCCGGTAGATGACAAGAGAGCTGAGTAGATACAAAGAAACGCTTAGGCCGAATTGACTGGGCATCATTCTGTGGGGAGCAAAGGAAGGGCAGGTGGAATGTATATCAAGATGTGACTTGGTAACTAGGATGGGCGCTGCGTTTCGAGAAAAGACGTGGAAACGTCACAGTGCCTTTCTTCCCGAGAGCCTCATGGTCTCACCGGTATATCGAATCCCCGACGCTGAGTTTGAGTGACTCTCTTCAGGTCCCACAACCGCTAATCGCGATTTTCCATACCACCGGAACTGACTCCAGACGTTGCGCCGAAATCCGATTTCATATTGGACAAATTACAATACACAACAGTAATTAACATCGGAACCAAAGCAGTGGGAGAACATAGCAAAGGAAATCAGGAGGATTGATCCGAGATTAACTTTTGAAGCCTTTCCAGCTCTTTCTCCTTCTCTAAAATGCTTTGCCTCAATTGTTCATGCTGTGAGATGATCTTCTTTTTGGCTTCCTCCAATCGTTCTGCTTCGTCCTGTACCATGAGTGTGGTGAATTCAGGCACACCACCCTTGCTAGCCTCCAATGAGGCCGGATAAGCTTGATGGAAAGGCACCGGTCGGTTTTTGACTTTAGGAAGTGGGGTTGGGGGATGTGCCATCAAAATGTTCAAGAAGTTCTGGTAAGGATCGTTGAACACTATTTCATCGTATTGCCAGGAATGCACCGGGCCGGCCTTCATCGCTACTTCAATAGGTGGAATCTCTGGTTCTCCAGAAGCCGTCCACGGATGGAGCTTGAGGTGGTGATAAAGAGACATCGCCTTTTCACCAGATTCAGTAATAAACGTTATGCGAATTTGGATTTCAAACTCTCCCCATCTGGGGGTTGACAATAAGAATGGACGAAAGACACGGAGGTCGTGACTACTCACCCAGTTTCCGACAATTCAAACGGAGGCTTATCAATGTCTGCTAATGGTTAAATCGCATACAACTGAACACGGTCAGGTGAAACGTACTTCTGGAAGGATTAGGATATGTGTCGTGTAATTTAAAAGTCACGCGTTTGATGAAGTAGCTTATATCGTCTGCGCCGCCAACCTGGTCTGAATCTGATTTTGAAGCCGCACCCCGCACAGCTACAGTCCATTTATGCGTGTGGTCAACATGCGGCAAGGCTTCGCGCTCCTTTTGGGTCAGAACGGTCGCAGTGTTGCCATATATTATCGGCCGGAAGATGTTTAGACCCTATCAAAGCAGCTATGGATGAGTGTTGATTTATCGGAAACGCAAGCAAGCAGAACTCGAGCGTACCCTGACACGGACGCGTTCATTAGACATGGTGGTGGTAGCTGAATGAAGTTCGGGCAACAGCCAGGAAGCCTGGGAGGGTCTAGGAGGTCCCTGGACCTGGTCTCGACTGGTACCAAACTCCGGAAGCTCCCGTATTCAAGTTCTTCTTGCAATCATCCGTCTTCACCCTTTCGTAGTTTCTTTCTTGCACTCATCATGGTTTTCACCGCTCTCTACAACAGTTCGTGGACTTGCTTTATGCAGAGCAACAAACTGAATGCTAAGACTAAACGTTGAACTTGATAGAGCCCAACTCCATTACCGAGAAGCAAAAACAGTACCAGGTTGGTATCAACTATAGATTCCCCTTTCTTGGCACAATTCCTGATGTGTTCTGCATAGAATGATCACCGTAGCGTTATGAGACGGCTACCTCGTTCGAATCTCTACCTCAGTAAGGAATAATTATTGGCGGAAGTTGACACTGCCTCAACGCGCGACCTGCGCATCGTGACTATGTTAGGTGTCTATGGCGCTGGTTTCGTAGCAGGCATGATTGGAACCGCGTATGGTATCGTGTCATTGCTTAAGGTATGTCACATTCGAGCCGAGCTGTCCTTTTCAAATTGACCTGTTTTATAGGGTAAAGCAAAAGAGTAGACACAATAAGAAATAGACAGAATTTTTATTGCACACCATTTCCCTATAATCTGAGGATTAGGTGCACTCAATGACTGCATCTCCCCGTTTCATTTCCCGCAACAACAGTGATAGTTTCTCCTTGGCCTAATTTCTGTGCGCTCTTCCATACCCACATCGTCCCTTGTGCATTATCAACTCCAGCGCGAATCCCAACATGCCATACGATTCAATCTCGACCATTACCCATCTGCTTGACCTCTTTACCGAGGCCGTTCTCCGTATTCCAAATCTATTTATTAATCTGTGTCATATGATATGTCCACTGAGGATCATCTGCCCCCCATTGAACCTGTTGAGATCAAGGAATTAGCACGCGTTCCAGTAGACGGGCCGTCAGTCGTTCCAACGTCCATCCACCGACAGTACTTAGTACATACATGTGGAAGCCCTATATCCTTCGTCTAACCGGAGACTTTGATCCTCTCAGATATCCCCGAATCTCTGTTAGCTACACTTCGAGTCCGACTCTGGGTTCACCTTGTCACCTGTCTGATCAAGCCTCGAAACACGACATAAATTGACACCCTACTCTCGGCGATCGCATCCTCCACAAACTCCCTCATTTAGTCAATAACCAGCACGACACTACTTCAGCGCCTTCGAGTCGTCTCGACGCGCTTTTCTGTGCTCATCGATACCATTGATTCTCTGTCGACGCCGACCAACGAAGTTGTGAGCATCGAAGTCTGGTCACAATACATTGTCAAATACTGCTGTGGTAAGATCAACACAGCTCAAAAGAGTTTAACATCAGACAACCTTCACAACCAGAAGTCCTGAATACCCTTCAGCAAAATCGACTCCGCAGCGACCCCACCTATCGTTATCTCTAAATACCGCTCGAACTGCTTACGATGGCTACGTCTTTCTCAAATTTCCAGCGGCCGAATCCCCGAATTGCTACCTCCCCTGCCCCGCCTCAATACCCACCAGTACCTGCTCCACATACAGGGCAACCAACGAGCAACCCTGCGATTAGCCCAAATGTTAGGTCATTGCCGCTACCGCCTGCTCCAAGAAGCCATACATCATCACCCGGTGTCACTCAGTCGCATTCGGTTTCTGCAGCTGCAAATGATCTTGCACATATAACACTATCAAGCCAATCCCTACCGCCGGCCATTCGGTCAAGAACGACAGAGCGCCCTATATCTATCATCGCTACTGTTGCTTCGCCGCCGTCCAACTTCTATCACAATTCCGGGTCTACGATCCAGCATTCTATCTCGACTGCTTCGACGTCAACAGTAGTGTCGTCATCATCAACAGCATCTTCTCAGTCCGCATCTTATCGCACACCACACTCGCCTAATACAATCCCAACAGGTCTTTACAACGCTAGACCTTCACATAATCATAGCAACTCAAGTGGTTCAAGCAATAATAACTATGGTGCTATGGCTGTTATACATGAAACAAGCGAACATGTAGATGAGGAAGGGAGGTATCCTCCAGATTATGATATTGCTGTTAATCGAAAGTGAGTTGTCTTCCCATGTTTTGTTTCTATCAACTTCGATTCCAGTAACCTCGGGTTATATGGGCGTAGAGAGGGTTCATGGGAATCGCCGGTGGCTCGGAACTCAAATTAAGAACTATCTCAACCGTTAGCTATTCAACCTGGTCTTTAAGTCCCGTGACCCTCGTTTGGAGCCTTTGTGGGCGCTGGGCGCTTGACTCTGACTGTTCTACATGCTTGTGTGTACCGCACAGCAGGTACAGCAGAGGCAAAACTGTTTATCTTTATTCTTGCATGTCCCACATGATCATGTCCCCGAATGGTGAATGTTAGAACACCTGCCGACTAGCAACCCCTGCTATTCGAATAGTTTGCTTGACGCTTACATGCTCACCCACACCTTGTCCTCCAGCAATAGCACAAACCCGGGAACTGGAAGTGCGCACTGGTCAATCCCGTTTGATGACCCACCTGGCCCGCTCTCGTAAGTTCCGCAGTCCGTTTCACCCTCAACAGCCTCAACTACCTATGAATTTTCTACGATTTTGCATCCCTCCTTTTCCTTCACTTTCCGCACTGTGTTGACCCTTTACGTCGGGTGCTGACTGTGTCAATCTTACCACTTCAACAGAGTGCGCAGACCACCATCAAGACCAAGACAGGATCACGAGCGGTATCTATATACCTACACGATGGTTGCTGGAAACATGCCTCTCGAGTTCCTGATATCGTAAGTCGTCATTTGTGATAGCGCTACCAAGTTCAAACAATGATTTCTGACGGATAACGAATAGAGTGGAGCCTGTTCATGAACCCTCTGCCAGAGGGAAAACAGTATTCCAGGTCTCAATCAACGCAAACGGCATCGAAAGACCACTAGAGGAACCGATTGAACGTTTCCTAACAATTGATCCCAAGGCTCTTGAGTTCGTGGTCTTGTGCGTGTTCTCATTCTACTCCACTTTGCCTCAAGCTCATTTCTATCATCCCTGCAATGGTATTGCGATCGCCTGTAGTCTATTTCCTGGTAACTCTAGTCTACCTCCAAATTGCCAGTACTCTGTTCGGATCTGGCTCCGCACTAATGGTGTGGATCACCGCATATTTGGGATGGACGCGTTGTGGATAGGAAAAGACCCCGATTTCCATGCGTTGAAGGATGCTTCCTTTGCGAGACTGAAGGCCGTAGAATCAAACAAGCAAATTTATCACGGATTTGTTGGGAAGGCCTTGATTAACTATATTGTACGATGGAAGCACCAAGGTGGGGGCTTATACGACTATTCGTTGGATTATGAAGCTGGGGGTGTGGGAGGTACATTATTCGAGGATATGAAATTACGGTTCGAAGGCAATCCCCGTCAGAATACATTTTCCATATAGTATGTGGCTTGCGGTTCATCCTGGTTGCTAATTGCTGATGCTCACACTTCCTCCTTCAGCACGGTACCAATCGAATCTAAACCCGCAGGAGCATCACACCAACTCCGAGTATGGCTTCGATCGCCGGTTTCGTTAACCACCGTCGACCCCTATGCCATACCTTTCAGTGACTCATATATTTATCAACGGGTGTACAAAAACGACGGTTTCAAAATAGGAGGAAAGTTGGACTTTGCCAATTTGAGCAGCAAGGTCGTCATGGGATCCTCAACTGGACAGCCGCAAGTCATTCGTGTTGTAGAAACGCATACAGAACTAGAGGATGCCTCCTCCGCGGCACGCTCGTCGACCGGAAGTGATATCAAGTCGAGGAGAGACACTTACATGTGATTATGTGGTTATTCTTTGCCATCTTCATTTGGACGCAGGTAATGATCTTATTTCGTCCTTACTTTCATACTACTGGGTACGATTGTTCTGTACATATTTGGATAGACCTATTGTATCAATATGCTGTTTTACTATTTGGACTTGGGACTACAAGGCAGGTTAAACGTACACTTCTGTTACACGATTGGACCCTCAAACAATAACCTTGTTTTGGAGGAAGTTCTCCCATTCAGTCTCACCCCATCCGCTGGAGATCTCTGAAGCAACTAATCCATCCCAGAGCACGGTTGGTGAGACGTGAACCCCGTTCTGGCGAGAGAATTTGACTAGGAGCCACAGGTTAGCATGGACCCATAGTTATACCACGGAAATACGTACTCGTGTACTTTAAATCGTCGGTGACGGCATTACCACCATTAGGGGTGCTCTTTAAAGCGAGAGCGTCCTTGAACCTCTCAACAGCGTCTGCGGGAATCACAGTCGACGCAAGGGCAGCGAGCTTCTCCTTGATTTGTAAGGGAGTCAAAGTCGAGCTTGGGATATCATAATATTCCCCTTGCGCATTTAACAACTACAGATACAGCGTGAATGTGCTCGATTAGAGAATGACCTGTCGAATGAACTTACTGCGAGACTGAAAGGCCAAAAGTTTTCCGGAGATACACGGAGAACCTATTTCAGATAGATATATACGTGTTCTTGGAGTGACAGGAGTCAATCTTACTGCCAATCCAGCCTCGTGAGTGAGAGTAGACGAGGCATGCCATGGCTGGACTTGGTTTCTGATAATCGCCTTAACCTTCCCTTCGTATTTTCCTCCAGGTCCGAATTTAGGTTTCAGAACAGTGTCGATGGTACGAGCCATCTTTGCGCTGATTGCGGTGGCAATGTTATTTCATAATTCTACATACATTATGTGAGAATCTTACCTGAATGGGCAGACATAATCCACTGTGGATCATGTAACGAAAGGACATCAATTATTACCACCACATGAAGATAAGACTGCTAGCTCGACGGAAACCTACAGAAGATATCAAGTGTATGCGGAGCATTTGGCGATCCTGCCACGATTGTGGGACGAAGAGTGGGCTGAAGTGCCATCTTGGATTGAATGAATTCAATGAATGTAATGATGCCCGGTGTGTTAGGTGCTTTTAGGTCTGGTCATAGTTGTCTGTAGCCTCAGTTGCAAACAAATGATGCCATTCCATCTTCATGGACTTGGATGGGTGGTGTCGCTCAACTTGAACGTTCAATGACCCACCATAAGGGTGTCAGTACGTCGTGATTTATTCCACGCATTCATGTCTTGACCTAAATCTTGTAAGTGAGATTTATTTTAAATGTCAGTCATCCAGAAATGTGGATTGCGTGTTGTTTTACCATCCAGTAGTATTATAGCCTTGACCTTCGACGTGAATTCAGGTTGCAGCAACTGACGCTTACATGGAACCTAATATGCCTTTCACTACCGATCTGAACCAGATTTCTTACTGTGACGACTCCACGGTTGCTAAATGCTTTAAAGAACTGATCAGGGAGCTCTCTAATTGTCCGAATGAGATTTATCACAAGGATTATGTTATAGTAAAGATGGTGCATTGAGTACGTGCTGCTTGTCTGACGTTCTTCATCACCATGACGATGTGTAGTTGCAGATGACGAATCGGTAGAAACACGATGAGGAGCCTATCCACAATCGCACCGCATGCGAAGAACCTCAGGCAGGGGGTTAACAAGGTAAGAATTAGCATCAGAAAAGTGTGTCAGTGCTCCTGATAGTCAGTGGCACGTACAGATAGGGTTCCAATTTGTTCGGGTTAGTGTAAATGCGAACGGAGCAGATTGGTTCACCAAATTCGATGAAGAGTCATCGGGGTCGTACTACATTGGGGCAAGCCACAACTCACCACTCCGAATTGTATCTAGGTGTTGATACTGTTTTAGGAATTTGTCGACACCATTCAATTCAAGTGTTGTGATCCACCCAGCACTATGGACCTTGTGAAGATCGTGCTGGGGGGACTCAGAATCTGAGTGGATGCATACTGTGCCACAGGAGTGTGTCATTTTCTGCTCGCACTGGACAGACCCTTGGCCTCTTGGAGCGATTTAATTGGCGCTCGATTAATGGCGTTTTTGTCACCCCAATTTAGTGAAAATATCATCTGCACAACTTACATATGACACGCAATTGCACTCGCGGGAAAGTGCATGCCAAGGATATGAATGGTTCCGAGGCCAATTGACGACGATATCTTACGAAGGAAAGCGCACTCCCTCAGCTTGTAGTCGTGGTGTCGTACTTCCGAGTCCTCTCTCTTCGTATGCTTTGCTATCTCGCTCGTCAAGTTACAGTAGTATGGAGATCAAAGTCTGAGATACTGCTCATGAATGTTGGGGATAATAGCATGACCACGCGAGTCCAATCGTCAAACTTCAAGTTGTATTGGCCGGCGCCGCTCATGCTAGTGAAATCCGGACGCTTGACTCGGATGCGTTGGGTAGACTTAAGTTTGTATCATATGTCGAGTGACGCCCATCGAGTCATGACCTCCGTAAGTGCCCGTTGAGTCGGTCTTGTTACTTCTCAATAAGACCAAATGTTCCATTCCAAGCATCACATGCCCTCAACACGTTGTGAGTGCGCTAAGATATAAAGGGCTACATTACTGAGAACTGGGTGCCAGATTTGTGGACCCCTTGCACCAGGTTACTCCCGAGCAGCTACGTAGGCCGTCAGTCAGCTCCGAGTTACGGGTCATCGATAATGATATTTCCAGTAAAAGGGCGCCACTTAACGAAAGTCAACCAATGCAAGGAGGCGATTCTCCCATGCCTGTATCCCATATACCACGCAAAAGTGACACCATAAAATCTCTTTTCAAGCCCTTCTATGCGACAGGGAATAGGGCAGAGGTGGAATTAGATGTACTGCAGGGTTACGATACGATCCTTGTGCTGGATAACTCTACCGCGATGGGTCACCATAGGACGTCAGTATGTCCACAATCTGTTTCTAATTGTCTGTGCCTCGACCCATATCTCGCAGGTGAAATGTATTGTGCAGGACATTTCCAGCTTGCCAGTTATCAAAGCACGGGGCTTGCGTGTTGTTTTATCATCCGGTACTTCAGCCTCGAACGAAGCCGTAGTGGCAACTGATGATTAGTACACAGAACCCAACGCCCCTTTTAAAGGCGATCCGAACCAGATATCTTACTCTGGCTATTCCAAGATCCCAACTTGCATTAACGAATTGATCAGGGACCTTTGTCTTCGCCGAAAAGAAATCGGACCCACGAATTGCATCGTAATAACGGATGGTGCATTCGGTGCGCACTACAAATTTGGAATCCTTCATCACTATAGCAGGTAACAGTTGCAGATAAGGAAGCACGCAGAAACATGAGGAGCAGCTTAATCACAATCGCGCCGCATGCGAGCAAGCTTGGCAACGGTTTGAACAAGGTACTAGGAATTACTTACCGTCAGAAACCTGCGCTGATTATCAGTCACTGGCACGTACAGATAGGGTTCCAGTTTGTTCAGGTTGGTGATAATGAGCAGGCAACAAATTGGTTAACTTCATTAGATGACGATTTCTCGGGGTCACAAATTGGGGTGAGCTGCAACGTGCTGCTCTGTATTGCATTTCGTCGTTGATACTGTTTTAGCAATTTGTGGACACTTTTCAACCCAATCGTTTCGACCCGCTCGACATTAGAGACCTTTTGAAAATTATGCTTGGGGGAATCTGGTCCAAGGTTGATAGTCATGGCGCGACAGGCGTATATCGTATGCCATTTGCACGAGGCAGACGTTCTCTCCGACCGGTTTGAGTATACGTAACGCCCGATGAAGAGCGTTTTGACCCGCTCAATTGGGTTGCGCATTGGACGAGCTTCACAATTCATATATAGTACATCATCGCACTCGCAGGACAAGTGCATCTTTTTTATTTGAATTGGGAATATTTCTATGTCCCTTCGTGGGTGATATGGCGACCAGGCTCTTCTTTGTATGATCTACTATCTCATTTATCAAGTTACAATAATATGGACATCAGATTCTGGGGTCATTGTTGAGATCATATAATAGCAGGACGCCGTGATTTGGCGCTCCGCAAGCTGGGGGCTATGGGTGAGTTACACTTCATGCCATTGGGTTGCCTACGTCGTTCAATTGAAGAGACGCGCGTTATGAGATAATCCATGGCCACGCTTTTGCCTCGCCGCTGGTGCTTCCAGATTGGGTCGGTGATTAGGGCTCACGGCATCAATATAAACGGCAGGGCTCGTGCCACCGTCGACCTCTCGTCACCTTCGCTGCGATCCCTGCCCACCCTTTGTGATTCACCATGTCTCCCCATCCATTGCGGTCGTCGACATGCAGCTCATTTTCGAGTACCATCATAAATTCATCATTGGCGACTATTTCTTCCACTGGCAAGCTGTGAGTACGGCATCTGTAGGAACCCTAAGTAATCCATAGCTCATTATATAAACTGATCGTGAAGGGATTCGGTGATACAACAAGGTGTGTACGTATCGAAGGTGGTGCTCGCTCCAAGTGTAACATGCTCGCAACGGCATGCAGGGCTATCGAGAAGGGTGATTAAGTCTTTGAAGAAGTTGGAGGATTTTGACACGGTTATTGTGGTGGATAATATGCGATCCATGGCCGATCATCGTTTTAAGGTGATTCCCATTTCCCGACTTAGGTTGTTTGCCTGATTATCTTACTATTCAATGGATAGCTACAAACTATATTGCATGTCCTCGCACCTCTTCTTGCCAAGTACGATAAAGACGGATTTGATTTACATTTAGTATTCAAGTCACAGCCAGAAGTAGATCATGGAGCAGTACAGGCGGAGGTGAGTGGTCATCCGTAGCGGGATATCATTAAAATAATTGCGACGGAACAGAATATGAGTGTAATTACGAACATTCTGGATACTCTAAGTTATTGTGGCAGTGAGCCTGGGAAGGTGTTTGATTATCTTGACAAGTTGCTCAAAAACTATATCGAACGATACGCCGACGCACCAGAATCAACGAAACCGGTGAATTACATTGTTATCACCAACGGAGACTTTCCAGTTGGTACGCTGCACTCATTGCACAATAAACCGAATAGACGATACTCATGCTATCCAAGGCTTTCACGGCAAGCCAAATTGCATTTTTCGGGCTGCGCAGTGGTTTGCGTCGGAGGGGGCATCGGCGAAGCGATCGAATCAAGTAAGCATACTCTGTGGGAGATATTGTTTGCGACTTAAGTTCGGTATAGATTGGATTCCAGTTCGTTCAGGTGTGCACGTCGGATGATGTTCAACGCAATCTTGAGAGGCTGGATGACGATTTTGTGAGCGACGTTTAATAGTTGGTACGACAGCGTACGAGGCTGATCCTGTTCGTGCCTAGGACTTTGTGGATACGTCGAGATACGAGGACAGTTGGCAAAACGCTGGTACCCAGGATATCGTGAAAGTGCTTTTGGGTGGGATTGACAGGAATGTAGATCAAAAGGGAGCAGCAGGTGTGTATAAAGTTCGGCTACCATGGCGAGAACTCTGTCGATAAGCTCTGCTGCAGTGTTTGTGCGTACCTTGCGTGTATCCGTAGTCTGTAATTGTAGCCTTGTCATAGTCTGCCTTGATCCTGGTACCATAACGAGTATTATGCCAACCACAAGACCGCAAACGAGGTAATTGTACACATGATGAGCAGGTGAGGCAACAGATTGTTTTCAACTTGATAGCGATTTGTAGATTGTGGTCTTGTTCCGAGCTTACCAAGTAAGAGCAAACAGAGTGGAGCCAAATCGTGCAACACCGCCGACACGATGGAGTTCTTGCGGAGTACAGCCCTGTCCTCTCGGCCCGAGGGCTGAATGATTCGAGATAGGCATCAGCAACGCAGTTCTATAAAAAAAGCGTGTACTGCGGAGAATCCATTCCTTACCTACCCTCCGCAAGCCTGTAGCACTGCTTAAATGGGCATCTCCTTTAGCACTTCAGTATATAGTAACTCAGAAAGTTCCACTGGTGAGCCTCTTTCAATCATAGTCTGTGATTAGTCTCACTGTACCTAGTAGATAGGTACGATGAAAGCTGGTATGATGTCCCACGGCGAGGGACTCCCGTGGAAATCGGTATGTGCATCGCGACATGTCCATATAATCTAAGTGTTAGCAACATATTTGTGCTTCAAGTTCCAATGTATTCACCGACGATAGAAGGCGCTCTACGGAAGCTACGAGAATTTGATATAGTTATTGTGGTAGACAATTCAGCATCGATGAGCCAGTATCGACGTAAGGTGAGTGAATTGGCTTCGTTCTGTGAGCAGAATTGAAGGACATTATGGTATATCAAGGTTGCTGTGCTCGCAGACAACCTCGCACAGTTAGCTGCAAAGTATAGCCGAGATGGGTTTGACCTACATTTCGTATCTGGGAAAGCTTATTATCCCCGATTAGACATCCAGGTAAGGGAATACAATACATTGGTTGATGGGTATCTCACGCCAGATTCTAGTCACTATGTGTTGTCCGCGACGCTGTGGATGGTTTAGCGTATGGAGAGGGCGACTTGTTTGAGTACATCGACTGGTTGCTCAGATCATATTATAATCGTCACGCAGAGGATCCACATCTTCGACCTGTCAACTACATTGTTATAACAGACGGAGGTTCAGGTGAGTGTACTGCCAAAATGAAGAATCGCCTTAGTTACACTAGGCCCTAGTCAGCGATAACTGGCCACCTCCATGTTTAGTTTCTGCTGCTGAATGGGTCAAGAGTCACGGAAGACGATCAAACCAGGTTAATCGATGACTCATTTCTCTAGGACTCAGACTGACGTATGGTATAGATCGGATTTCAATTTGTCCAAGTGTGTACATCTCAAGCGATTCAGCGCCGCTTCGAAGAGTTGGACGATCATATGGGTACGGGACTAGTGGGTATTTGGATGCTGGTACAGGAGTTGCGCTAACATGACATTAGGACATCGTGGACACGACGCGATATGAAGAGCCATGGGATGTATGGGATGTTAAAGATGTTGTGAAAGTCCTATTAGGGGCAATCAATAGAAGTGTGGATCGGAAAGGCGCTAAAGGGATCTACACCTTGCCTATACCAGGGCGTGAGCTCTCTTAACTTGGACAAGGGACAATGTTGGAAAGTTAACTCATAGGATTGCACACACGTACAGTTGTTTAGCTTGTTATCTAGTTTTTACAATTATTTCTTGGGACGGTAACTGCTCGACTGCTGGTGCGCTACAACGTAAACACATGCAAATACGTTCCTCGGTTCCAATTGGTGCCTTGCTGAAAACCTTCTCCGACACCCAGCTATTAACGAAAATGCCCGTAGACTTCCCCACATTCATCGCACAACTAAATGATGCTATTACGGCGGAGAACGGGCAAAACCTCGCTTATCTGCTACGGCCATCGAGTCCGCATGGCAAGGACCTGGTGAAAGGACTACGGAATCCCACTGTCAGTTCGCAGACCGAAGTGCTCATGGGTATGAACTAGGGTATTGATATCTGAGTTGCAGCGCGCTTCGATGAGCTACTATGAAGGCAGTATGCAAAGCCCTTGGGATGAAATTGCGATCGAATATGTACTCGTGTGCACCCATATTGCGAAGAAGCGACCAACAGAAGGGTTTAAGGAGCAATCACAGCTTGTTTCGTGAGTTTCAGTGGCAGGATGAGCTCTAGTTATGGCTAACATGAAATCACAGGTTGTTCTTCCGTTTCTTCACTGAAAATCGCGGTTGGACTCTGCCCGCCTTGTTCTCAATATTGAGGGATTTGCGAGACCTAGCTATGGATGTATGTTCGTAACCATGCCTTTCCTCCTCATTCCTTTCGTGACGTATACGCCATCTTATACCCCGACAGGCTGATGAATACGCAAAATGCAATGGTCAAAAGAGCGACTGTATGGAAGAGGCCGCGAGGATTCTTACCAAGGCATTCGGCAATTGCATGACGGATAGGTGATGCAGAGGTTTCTGAAGCTAGCTGTGTTGAACGCTGAACGAGCGTAGAACGTCGCCGTTGGATCAGTCAAGAAAGTGGGGCCTTTATTACGTTGTTGGGTTAATCCTCAAGAGCTACTTCCGGGTAAGTTTCAATTCTGACTAGCAGCCATGTAAAGTCGTTGAACTCTATTCCCGTGTAGATTAAGCGCATATCATTGTCGAAAAATATTCTCCGTGCGCTCAACGCGAACAACGATATACCTGCATTGTCTTTGTACCCCCGCTCACACCAGGTGGGGTCACCGATCCCCCTTCTCTACGTGCTCATTGATTTCGCTTGTTCTCAGGTCACCTATCGCTATTACATCGGCATGCTCAGTTTCTTGAACGAGGAGTACGACAAGGCACGTTCCTTCATTTAGACGCAAGCACTGTCCCAACCTCGTGTTTAGTCAGAGCAAGAATTGACTCTTGCATTCTACCATTGCCATTTAGATGCCAAAAGCAACCAAGAGTAAGTAATATATATTGTTTCACTGGTGCTAATCTAATGTGCCTTTAGGCGTATCTTGACTTACCTCTTACCTCTGCGAATTATACGTGGACATCTCCCGTCAAAAGAGCTATTGACGCGGTTTCCGACATTGAGCGATCTGTACACCCCATTTATCGAGGCGATACGGGTCGGCAACTTGGCTGGGTACGATCGCGCACTGGAGCGGGGGGAGCGCCGACTGGCTGAGCTGAGCATACGAATTGTGGTAGAAAAGGCTCGGGAGCTGTGTATGAGAGGCCTATTCCGCCGAGTGTACGTTGTTCTGGCTATCAACATGTTTCGCGACTGATTTGAATCACTAGTTGGGTTGCTTGTGATAAAAGCACGCGAATACCAATTTCACTATTTCATGCATCACTCCGGGTTTCGGGAATCGATGTATCGCAAGAGGAGTCTGAATGCTTCGTGGCCAATATGATCTACAAGGGTTTCATGCGAGGCTACATCAGCCACGAGAAACAGATGATAGTCTTGGCGCAGACCAATGCATTTCCGAAATTAACGGATCGCCAAGCACCTCTCGCCTTTGACTAGATACAAAATGTAGGTGTGACGATGTCGTACGCTATACATGTACCATGGCTAGAAGAGTATTGTCGACCTATAGCGCAGGTCCGGTAGCCACGGTTTGATGTAGGACCTTATGACTCCGATTCTCAGGGAGTAGTGCCCAAAGACATAATGACAATATCAAGGCAAGGAAGAACTCATGTCTTTAGATGTTCATCAATGCATCAGGAGAACAAGGGATGATGCAAAATGGGAATGATGGCATATGGTTGGTTTATCCATGCAAATTAATCAAACTTTGAAAATTCAATTCAGTGGCTGAAGATATCAACACTAACCTCACAATGCCTGATTCGCAGTTCAGACGGGCGTTGATTTCTCTACCGGACGGATCAACGGCTTTTGTAATTGTGGAGGTTGGCTGAAATGTTCGATATGTTCAATAAAAGCAACACTTGCGCGAAATGTGCGCCTAGGAGAATATTAGCAATGCTATGAATTAGGCCACAAACTCAGAGCTTACCGGGAGCATACACGCCTGCCAAATCTCAATATGAAGGTTGGGGTCGAGCTCGGTATTGTGAGTTCTTGCCCGAGGAATGGCAGTTTTAGCCCCAAGCATTACAGAGGTTGTTCGACCACGTATCAAACGTTGCAATTATAACACTCCCCTTTGGAATGCGGTAAACTTCATAAGTGTCATCTTCCACGACCCTGTGTCTCGGTGCTGTCGAGTGTCCTATGTTTCATAGGGTAATTACGAGCATGTTGCAAGGATAACTTACCAAGGGGAGCAACTGGACCTCAACGAAGAATTTCCTTGACCAGGGCAGAAACATAAGGCATGTGCTTCTGGTCGTCAAAATCAGGGAGACGTCCGCTAGCGATGAAGTCGACCTCCTTCTGAGCTGTAGCGTGAACCTCAAGATCAGCCAGAAGAATGAGGTAAGGACAGCCTTGTTGAAATGATACATAAATCTGTCGGATAGGAAATAAGGGTGCGTAGTCCGGTATCTGCGCCACCAATGTAGAGAGCTTGGCTAGCCATTTTGATGATACCTCAGCGTTTCGAGGTGTATAACTGATCCTAGGACATGGGCTAGTAGGGGGACAACCGTGGCCCTCTGGAATTGTTGTCTGCTACCATAGGTTTTGGCCCAAGACGTAAAAATAAGCCACGGTAGACGCATTAGGAATTGGTACATGTTTCCTAATGGTATTGGGAGACCTTTGGGACCTGGCGGAAGCGGTAGGCGGTACAACCATCCCTTCAACTTCGGAAGCAACCCTATAAGGATTATGGAGATCGCCAGACCAATAGCCACTAGTCGCGTTGGAACATTTTGCGAGCGAGTTGCTGGATTAGAATGTTTATGGGATACAGAGAGCAATGATTACGGCGAATACATTCATCCATCCGCTAGGATTCTAGCACTTAGGAGTGCTGTTAAAAATACACTGCGCTAAGCTGAGTACGCCTCGAAGTTGGAGCTTTCAGCTTTACGGAGACTTGCGGATCAAGACGCACTAGTTCAAGATGCACGTCTTTCGGGTCTGCGAACCAAGACTTCATCGAAAGATCAGATATAATTAGCTGTACACCCTCAGGCAGCCCTATATGAGACCGATCAAAACGGTCGGGGCTGTTATTGCCCGGTACTGGTAATAACATTCTGGCGTGTAAGAGACTAGCGCTTCAAGCTCCATCCACATACCTTTGTTAGACATCGCGATAAGCTAGGCACTGGCAGTGGCAGCACGGTTGTTTATCCCATGCTCTTCGTGGTTCAGCCTCGGGGACGAATATTCTTCCAGTGCTTACTCTGACAAAATGGCCACTACCCGTTGCAATTATTTAGACTTCAGCTTCCTACCGTTTAAGCCGTACTCTACCATTTGATGACAGGAAACAAAATCGCCAACGTCCTTTTGATGTGATGACAAATATTGTGCGTCATATTGTACAGCCTAGTAAATTAGAAATGAGCCCAAAGTCCTGTTGTCCACTCGGACGTAGCTGTACACACCTGTCGTTTGCAAGTAATGCTGGGACGCCGCTGCAGGAAATTTATGACTATTTGCCGTAACTAGTACTTGCTTCTACCCAGATGTATTGTATCGTAGGTCGCTGCAATAAGTCCTCGCAAAGTGATACTTGGTTCCGCCTGCTGATAGAGCGTGCCCTCTCAGATCTGTGGTTAGCTGCCGGTCCGTAAAAGCAGTTGCAATGTACTAGGCAGCGATCTGTTCATGGAAGGCTTTAGTGCCGGCTATCATCAGATCATTCATGGTTCTTGTGATCCCATACTATTTCAGGCGTGAGGAGGAACATGCCTCCGAATTAAGTAGGCATAACATCATCTGTATCGCAGAAGCATACAAGGATATGCCCAATTGCAAGATATGACGCGTTCCTTGCATAGGCACCTAAATTGAACGGGTGACGTCTTTGTACCAAAGTCCTTCTGTTCCCAAGAACCCTGAGCAAATGACGAGAGAAGAGAATGGGGTGTGGTTCAACGGCATAAGCAGGTTAGTGTCGACCGAGCATTGAAGAAGTCGAACCACGACATATTGCGAAGTGCATTTTAGCACTAGCGTAGACTAAAAGCCTTGTGCTTATGCAATGTTCGGTGGGTCAATCATGCATGCCTTTGATTGGCTGGTATTGACATACAACGACAAGAGTTCCTTGTTCAGTCAACGTGTCATACGGTGTCATACAGTCTACCAGCTGACTAGGTATGGCACACTACTTGAAATCATCATCCGCCTCTTTCGTGACTCACGAGAAGGACCACAAAAAGGAGGTTTAGTATCGGTATCGAGTAGAATAATCTGCGCAGTATTCGTTAGTAGTAGCGACTACCTACTATGTGTACAACTTACCTTTGGGAGAAACTACCAAACCACGGCCCTTGGAAGCGCCTCGGTATACAGTCTCAATAATATCAATCAACTATGCGCACATTAATTCATGAAAGACGCCAGAGGATGAACCGTTGCCTACTTCTTGTTTATTGTCCATTGCCCAGTTACTAAAAAAAATTGGGTGGTTAGTCGTGCAGCTTGAAAAAGTGCGCACGAAAGATTCACATCTTGTTGTTGTTTCCGGTTCCGAGATCAATCATGATATGTTTATTTCTTGGGAGTTGTAGAATGTGTGTCAGAATTCCCAAATCTGTTGCTTCGAAGGCAATATACATACCGATAGAAGAACATCACCGTGCACGGGTCATACAGTTCATACATCTAGAGGATGTGGTCTTCGTTAACAACATTGCGGGCAGAGTACACTTATGACATGCCTTATTGAAATCTGGTACGTCGGTGATGTCTGTCAAGTAGATAACAGCAAAATTCTGAACCTTCTCTGCAACTGCATAGAGAGTTTCGTCCATCGTCATGCATTGGGGGTCCCAATCGTGGCCAAACCTAATGACGACAACCCGATCTTCTTCGGACTTGATGGCCTCATCGACGTGCCAGCCAGAAGGGAGGTGGGGTAAGAAATAAGACATATTGCCTGGGAGTTGGTACAATTCAGACAATAGAGACGTTGGGGGACGTAATCAAGGATACGTACTCCCAAGGAGGTAACGCCATGTGAAATAAACAAATATAAATAACCTTAATGACATTCAGGGTGAACTTGATCCCGGCTCATAATGAAACGAAGGTGCCTGAGCATACCAGCGCTTAAATCCCAGATTGCCTAGCATCTTATCTTCTAACTGCGCCCGCTTCTTGTCGTTAACAATGCGACCCACGGCCCATGATCTGCTCCTGGGTTTCAATCCACAGCTCCTGGTGACAAAATTTCTTTTTGTGCTCCTGCCGCATGGCCGGTTCTCAGGGCCAGTTTGATAGCACGCGCACTCGGGCATGGACCGTCACCTTTTTCGTCCTTGTGTCCGCTCACCAACTTTTCCCAGCCTCTGTCAAACGTCCAGCCTGAATAAAAAGACCCACACCACATTTGAGGGTCAATAACTTAGCCTGGGGCGTTGCTAGGCCGTCAAAAAACCAACGTTGTGGGATACCTCTAATTTCTTTATCCAGACACAGTTTTTGCTGTTCCGCCACGACAAGTGCAAGTTTATGAATCCCCACTACTGCAAGCTCGATCATACCGCCTCGTGTTGGATGACGCACATCGGTCTTTTCACGGCCGATTCTGTTAGCTTTGGCTCAAAGAGCAAACAGATGACTTCTACCGGCTCCGTTTCAATACCGACACCCATCCGCCCCACCACGACCATCTTGCAGCCGTTCGTGTTCCTGGTCACTTTAAGTCTCTTTACCCTGGGATGCCTTCCCGTGGTGAAAGCTCAAACAAACAATGTTCCGGGAGAACCTTTTGCTGCATCATCATCATCGTCTCGGCTGGAAGTCCCAGATATACTGCTCCAACCCCTGATTTTCCGACCGATTGCTCCCAGTATTCATTCAGGAAATGGAAGAAGCAGAACAGAGCCTTATGTCATTAGTGGGCTACTAACAAGGTTGGAAGCACAAGGGGTTTCACAGACAGCCGAACACGGTCAGTCAGTGAACGTAGTTGATGTAGACAGGAGGCATGGAGCGAAGAGGCAGTATTGTCCGGTGAATTACGGACTGTGTACGAACCATGGTGAATGTTGTCCCCTCGGTGGGAGGTGCTGCGCTGTTGGTAATGTCATCCTTTTATGCACGCGATTCTGCTCTCGAACTCATTGCAGCCTTTGCGTTATACAATGCTTTGTCTTTGTTCTGAAGGTTGCTGTGATCCTGGATCATGGTGTTACTCGTCAGGTAGGGAATAGTACTCTTCTTAGGATATGTGCAATAAAGCATTTGCATCGACAGGTTGCTGTAAGGATGATGAATTCGGTTGTGAGAACAGTAGTTGCTGTCCAAATGGCTCTTCGTGTTGCAGAGGAGGCGGGTGTTGTCCCTCAACGTAAGTTATTCCTTCGATACCACATACTCGCCGGCTGCATCCACTATCGCGTGCTTACCATATCATCACAGTTCATACTGCTCCATAAGTATGAGTGGCCAAATAGGTTGCTGTCCAATCGGTCAAGTATGCGCTGGATCTGCGGGACAATGTACAACGCCAGGTTATGTTCCATGCCCAGACCAGGCTTTCTGTTGCCGTGAGTGCGCCACTCTTGCCACAAGGCCCTCCATTCGTGTATTAACTCGTATCTCATCGGTATCCGTTGTAATCTGACGCGTTCCGTGTGTTTTACACGTCCCGTAGCGTTAGGGGCAACATGCTTCCGAGATGATGATGAGAATCCACGATGCAAGTATCCCTCCAGCAGCTCTAGTTCAACTACGTTAATAGGCCCTCCTAATGTGGCAGCAGGTTCGTGATACGCCTCGCCGTATATGTGACAAACTGATTTAAGCACCCATTCCTTAATCTACCTCACTACTGTACTCCATCCCCTTTAAACGCATCACCTCGGACCCTGCGAAAACAACATAGCTGCAAGTCTACTCCCAAGTATCGTCACGGCGGCTACATTTTCAGGTTCAAAAGTCACGGCTGATCCTCAACCTGTTCCTACTTCTTCCGCATTACGAGTCGATTGGTCCTCGAGCTTTGTATCACATGCACTGAGTCATCACTCGGATGTCAAGTTATTATCGTCAATATTGTCCGGAGTATATGCACGCTCTCGGATGGAATCTCATCACGCGTTCCCAATCATAACACTTTCGCTTTCACGCTTTCCTAACGTCATCACATCTCTACTTTCCCCCTCATTATCCTTCATGATGCAACCCGTCGTTGTTATGTGCTTATCGTCGATGATGTTATGAAGTTGTCAACGAGCAGGATCACAGGTTTCTGTTACGACCATCGACGTCTCGCCTTTTTTGGATAGTGATTAGGCTACAGTTGTGGATGTAGACATAGAATGGGTATTTTTATCGCTTTGTTGCTATATATCGATGCGATATCCAGTTATGTAATGGTTAGAAATCTTGTTTACATACTAGAATGAGTTCATTGTGGATGTGGAGCATATCGTTTTCCTCGATGCACATGCTATTCCAGTGTCTGTTCGGCAATGCAAGTGTTAGAATACGCGCGCGCCAGGTAAGAACTTTAAGAGAAACCCAGTTTATTTCCAGTGAAAAACATTCCGGAGCACGGCAACCCAAAGCAACAATCGCATTCGAACAAAGATATACTGTAGTATACGATATATACACTAGATTTCACGGAAACATCGAAGCGCATTAAACAACATCTGATGCGGTATAATGAGCGCATATGCCAAGAATTATTTCCATATACGGAACATCCAGAACACCTTCGTACACACATATACCATTTTACCTCCTCCTTTTTGCGGGGCTCTTTTTCGCGCTCTGTGGCGTATCTGTCCTTGCAGTGGTCGTAGCAGCCGCGTTTGAGGGTGTTAAGGGCTGTTGCTTTTTATCTTGTCCCTGAACCTCTTTGGCTTCGGTAGACGATTTCTTTTGTGCGGCTTCCCTCCTGTCTTGCCCGGTACTATGTAACCAACCGATAAGGAGAGAACCGATACCGGCTGAAACGAGATAGAGAACCCAACGTGGGAGTTGGACCGATACGTTGTAGATTTTGGTTAACCATATTGCGAGGAATTCCATAATATATTCCCTGTGGGGAAAAAATGAAATGGTTAGAGGAGTTCACGTGTCAATCACGTCGAGATATGTTGAGCGGGAAGCGGATGATAGGAACATCCGAGACGGAGCGTAATTGTCCATGCGATGCGTAGAGCCGGCATAATTACATAGCCGCAGAGAGTGGAATGGATAAGGCACGCGCTACATACCTTTCACCACCAGGCGCAAATGAAGTGTCCCAATGAGGGGTAACTTTCCATCCTTCGGTGAGGAGGAATTGGCGGAGGTTTTCAGCTCTCAACCGGAGGTTATGAGCTCGATAGAATCGGAGAGTTTGACCTCTGTCTTGTAAGAGCACAAGGTAGGGTGCTCTATTATTATCGGTAAGTGTGGAGGCGGATAAGCGATAAGGGTGGGGTCGTGTGAGCATCCGGTATGTCCATGCAGATGGTTGAAATTTTGAACTTACTGCCATAATCCCCATTTGGTGGTGAGATAGGTTACGTTGAGGTAGTCGATTCTGCCCCAACGAACGTTGGGGAGGTCCCCCGCGATAACGGTGTCGTTGTATGCTTCGTCAAAGACTGTGTCAACTACTTTTGATAAGCCTTCTTGTCGTGAGGCGGTAATGGTTCTGTTGATACAAAGCTGGTCAGTGTTGTGATACATCACCGTAAGGATTCTATGCGGATGAGCAGTGGGGATCAATGAGAAGACATACACCACCAGAAGCCATAATCTATCCTTTTCTTGTTCCTCAGTCTCAAAATACTCCCTCACAATCATGTCTTCGTAATTCTCATCTGTAATGAGTGGTATTCTGGGATCCCATGGTAAGGCAGCTGATGCAGCCAACCTTTCGGTGATGTTGATACCAAACCGAGAAAATAAAGCAACTGCGGGCTGAGTCTTTAGGAGATTTTCAAGGTCGAACAAACTGCTGAGATCTTTCAGACTTGGTATGCTCCGCTTGTTTTCATTGTTGTTAGTAGGATGCTGGGGAGTGGGTTGGGCGGTGGAAGCTTCATCCGTTGGAGATACAGGTTGACCAGGAGTCCAGCCTTCTGAGAAGTACTGAGCATTAGCGAGGGTTACAAAGCTAGTCGTTAATAGAGCAAGAGATATTGAAGAGAGCTTCATGAGTGTGATTGTGGTTGGAAAGCAAGGAGGGAGTGTGGCTGGATGACATTTACTTGTTATTGTATTGATCGCCTTGGCTTGTGCAGCACGCCTTGATCAACTCAGTGTGCAGCAATTTGCTGGCAAACCTGCCTCCCTGTCTGTTCGTTCTGCTCCACGCAAAAGCAATTTTCTTGGCATACCATATACCACAAGGGTTGCCTCCGAACCGTAGCTCGCTCATATTACCAATCGCAGAACTTGGATACCGAAAACATATCCTACAAAATCTCCGCCAAAACAGTGAAGATCGTGGCAGGTCATCATAGACTCCGATGATACAGACGCCATTCCGAAAAGCGTTCAAGTCATGGAGGGCTCTTACTTCCCTCGTTGTGCTCCTTCTGCCCTTTGCTGCGGTCCATGCAGCACCAACAGATGGTCAGTTTGCCATCCCATCCCTCGCCGTCGAATCGTAGAGTCAATTTAACCACTGCAAATCTACAGTTCCTTCAGCAGCATCCTTCTACGTACCATCACTACCAGACATTCATCAAGACCCAAACCAAGCTCTAGCCATCTTTGCTGGTCATCTATCAGCTGACCCCAATCTCGCAAAAGCCGCAGACACAGACGTAACCTCCCACCTCTTTTTTGTGCTGGTGAAAAATAGAAGACAGGCGGATAGGCCAAGGATAATTTTCTGGTTCAATGTATGTGTAACCTCTCATCGCCGCACCGTGGCTGGGTTCGTCTTGTCGCTTGTGACGGGGTATAGACTGGCCATGCAGAACCATCTCACGATCTCTTCTTACTTAGGGTGGACCTGGATGCTCCTCTTTTGATGGACTAATGATGGAAATCGGTCCTTGGCGGACAGATAATAATGGTGGGTTCAAAGTTGCAGAAGGCGGATGGGAAGAGTACACAACTATCGTTTATAGTATGTATCCTGAACAACTCTGCTGCTCAATGGTCTTACGGGTCGTGTTGTGATGAACAGTGGATCAGCCTGCTGGAACAGGCTACTCCTATACCAGCACAGATCAATATGTGCATACCACCAAACAGGTATGAGTTTAACTGGACGCGTAGGAATGGAGTTGACGGTCAGTATAGGCAGCAGAGCAGTTTATACAGTTCCTTCGTAATTTCTATGCCGTTTTTCCGGAATACAAGCAAGTCGACGTGCGTGCTTCCTTTCATTTGACAACTTCCTGGTCTGATTGACTTGAGACAGACATACCTAGGTGGAGAAAGTTTCGCTGGGCAATACATACCCTACTTCGGTAAGTTGCTTGTCTCCACAATTCATCCGAGTTGCCTGCTCAGTGTTATTTTTATAACCTTCAGCGGATGCTATTCTTACCTCGACTCTCTCAATTCCCCTCCGTGGCGCTGCAATTGGTAACGGATGGATAGATGCAAGGAGACAATACCCTTCATATCTAGATTATGCGGTCAAAATGGGAATTTTGGAGCAAAACTCGGACGTAAGACGGCTATATGCTCTGCCTTTTTCAATTAACTCACGCTACTGCTGTCATCTGTTCGCTGGCGCACATAGGCGTGGAAGGATGCAAAGAAACGGACTGATGAATGTGTGGCAGCTTTGAACGAGGTTAAAGATCACGAACCTGTTAAAGTGGGTCGATGCGAGGGATTGCTGATGGATGTTATGAAGGTTCGGGAAAAAGTGTAAGTTGCACTACTTGACAACCAATTTCCTGGCCTGACGCGCTCTATCTAATTTGCTTGCTGAAGAGTTGACGGAACGAAGATGTGTGTCAATATCTACGATGTGAGACTTGATGATACAAGTCCAGCGTGTGGGATGAACTGGCCAGACCCATTATCCAACGTAACCACATATCTCGGTGTATGTTCCTTCAACCCATTGTGCGCGTCACCGCCCAAAACTCACATGTTCGCTATGTCACCGTTATCTAGCGACAAGACGTTGTCCGAGCCCTTCATGCAGATCTTCATCCTGGCAGCTGGACCGAATGTCGTGGCCAAGTTCACCAAGCCTATCACGAGGACACTATCGATTCTGCAATCACCATTTTACCAAGGGTGTTGTCCCGGATACCAGTGTTGCTCTTCGCGGGTGATCAAGATTTGATATGTAATTATGTGGGGATGGAGGCTATGATCCAGGCTATGGCTTGGAATGGAGAGACTGGGTTTGGTGTAAGTCTTGCTGTCTGTTTTGTCTTGAGTTATATGATAAATTTGCGTGCTTTAGACTGTTCAAACTCAAACCTGGACGGTCGATGGATCTCCTGCTGGTACCTGGGTGACTTCGCGCAATCTTACTTACGCCAAGGTACGAATCAATACTTTAGCAATATTACCTGTCCGACGGATCATCATTTCCCAGATCTTTAATGCGTCGCATATGGCACCTTATGACGTCCCACACGTCACCCACGACATGATACTAAGATTTATGGGATTCAATTTCTCTGCAGCTCTTGAAGGATCGGCCAGAATCCCGAGCGCCATCGGATCTGACGCTAAACCGATATTGGTTCAAATGGACGCCGCTCAACCTACGAACGCACCTGCGTCCGGAAAGACCCCTGAACAAGATAAGGCCATGTGGGAAGGTGCGTTATGTCCTGTTTGTATGTAGTGCTAGGGGTAGTAATGCGTTATTTGAACAGCATATTATAATGCTGGTTCAGCAGCCTTGGTTTTGTTGCTTATTATTCTTGGTATCGGTGCCTACGTGTGGTACCGTACAAGACGAAAGGGACTGCGATTACCATTGGATAATCGAAGTTCGGAAGAAGCCATTCCGTTAAACTCGTCTATTCGGAATGGCGGATTCGACGATGATGCCAATGGGCATGAAAACGGAGGTGCTGGGGATATGTATAGACGGGGATCAGTTAAGGGTAAGGAGAGGGCGAGGTTGGATAATATGGAAACGGAGAGACAACAGCAGGGACAAGCGATTTTTGATGTTGGGGATAGTGATGAAGACGATGATCATGAGGAGGATAGACTAGTAGATGGCAAAGCGAGGACGTAGTCGTGGTTCGGTGTGGTTCTATGCCCGGAGATATCTATTTCTCTGTTGCTCTTTCGCTCGTTACTTTCAGGGTTTTGTGCTTTATTCTTAATATAATTATGGTTTTGTGGGAACGTTGTCATGGTCCGCGTGGTGTACATGCATGCCACATAATGAGTACTGAGTAGTGGCGTTGAACCTAAAGCTTAAAGTTGAACGTTAGACGCTATCCGTTGAACAGTGACGTCGACGTGTATATTATGACTCTGAACATGCGATCCAGCACGAATTCCACCAAGGCTCAGGTAGCACTTTCATTTGTTCCGTGATGGCCAAAACAACACAGCCTAGTACTCCTAACGAGGCGTCCAGTTGAAATAGCATGAATGGTAGTAACCTCAGGCTCAAGGACCGCGATGGTCGACTCGGGAACTGATCATGAGAACAACGGACATGTCTAAAAACAGCTCTCAATGCACCGCAATACGCTCTTGGACCGCGGGTGAGGCAGTTCGACATATGCATAAGGCCGTGGAATAAAAAAGAGTGGAAACCGCAAGGCAAGAGCACCCCAGTATATAGTATTAAACGTTGCAGTCGCGCCGCCGTATACATAGCTTAGGATTGTAATTTCTCTCTCTCTCTTCCCCTCATCTCACTCTCGTCGTTTCTTGTTCGGGTCTCATCTCGCTTATTACCTGTAATTCACACCTCGTACTCTTTCATTCCATCTATCGTGTGGTTTATCCTATCACATCACAGTCCTCAAGTGCTTGCTTATTAGACCCGAGTTCTTTGTTCGATAATCGCTACGAGCTTGAACACGGGCCTGGACACGATTGAACGGAGATAGAGATAGTACTTAAGAGATACACATACGATTGTATCGCTCCTTTCCCCTCGTTCTCCTTTCAAGTGTCCCTTTCGTTTGACTCTTTGTTAATACGAAAAACGCGAGCTCTTGCGAAGTGTAAGGGCTTTTTTTTTTTGTAAAGGAACACAAAGGACGCGGGAAAATGGCGCTTAAGTGGTTTCCGCCTATACGAGCCTGTGGATGTCTGAATATTCGCGTTGATGGATTGACGTCGAGTTTTGTCCGGTTTGAAGTTGTATGTCCCATTTTCTCTTGTTTCTCTGTTCGTTCTGTCCTGCTGCGGGCGCTGTCCGAGTCGCTTGACGGGCTTGGTGAACGATCATGATGCTAACTTATTTTAATGGTGTTGTTCTTGTAGGTATACCCATTCCTCGCTGATCTCGTCCTTCAACAAGGAGATCCACCCGCTTATTACCTCGTATGCTTGGTTTGTAGGAAGGCGGTGTTGCAGAATAGCTTCAGAGCGTGGCATACGGATGAAATTGTTTACGAACCGGATCCCAATACTGGCCGGCATTATCTGACAATCCCTTACGCGAGGAGAGTACCCACCCAGAAGTACGCTCTCTTGGTGAGTTGCTTATCGCGCGCTATCTCTCTACGTTCTGTATCTTTATTCCATCCCAAACCATTCTTAGACCAACGGATTCGAGAATCAAGCAGGATTTTCTCGAACTCTTCGACTTATTGTCCCTAATTCCGTCATTGATCTTACCGAATTCGAAGTTGGACTGCCCAACGAACTCAAATACCTCAACTTTGATATCAGGAAAGAAGAACTAGCATTTATCGCCTCAAGCCTCGTTAACGCCTCTATCAAGAATGCCTTAGGCACGCAGGTTTCGGCGCTCAAGGCGTCATCATCTCCCAAAGCCGCCTATTCGGCGTTGGGTTCGGATGCTGCGAAATTGCGGCATGACATCGAAATCCTTTGTGGAATAGTGCGGTCTCATTATCACAAGCCGGCTATTCCCTCTATGTTTCAACAATCTGGATGTAGGGATGGGGTTTGCTCAACCGGAACCCCTGCACCATCACCACTACCAATAGTACCCGAAGTCGCGAAAGACTTCGTGGTCCCATATCTTGAAAGGATAACCGAATTCGAGATGTCGACACCCAATCTCGAAGTTCCATCGACACCACCTCTTACGCTCGTTGATCTCCCAATAGAGACCTGTTGGAGAATAGTGGAGTCCTTGGAGATCGAGCACATCCCTGGAGATCCTATGGTTGTACAGGATTACATCCGTCAACGAGCTCAATTGGCCAGACTGGCCACTGTATCGAAAGGATTCGCTCAAATCATAATCCCAATACTTTATCGCCATATCATAATCTTCGCTGAGCCCATTTCTGTGGAGAAACTGTGCAGGGCCTTGGGAACCTATAACGGCTTAGTGAAGCGGCTGACCGTTGATGACGTTCAGCTCGGGGATAGATATCCGGACGTTCATATCAGGAATTGTAGGGTTTTTATCGAGAGGTGTGTCAGGGCTTGTGAAGGGTTGGTGAGTGTGGAATGTTATGGGGATTATCAACTTTTCGCTTCTTCACGGATAACGCCTCCTTCGTCGACGTCTTCTTCCGCGTCATCGTCACGTTCGTCTACTCCAGATTCAGATTCACCAGATACCCCGGTTTATTGTGTATCGAAAACGATACAATCCATGGTCATTGGGTGTCCTACGTGGTTACCTATCGATATCTCGTTCGAACTTCGCTATGTTCAACACCACTTGAGGGACTTGACGATTATCAATTGGGGAAGTCAAGATATCTTGCCTTATGTTCATATTAAGATCAAGCTCCCGAAACTTCGTTCGTTGTGCTTGAAGGAAGGGTTCATTCCTGGTTATGTTGTTCAGGATTTGTTGATGACGACTTTTAATGATGACGATGAGAGTAAAGGGGAGTACAGTGGTGTTGGCGGTAACGATGGCGATAGGACCAGTTTACGCGAACTCAGTCTTTTGGACCTTATGGCTCTTCCAGAGCTTTCGATCCTCCACATTCTCGCCTTCCGTAACATCGGCCAGCAACTGACCGCTCTTCGCATTGGGTTACCATTCGATGTTCAACGCGAAACCGAGGATGACTTCCCATTGAAGGTATTGGAATTGTGCCCTCATTTGGAGGATTTCACGTATCTATCACCTTGTTCGGTGAAGGTGTTTGACGTGCTGCCAAAGACCGTTAGAAAGCTGGTGTTTGCGGTGTTTGTGGTTCCGTATTCGCAGATCATGAAGCCATTGGATGGTACGGCGCTGAGATATGAAGATTTTATACCCTTCGTGAGGAATAGGGGTGTTGGGCGTTCAAGGAGGAGTGGGTATAATGATTTGACGGAGCACACACCGGCAGCATATTTCGGGAAATTGGAGGAGTTGACGATTGTGAGGAGGTTTTGTCATGATGGGAGGAGATTGAGCTATGACCCCCCTGGTGCGACGCCACTTAGGTTGAATATATGGCAACAGAGATTAGGATGCAGGGAGCTTGAGGATGCTTGTAGAGAGGCTGGTGTGTCGCTGAGATATCATCAGTTTAGGATGAATCTTACTGCGACGAGGGGGTATGGAGTTTGATCTGTATACGGGCGTTCCGGAGCTGTCAGTTGTTGGGTGCTCTGCCTTGTTTTTGTGTTGTACGACCTGTAAAATAGCATTGTATCTATTGTAGCTTTATATAGCATGCTGTACAACATGTTGCTATTGATGCTCCATTGCGTTATCGCGTACGAGTTCTGACGTGGGAACAGAAGAATGGGCCCACTTCACTCCCCAATCGCAAGAGTCTCTGCCATCATTCTACACCAACCCTGAACTTGATCCTACCAGCTCCATGTCACCTCATGTATGAAGCTCATGATTCAACGAGCCGAGCTCAGCAGATTTCATGGCCTTCAACACCTTTTTTTTAAAATTTAAACCGGACCGCTTGTTCCACTCACAGCTATCCAGCGTGATCACCATAGTCCCAGGAACGAGCTTATAACATTACATCTTTCAGATATCTCCGTGGTATGATTCGATTGCAAGCTATTTCAAGTTCCTGCAGGTTCATGGGGTCTTTGGTATTCCGAGAAATGACCCTGTCGCGGCAACTTCGGGCGGTTGAGAACAAAAGGTCCTTCAGTGGTGAATCATCGAGCTGTGAGTACTGCTTCTTTTGGGCTTCGCACGCTAAACATGCCGAGAAGGCGCGTCATTTGATAGTCTGTAGCTCCAACTGCACCTGGAAAACCGGAGCCTGCTGGTTGTTTGAGGCTGCACTGGGTGCATCTGTTCTTTCCTTGAGCATACACCTCGAAGGATGGAAAATCTAAAACAGCAAGAAGGCGGTACCCTGGTCTCTTTGCCGTGCGACTGCATACTCGTTTACGCTAATGTGCGTACATCAGCTGTATTTGAGACCCCTTGTGGTAGCCCTACCGGATTCTTCCCTTCTCTGGACTTGAAGGTGGATCGATTTCTGCAAGTTTCTCCCTTGTCATTAGCGCAGCGCGGACCGTAAGCGTTGTGCCATTGTTGGCTTCGCAGCATCCAAAGTACATGTTCTATACAACCCTACTTGACTGCTTGCGCATTCGACATCGTACGTGCAGGCTGTGACGAAGTCGGGAAAACCTAATGGTCGAATGTATGATCGCTGCATCTCCTCTTATGCAGTGCCTAGTCGAGTCTGCGGGGTATAGGTGGACTTTTTTTGTGCACGCAGTTGACGGCATTACCATCCACATTGCCGAAGTACACTGCTGATGGAGCACTTCGTTCCAGTCCACACTGGATATCGTCCACCTTCGCATTTACCTCGGACAATCCCGGTTGTGCCAAACCTTCTACGGTATTCGAGTCAGCCATATGGTCCTCAAACGGCATAATGTGTCATTTGAAATTAGCCACAACGCATTCACCCTTTCAAGGGTCTGCCACTAGGAAGTCCCAGGGACTGACTGAACGACTTCAATTCCGGCTTGCATGCCCAATGTGACCGTGCGATCTGTGCCAAGTTTGAATGAATGCAAGCGCAACTTTAGCTCTTGGCTTAAAAACAAGTGGGCTTTTACCCCGTACCATGTTTAATTCGGTCGTCGCGTTAATCTCGGTCGGTGAATTAGGAGGCGTAATTTCGTCGGCAACAATTCTGCTTTGCTCACTTGGATGACTTCGTGATCTTCTTTCATTGCGGTGTTTTTTTTTGGTGTCAATGCTGGTCATGGGGTCATTGCTCCAGACTTCTAATGTTTGCGCTCGTGAGCAGTATTTAATGTGGTAATTCTTTAACTTTGGACTCTAAATATCCTCGCGCTACATCAAGATGAGACTTGTTTTGACAGTGTTGGCTGCTGCTGCAGTCGCAAATGCTCACTGTATGTAAAATTCATTGCGTCCCTTTCGTGCTTGTGGGTAGCTGACATTCACCTCCTCAACAGTCACACTGCAATACCTCTGAATTAACGGGGTTCGCCATCCTGTCACGCTCTCTAAAATATATGTGCCGAATGTTTGCCTATCAGGTTGACCAAGGTCGCAATACCTGCCTCCGTGTTACACCTAGCAACAACCCTGTCACTTCACTCATTGGTCAGGATATCGTCTACAATGTGAACGGAGCCTCAGGAACTGGTGCCGGAGTCGCCGACATTCCAGCAGGTGCTAACATCACGTACGTTCGCTCCTTTACCGAATCCACTGACCTAGCCCTGGTCTAGTTTTGAATGGCACCAACACGATCAACGCACTGGCGAAGACTCCATCTCCGGTGGACACAAGGGACCTGTCCAAGTTTACGTTGCGAAGGCTCCATCAGCTGTTGAGAGCTGGAACGGCCAAGGAATTGTCTGAACCAAGATCTATTTCCTCTGGTTTGTTGAACCCCAGCAGTCAACAATGGGCTACTGATATCGTCAATACCAATGGCGGTGAGCTAATTGTTGATCTTGTCCATGTCCTTTGTTGGATAATCAATCTCATTGTTTTCGATCGTGACTAGGCGAGCACTCTGTCACACTACCCACCTCGTTGCCACCAGGCCAGTACCTCCTTCGCGCTGAAATTGTGAGTGATGAATCATTCGATGGCCTAGTGATATGAGATTAACCGTGGTGGTTTAACAGATTGCGCTCCACGTTGCTCAATCCGTTGGCGGTTGGTACGTACAGGGGGGTCCGTTTCAATTCAACCATTCTTATCGCACTACCAGGTTGCGCACAACTCAATATTTCCGGCGGTGGAAGCGCTAGGCCACCAACGATTGCATTGCCTGGTGCTTACTCTCCTAACGATCCTGGTATTTTGGTGAGCTTCCGGAGCCAACTAGATGTGTGAAGTGGTCGGCTAACATTCTGTTTACAGGTTAACATATACAACAACCTTCAAAGCTACACTGCTCCCGGTGGCCTGTCTGGTCTGGCTGAGGTGTCCACCCGTATAATTTATAGAAAGGGCAATCGTAATTACTCGACGTTGTACGGGTGTTCAATGGATTTTTCCCCTTTGCCCTCATTTTCCATGTCATTTCGTGGTATGACTATCATAGCTGGCTGGCAGCGCAAGAGGTCTTCTGCCCGGACATGAGCATCTTTACTTTACTTATTTGCTGTCTTCGTTCTTTCGGATAAACTTGAACCTGAATCCGGAAGTCTGACCGCTCCACAGTTGAAGACAAAAATAGGGATGAAATAGTCCGTTTGTGGCATACAGATATTGTGTAGTTTAGAATGTGTAGATGGAGATTAAATCAACACGTCAGAAGAGGCATCTTATATCCATGACCATTCAGATTCGAAGTCAAGAAATTTCTCCGAGGTTCATGTCCAATGTTGTACTGTGCCCGTGTATCCTGACGATAAGTCAGCTCGAATGACAGCGCATTAGTTATCATTGCCACCGTGCCATGGTGGTGATCGAGTGCTGGAGCGTCAATTGCTGTATTATTTTGTAACCCTGAGACCGTGAAGACGAAAGGAATTCAGAAAACTCCTTTTCGGGATATCGGGCGCGTGCGTGGGCATGGCCAATGACGCGATTGCGCATGTTGGGTTCTACGTAACAAACGATCATGCACGTTCGAACCGCTTAACCTAGAAGAGCGAATACAGAGCAGACGTCACAGGCTATATTACGACCGTGCGTGTATTCAATGAGTTGAAGGAGGAAACCATTCGGGAAGTAACGCGTTCTATATCACAGTGTTGTCTCTCATGCTTTGATGTGACATGCCTTCTTTGGCACAGGTTCAATTGATTCTGGATCATTATTGGTAGCGAGTGACCATGGGGAAAGAATGATATGCGTATGGGGTGTGGGGAACTTGAGAGTGTCAATACGCGCTGAGTACGCGTTGTCCGAAAAACACAATGCCTATCGCCTATCGCCGATATGGATTCAGTGCAAGTTCCGAAGCTCGAACATAAACAGGTGCAGGGTGTGATGCCTTTGGCATGGGCTCTTCGAGCACAGACGGATCCTAAAGTTGACACCGCAGATGGTGTCTAGCCCAGGGTGTGTAATTTTGCCCAGGGATATGGCATCAATAGAGTGTGGTGACCAATTCTAGCTAGTTGTATGGAGTTTGGTGGTCGCCAGGCCTTGAGATGGGAATCTGTCGGCGGATCCTCCTGTTGTTCCTGCATGGCCCATGCTCCATGCACATGGCATATCGGAAAACCCTGCAGCCGCTGACCCACTTGACCAAGATAACGAACATCATCAGAAGTAGATATATGCAGTCGCTTAAAAAGCGATGTCCAAAGAACGTGTGCCATCTGCAGCTGGCTGTGTTGGGATACACCATTGATAGTGTGGGCAGTCGATACGGCACCATACTGCAGGTTTACCAGAAAGATGCCGATGTGTCATGAACGTTAGAACGGCAAAGACACATAGCCGCTTTGGCCTCGAACTGTACTGGGGGTACGGCGGTCACAACACAAGACCTGAACGTCCTGAACATTGAACATGCGGGGAACGGCAAAAGGCTGTCGTATATATTCAGGTAAGCATGTGAAAATATACTCGGCAGCGACCGGAAGGCTATTCCGACCACGTTCCTCGTACTCCATCCTACCTCTTGTCCGCAGGAATCTGTGGGGCTTCGCGTGGCCCTTATACTTGGAGTTCTTAGCTTTTTATTGGTCGACTAATTTAGAATTGCGGAGAATCAGGGTTTGCTACGACTATAAAATTCTCCGAGCGCAATATCAGCGTATATCGCTTCTGCCACCCAAAGATAATCCCTTCTGTACCCGTCAGCGAGTAAGACACACCCGTTATTACACCCTCAGCTCCGGACCTTTAAATTCTATCCGCGTCCTTCTCCCTCTCTTTCCATCCTTTTTTATCCCCACATACATACCACCCATGCCCAACTACACATCAACAAGAAAGTTGCCAGGTTGGTGTTTTGACGCGTTCCTTGAAGTAAAATCTAAAACGTACTTCTAAACCAGACTGTTGGGGCCATCGCGGCGTAAGTATCATCATTCCAACGCACACCCTCCATTGCAATGTGGTTTGCGTCCAAAAAAGCCGTGTGGGCCCACGAACGCACGCTACGTTCGATCCCCACCAACTTGTATCCAGTGACTTATACTCACACTACGGCTTCGTCACCAGGCTTCTTCTCGATTCCCAGAGAACACTCTTGCTAGCTTCGAAGCTGCTATGCGGGACGGCGCCGAAGGCATCGAGAGCGGTATTTGTGGTGTTCTAGATCCGTGAAGTACCGTAACCATCGTCAGCAGACGTCCACGTATCCCTAGACGATGTTGTCGTCATGTTCCATGATCCGGGTGAGTAGCGTATACCATGTTTTCCCCGCCACCCTGGGCCATCAACGGTCTAGGAGTACTTCTTTCTTGATGCCTTCTCTTCGGGACTTAATACTGACGGTGTTGTTGATTTAGCCCTGGGTCGGACAACGGACTCCACAGGCAAGCGGCAGTTCCGTCGAAGTCCGAACATTGAGGGCTTATATCATCCTTTGATAGGTCTCATTCGAGAGAGGAACTGGTATGGTGAGAGTGGAATGCAGCATGTTAGAACTAAGAAGCTACCAAAGCAAGCAATACCCACATTCGAGGAAACCGTAGCCCTCCTGATGCGCGTAAGTATTTTCTCACGCACGCAGCATCGACTTTGGTCTCATACATACCCTCCTTAGCCCGAGAACCGCCATGTCCAGTTTAACGTCGACGTCAAACCCCAGAACGACCCAGATCAACTGTTCACATTGATGGATAAAATCATATCCGCTCAACCGAATTGGGAAACCGATCTTGCACCGCGTATCCTCCTTGGCTTGTGGCACTCACGCTTTCTACCATCAGCCAAGAAGATCTTGCCTTATTGCAGAAGGTCGTTCATTGGCACGAGCCTCTCTCTCGCGAGGACGTATTTTTGGAGCGACTGCCATGCTTTCTCCGTCGCTTTTGCGTCATTGACTTCTGCCGATGGACAAAAGTGAGTTTTGAGAGTCTTGAAAGGGAGAGAAAGTTCTGACATTGGTCTGATAGGTTCATTAAAGAGTGTAAAACAGCTGATAAGACCATCATGGTATGGACTGTCAACAAACCAGATCACATGATGGAGGTTGGTGATTCCTCGGTTGCCCAACTGATGAAGATGGTGCTGATTTCAGATTGGTATTTTAGGCTGTTAGATGGGGAGTCAGCACAATCCTCACCGACTTCACCCAAACCTGGCTTGATTTACGGTCAGCACTTCATGGTATGCCTACTAAATCCAAACCCCTTACTGTAATGCATGCTGACCTTGTTCGGTTAGGTGATTATGATAAAACCGAGTCGAAATATGGACGTTTCTTCCTCTGGACATCACCGCTTTTCTATACCCCATTCTTGTTCGCCATCGATCGTCACGTCCAGAAACATCTAGAGACTGTCGCTGGTCCTTTTGACGCCTATCATATTAAGGACGATACCCTTGATGTAGCTGAAGTATCAGCTATCTCCCCAGCCGTCAAGGCCTCTGCTTAGAAGGTTTTATTGACATATGACATGATAATAACTAGTAGGATTTAATTTCTCTTGAACTATTGACCATCGACGTATCCTTACCCCCTGCCCTTTCTCGTGGATTTGATATCCGTCACCATGAAGGAAGATTATGACAAGTTATGACATTTTTTTGGACACCTGTTTTTTTTTTGCCACCGCCGTAGAGATTAAGGCATACAATATACATTTCATCTTGCCATCTTACTCTTGAGACCTGTGATGTTTGTGCATTGTCGCAAGTCCAGTACATAAAATTCATAAAACAAGCCATATATGCAGTCCACCGAAAAGTTACATAAAAGAAATAGAATGTTTCCGTCATGGTTTGACCAAACCGTCAATGTCACATAGTAACTAAAAATACGGCCGGTACAGGAATATGACGACTTCATCCTCTTCCCACCAACCAAAGCCGAATCGACAACCCCGAAGGAATGGACTCAAAACCCGTCGATAGGTGGACAAATTAGTCTGGTGAGCGAAAAGCCTTTTCACCCCCGGAAGGAGGAGAAAAAACTTTCCGCCTTCGCTCCAACGACCTGTGAATACGTGAACGCCATTGGATGTGAGCGCTTCGGATGGTCGTTGGACACCGTTGAGGAAAGAAAAATTTTGGGACTGGAAATTTATAATGTGAGATTCAAACTCCGATAGGTCATGTGCTTTGTGGTGATTCGATGGGGTGCGCGCTTGAGCGCGTCAGTCACAGCAGTACTGAACGCACTGAACGATCTATAATCCTCGGAAGGCAGAAAACGCGTAACAAAGCCTCTGGAAGATGTCAAGACGGTCTAACCTCAAATCAAGAGACTCTGTCTTTGTAGTTGGCCCCGATCGAGGAGAAATTCAAGCACAATGCCCCCCTGATTTATTGGACTGTGTAGTGGCGTTGGAGAATTGTTGCCAAGAGGTGTGTTTCTCCCCAGATACCGAAAGGATCGAAGCTGATTGCACGAATATCTAGTCTTGGGAAGCTCAAGTCTTATTAAGAAGGGGAACTCAAGATTTCCCTAGGATGATTAGAATCATCGAAAGTCAACGAGTAGCGCCATCTCGCCGTCATCACGCCACTAAATACTTACATTCAGTTAAAGCTATTCCTCCTAGTCAACGAAGAAACAGTCAAACGCTATAAAGCCGATCTAGTCGACGAAATAGAGCCATCAATAACCGAACTCATCGAACGTACAGAAAGCGGATTGAGGGATTTGACTAAGCAAGCACATCAGTTGCAGAAAAAGGTACGTCACCTGCTTCTGCTTTTCGTGCTGCTTTGATTTGACGTGTTCGCGAATTAGGTCGAAGTAGCTCAGTTGCGACCCGCGTTACCCGCTGGCACGACGATGGCTTCACAAAAAGTAGAGGCGAGGCGATTACAGGCGTTGAAGAAACAAAGAGAGAAGCTAGAAGCTGAGGCGAGACAACTCGAAGTCGAGGTCGAAGGTTTGGTTAGTCGTGATCTCTTTCTGCATCTTCCAACTCAACCCACAACTGATACACTAATCACTAATTACACGTTTCTACAATTGTTCCTGTATACAGGAACGCCAAGTATTAAGCCAATAACTTCCTCATGTTCGCGTTTCCTACATCGCCTCCTCCATCTGGATTTCCCCAATCATAACCGCGTCAACCCTCGTACCTGCTTCCAACATCGTCACGCCAGCTCCACTAATCATCGGCAACACGACCAATCCATTAGCACCACTCAAACTCGCAGCCCTACTCGATCGTTGTCCTCCTGTACTATATGCTTTCAAAACCCCGCTCTGATTGGAGCGTATGATTACGCGATGGAACTCGATACGAGGGTCGAGATGCATCGGGTTTTGAATCTGCAAATGCACTCAGTCAACGTAACACATCGAGATCGCAACGACTCACCTCGACTTGGACTAAAGGCAAGTTACACAGGTCCATTGGCCAACCGCTCAACATCCTCAAAGCAGGCAACACAAAGATATAAAACGTCACCAGCGCAGAAGCCGGATTCCCAGGTAAAGCAAAAATTGGCTTCTGAACCACACGATCCCCAGTGTCGAAAGGTATAGTGGCGAATGTAGTCGGTTTCCCGGGTTTAACGGATACACGACCAAAGTGGATTGTACCGTCAAAGTATCGCTCGATCGTGGGTTTGAGGAGATCGGATGGACCCATGGAGGTTCCTCCCGTCGTGATGATTATATCGGCTTGTTGAAGTCCTTTGGAGATGGCATCTCGGTGTGCGTCGACGCTAAAGTGGGAGTACTATATGAGTCCACCGTAGAAGTCATGTAAACAGATGAATAGGATACGTCACTTGTCTGCGGCAATACCCAAATCCACGACTTCGAGTCCGATACCTTCAAGTATGGCCCGGAGTGAAGGTCTGTTGGTATCAAAAATTCCACCCCAACCGTTGTCCCCCCCTGTAACGGGTTGTGGATTGTGAAGATCGATGAGTTCATTGCCAGTGCTCAAGATCGCAACAACAGGTCTCCTGTGCACTATGACCTGTTGTGTGTGAATATATGCACGGGTACAGGTGAAGGCGGGTTGATCCAAGACATACCTCAGTTCTACCAACAAAAGCTAAAGCTCCAATCTCGCCACCACCACTCGAAATTCTCGATCCCTTTTTCAAAACTAAATCACCATTCTTCACATCCGATCCTGGATCTCGAACGTTTTCCGCTACAGGTACTTGAACCAACGTTTCCACTTCTTTCTCTTCTTCCTCTTCTATTTGGACTCCCCCAGTGACGACTTGTGATAAAGGTTGAGTATGTGTAGAGACTAGGCGGGTATCTTCGACCATGATGATGGTGTCTGCTCCTGCGGGTAATGGGCCGCCTGTGTTGATTCTGTAGATCGAGCCAGCTGGGAGAGGAACATTGTGGGGATGGGTATTGGATGTGAGGACGTTGTAGACTCCTGGTGCGTCCGTCGCTGAAGAGCGCTTAGTAAGTGATTATTTGGAAATGCTGAAGAACTTACATCGAAGAGCATATCCGTCTACACTCGTTGTGAAAGTAGATGGTATATCACGAGCTGAGAAGACATCTTCGGCGATTACGTGTCCCCGTAGAGAAGGTGCCACCTGTCATAGCACATTGGTAAGTGTACCATCAGCACCGATAACCTAGAGCCACATACCCTCTGGGTTTGGATTCCAAGAGGCTTGATGACTTTTTGGAGCTTCTGCAAGGCTTGATCCAAGGTGATAAGAGGATAAGGAGATGACCTATGCCTGGCGGTGACTGTGTGTCGAGTTGAAGCATGGAACTATGTGATACCACAGGATACATACCTGGCGCAGTGGGATCATGCGATAGAATCGACCTTGGTTGTGGTGCATGGTGATCTCCATGGCGGTGATGATGGTGGTGAGTGTGAGAACGATACACTCCTTGGGAAGCATGGGTATCAATGCGATGCGGAGTGCTTCGAGTGGGTGTTCCCGCGACAGCAGCCAACGCAGCATGAACACCTTGCCCGCTCCCACCTCTGATCAGCTCCACGGCGTGATTTACGACACCAGAGGACAACAGAGCGTCTAGACATTCCGTAACGGCTTTAACGCTACCCGGAAGGGTGACGATGAGGGTATTTTTGATAGTACCCGCGACCGGGCGTGAAAGAGCAGCTAGTGGAGTGTGACCTAAAGAAGCAGCCAAGATCAGGTGAACTAAACCAGGTGCTTGTCTTTCAAGTAATGCACCGATAGCCTTAGATTGCCCAATGAGCACTCGCACCAGTTTCTACGACCAGGCAGACGGTTGCAACTTACTTCTGGAGTACAATCACGAACGCCAAATCCGGTCCCTCCAGTGGTAATGATCCAATCGATGTCACACCGTTCACACCAGTTTTTCACCATGTCTCCTATCTTTTGAGCGTCATCGGGCACGATATTGTAACGCGTGCAATGGAAACCCTGTTTCCCTCTCAAAATCTCCTGGATTGTCGGACCAGAAAGGTCTGCGTCCGCCTGTAGGTATGCGGTGTCGCTGACTAGAAAAAGGCTATGTTTCAGCTCATGTATGAGGATATAGTAAGGACTCACTTGTCAATACGCCCACCTTGGTAGGATTTGACATTGTGACTGATGAGAGTAACCAATAACGGCGAATCACGAGAAGTTTGTTGGTTGACAAATGAGCGTACACAGCGGGAATGAAATGTGAGGACGCTGATGAACTGTGAAGCAATTCATGCGCTCCTTGGCTCCTTGGCAGGTCGCATATCCAATTCCTTCTCTATAGTGTTCCTGAGCTCTGTCATTTTGCTTACGATTTAGTCACTCATACTACCAGCCATCCGAAGTGTGTGGGTCAGAATGTATATAGAGCTCGTCTTGCAGCTCAAGATCTTATCTCCTCGTACAAGTTTCAACTTATCAGGCCACCAGCCATGGTTCTCAAACTCTACGGCCACCCCCTGTTTGTCTGCACCAAGCGTATTGCATACGTCTTGCGTGAGAAGCAAGTCCCCTTCGAGTTGATCACCGTCGACATTGCTGGTGGTGAGCACAAAACCCCTGAATTTCGCAAGTTCCAACCCTTCGGTCAGGTCCCATACATCAACGTATGCACCCACTTTTATCCCTTCCCGTCCTCCTACTCACCGCCTTGTACCGTCTTAGGATGACGGATTCATCATGTACGAGAGCCGTGCTATCTGCCGCTACATTTCGGAGAAGTGGGCCGACCAGGGGACTGAATTGATCCCTCGAGACCAACATGGCCGCGGATTGTTCGAGCAAGCAGCTTCGTCCGAGGCTTTCAACTGGGATCTCAACGCAACCGGCATCATCGCTGAGAAGCTCTTCAAGCCGTCAGTGTGCTCATCTTGGAACTTTCGAGTTCATAGACTAATAACCGGGACAAAAACAGATTCAGGAAAGAAATACCGGACGAAGCGAAAATCAAAGAGCTCCTTGGCAAGCTTGAGTCCATCCTCGACGTCTATGATGGCATCCTCAGCAAGCAGAACTACGTTGCGGGTGATGTACGCATCAGTTCTCTTCCTCATTGCCTTGTGGACATTGCTAATTCGAGCTCTCCAGAAATTCGGACTTGCTGACATCTTCCACGTTCCCGTCGCAGACCAACTCATCGTTACTGGTTTGGATGTCATCACTTCTCGGCCCCAACCTTAACCGGTATGTCTCACCATCCTGCGTCAAACACAGCATTGATTTAACGGTGGCCCCTGCTCTCGTATTGTAGGTGGTACCAAGACATCACTTCTCGTCCAGCCTGGACAGGCATCAAGGACGGTATCCCTGTTTAAAGGGTCAGAGCGTGTATCATTGTTGTTTCTGATATGTGTGTAAAAATAGCGTCAATGAAAATCTTGTTCTCTAGAGATACTGCCGGCATACGCTGTTGATTTACGTTAATGCAGGTTGATGACATCAAAGCCATCGGCTGATCCGGCCCGGCAATCTACTTACTTCCTCTTATAACCCGTAGAGTAATGTACACCCTTTGTTTTGCGTGCCTGGCCATGGATGTCAAGTTCGACATGTAAAAAAATGACACATTGTGGACTGTGGATATTGGTCATGTTGACCCGGGCCCTTTTCCTTGTACCCGTACAGTTTTTAGTCCGACTCTTCCTGTCCATGATAATCTTGTGTGCAACGTCTTACTCTCCATGGCTGGACCGTCGGTCTCGCCGTTCAGGACCCACTCAACGGCTCATCCTATTCTGGACCTCTGGCATCTCACGGTGCCGTAGCCCCACTTCCTGAAGGCGGCCTTGAACCCACCGCTAAGGGACTCTGAGTCTCTCTCACTATCCGGGCGTTGCAAATGACATTAGTTGCTCCTCAGATCCAAGGGCCACTTCAGTCCATCAAAGGGTTGCCAACGAAATGGAAGTCAGGTTTCGTACGAACTGGTTCAAGCTGACCTTGAACGATGGTGTTAAGGTATCCCGACAGTAATGAGGCTGCCGTAGAGAGTGAATGCCTTATACGGCCCGGGCGGGACTGATTTCATGTAAGAATCTGCCCCTGGGCGAGACAAGGAATACACCCGATCTAACCTAGCTCTCCTAGGTCGAATCATGCGTTCACCACCACCTTGGCAATTCAAGTCTCTCCATTTCCACGAGGACAGATTCTGAATTCGTGCTAATACGTTGTATGCATGGATGGCAAATTTGTGCAAAGCTCCAGTCTTGGACGAATGGGAGTGTAGTACGCATGGGTGTAGAGCTTTCCCATTTGTCTGCACAGTTGACTCCGAGTCAGGAGTCCGACTCCTCCAGTAACTTACGCTTGTGGATCTCTTCTATGTTCCTTACGGTTCATTACTCGCCGTTGCTGACTTCTGTACCTTAACGTCATCATTTAAATCTTAGAAGGACAGTCCGAGCCGTATGAGCGTAGAAGCTGCTTAATAGAGATGCCAAATGCCCGGTCTAACTCTGCAAACTCTTCCGTATTTCATATCGGCCCGCACATGGTATGTAGTCAACTTCTTGCTTCTTATCTATCATCTCGCTCATCGAGATAGCTTACGACACTGATACCATGAAAACATCTCGACTAATCCGGTGTGCATTGGCCCTGTAGTTGCTTTATTCGATGTGAAGGTGAATTTGCCGGGTATCAATGCTGCCCGCCTAGCTCAATTGGATAGAGCGTCAGACTTTTACGAGCATCGGGCGGTGTGATCTGAAGGCTGCGGGTTCGATACCCGCGGTGGGCTAGCGTCTTTTTGGCTTTCATCATTTTACGGTTTTGGCGGGTCAAAAATAGGCTTATTCTGGCACACTGGAGCAGAAATGACTCGAACACAACTCGTGGGGGTCATAGCCTACGCCCAATATCATGACGTTGTTATCGCGGAACGTACATTCTACTTTCCCGTTGTAAGCGTTGTAAGAGCGTTGGTTGTACAAGGTGCCACCTAAAGATTACAACACAAGCTCTTCCAACCTATACAATCCGACACCCATCGACTGTTGTTCATGCATCTGCCTTTTCCTCTGTCTCCAATCTTTCTCTCCCTTCCCTGTGCTCCCACCAGCAGTGCCTACACCAGCACTAGTGCCTCGTTCTTTGCTCAACTTGCCTTCCACAGCTTCCCTGACGACCCTCTCTTGTTTCACCACAAAAGTTCTTAAAGAGCCTCTCAGGTTCTCGACTTGCTCCGAATAGAAAATCTCAGGTTCAATGAGGGAGGAAAGATGCCTGAGGAGGGCGTGAGATGGCTTGTGCTGTATGAGGAGGAGGAATGAGGAGTCGATGATGGTTTGTGTGAAGGCTATTGTCTGTTGAACATGAGGAGCCGTTGTTGTTGTTGTTGAGCATGACAATGCGGTGTTGTTAAGATGATGGAAAAACGAACCTTTTCGAGTGAGGGCAATACCTCTTTTTGTTCCATATTTACGTCCTCGTATTGCATATCTTCATCTGCTTCATCCGCCTCTTCGCCCTCTTCTCCTCCCTTGTCTTTCTTTCCCTTCTTTTTCTTCCCTTTAGTCTTCATCTTCACCTGTTGTCCACCACTGCGTCTGGCAACCCAAACTCCCAATTCAGAATTGAGCACCATCTCCCTCTTGTTGGGTATCAGTTTCACCGGAGTATTTCGCCACTTCCCGATCCAGCCTTCTAGAATTTTCAACACCGCGACCAGTTCATCTGGGTTTAGGATATGGCGTTGGATAGCTTTGCGAAGCGGTTGTGCAGCAGTTGATGAAGATGGGGAGGAAGATGAGGAAAGGAGGGAGGAGGAGGAAGAGAAAGATGCGAGGTATGGTATTATTTGCGCTTTTGTTGATGAGGAGAGGGAAGTGGGAAACGTGATGGTTGACAAAGTTGATGATAGGGATAATGCTGTTACCGACTCTATGCTAGAAGTTGGAGGCGGTGGTGGATAGGAGATACAGAGTGCCAAGAAAGAGGGTAGTGAAGGGATTGAGCTTGTTGCTATTGAAATTGGCGTTGCTGGTTGGTCGACCTGCATCGCGTCTGGGTGTGGGTGTTGACGTAGGTGATTTAAGATTACGATCTTCAATGCTTCGATGATTTCTACCTCGGACAGGTCACGTATATGCTCGAGTGCAAGTTCAATCGATGGCTAACGAACGAAATTAGCTCTCCGATCTTTCAAGCGAAGAAATTCACAAACCCAATCCTCTTTGTACATCAAAACTCTCAAAAACCCGCCATCGAACATACTACTACTAACACTTCCTCGCTTGATGAGCAACCGAACCAATTCCGAAGAATATGGAGCGTTCGCTGGTTTATGAGGTTGCAATACGGTATGCAAAACATCTTTCACGAAAGAATATCCCAATTCTGGAGTGCTGCTTTCAAGAGGGAAGGCCTTTGGCAACGAAACAAGCAAGCTACTTGAGCATTCACGCGTCTCATTTAAAACACGATAACCTACCGCGTTCGCGTTCTCTTTATTTTCCATCGCACGACTCGTCTCCTGTTTTTCCCATTCCAAAAACGCTGAAGTGGCAGCCTGTGGCCTATTCTGTTCCATAGCGTTCCGCATAGTTTGCATCAATTTCGTCTTCTTTTCGTCGTATCCGGCTTTCTCCCCACCAGCCCCTGCTGCACCTACAGTCAGGCCGTGACTCAAGCCCTTGATCCATTTGGCACTAGCACCTGCTTTCCCCAACGCCCCAGCGATCGTCGAAATCAGCGGAACGACAAAAGGGACAACCAGCACGCTCGAGCGTAGGTTCCCCATACTCGGACTCGAAGTCGAGCTCGTCGATAATGGAACGGTGGAGAGCAACAGCAGTGCTTGTGAGTTTCGCAAATCTCCAAGAACGCCGTCATGGACATCCTTCCGTGTGGTGATGTCTTGACCGGTAGGGACCAATCTAATCTCGATGCCCATTTCTTTTGACTGCGTCAACGCAGAAGGTATAGGGAGTGAATACGACGCCAGGACGACTGAAAATTGGGAGTCCCAGATGAGAAGTAAGATTTCTGGATTTTGAGATGTAATGGCTGCGAGAAGGACGAGAGAGGAGCGAAGGGAGAGGAGAGAGATGGTCGTTGGTGCATTTACTGCAGTTGTGGTGGTAGATGTAGGGTTGGTCTTGGACTTTTTGTTTTTGGAGGATTGATTTGATGAGCTGGTGGTGTCGACTGGGGTTGACGAGGAGATGAAGGACATGCCAGTGAGTTGAATCGAATCGGTAGAAGGTGAAAGCTGGATCGTGCTAAAGTCTGATGATGGCTCTAAACGGTGCGTGTACCAAGTGCCATCTCGAGCTAAAAGGGAAGCCTCAGTCTACCTCTTCTGCAAAAAAAAAAAAGGGCAATGCTGACCTAGGACTGAAATGTCTCCAGAATTACTACATGTCATGTCTACCAAATCCTAACTATAATCAGCGTACTGCAGTCAACAATGGGTGTTTTGGACCAACCTCGGTTTTCACATTAATCTTACACATTCCAAGCAAGGTCACGACGTCCTGCTCATCGACCACCAATATCTCCAATTCAACTTCTTCCTTCTCCAGCCATACCAACGTAATCAGTGCACCTCTAACAGGTACATTTTCCATCCTCGACAAAATAAAATCGCAGCCTTGCCTCGGAAAAACGAGACTCTTCCAGAGATCTCGTTCTCCATGTTTTTCGTTGTTGCGGGTCTGTTTAAGCTGTAGCTCTGCGTCCCAAATCATAATTTGGCCCGACGGCGAGAGTCCGATGACACGGTTTTGAAGGTCGGAGCATGTTGAAAGCGATGCTACCGGATAGGGTGCCTAGATGATTCTTAGATGGTCAAACAATGAGCGTGCAGGCAGAGAGAAATAGAATGAAATTTGGTAGCAAAGGTGTGTTTCGGAGTAGGCACAGAAATGCGGATAGAAGTAAAATAATCAGAGACGGATCCACATACCTGAACCTCTCGCTTCTTCTTGACTGCAGAGGCACTTGCTCCTCTATCAACGAGACTTTGTGACAAATTTTCCTTCCACATCCATACCGTTCTTCCCAGTGTCGATGAATCAATGGCGCCTTCTGACTCTGCTGAGGGTGGAGTGTGGATAACAGCATATGTCGTGAATATCTTGTCCTTCTCTGCTGCTTCTCCTTTTTCTGATGGCTTGACAACATGTGTCGTTACTGCTGGACACGCAAAACTTGCTGAAGGTCCCAATGTGTATGATATCACTGGTCGAAGTGTCCCCACCTATGGCAACGTGAAAGAGTCAATAACCATACCACAGATCAACAAGATGGATACTCACATCTAATACATATACACCATCTCCTTGAGCAGTGACGGTGACATACCCATCCTTTTTGCCTCCAGCCTGGGTAGTATGTGTCGCATGAATATTAGGCTGATGTAGATCCCTATCCCTCATCAACCTCTGCGAATGTCCATAATTCGCGAGTAGAAACGGTTCATTGACCGTTGGTTCTGCTATCGACATGTCCAGTGAACGCGATAACACGAGAGCCGAGATGCAAAAGAAATAAAAATTGGCCAAGCCCTCAAATTAAGGTTAAGGTTAAGGCTAACCCCTCCGAACCGATGTTGACAGGGTGTTGATGTCATGTTCTCCCGTTCACTAGCTCGTGCTGCTCGTCTCGCTCCTCGACCTCGACATTCTACTCTCAGTGTCGCCCAACTAACACGAGGAAATTCTGTAATTTTACGACATGCAGCGCAGCTCACGCAGTTCTGCCAAAGGGCACTACATACATCGCCAGTCATTTGCGATAGGTCGTTTACGAATATTCTAGCAGATGATACACCGCCTCCGGTTCAAGTCAAATCCATAAATGACTATGGTATTCATCTATCTGATGGGTTGCTGATTACATCTGCGTGTGTGTTCCTGGAAGGTCAAGTTTTCCTCTGGGATGTTCCACAGACATTGTGGCAGACTTGGAATAAAGAGTATTTCGAGCTGTTCGAGGTGGTGGTCCCTAGGCCAGGTGCGATACTTACACATTCACCATGCACTGTTTCTGATCTAATTCTCACCGTGTCAGAAATATTGATACTGGGAACTGGAAAGACATTATTCCAACCCCCACCTTTCGTACGTCAATATTTGACGAGTCTGGGGATACAGCTCGAAGTAATGGATACTGTGCGTCTGTCTCAGACTTTACCGTTAATACCGCATTGACGTTGATCATTTACAGCGTAATGCTTGTTCGACGTACAACCTACTATCAGAGGAAGGACGTCGCGTAGCTGCAGCTCTACTTCCCTATACTTCCCGTCCATGGCAAAAAACACTTCTACCCAAGTAAATCCGTGCCATCGCAGGCTGTTGCATTGGTCTCCATGATAGACACATGGCCCCTATCCTAGGACAACCGCATATAATGTATAATCCATCCCAATCACAAATCTGGTTCAAATTCGTCATCCGAACGAGCTTTGCGTTTGCCTTTGCTTTTGACGGAGGTAGGTGTTTCATAGGATGCTGTTGATGATGGTGGCGGCATCATAGTTGGGTCTTCGTCATTGACCGAAGGCGCTGTATATGTCACCGGACGCAGTTCTCCTGGATCACAACGCGATACGATTAATCACTCCTCGCGCATGGATTCCTTACGACGCTTACCAGATTCATCTCTGAATTGGATGTACAACGTATCCCAAGTCGCCAAGCCCAGGTCTTTGACCTGTCTTGCCCCAGTCAGCTTCTCATACATGCCCGTGGGTCTGCCTTTGTCTTTCAGATCTCGACAAAGATCGAAATCATCCGCTTCTTTTACCGAAGGGATGTCTTCTTCTCGTTCTATTTGGGTACCGACATCGGATGATAGTGCAGAGAAGACCTCTTCCTTGATTGAGGAGATGGTAGTGTTAGGTGGAACAGATAGAAGAATGCTTATTTTATGTGTACGGATAGTGAGATGGTAGACTTTGGGCGCTGTGCGCAGTGGCTACTAGTTATGATTGATGGTTGACGTCGATGGAAATGACAAGACAGCGTAAACTCACCATAGTACAGCGTATAGACCGTTCTCGTCGTCGTCGACAACGACGCGCACGACGCGATTGAGGCTGGCTCGAATCTAAACTCCGATCATCAAAATTCCCACCTGCCAACTCAGTATTCCGATTACCTCCCCGCTCAAACAGCAACACTCCCATTGGGCCAGAGCGAAATCCCAAAGACCTTGCTCAGCGCGTCTCCTTGCTCGTCCATTTCCCCATCTTCTCTTGTCCCGGGGACGCTCTCTGAGCTCTACCAGCGACGTTCAACCCGCAGGGGCCCTCGACCAAGTTTATTAGATTTCCTGGACTTGGGATATACTTGAAAATGACAACATACCAACCTGGCTCGATGGGTGCCAACACCTATATCGACCCAACCCCACTTCCGGATAATGTGCCCAAGGTTCCTGAGTTGGGTGCCACGAGTGCACCATTGAAGAGTGCTGCTTTTTTCATTGGAGCCTATTGTAAGGAGTATAACGGTATGTTTTTAGTATTTGAGGATTATGCACGTTTGTGCTGATGGAAGTTGTTTTTCTTCTCCGGTTTGTGATCATTTTGCATTAAAATGGATATGGAACCCTAATGTGATCATTGTAACGCGTGGAATGGGCCATCAGAGGATTTCATGCTCTGTAAAGCGGAGAACAGGGATCCCGAACACTGCTTGAAGGAGGGAAGGAGAGTGACGAGGTGTGCGGCTGAGTTGTACGTTCTCTCATATCCGCGTTTGCAGCTCCTTACTCATAATTGGCGCTTCACCCCACTCGATAATGCATCCAACATGATTGGTCTATACGTACATTATGCCTTTGTGTCATACAACTCGGTTCCACCGGGAATAGGATTAACAAGATGCGAGAGAACTGTCTGGAGCAGTTCCAAGCTCATTGGCATTGCCTAGAGAAGAACAACCACGAATACTATCACTGTCGTAAACCTGAACGCACCTTGAACCAATGCATGTTTGAGAAGCTTGTACGTTCTGCTTCTATCATCCTGTGCGCGTTGATACAGACCATCGTTATAGGGCCTTGTGAAGACCATCCCCGGCTCACCACCTGGCACAACGCCGATACATGAAGTCAAAAACCCCGTCTTCAAGTCTGTGCAGAAGTAAAGTTGCCGACTTCCACCAGACACCCAACTCGGGGATTCTTCTTTCCTGCCTTAACCTCAGTACCTCGAGCTCACAGATTCGTGATGCAGTGGAAGCTATTTTATTTGGTGCCGAGGGTATGGGGTGAAGCACAGTGGTTGGATATTGGTGGTTTTTTCATCATATGTAGATGCTGGAGTTGTCCGTAGATTTCATCATACCAAGTACCGCTGTCTATCAAGGAACAACTCGTGTGCCTTGCTATGATTGTCCGTATTCGTTAGCTGCTTGAAATTTGGCACAGCCACCGAGACCCTACGGTACTTAACTTGGTCCTCAACCCAACACATCCTCACCGACCTTGCACCAAGAGCGGTGCTTATACCATAGAATTTGGCCTGAAGAACTGAGCTGGGCGCGTACTATACTCTGAACACGTACACGTAATATCCTGCACGAAACTTAACGAAGGCATGGCGTCCATATGTCGAACGCGAAACCTCCATTATTATCACCGCTACCACAAGCTCGGAGTACGGTCGTTGCGTAGCTTCAGCCACCAGCGATCTGCCTCGAGTTCCAGTAGTAGAGCAAGCGGAAACGGAAGGGATATCCCAAGTCTTGACTCCTCAATTTTCATCTCCAAATCTCATAACCCTTATTTCAACTTGACATTCGAAGATTGGTACGTTGACCCTTCCTTACATTCTCAGAGAATCAAAAAGTGATAATATTCTAGAAAATTTCGTCCTTTCTCTGGTTCTTGTTTCGCTCTGCACACGCACGCACGGTTTCAAAAGGCTATTCAGACATAAGAATCCTGAACATCCTCTCCTGGTGATATACCGAGATGACCCTTGCGTTATAGTTGGCCGGAATCAAAATCCATGGAAGGAGCTCAATTTCGAAGCCTTGAGAGCTCGACCAGGTGTCCCGTTTATCAGAAGACGAAGCGGTGGTGGAACTGTATATCATGTGTGTATTGACTCTCACCGTCAGGGCGTTCATCATTCGTTATTCATCCTTCATTTAGGACCTTGGAAACACCAATTTCTCAATACACCTGGCTAGAACCAAGTTTGACCGTCACGCAACAGCACAAGTCGTGCTACGGGCCGTAAGGTCATTAGGCGTCGATGCCAGAGTGAACGATAGGAATGATATTTGCATTGGGAGTGACAAGATATGTACCCCATCTTCCTAAGACGTTTTCACTAATTAACCTACTTTCTTTCGTGTCTCATTGGATATCTACATCTCAGGCTCAGCTTACAAGATCGTTAACAAACGCGCGTACCACCACGGTACTATGTTGATTTCCACCCAACTCGGAGATTTAGGGGATCTGCTAAGAACGAATAAGGTATGTGTACTAGTCAAGGGTTGATATTCGCGTTGTTTCTCATGCTCTATCATGTCTCCTCGTCAGGAAGCAATGATCACAAGGGGTGTAGCATCCGTCAAATCGCCCGTTTGCAATTTGCATCAATACAACACGAGCATCTCGCACGAAGTATTTGCTCAAGCTGTCGTTGAGGAGTTTAGTAAGGAGTACGATATTTACGAAGAAGTACGTCCACACTTGATCAGCTTACTTCAACATATGCTCATCACTCCAATCTCTGGGGTTTCTTTTCACTTGCCTGTCTGCTCAAAATCTCGATGTATCGTATCAGCCATGCTATGTTCGAGAAACCGAGGCATTAAAACAGCTGGAGTACATCCAAAAAGGCATGAACGAGCTTCCAGTGCGTCACACCCCGATCCTCGCTCTTCTTCCTTCAATTGATTTAGACCGCAGAGTTGGGATTGGCAGTATGGTCAAACGCCGGAATTCAGTTATACGGTAAATCATTCCTTCCCTTGGGCAGATGCGGTAAGTGTTCCTTTCAGGAGTCCTTTGACAGTTTCTTTCATCCAACCCCATTCAATAAGCGCCTTCGCTAATCATATTATGATATTTGCGCTCTGATCCCTTATGACGAAAACAATACTGTGTTCTTGGATCTCCCCTGTGAAAGCATCGTGGAGCGGCTTTGTCATATAAGCGAGGGCCCACAACGATCAGTAGACAACGTTCGTTCCGACTACATTCCTTTTCCCTTGTAGAATCGCGTTTCTTGTAACCGTTGCAACTCAACCGCGCCAGCACCTCCGGCCTTTGAAGCTTCGGAATTCGGTATCTTGAACTTTACTGACGTGTACACGCCCCGCGTCCTTCGTCTCGATTTTATAGACCGTCAAAATCACATCAAAACATGGAATAATCCAATCGTGTTCCATCGGAGTGAGCGATCTACGCCCCGGGAAGGAGTTGCTATTCGACTCCGAATCGACCACAACTTCTATGATGCCGCCATCAGCGTCCCAGATAGTTGACATGGTAGAACAAGTGGCGGCCGGAATGGAAGGGAAACGATACGGATTTGTAAACTTCGGAACTGCTGCAGATATAGATGAAGGGCAAGGCCCGGCGGTGGATTTGTATGCAGAGGCAGGCCTGAATTTTGATCAGGATAGGGGTGCCGATGGTGAAGGTAACCATCTCAAAACTAGAGCTAATGTGGACCAAAGTGATTATGTTCCGATTCCAACTTTTCCAATCGATGCTCAAATCTACTCCCACAGCGCGGGTATCAGTTGCTCAAATGCACCTCGTGAGACTTCGGAGCGATGTTGAAAAATGGCTAAGACATGTCATGGATATGGAAACATGACCGCTTTCTCGCTGGAAGCACGACGGAGTTAGTTAGGTTCAACGCGTAACCTGTACCGCGGTCGCCAATCGATATCACTACTCTAATCTCCATTTGTGGCTCCACATCTTCCCTTGTTGCGCGACCGGATATATAATAATTCTGCCAACACAGTAAAAGTTGTAATTGCTCCTCCATAGCGGACTGCCTGCCTCGTGGTTTGATTGGTTTTAGATTGAAAAAAGTACATCACATGTGAGAAGGCACATTGTCGTGACAAACCTGTTTTGTTCTTTGCCAAAGTCACTCGCGGCACCCCACCAAAAGTGTGGACGAACCCTGTACCAAGCGGGCTTAATTCACCTTCGTATGTACAATACTGAAATCAAGTGCAGAGAATGGCTGGGCGAGAAAAAAAACAGGGTTCTTAACTGTGGTCAAGTGACGCATAGTTCTATACGTATACAAGATCACGATACCAGAACAGTCTCGACACTATATCTCTTTAGAAAGTAAACTGTCTCCGCCGGGATGTTACTGTAACCCTTGCTTGGGGCGCGTATCAAGGACCGACCATCCGATGTTTGGATAGCGCAAGGAACTCGAGTAGAGAACACATCGCAGGTTGGAGTTTACGGTGGGAGCTCAGGTACCCGGCCACCCCACCTACTCGGCTATCATCAAATTGCGGACGAGTTGGAACTCACAACGGTCCAACAATAGCAGACGATGTTAGAGGAGATATAAACCTACCTTAGAACAAAAGTTGTTCCCGCTCTGATTGAGACTTCGTGAGCAATTCGAGTCCAAAGCCGACAAGTCATAACATCATCGAAGTACATGAGCGGCCTGGGAAGCAATTTGGTCATTGCACCCAATGCTTGTGTCCATATTGTCGACTACGGCCCTGATCTCAGAATTGGTATCAGGTGTAAAATGACCTTTCTTGCACAGGTGGCCGAGATCCAGGGATATGCCAAATTTGACAACTACTTACTGTAGAAAGATGCTCACAGAGCAGGCAATAATATAGATGCAGCGCAAACTTCATTCGCAGGTTTTGTATAAGTTGCTGCTCCATGAATCTGAGCTATTGATGACTGAAATTGATCTAGGTAAACAAGTGTTATTGTCTGAATTTGCTAGGACACTTTTATCCCACGTCTAGCTTTCGTAACCCCCCTGCCATGCCAGACTATCGACACGTCAACGTTTCATTGAGGGTCAATGTTCTGTAGATATCCTGGAAACACGCACGCAGTTACGAGAGACAATGGGGTGCAAAGTTCGTCGAGGCGTCAGTGGTGATGAAACGTGTCAGAGCCAACGGTCTTGCAACGCTGAGTTAGTGATCCATATCCAATTGCGTATCTTCATTTGCAGTGCATACGAAGGTATAGCAACGAAGAGTGTAAGGACAACATCCACAACGGTTGTACCATCACCTTTGGATGAGTGCTTCAGAAATCATGCTGCGTGACTGTTCCCTGGGGCTCGCAACTGTTCCTCCAAGGCGTTACTATGCTGTCGTATCAATGCATTTGATGTAGCAGTCGAACGCTGCAGCAGCACAATGCTGGTAGACATCAATCCGCCGGTTGACCCACTCCATGACCATCAGATGGGACAACAGGTCACTCCCTTCTGAACGGTGAATACGCGACAACCTATCATCCAATCTCAATAGTGGCAGGTCAGGAAGTCTATGTTCCATTAAGCAAGGAGCGATATTGCTTGTACATGGCCCTGGTAGTCGTCGAACCCACTCGAGGTTATCAAGAGACAACGTTAATCGGGTGGCGCAACTTGACAACAATCTCGGTTTTCATGTTGCACGTTCGGTATACCAGACACTATTAGTTGAGAAATCTGCAGGCGCAACGGTGTTGTCCTGGTATCACGAGTGTAAGGCGAGGGTTTAAGGTAGATTCAAATTGAAGTTCATACCGTTTGCCCTCGCTTATGGCCTGTCAATCTCTCATCTCGCCTCATCATCATTTCGTCCCATCTGTCTATGTGATATCGGGGAGGCTTTGAGATTGAATGCCAACGTTTGCCACCAAAATTGAAATGACGACGTGCATTAGAAAGTTGCAGAAAACGACATGGAACGGGGCAGGCGTGGTGGGTTTCCCAAATCAATACAGAGATACAATGAGAATGACAAGGGTGCTGAGCACTGCGTACCTTTCCTTGGTTTTGTGCCCGTGTAGAGGCGTTCAAAAGCGTTCCGGCTGCTCCGAACATGGCAGTCACTAGGCCTGTATTTCGTGATAAGGGTTTCTGAGCCACCTACTCCCCAGGTTCACTAGGTATGGTAGGCTCACCAAAAGGAATGAGTGCTTCCCAAGGAACAGGCATGGTTCTCGATGATATGTAGTTGGTCACTTGCACGGATGGATGCCTGCGAGAGCAAGTTTAGTATTTGTACGTGTTTTGTGTCAGTCGGGGTTTACCGAAAGTCAACTACTTTCCGTCCTCCTTTGGTACTACTCACTCCCAGTGATTCTCCTTATATGAAGGCTTCGCATCACATGGAATTGATGCGATTAAGATATCATATGCTCTCTCATAATTTAATGCACAGAATCGCAGCTGGTAAGCTCCTGTAGATATTGGGACAGGTGTAGAGACAAAGACAATTGAGTGGCTTGGAATACGACAAAAGGGAACCTAAAACCAAAAAGAAAACAAGCCATAGAAGTCGCAGAAGGGGAGCGAGCAAGATACAAAGACTCGTGTACCATGAATCATGATGTATGATGCATGATGTATCGTATTGGGATATAGTAAGGCCAGGAAATTCGCAACCGCTTCGAGTCGAGAACCAAGTTAATGTAAAAAGGGGAGAGAAAGCAATATAAAAGACAAAAGAAACTAGATGTTGTTGACGGATATGAATGACATAGAGATCTCATCACCTATACGGAGGTCGGAATTTAGCTTTCGTCTGGATAATCCGCTTTTCCGACATTATTAATTGCATCAGACCGACGGGAGAGAAGGGCTGTAAGGGTATAGAATTGCGCCCATAACTTGCGACGGGTATGAGGTATGATAGAAGTCTTGAGATGAGGACCCAGGCGAGTAATTTGAACAGATAGAGGAGGGGGTTGATGTCGGTGGTGAGTGCTGTCGACCTAGCAATCCGTTGTAAGTGTATGCTTGTGTTGTTTCAGATCCCATGGCGCCATTCAATGTATAGGGATCGAAGCTGTAAGTGGGTGCCGATTGAACCCCTGGAGGGTCGATGTAGAGTGGAAACGGATCTACGGTTTGGCTCTGCATGGCCTCATAGCCGTAGCCCACGCTGGCGGAGAAAATAGAGCAATTAAGGGGAATTGATGGCGGTTGATACCAATTCCCTTGGTCGTTTGACTGCAATAAAACATATCCAATTGAGCGACTCCTCTCTGTCCACTGTAAGGACTGACCTGTTCATAGGCATAGTTGGCCGTATCACAAGCTAAATATGATGTAGCTTGCCAGCTGTTATCTAGGAAGGAGGACTCAAAGTTTGAGACCTCCTCTAGGCTAAGGCTGGCGACGGAAATAAGTGAGGGAACCCGTTCTGAAAGCCCAGGTTGTGCAAGCGGTATCTTGTTGATTTGATGGGGATGGAGAGGGGTAGGGCAAAGAAGTTTCGGCGAGCTTTTCCTAGTGATTTTGCTTCCCCGACTTCCTCTCCGAAGTTTTGATTCGGAAACAGAAGGTTTTTTGAATGGGCTTTCAGATGCGGAGTACTGTCCATCTATACTGATGGACCCGATCTCGTGTGGTGGAGTTTCTTGAGGGAGTGAGTTAGGACTGGCGACTCTCCTACCCCACATAACGAGCTTAATGAAGCATGACAGTAAGGAGTTGCGATTGGCGTAATACAAAGAGAACCTACATGATCTTTGGCCCTATGGAGCCTAGCTGGGATGGCCCTATCGCCGGTCCTTCGTCTGCTCCGAACTGGCTTTTCTTGGACACGAGGTGCGTGAATTCTTGTCATGGTTTGATAGTAGAGCCTTGGAATGTTTGTAGAGAAGGAGGGAGATGAAATTGATGATATCGAAGGCACCTATGCCGCCTCTTTATAAGGTACGACAGTAGTAGGGTCGATACCGTAAGTTGGAACGGATGCATCTGGTGCATCGCCCCGGATGGTGCACGAAAGCAACACATTTGACTTGGATAGGCCGTGAAAAATTTACCGGACTTCAAACATTGATATCCAATTTATGATGCGCGATCCTGAGGCTCCTCAACTGTCTATGAATCTAAGCACCCCGGAACCCGTCGAACACGGATAATCTCGATGGCCAGCATCCCTGAACACCCCCACATAAGATAAGGACCATACCAACTACAGAAGCAAGGTTCATCTGACTGGAGTAATAATGATGTATCACTCAGGGTCGATAAAGTCGATCCACAAAAGGAACATGCGGCGCAACTCGATCTCTCGCAATATCCACTTGCGCCTCTAAGACTGGAGAGCTGGATTTACCAGGCTACCACTCTTTTGAAGGTCAAATGGTTTAGATTGAGATGCCATCATGAATCGGGGGGGAGGAAACTTCTCCGACTTGGAGGGTCGAGAGATCTTGAGGGAGCAAGGGTACCTACGGAATCAGGAGAATCTCACGTTTGGCAAGCCAGAAGACATAAAGTTTAGACCAGAAATATGCCGAGTCTATGTTTACGAAAGGCAGTACAAAACCTGAGCACATGCAGCGAACCCAAGCTATGAGATGATCCAGGGTTCACAAGACAAGTGTTTCCCCGGATCTCTCAGTTGTTTTGGGGGTAACCTTTGCAGTGCAGTGGTATGCCCTTGTGCTTGTGGGACCATGTTTACGCTTTTTTTAATGATGCCCCTTCATTCGCTCATGTCTACCTCGAATTAATCCAATCCTCTCGACGAGAAATCCTGTGTACTTTCCCGTCATCAGCCCGAGGCCTTTAACTGCACCGCTCAGGCTATCCCCTTTCTCCCCATTGATGTGTGCATTTTTGGGCAGTGATAATAACATTAATAGATAGAAGACATCTTCCACTAACACCTTTTATTGTCAAATAACTCTCGCGGTGCCTCTAGCGTCTTTCCGGCGATGCGGCGCAACGGTGACGGTACAACGCAGTCTGTCATCATAACATGTTGTACCGCCATTTTAACTCAGTTTCTCACTGACTTTGCCCTCTCATTGTTGTACACACACCCATATGTCGCACATATGTTGCTTTCTCGCTCCATTTGTGATGTGCGAGGCAGTTATGGACTGTGGCGCAGTATGGAGAAGGCGGACCGCTGAGGTTCCTGTAAGGGCGGATCCGCAACCGAGCATACGTTTTGACAGCTGACTGAAGTGCTGTACCATCTCTACAGAATCATACTGCCACTTTTCTGATATGTCAACTCCACTTCTGCTGAAATTGGGGATGATTGGATTCAATAATACCCGTATACCCTGAGCCCATTACGGCATGCTCTGACATCTACATCCCTCACATTAATTGATTGTAGGATTTTGTGCTGGTTTGTTCTAGTCAGAGCTTGGCCGTTCTTTCCGCGGTGGTAATACCAGCAGTGATACTTCTTGTTAGTCTGTGCTTGCTATATCATCCTAAAAAGGAAATGATATTCATTACAGTTTAGCTTCTTCGATCGGTGCGATCAAGATTGATCGTCTTACATCATCAACTCCTTTTTTGGATTCCAATAATTAGGTGGACTTCTGAAGGTCGCTGTCCAGCCGACATTGAGACCAGGTGGACTGTTGCACTTATACTAGACATAAATAAGGCTCAACTACAGCAGAACTACTGCTTCAATGTTATATCGATATCGTTTCGGACCAGAATGTACAGTAAACTCCAAAGCAATTAAGACAATCCTTATCCCGGAATTGAAGGCCACACGTCCATTGGATACTACGCCTGTATAGAGAGAATGGAATGGTTATTAGAAAGTCAACAACAGCTTTGTAACTTTTTGAGGCTCCAATTCAGGTGACTTTCATCTCCTGTTCTTCGGGATATTCTACGGACTTCGGAATTAACAGACCCCCCGATGCATATAACCCGACAGGTATGAGTTTTCATATCTGTCAGGCTCAAGCATATCGAAGCTTTCAAATGTAGAGTGACAACAGTTTTTGACTGATAACGATACATACATTGTCTTACGTCTCAAGCATTGGTAGCGGCAACAAGCCGATCCTCGGGTTGAGAAGCAACTTCAACAACTATCAATACAAGTACCAAGTAACATACGACGAGCATATCTGTCGCAGAGCAACAATTATCATATCACCACGCTGCCCAGCCCAGTACTAGTGGACTCATCACTCCTTAGAGTATTTACACTGCTCGTGACGCCCACAAATCATTGGCCCCTACAGCTTGAGTCGCATTAACCCATGATACGGCGGTATCACTGTGGAGTATTAACAGCTTTCGTTGATTGTCGGCGTCACTCAGGATTAGCCCAGTAAGTAACCACCGAGAAAGCATCGACCGCTGTTTAGATCCACAAGCGCTCATAGTTGACTGAGACGTTAATTTTTACGCGTATGAGTTGGTACTTAAGACTCAAATATGGGCGGCTCAAACCTTTTGCGTTCCTCGTTAGCAACGAGTAGACTGGGTCCGCACAAGGGTCGAGGGATGGCAAGGGAAGTAAGTTCGCCCGACGGGCACGCAAACACAGTAGAGCGCCACACATGGTAAAGAAAGAAGTGCCTCATGGAAGGGTGCTTGGGATCCTGATATCGTTAACGAGGTGAAATCCTAACGTTAGGCCAAGGGTTCGAGGGGACAGGACACAACAGTTGCAGTTGAGCGACTATATACTCAGCAGTATGGTCTACACAGCTCCACCGAGACACGGAGCCAATCAAAACCCATTGGGCAAGAGTTGACTCACCGAGAAATAGGCAGAAGGTCACCATTGGTGGCGGTAAAGTATGAGCCGTACATACCGAATTTGAACTGTGGACTGGCCGGGCAAATGTTGATCGGCGTGCCCGGAAAAAAGCATCTCTTGCCTCTTGTGATACGTGAATCATCCAGAACAAGGCAAATCTGGTAGGAAAGAGCTGACAACGTTGAGAAAACGCGCAGATGGCATGTGCTTTGCATAGCTTCGTGTTTTTGAAAATCCAAGATTCGGGCATGTTCTATTTTCTGTACGCTATGCGACAGGTGGGTGTCGCTTCAAACCATGATGTAAATGCGTTCGTCAACCTCAACGCACCGGCGTGTGGGCGAGACGCGATGCAATTTAGATAGGCAATGCTCATCCCTATCCAGTTTTCCGGTGTATCAGTTTTGATGAGGCTGTGAGACTCTATATTGATATATTTGTCAGTGTGAGTCCAGAACAACAACGTGTTGATGGGTTGGACAGTGCAGGCACGATGCGTTTTGAGGCTCCTTCGTCAATTTTTTTAATACCTAGGCTGATACATTGTATTGGGATACTGAGGTAATGAGCATGCCGAAGGACTGGCACGATATTATCCAAGCATTTTTATAGTAATAGTTACCCCATTAATATATGAGCGAACGCCCGACTCACCTGGGTAAACGTCGCTCCCTCGCTGAGACATCCATCTCGCTTGACACACTGTACCTGCGCAATGGCAGTGTGGAAATGTCAATTATGATATCAGCACGATAAAAAGGAAATTATTACTGTATCAGGGCCAAAATTGCATCCATGCAGTAGCACGATGGCCGCGATAGTGCGCACTGACTAAAAATTGACGACAAAGTATCTTGTTTGTCCAGCGCGTGCTGATGGAAATTTGTTCTGTCTCCGGCGTTAATTTTGTTCGTCCCACGAGCGCTAGTGTCGTTGTAAGGTCTGACCAGGATTCAAACTCCGCATTGGCTCTGGAACCCATATGCCGACGGTTATTGAAGCATCCCCGAATCCACAAACTGTGTGTTGTAAGTGCGCCTCGTCCGAGACAGTCTAATAAGCAGCAATGTAGTGCATACATGTCAACGGACTAATCCTCTTCTCCGCTCTCCGCGAGTGCCGATAGCTTTGTACTATGTAGCCAGGCGTCGGCAGCAGTATGCTCGGGTTGCAATTGCCAGCTCAGGCTCCTTTGCTATCCGAGTTCTGCTCCATGCATAAGTGCTGGCAGAGCATCAGTAATTTGTCCGAAAGCTAGAACAGCTGGGGAGCTGGAATACTCCTCCAGCTCACGCCAGCTCCCCCGGCTCAGATTTAAGTTCGCTTTTTCACATCTTATTATTGTAGTAAGATGCATTCACATGAAGATAATTAAAGCACAGGACATACATATTTTTCCAATGTTATTTGTAGGTCAGTAGATGGTGAAAACTCTCTACTCCGGCTTGCCGCAGCTCTTCCATGCATGTGGGTCTGGGCCTAGTTCATCAATTTGCTGGAGTTGTGCTAGAGAAGCTGGAAGAACTAGTCGTAGCTTTGCCAGCCCTAGACAAGTTACTGATGAGTTGTAGTGTCTAAGATTCTGATTCGCATTTCCATCAGGTGACCGTGTTATATTTGAATCCTTGTGAATGTAGATTATGTTGTACAGGCATGCCATTCTACATCTGGGACAGTCCTTGGTTACGAACAAGGATCATTACGGCTGAAATGACACCGAACCCATGTACATACTGCATAAGTGTAGTAAGTAACTAGTACTTAACGCTGTCAACATCAATAGAGTGCCAGCCAGAAATAAATAACAATCGAATGAACGCGTTCCGACCTCCTCTGGGACCAGAATAACTTGACATATCTAAAGATTCAATTTGATTCTGATTTCCATGGATATAGGTTACCCTAGGTATGTTGATGAATTATGTTAGTCGGGGTGCGACGGGGCAAGCATGCGCGTGCAAAAAGACGTATGCAGCGACCGGTCGGCGGGTCGAATCAATAAAGGTTTGTATGCAAAGTGTAATTCGTGAACATGTACGCGGATGAAAATTGGCGAGCACAAAAGTTCGTAAAGGAAGAGCAATTGCCAGTGATGGGTGATAAAAGGATGAATAATGACGAGAATGACGGCGTGTTTGATGCGTATTATAAACAGTCGACCATGTCGTTCAATGAATTATGTAATTAAAAGAAAGGAGGGCGAGGGTGGTGGATGCTTCCATCAAAGTCTATGCGTAGAGGAGAATGCGAATGGCCGGGGGTGGGGGAGTAAAGCTCCCGAAACCCAAAAGAAACGACGAAAAATCCCAACGACAGGCCTTAGGGACGGCCGGATGAAGAGGAAGAAGCAGTGGCGGAGGAACTGACCCTCGTGAGTGGGGCAGGTTGAGGGTGCAGTTGAGCCAGGTTGCTCTTCATTCGCATCGTCGCTGCCTTAGTCATGGCAATTTGTGGACCACGCTGATTCATCTTGGCTCTGCTCGCCCGTGCAGAGAGGAGCGGGCGGGAGTTTAGTGCTATTCTCCTTCTCTTCATGCTAGCGGACCGTTTTGCATCATCAACACTTTCCTCTTCAACTTCCTCTTCCTCGTCGTGCGCATTGCTTTCTGGTTTGAAACCATTGGTGCGAGTTTCAAGGGGTTGTCGTGCAGTGGGTTTCTTGGTACCAGGTGAATACTTCCTTCGAGGAAGTGCATCTTCACGACGTGACATCGCAGGCCGTGCCTTGGGGGGTCGTGGGGGTGTTGTTTTGTCGCTTAGACGCTTCTTGCCGTTGATGGGGTATTCCATGGAGGATGAGGTCTCTTGAGAAGAAGATCGAGTATGGAAAGATGATGGGGTATGAATAGTTGATAGTGCTGGGCGACTCCTTGTGCTATTTGAATCATCATGGACTATACGCCGGCCATTGCGAATCATTGGTGTTTGTAATGTGAGTTCCATTTCTTCGCTCACTGGTACATCACTATCATCCTCTTCGTCGGAATAGTGGTACCTTCGTCTGCCTGAATGGCCGCTGCCGCGTCGATTATGCCTGGGTGAAGTGAAGGGGTGGCGATCATGGTGCTGTGGCTCATCATCATCGCTGTCTTCTTCAGGTATCGGTGGCACATAAGGACCCCTCATAGGAGGAAGGAACCTTGCTTGGGTGACCGATGGCGTTGGGGGATATGCAGATGGGAATTCGGGGTACTTCAAATCATCGATCGCGTTAACGCCGTAATAAGGGTGTGCGACGGGTTCATCTTCATCTTCGAGCTGCTCATCTGCGGTCTTGGCAGCATTACCTGAAGGAATTGGGTGATGAAGGGATGATATCCCCATGTTAGATATTGTAAACGTGGCATTCTTTTTTTATACGTACCAACATCAGTAATAGTTCGTATGTTTTCCGATTTCGAGCCGAGTACATCGGTATCGAATGGCAGTTCACCTTTCCACCATGCTTGTGCCCGATTATAAGGATGAGTGACGCCTAGATAGATGATATCGCCAAACATGCACATCAGGTCAAGGAGCATATCAAGCGTAGGTGCATGAGGTCTCAAAGCAGGGCGGATTAAATGCAAGAAGATTGGCTCAGCACTCTGAAAGGCACAGTACGTCAGTAATGAGACCCTCCGGGGATGAAGATACACACCCTGGCACGCGTCAACATGAGAAAGATGATGGCCAAGGACTTTAACTCGTCATAAAACGGAATAAAGAGACTGACGATGCGCTCGATGAGGCGCTCATAGGTGCTAAAACAGCACTTTTGCAGGGGAAAATCAATATATGCGCATAGATGACAGAGATCCACGTACCCAGACTATCCAGATAGTCAAACAGCCTTTCATATCACGTTTTCGTTGAGAAAGCGCACGAACACTAGGCTGGCCACCGTTTCGCGCCGATGGAGGCGGTGCCTTTAGGGTCTTGAACGTCTCATAGACATTCAGAAAGACCATTCCAAGTCGTAATAGAGGTACTACAAGACCCATTGTAAAAAGTCACAAGAGTGGCCCCTCTGTTGATAGTTGAATTTATGTGCTGGACGTGGAGGTTGATGACAGACAAATAGGGGAGTTGCTGGAGACGTTGAGGGGCAGAAGGGGAGTAAAAGGAACCAGAAGACGCGTTGTGAGAATATGAGAATCCGGGACAGGAAGGGGATAACTGCGAGGGCATGAGGCAGAGAACCTCTTTTCACTGCAACAATCTATCCCTGCTCGCGGTTATGTAAGCAACACCCTCCACCGTGAAACGCGCACCGCCGAGTCAACTTTAATCCTCTGCTACTCCTTTCATCCATCTTCTCCATCCAGGATGCCCAAGATTCGCACAACCAGAACCAAAAAATCGCCCGAAGGTTACGAAGAAATAGAATCAGTAAGTAGAACTTCACTTCGACCGCCCATTTCTGGGCAGACGACCAACATCCACCCAACTCCTCTTCTCCGTTTTCTAGATCCTCGACGACTATGCCCAAAAGATGCGAGATGCGGAGAATGAGTCGCACGAGGGTAAACGCAAGGCGGAGTCCCTTTGGCCAATAATGCGAATATCTCATGCACGCTCTCGGTACATTTACGATCTTTATTACAAGCGTGAGGCCATATCAAGGGAGCTGTATGACTGGCTATTGAAAGAAGGCTATGCTGATGCGAAGTAAGTACGCCTTCTACCACAATCCCTTACCCCTTCCATCCAGATTCTCAAGTTTGTAAATCTGGTTCCAATTTTCTGATTCCTGTCTCCCTTCCCCTACACATAGCCTCATTGCAAAGTGGAAGAAGACCGGTTACGAAAAGCTTTGTTGTATACGGTGCATCCAGACTAAAGTATGCCACGCTGTTGCGTTGATTCCACTTGATTAATCTGGTCCATACATTTTTGGTTCTTAGGATATGAATTACCAGGGGTCAACCTGCATTTGTCGGGTACCGAAGGCACAGGTTCGAGCCGGTACGGTGGTCGAATGCGTACATTGTGGTAAGTACCCGCGCATCTTCTCCGAACCTCGTGGCTTAATTATTACACTTGCAGGTTGTCGTGGTTGCAGCTCTGACTCGTAATGTGGTTGACGGAATACATTCCCTCTTCTTCCGTGTATCATCTGAGTTCTTCTACGCACCTCACAGGTCATTCCACTCAACACGACATCACCCCCCTGATCAAGTGGCTATATGCGCATGCAAACCACGTTGCGATGGCTTTTCGCCGTCCCATCGTTCCGCGTGGTTTGCCTCGGTATTCTGTGCCTATTTCTATCGAACCATCCTCTTGTCCGCGTGTACATGTGTTCCTACTAGCTTTCTCAACTCGAATTGAAGCCATATTTGCGTCCACTGGCCTGTGATTATGACCTGACCATCTCCGCTCCTCTCCACGGACGCCATCAACTTAATCCCCGGAGACCCTGCGGTCACGCGCACCAGAAGTAGTTGCGACAATGACCATTCCACTGTCAAAACTCGGTCAGGTGGGAGTAGGGCAATACGACTTAGCCTTTTGCTTGGATACCCCCTTTTTCATTTTCGATTCAACGGTTAAGCATACCCCAATTATCGCGTCACGTTCCTCTTTACTGGCGTCATCTGTTACTTGGGTCCGGCATAATAGGTCATCCTTAAGTCATTTAACTGTCTCTCGATCGTTCTCGCTGTCATCTTGGACCAATCTTTGCCTAACCGATGTTTTTTGGCCTTTTCACTTCGGTGTTATCGGCAAGCTATGATCAACCACCTGTTCTATGTTCTACAATGACAGGTATGACATTACCTTCCCGAGGGCGCTCTTTGCCGTTCACATCGTAAAGGGATAGTACATGCGAATGGCCCATTTACCCTGATCTTTGACCGCATCTGACCCTGCCCGGTTTTGCTCATTGCCATGCCGCGCTGGTTGCCTTTGCAGGCTTCAGAAAGCCCTGGCACTTGCCGTTTGTATTGGGGAAGACTGACATGACTCCTTGGCCTCACCAAGGCCCCGCAGTTTGACAAGTCTTGGTTCCGCGACTGTGTCATTCTTCACAGCCACTGGCATAGTATTCTCAATGCTTTCCAGAATTCTTCCATAAGTCCTATCTAACTACCACGAGCAGCATAATTGATCCGATGCCCTAGGTGTGTTTGCAAGGTACTCGTAGCACCCGCACCAATGCACCGGTGTATGTGACCGCAATCTATACAGTACACTACATACGGGCGTTGCCAGTGCGGTGGCTTCCGTGGACTATCGGATGTACATGGACAACCGATCACGAGTATTCTAATCGTACGCGTGGCCGAAACGTAAACTTTCGTTAAGGCCCAGGCGATTGCGTGGCGCATACCACGATATTATGCCGACCATCCCACGTCACCTGAGATTGTATTGCCATGTGCTATGAGCGTCTATGTACGTTGGCGTTGAATGTTGAACGTTAGCGGTGGGCGCTATTACTGGTGTTTCCCATGAATTGAGTAAATGTCACGGGAGAGCCCTGAAAGGATCACCTGGTACGCAATTACGCTCGCTTAACCGTGGTTGTGTTGACAAGCTTACGCTGTACGAGTCCGTGGAACCTTTCTAGTACTCGCGACCCGTGACTGCCATAAGCTCTCAAGTTACCCGGATATGAACCCTGCGCACATTGATAATACAACGCCATGGGAGTGCTTGTATCTATTTTAAATTGAACCCACCGCCTAACAGCTTCGAATTCCTGATCATGATGGGAATGAAGAATATGAATGAAGCCTAGGGGTTCCCTAGTATCTGGAAATGAGCCCGCAGTTCGGAACTAGTTCTCGAGTCAAAATGATGCATCAGCCTTAATCTATTAATCATTGACATACTGCTTCAGACGGACAGTACAGTACGCGTCAACTGCCAAATGGCGCTAAAGCGTAGTCCTGTGTGGCTTCCTGCACATGCGCAGTTGGATGTAATGGAGCTAACCCACCAAGTTCAAGCTTTGATCAATGATGAATCCCTATGCATATGGGTTACCCGCTCAACCTGTGGGGGCTTATAGACGTGGTTACAGTGTGACACTGGGGAGAGTGAGAGCAGCCAAAAATCAGCAGAATACACGCATGCCAGACTAGCGTTTACTGAACTGCGGCCATGGGACTGATCAATTGGACTCGCCAAATAGGCGACCAAGTCACCAGACCTGATTCAAACCGTTTAGAATGCTTCGCTGCCCTCGTTTCATTTTCCTCCACCTCCTTCCAACTCCGCACGAGGCGCTGTCCACTCGGACGATGCGTGCCTTGCATGATTGGCGCATCCAACGGATTGTTTCAAGCAAAAAAACTCCCTCAGACAACATGTGTCGACACTTATGCTGAACCCAAAACGTTCCTGACTCAACCCCTTCACTCAATGAAACTTCAACGCCTCTGTCGTACACAATTTGAAGGATTATTGACAAGGATGAATGAGGGATGGAGCAGTTATGAATGTTTCGTACGGGTCATGTGGCCCGCATCGCCAGCCAGGAGGGTTGCCGCAGGACGGGGGAACGCGATAAATTAATGAATTCGTCTCTACATGCGCAGATGGGACTCCAACCTAGACTCTATTGTCCCACACCCAGCTCAACCAGCAGGCGGTAAATTGTATCAGCTGTCTCGAGGTTTCCAGGAGTGCGAGGCAATGAGCGGGCAAGGCCAAAGCGAAGTTTTCATCAACGCCTGACACCCCACCCAATTTTGTAATGTGCATATTCAACCTCCTCTACTGCGCGATGTCCACTGCTTCTTTCTTCGGCATCACAAAACAGAATATTCTTCTCGAATATCACGAGCTCGAGTCCGGATTGGGCATTGCGAGAGTATCCAAGGCTGTGTTTGGATTCGATACTAGAATTGGAGGTCAGGTTCAAGGAGGGCTTCGAGTGTGCCGATGACAGCGAGAGAGCCTGAGTCGACAGCGTGTCCAGTAGACTGTGGTGGTTAGCGCCAGTTAGTGACGCGGCCTGAGATAAGTAGAAGTGCCCAAATGGAAAGACATCTTCTACAGACAGTGATTCGTCTTGGTGTGTTGGTCTTAATGGGATTACCAAGTGAAAGGTAGGCTCCCCAGTATGGGAAGCTGGGGTAAACGATGTGTCCGTAAAGTCGTTTTGAGGACCACAGCACTCGCCACGATCGTTCACTAGCTCTCCCTGTTCCCTCGTTCCTGTATGCTTGGGATCGGGCTTTCGTAGTAGCGTCTCCAGGCATTTCTTGATCCAAATGGCATGTTGCACTTCATAAATTATATCAGCTCCGAATACCACGTCAAATGGATGGCCCAATGGACCCATTGGCTCCGAGTCCTCCCCTTCTATTTGACTTGAGAACGCTGACCAGTCAAGTGGATGATGAACGACCTTAACAGGCGAACTTCCCTCAGAAGGGAAGTTCATCTGGATATTGGATCCAAGGTTCTCCAATACGGCTGGATAGTAGTCTGTCGCTATAATCATAAATCCATCGGGGATTCGTATTTCCTGTCTCTGTACCTCCATTTGGCAAAATCGCTCGAGAAGTTTTCCAATAGCAATACTAACCAACCCAGTTCCGGCTCCGAGCTCCAGTATTCGAAACTCGGGAAGGATCTTTCCATTTGAATGTAGAGAAAATGCGAGTGCCTCCTTGGATGACTCTGGCTGGAATGAAGACTGCACGTCATCAATAGCAGGTTCGCTGCGACACCATGATCCACCAAATCCAAACTTGATCGGGTCCTCCACAATAAGTTCTGAGAGGACATGAGCCCCACCCCATGTCTGAGCACCTAGACTCCCATAATCCGAGTTATCCAAAGGTATATCCTGCAATCGTATCGTGATAGGATCGGGATTGTCGCCTCCGCCACCACTTCTATTCCTGGCCTCATCTGTGCTGCTGTCACCGCCACTTTCGTCATCACCCTTGACCCTGCTTCTCATGAGAAAGCCATTATTACTCGAGATTGGGATAAACAACTCTCGGGTCAGTAAACCTGCACCGGCTGTTCCCGAACAAACGGCAAGAAGAGAGGCTGCGTCTTCTATCAGATTGGAACTATCGGAGAGGCCGTTAGCAGTATCGTGTTCGACTCCATCATTTTCCCGATGACTGCTCAAGTGCGCAATCAAAGCGGTCAGCCATCGCAACGAGTAAGCGCGTTCGAATTCGTCGTTACGAAAAGCAGCCAGTTCGTTATTCGTAGTAAGTCCAACTAGGTCACCTTGAGCAAGATTGATTGGTCCAGTTGCGTCGTGATCCTGCAAAATACCAGTCTTCGTGCCAGTGACTGTTCGTGATAATCGACGAAGGCGATGTGTGCCACGGATCTCAGGATTGTAAATTTTCCTGAGGTACCTCACAGCATCAGTTAACGTAGATATTGATTGTGCTTGCATTATTCGTATTGATGGAAGCTGCGAAGTTGGAGGAAGGGTTGAAACGAGGACCATTGCGAGCGCAGCTGGCCAATGAGCTTGTGTCCAAATTTGGGCATGCGAAGTTGACCTGGTTCAAGTGCGGAGAAAGTTGCTTTGCATGCGCAGCCTCCACCTATTGCCTTAATATAATAGGATAGTGGTTACACTATTCTTACTACATACTAACCCTAAGATACCTCAAGAGGAGCTCCAAATAGCGATACAGATTCCCAATAATCTCCCAACTTTACACATGGTACATACCTTAGCACTGGCAGGTCGTACCAACGCCAAACGAGAAGAATACGTACTATGTGGTTAAGCTTGATATACCCGTACTCACGCAACCAGCCCGCTCCTAGTCCATGACTCCCTTGTAACTTGCCATTCAACATTACCAGGTTACCACCATGGAATCGGGACGATTTCGTGGTGTGGGAATGTATTCCCCTTCTTCTTCCAATCCTCATGCAACTCAAGGAAGTTGCCGACCTCTGCTTCTGAGTTGAGCGGCTTACAATGCCCACCCCCAAGCCAACCAAAATCATCCAGAGGTCCTCCAACGTGTTGCAAATCACTGCTCGATGGGGGGTCTTTTATCGTCCGAAGTTGCGGTACTGCGTCTTCGATATCCCCTCGCAGCTCTTCCACCTTGGAAATGCGATGCAAAATGGCTTCCCAGGACCGCCTTGATATAATCATAGAGCACTGATTAGCCAGTGATGAATCGGATTTGGACCGGAACCAGACCTGTAAGGACTGGATGAGACCTTTCCCTGGCACCGTCAAAGCGAGGGATCAAAGTGCTGCCAGTGATAGAGAAATCAGAGGTGGACTAGTGCACAAGAAGCTCGTTTCAAAGAGGTATTCCTGTTTCCATCTATTGGAACAGACAGACTGTCCTCTACTCATCTTCGGAAAAGGATCCGAGGGCTACAAGCTGGCAGAGTCTTCATTTCGAGTATTGGTGCAGTAATTGGTTAGCCTCGTACTCATCCGTCGCAATCGGTCGGGCGGCGGCGAAGGAACGGAATGGGCACGAGATTCGTATTAGTAACTGTGCTTACGCACAAGCGTTCTATATTTGACGCTGAGCGATATTAGAATAAATACTCTCGCTCATCTCTGACATGTAGCCCCTGCCCCATAGAATTTCTTTCTTCACGACTTTCAGACCGTCATGACGCATGAAACACAAGAAAAGAGACAAATGAAATTAAGACAATCCGACTCTCCCTCAGTTGAGGGCCCAGAGGTAGAAAACATGGCGCAGGAGCATCAGCAACTTCCAGTCTTCGATGACAAACAGACCTTTAACAAGAAGGAGAAGTGGCTGATTGTCATAATGGTCGCATTTGCTGGTCTCTTCAGGTGCGTCCAACAGCCAACGAAGTCAATATATTGACTGACCAATTTTTCCTCAGTCCATTGACCGCTAATATTTACTTCCCTGCCATCCCCACGCTCACAGTCGTGTTTAACAAGTCTACTGAACTCATTAACCTAACGGTAAGCGATGCAACATCTCCGTCTCGTACATTTACGGAGGGCCTGCGCCTGCTCGTGCCTAGGTGACGATGTATATGATACTTCAAGGTGCCGGTATGTGGTCACGCATTCTTCATTTCATCGCTTTTGGGCCTGACAAAATAGTTCAGCGCCAATGCTATGGGGAACACTCTCAGACAACATTGGTAGAAGACCCATAACGGCCGCTTGTCTCGTCGTATTGTCATTATCTTGCGTCGGATTGGCTCTGGTCCCAGCCTCGGCCTACTGGCTTCTCATGGTCTTACGTTGTCTACAAGCCGCCGGGTCAGCTAGCACTATTGCAATTGGCGCTGGTGTAATCTCCGATATCTCCACGCCTGAAGAGCGAGGAGGATTTTTTGGATTCTTTACTTTGGGACCTATGGTCGGTCCTGCTATTGGCCCAGTGATTGGTGGCGCATTGGCGCAGGGGCTAGGGTGGAGGTTTGTCGAGCAACTTGTGATGCTACCATCATTCTCATTATTTCTCAAGGTCGATATTCTGGTTCTTGGTCATAGCTGCATCAGCATGTCTCTTTATAATCATACTGTGAGTGATGTCGTCAACTGTCAGCCCGTCGATCTTATCAACCATGCTGCAGCATAATGCCAGAGACACTTCTCGCAGTGCGGTATAAGAAAACGAAAGTGGCAAGGATACTCTATACTCCACTTGTACCCGTTGTCGGTCGGAAGAACAAAGGCAGTCTCCCTGATGAAGTACCCGACATCCCTAAGAAACCGTTTCAGAACCCGTTTAAGCTGTTCTTGAAGCTCGATATCGTCCTCCTACTCCTCATCAATGCTATCACCTGTGCCGTGTTCTATGGCATCATTGCTTCCATCTCCACACTTTTTGATCAGACATATGGCTTGGACGAGACTAGTATAGGATTATGCTTCCTAGCTATTGGAGGTGGGATGGCTATTGGAAGTAGTGTCAATGGGAAATTGATGGATAAGTGGTATGAAGTCGAGAAGAAACGCTTCATTGAACAGATATCGAAAGATTCCGAGAAGGAGGTCGATCCGAAGACAATCTCAAGGCATCCTGACTTTCCTCTGGAGCGGGTGAGTTCTCAGGGTCTGGATGAATCCCGAGGCTTATATTGACGATTCACGGGATCTAGGCTCGCCTCAGCTTCATTCCATTTCTCGTTGTCATCCTCGCGGCTGCCACAGTGGGCTACGGTTGGGCGATCGAGAGACATGCAAGCATTGCTGCACCCCTCGTCCTTCATATTATCAGTGAGTGCATCCGTCCGCCGAAGGGAAGAAACTAACATGATTTCTAGTGGGTTATTTGTGTATGGCTATCATGAATGGCTCATCTACAATCATGCTTGATTTGGTACCTGGCCAAGGTTCTGCGGTTACAGCTTGCGTCAGTACTTATATCCATGTTGCCGCTCTATGGTTCTATTTCAGCCAGTACTCACACGTCATTCACAGAACAATCTTGTCCGATGTTGGCTTAGTGCTGCATTGGTGTCAGTCATTCAGCTAATCTTCGACGGTATTGGCGTAGGCTGGACATATGTCCTGCTGACTGGCATAACTCTGCTGTCGCTTCCCGTTGTTTTCCTTGAGCTGAAACTTGGCCCGCGAATTAGGAAGAATCGCCTCAAGGCTGCGACAGAAGCCAACTAAATACCCATAATTGGAAGGTATTTTCCAGGAATTATCTTGATGATTGTCATGACTTGCGCTGGGACTTCTTGTCGACTAGAACTATGGACTGGGATCACATCTGTAACGTAGGTGGCATGAGTGTCGAAGACGCGCTCTATCGAAACGAGATCGACACCCGCCACGAGTCCTGTTTTCTTCGATGCCTATCCAGAATGTCATGCTGGAAATACGGTCGAAGAAATTGATGAGACGTCGCTGGGTGGAGGTATCGAGGTATTGTGTAATGAATTAGACAGGAGTAATTAGTCATGCAAGTTAACAAGTTAATCATTAGATTTATACGTATCATGCAAATATCTTTCAGAGCATTTAATATTTGCCTGAGGGTCTGTTTCGTCTTATTCAAATAAGATGTATGTTGCAGCAGCTTCATCGTCAACCGCGTGACAGCAAGCTTCTAGTAATTTCAAGATGAAGTCGAGTGACAGAGTAGGATTCAAAGGCATGGAGACAATTTTGAACAATTGCAAGCCTGCTTGACGAGGGAATGCCAACGACACGCCTTTGGACTTATAACTAATCCCGCTTGGCCGACCCATATCCGCTTCTTCTGAAGCGACCTCACTGGCAGATTTGGCGTCTCCTGACTGCTGGAAACACAGCTAGAGAACAGACTCTGTTGGAAGAGATCTGAATGTTCCGGGAGTCTTTCCATCGCAGTTTTGCCGATGTCAGGAGGTGACAAAGTGATAGCCATATATACACGCTAGCAACTGAGCACATCCTATCGGCCACACCGCGAAAGTTATCATGTGAAAATATGAGTATATGCATTGTATTCCGTAAGTATATGCTGTTATTGATCCCAAAGCACCGCCCCTGCTCTACCATGACGGTTCCTCTAAACGAAGAGCTACAAAACTCACAGCAGGAATCTCGCAACCAAAGACGTAGAATTCGGCACACATGATCAAGGTCTCGCAACCAAAATCATTCCGTCATCTTCATCGGCATCGACATGAGAGAACGATTCGCTTAAATTTCCCGTTCCTGACGAGGAAGTTTCGGAACCTGAGAAAACGGAGGAGAGAGAGAGATTTGAGCCACGATCAAGTTGAGTACCTGGGGCAGAGAGTGGTGATGACCCTGGTGCGGCTGCGCTTATGGTGGCTTGCGAGTCGGAAATGCCAGTGGGGCGAGCTTTGAACGCTCCAGGGAAAGAGGCGACGCTATCTGTTGAAATTTGACGTTCAGCTGGGGTGATTGTCAATTCATCTCGTTTCTTGCTGTCTTCAGGAGGTGCTTTGTTCTCCGATCTTGAACTCGAGCTGGAGAGGTCGTTAACGGCAGCAAGCATTTCTTTGTGGACAAGCTCGACGAGTTCTGGGATGTCGGCTGCTGTTAAACCTGCTGTTTGTATCGGTGGCAGAACTAATTGATCGGTAGTTAGCACAGCATCGGACACAAGGAAAGAGATAGCATAGGAACTGAATGACGGGTCCACATGGACGCACAAGTCATCCTGATAGAAAGCAATTATAGGATAATCACATGTACTGACCTCTAACCTTCATTCTCCCCTTGAGGAACGCCCCAGGTCTATACAACCTCCAATAATTCTCCGTCACAATTGGTACAATCGGAATGCCAGCTTGAACAGCCAGATGGAAACCACCCTTCTTGAGAGGCAAGATACCGGGTTTGGGGTCAAGTCTTCTTGTTCCTTCGGGGAACATCCACACCGAAATCTTTTCTGATTTTAATTTTTGAGCTGCTGAAGCCAAAGATTGAATAGCTGCGGTGTTGTTTCCACGATTGATGAAAATGGCCCCAGAGAGGCTCATGAATGGGCCCATCGGAGAGAATCGGATGGAATCCTTGGACATGATGGACGTTCGTTTGGGCATCAGTCTGTATTGTGGACGTGTTAGGATGGAGATAGCCTCTCCACTCGTTGACCATTTTACATACCTTCCAACTACCAGAATGTCCAACATACTCTGATGGTTTGCCATCAACACGGCAGGTTGATTATCATCCAAATTCGCTTGGCCTTCCACATCGATGTAGAGATCCAACAGTCGACTCGTAAAAGGGTAGAACATATTCGCAATGACGTAATTGACATCGTATCTTCGGCCAATGCTGGCCATACCGGCAGCTATGGCTATAGCGCATGTCGCCACGGCGGACATGCTGGAGAGGTATAACACAACACGGGTATAGTATTGACCGACTGGAGACGAACGGAGGAGAAGGACGGGAAGAGAGACATAGGCAAAGGGTTTGATGAGAAAAACCAGGAAGGACATCGTGGTGGTTGAATGAGATGGGAGTGTCGTGTGGTCTCCTCTTTAGATATGACGGTGGTGATGCTAATCGGGGTAGTTGTGGTCCTGTGGGTTAATGTTGATGGCGTGACCTTGCAAATAAAACCCCTGGCGACTGTTCGAGCTGGTCCACTGCAAGACGATGTGGACGATGAGCAGAGCCTCTGCTTGCGTATGCCCTTGTGCCCACTGCCGAAAACTACGTGTACAGTGCGTGGAGGTGATGGATAAAAATCAAAAAACTGCAAAATAAAAATTGGGACAAAACCCATTTTCGGTTGATTTACGTGACGTTTTGATCACAATCCTGTGATTTTGTACATCGTGTGCTCCAAGTCCTATAATGCGAACGGTACGCGTTGGCGCATGTGCCAGTGGAAAACCATTGCAGCCGGTAACGAACACGAACATCCAACCGGAAGTGTTTGATAACTACTCTGATTTATGAATATAGATTTCGATGTCATAACTAGGAAAGCCTTCAGTCGATCCTTCCAAAACCTAGCAACTTTACGTATACCATGACCAGGAGAGGCAATAAGCCTCGGAGGATAACTGAGAGGGTTGCCCCAGTTTGCAGCAGGCCAAAAAATACTCAGGGTCAATTTCGACTTATCTGAGCTGCCCTGATATCGGTTATTGCAATCGCTTCTAGAACTGCATCATAGAGCATGCAACAGCGTACAACGTGGCTATAATATAGAAAACTGCCCGGGGTCAGGCGCGTCGACGAAAGAGAAGGCTGCTAGATTGATTCGAATTACGCAGTGGTCCATCGCCCGACCCTCGGTAAGATCGTTTGCACTTCAAACAGTCTTAATCTGTTTCAATTTTCCTTAAATGTTTCTTAAGGTCTCTCCCTTTCTTGATCCTAGTTCGGTTTCAAGGTTCAACAGGTGATGGAACTGCTAGTGATCTAACGTATTTCAGCTATGCTAAGATGTATATCGACACTTAAGTTAATTTGCATGGGTGCCTTTGATTCGGCCATCATTTCGCCCCAAGGACGGCGCGCCACCGCCTATAGTTGTCGTGGACGAGGTTGCTGTTCAGCGTTCAGCTATCACATAATCAACGTCTTACCCCTGCCCGAACGGCTTCCTTATCATCTTGTAGCAGCGAGATGAAGCGAAATACCGTTTATTCATTACACAACCCAGACGTCATTCTCCATGGCCATGCTCAAGCCAATCATCCTTGTCTTCCGTCCTCCTCTATGCTCCCTTCAGTCGATACTACGCACGCGTTGCTCTGTACCTCTCCTGTTTAGCTTGCTCAGGAGGCGCAGCCGGTGGGGTCCTGGCAACCTGCTTGGCTAGCATACGCAAAAGAGCCGAAGTCAACCACCGTACGGCAATGCTATTTCAAGTTTACCCTATTACGGGCAGACTCATGGACTTTTACGTCGAAGTGAAGGACAGAGCACTTGGACGTAACCAACCTGCCGTGCTGATGATTACTGGTAATCATCAAAGTATGCTGGGCATTCTAGTTCTCGCAAGGTGAACGAGGTGCTTGAATGATAAAGCTGTGACCCTATCTTGAACTCACCCACGATTCCAGGATAAGACTCAAACGCACACGCGCAATGGTGAAAAAAGGTTCCGGTCGTGATCTTCCCGGAAGGAACATGAAGACTCGAATCCAAACCTGACCTTTAGTCTCTCAAGAAGGGTGGTGACGGTTTCCATTTGGCTGTTGAAGCTGGCATCGGAAGGCTGTAGAGACTTTGATGATTTCTGAAAGGTACAATCAAAATTCAAGGTAAGCATAGGCGTAACCCTGCAATTTACCACCTTTTTTTTGTTCATTGTCATCTTTGACACCTATTCCACCTATCAGTTCTTCCACCAGTGCCCACAACAGATTTCACAGTTTCCAACATTACCGAGCTAAGCAATTATGTTCGTACTTAAATCCTTATCTCTTCACGATCTTTCCACTCCCAATCTGGAGATGAAAGTGCCTCACGCTGACCAAGAGGAGAAGTGGCGGTCCCGAGCCCTCTAATCACCCCCCATCATCTACGATCTGCTCCTCACGAATCGTCCGCATATAGTGTCGCAATCGTGATCGCATAAGCTTAATCACGTATCTCACATTGAAAGGTTTCTGTATTGGCAAGATGTTGTATGTAATCATTTGCATGAATATAGTGGATAATTATGGAATACTGCAATCTCATCTTAGCTCGTACCTGCAGATTACCTTTCCGAGTCGAGCCAAGATTTGAGCATCTGTTCGCTTGATCCCTATATCTTGGTGATATTACACGAGATTGAACACTATTTTGCTGCAGCTGGGATACTGGATATGGTACATATAATCATACTGAGAGATAATGATAGGAAGCGAGAAAGGATTGACGAGGTTATGAGTACAGATCAGGCTTGCTAACGACACTATATATTTATATCAACAATTAAGCAACAGAACACGAAAATGCAGCGTCATGGAGATAATTCGGGGGACCCAGAAAAAGAACAAGTTTACGGGTTATAGCTACATAAGGAAAGCGTGTTATCCGGCAACTGGCCACTCATTAAGAAATGCGATATCAATAATTAACAGGAATACGCGAAGTGAGTGAACTATGGTGTTTGGTACACCGTGAACTCATGCAGACGTGCTGGCACAGACAGAACAACAATGCCGAAGACCTGCGAAGAATGCCATCTATAAAACCAGTCAAGGTAGGTTCAATTTGGAATACATACTAGGGTATAACAAAGTGCGAATTTCAAAATAGCCAATTGGATTTCAGAATGTAATTTTTTAATTCGGGGGTCTAGCACTGGGCGCTCTGGTCCAAAAACAGCGGGTCTCTTGAGATTAGGATGTGGAGCTGCCTGGACGGGATTAAGATCGTGCAGTGGCATTGCTGTTGGGGTTCCTGTAGGCCGAACGCTCGAATCAACATTTGCTGAAGATTCATTGCCTTCACAAGGTAATGGTGTCAACGAAGGCGTGAAACCAATAAAGCGCCTTAACGCCTTGAACCTCGTCTTGCTTAATGGTTCCTTGTCGATCTTTGATCGGTCGTTGATGTCGGGTATGCCCGCAATCGGCATGTGAGGGAGTGAACCTATTGCTGCTGATTTACTGGGCAAGTTGGAGAGATCATCCTCGGGTGCAAGTGTAAGCCATGGCGCTACAAGCTTAATATCGTTGGCTGACATTGAATGAGGTCTACTTGCTGTACATTTGACGTCGATCCGAGGCGCTTCCGATTGATCTAACGATTTCGATCCTGAATTGGACAGGACAGCTGTGACTGGACCGCCGCGAGCCATATTGAATTCAGCATGTAAATCCCCAGGTGAGTACGATCGATGCGATCGAAGGTAACGAGTGTTCTTAGGAATGTCTTCTGTTCCTTCTGGCGTGGTGATGAAAGAACCTTGTGTTCCGGATGGTTGGCACTTCCGAGGTGACGCGGGGCCCTCCATTGCACCCTGCAAAATGTTGTCCACGACAAGCTTGGCCTCTTCATCCATTTCCTGCATTTCCCACGGCCGCATTTGAATAGAGCCATGCATGAAGACCAGACCGCAAAACCTAGTGGTAGACGATCATGCCATAACATGCCATTCAGAATCAAGGAGAAGGCGAACGATGAAGAGGTAAGTTGATGGTGAAAAGCATTATGAACGAGGGAGACCCACCCTCTCCATGCAGCATATACCCCTACCGAGCCTATGAAAGAGAATAATATAGGGATTAATCTCCACGCTCTGTTATAGAGGGGAGGGACAGGAACCATCATTATCAAGGATAATGCGGCTAGAATGCCAATGAACAGGTAAAATGCCCCTACAATATACCTGAAAATAGGGAATTTCATATAATAAATTATATGACACCCACAAACTCCAATCGGATGGATAGAATGGATGCTCACCACAACAATTGCCTCGGGCGGTTTATGTTTGCAGAAGCAGCGACTATGAACCTGGGAAAGATTGTCTTTTCTAGCAGGTCGTATGTCTCCTCATACACTGGTTGAAACTAAACAGGGCAAAATTAAAAAGACAACACAACGAGGTGGCGAGCGGGAATGAAATTGTCTACTCACTACATCCGGATGGTAGTTGTATGCAAGGTTCCGAATTGCAGTATCCCGAACGGTGCCATCTAAAAGGAGCTGTTTGGGGGCGCCAGGGCATAGGAATGTCGCCAACGCATTCATACATTCCGTTCTAATAGAATACAGGGGATCTGATGAGCGCCCTGGTGGATGGGAGGCCCCTGCTCTTCTAGTAGAGGCTGAGAAGGCGAACCCTGGCTCGGAATAAGATTGTTCACAGGAGACTAGAGATGCATGTGATGACCTCGCAGGCGCTACATCTGACAAAGTCGCGCCGGAATGGGTAGGAGGGCTTGATTCTGTATTGGAAGGGTTAAGGGTGCTTGAGCTAGTAGGAGATGGGAGATGGGATGCCCGATTCTCGGCATGCGGTGCCAGCAGTGCCGAAGAAGTTATCGACACGCTATTGGACGAGTGCCTTTGTGCCAACTTCGCTATACTTTCGGCGGCGCGACGCTCTGTGAGCACGACGTTGGGGTGATTGAATTCGAAGGTTGGAGATCCATCATTCAGCTCTTGTATGGCGGCAGGGAGTTTGAAAAAGCGTTCACGGTAATCCTAGTGTCCATCACGATAAGCTATGGCGGGAGATGACAAACTTTCAACTTACTTGAAACCAAACTATGAAATGCAACGATTCTACGGAGTGTTCCTGCGAGCAAAAGCGGGATCAGAAACTGCTTCACTGATATCAATTATCCCAACAAACTTTATGGATCAAATATGCCTCTAAATCGGCCAAACTGCCAATGGACACAACGTGAACAAAACCCTATCAGCACCAGCAACAATCACATACCTGATAGGTGTACAAGTATCACTAGCAAGAACGTGTGCTAGGTAGACCAGAAAACATCAAGAAACCGCTCGAACCCGCAGCGTTATCAATTACCCACCAAGGGTAAGTTTCGACAAATGAGTTTCAGTGTTCAACTTGGCAGCCCGCGCTCCTATCTTTGAAATAAATGTCCGTTCCTTCTTCGTGCGCATCATGTCCACCGTAACCCCACGATCCTTCCCTTCCATGATTTAGCGTGACAACAAACCCACCGTGGGCAACAACTTTGGGCAAAAACTGTGTGAAAGCAGTGTAGGAACAATAAGAGCAACGTGAAGCTTAACAAAGCACGCGGTGAGAAAGAAACGAACGTAGTAAAAGGAGTAGAGGGGGATTTAGGAAAGCGAAGTCGTGGGATGTCCCTGGCTACTAGATAATTCAAGCATCCCTTGCTCGGGACTCAAGGAGCGTATAACGTCACCGCTCCCACTTCAAGGATCATCCAATCTGGGAACGAAGATATCGCCTAGGAGGCACCTGATATCCGCCTCTTCCATCAACCCCGAGGGAGCAGCGGCAGGCGCCATCCATTTGTCTTGGAGCTTACTCACGTTGGTGTCGAGCTGAATTGAATTGAAGTTCTGCACTGGTCCTGCCCACGGGGAGCCAACTATGATTCGTCAATTTGGCTCTCCGCAGCCGGCCCGCGGGTTGCAACTCCGAAAGCACTAAAGACCATGCGTGAAAAAGGCTGAAGAATGCACTAAAACCACGTACTCACAGGCTCGGCGCTTCAGATTACTTCTCCATGGGGTAGCGGACTCGGATGGGAATATCAAAGCACCCATATTGGAACAGATGGTTGCCAGCTCCAACTTAAATGGCAGACAGGTTCTAAAAAAATCTCAACGGCCAGCGTGGATAAGTTTTTCGGAGGCTTTGAGCAAGGTTCAAGGGCAGGATATTCCGATTAGAGGTCGCGTCGCGATAGCGCCACGAATGCAACGATGCGACTATTGGGCGAGCTATAGGGCTCCAATCAAGGGTACCGGTTGAAACCTCATCAGGCTCCAGATCACATCACCAGCAAGATCGCAATCCTTCCATATCTCCTTACACTCCATACACATGGATAGCTCCACAAGTAGCTACGGGATCTGCGACCTTAGTTCTTCCACACTATACATCTATTGTCCCCTACTAAAGTATATTGTACTCTGCGGAGCCGACGGCTGAGTCCTCGGAATATACTAGATTTAAAATTAAATAAATAAATAAAACCAGCAAGATCGCAAAGAGGGTCGCACTCTAATCAATGTCCCGGTGCCGGGCTGAACAATGTGGCTTGTTCGTAATAGTATGCTCGAGATTGCCAAGCTCGCGTAAAATATATAAACAATGATATTACGCCTCCGGGGACAATTTAGAACTCAAGTTATGCGTACTCATCCCAGGTGCGTAATTGTAAGTAGCTAATGGAACATTGGGTGTAGCATGTACTTTGGCGAGATTTACATATGAGGAATTTGCAAGGTCGTACGTGAGAGAAACATAAATCTATCGTGCGTGGTATAATGTTTAAACGGAGCAGCATAAGAGAATACACAGGAATGAATGGAAGAGAAGGAGCGTCATAGTTTGCAAGCCATAATAGAATATAGATCAGGGCAGATAAACCAAAGAACAAGGAGTAGAAAAAAAGGAAAAGAGGATAATAAAAAAAGGAAAAGAGGATAAAAAAAAGAGAGAGCATACGTCTGTCCATCCAAACCCAGAAACCTAATTCCCTTACAAATAGTCCCTCTCATAACTCTCCTGAGATCTTCTCGTCCTCTGGAAATGCATAAACTGTTCATCCCTCACACTTCCCGCCAAGAAGGGATCAACTGCAGCTCCAGAATCAGAATCAATCATCCGTCCAGCCGTCATCCAATTCGACAACAGTCCACTCAATCCACCTCCACCAGCGGTACTATCGCCGTTATCACTATCTCCACCCTTATGGGTATTACCACCTTTCTTGTCATTGGTATTACTAGTTCCAGAGGCTCTATTGGCCGTATTTGGACTGGTGCTAAGGGAAGCAGGAGACGCTGCCACGGTCCTGCCTTTACTCGTTCCCCTCTGTTTCCCTGGCGCTGGGACAGGAACAGCTAACGATGTCGAGGGCCCATGCCCGACATTCGTCGACTCGACCAACAGAGAGGCTGAGGAATTCGTATTGTCACCAGCATTAACTTTCGGTGACGTCGATCCCACTTTAGGGAAAGCAGGAGACGGTGTAACTGACGGCCGTGGTTGTATCGTCGACGTCGAATCTGTTACGGAGGCCAAAGTCGGTTGAGATGGAGTCGACGATGTCGTAACCCTAAAGTTTTGCATCCTCTTTGTCAGCGCCTGAAATACGGATTGTCCATCCGGCCAATTCATAAAAAATTTCCCATCCCCAGCGCCGGCCGTCGTCGTTACTACCACTGCCTTTGATTTCAACTTTGGTGTGGGTGATAGTACTCCACCTTCCTTAACACCTTGGTCAGGCGTGGCACCGGCAGTAATAGCATGACTAAGAAATACGGAATGGATGGACGATTCTGATAATCCTCGTCTTATCAGTGTCCTTCCAGAAACCAGAGGCGTAACGGCATCCTCAGCCTCGTCGTGTTCCTCCTGTCCATGACTGTGGTTTTTCCCGTTTCCATCTTCATGTTCCCGTGGTGTTGTCATTTCTGGGTGCACTTCCCCCACCACGACCAGTCCCCGTGGACTAAGCAGATTTTCTTTCCTCTGCCAGGGTGAAACCTGTTGCTGTTGAACCAAAACAGGCAACGCTGCAACGTCAATCACCGCCTCTACATTCCTCGACAGCCTCGGCGTCAGGCTGTCAATTCTCTTGTATCCCCCTCTGCCAATTGTAGCGAAAGGAGAATATGGGGTATCAGGGTGCATGGTAGAATTTGGATTTGTTCCGTAGCGAAAGTGGTTCACTCTCGGCGTGACAGGGGAAATCACCACCCAAGGTTCACCATTTGTGTTTATTGGCTTTGGGGCGCCAGCGAAAATGTCCATAACTGAGCTTGAATTAATTGGGTGATTAAACGCAGCAGATGTTGCCGAGGATGTCAGCGATTGTTCCATGATGCTATCCTTGCTCTTTCCCGATGCAGGAGCACTCTTCGGAACAGGACCAGGGGAAGTCACACTCGTCATCGACCTGCCAACACCTGAAAACTCCACATTAACAGTGGTGGTGGTAGCTGCGAGAGCCGGAGGTATCTTCGGAACGACCTTCGTCATGGCTTTGCGGCCTGTATGCTCGCTTTCATCCGACTGTGAGGAGATTCCTCCTTTGGCTTGCGATCTCTCCGAGTATGGATCAGTTGATCCGGCACCGAATAGCTTGGAGATAGGGGTCATCCATACGGACCCTTTGAATGGTGGTATGGCAGATAGGCCAGGAGTGTCGGCGCCGCTTCGATCTCGGAACTCTAAATTCCCCTCCATCGCAGCCAGACTTACGCGTTGAGCGCAGGACGGGTCGATGATAACATCGTTCAACGTTATTTTCATCTTTCCCATCTCCCCAAACACGCCTCCCAAGAACTTGAGTAGTGACCTCAAGTCCTTCCTCGTACAGCTGGTAATGAGCTTGTCGTCTTCCAACAACGAGCGGAACTGCAGACGGAGTCCCTTGATCTCGTTATTTATCGAATTGATAGTGGTTCGAGAGAGATGGCTCAAATCGGCACCTTTGAGATTTTGCCGCTTGAGACGATGTGTTAGGGTTAGTGGATCAGCTTGAATCATGCGAGTAAGGAGGGCAGATGCACGATCGAGGATGAGAGATAAGTCTGATGAAAATCCTTCGGATAACGAGGAGACCTCAGAGTATAGGTCAGCAGGCGACGGAACGGATAGGTGGGAGGGTATTGGCGATGGTGAAGATGTACCAGTAGCTGCCGGAGCTGGAATCGGATTAGTCTGCACCGATCGTGAGCGCCTTAACAACAACAGCGTCTTCGGCGCACGGGATGGTTGAGCAGAGGTTGCATCATCGTTGAACTCTGGTTCAGGATCGATCTCCAGACTGAGATGAGAAGGGGAGTATTGTGAAGGTGGACGACTAGTCGATGAGCTCTTGACATGGGTGGGGCTTAAGGAAGGAAAGGTTTGGTGTATGGTCTCTGGGGTCAGGGGTTCCTGAGAAGGGATATAATTAGCAAAAGACATCAAAAACGAAAAGCATGAGATCATACAATGCCACGTTTGCGGTATCTTTCCGCGCTTATGCTACGTGGCTCAATACTACGTAACTAGTTTGAATCATGAGGTAGTTTTCTTGGAAGTAAATGTCGGTCAAAGGCTCACCGTCGGTTCCCTGAGTGTTAGTGAGGGCACGCTACCCACATACAGATGCCTAGCAATCGGGGATGCCATCCCCACTGCGCATCAAAATCAGTGCAAGCGGCGTGAATGGAGCAAGTAGCACCCACCACCAAGCTGGAACGCAGCATTAGCACGTTGCTCGTCCACCTCTTCTTGCAGTGTATGGATTTCTTCCCGGGCATCTGATAATAGAGTTTGCAATTCCGCATTATCACGCTTCAAAGCCTCGTTATCAGTTACCAGCGATTCAAGGGCTTTAGTCAGCTCCGAATCCGGCACAGGGGTCTCATGATGCCCTATCTTGATGAAATGACGAGTCAATCACGGATGTAAAGGCAAACAGTAGGTTATCCTACCTTTTGCTGCCAACCCTCCAATCGTGAGCGGGTATCTTGCAAGAGCGATTCTGACGACTCCCAACGATGTGTTCTCTTCTCTTCCAGCGCTTCTTGTAACCCACGGACCTCTGCTTGCAGTTTGGCTATCAAACAATGACACTCGTTAGCGCCACCAAAAGGCGTAGTTCACCTGTACTAACCCGTTTTATCCCGTAAGGTTACAAATCTCGTCTCCGCTATTCTAGCCCTCTGGGACTCACTGTCCCTTTCTTGTTGCATATCATCCTTCTCCTTCATAGCAGTGGACAAACGTGCGTCCCAACCAATAGATCTCGCATGTTGTGCTGACAATCGTGATATCGTCGATCGTGCTTCCTGTAATTCGTGTAGTAAGGTCTTGTTGGACACCTCTGTGACTTCATTGTTAACCAACGCTTGGTTGAGTTGCTATCACAACATGTCAGCATTGACAAATCTAATCACATCCAAAATCAAGCATTACGTACTCTCTTCAGATTCTGGTTCTCTCGGTACAGCTCGTCCAACTCTGCATCAATCTCTTCCTGTGTTCGTTTCTCTTCCTCTTCCACCTCTTCTTTCTGTTGTTGCTCGCCTTGGGATAGTTGTAGTCCATGACGTAATAGATGCGCCATATGGCTTCGCTGCTCCTCCCGTTGCACCTTCATGTGGTGGTGCTTTGCCCGAGCCTATATACACAACGCGTAGAAGTGGAGATGGGTTATTCAAATCATGCCAGTCATAATCACAACTGCGCCTGCTGCCGACGGCACGGGACGTCAGGAGGCAAACGTTCAACATTACATACCTCGTGTTGTCGTACATAAGCCTCATGCCGTTGTAACAACGCCTGCCCGACCTCTGCATAGCACGCACCCAAAAAACGGTGCACATCATGCATCAAGTCCACACCATCGTATCGCCACGCATACGCATAGCGTATTCAGCAAACCGGAACAAAAATAAAGCATTAGGGTAAGGGAAAGGTGTTACCGGGTTACATGAGAACACAAAGAAATGATTTTTTGCTACGCACCGGCACTGAGTATGAGCCTATTCTCCAACTTGGACTTGATAGTCATCCAGGCCGTGAGGTTGGGACAGTCCTCCTTATGGCAGCAACAAGCCATGGCCAGAGCAGAAGGTGGATCCGGAGAGGGTACCCGAGAGTAGTTTGTCAAAGCCAGAGTAAGTTCATCCATAGTACTCGTGGCGATATGTAGCGAATGTATTATAGGCGTCTCCAGACTAACAGGAGTCATCGGTCTTGAGATTGGTGTCTGTATCGCGTCCATCGTCGAATCCTGTTGGCCAGAAAGGCCTCAATAAAAGCAAGGGTATTGAAAAGAACAAGACGGAGAGGGATAAGGGCACTGGGGTTTGTCTCTTATAGCAAGGAGGCAGCAATGTGGTGGTACGCTTTAACGCAGTCCATTAACAATACCACTCCTTCCACCTCAATTTAGCAAGCGTAAAACATCACGTGATTCTCCCTCATGGTGTAACCCTACTGCGGGGAAATCCAAATGGCTAACGGCAGAACGTTAATCAACCGAGCAATAGCACAAAGTGAAGTTGTCTACTCCAATCCTCAAAAAGCCTATTATGATTGAAAGACGTGTACTAGTAATGATGACCAAATCTAACCAAAGGCGAAGCCAATTCGATACATGCACAGCAACAATCGAAAGAAATAGAACGAAGGGTAAACAAAGCCTATATCACAAACAACCTGCTAACACGGTAAATCACGAAGATATTATAAGATTGACCAACCCAGGAATCCAATTAATCATTTTCGTAGCATGACCACGATTAGGTGGCAAGAATTGGAATCCACTAGCCAGTCCTTGCATACCAAGGTCATCCAAAGCATTCAAATGCGCTTTGCTTGGTCCACCTGTCACCGCATTCGCTTCATCAAGCGTATTCAATGTCGAAGCGGATCCTCCGTGAGCAGAAACATATCGTGGCATTCTTTCCACTACGGCAGTTTGGAAGATCCTCGAGACCGAATGGATGATGGAAGCATTGGACGATAACGCGATGGTGTCTTCCACCCTCTTTTGTATGCTTTCGTATCTGTTCAATTCCAAAATCCGATTAGCTCAAGGTTAAAAAAGGAAGCTGAATAAGCTCACATCAAAGCTGAAACTTCTGGATACTCCTGGCTAATATCCGCCAACAACGAAAACAAGATCTCCGATTCCCCATCATCCCCTTGCGACGTCAACAGCATCGTATTGATGAACGAGCAAACCAACAACGCCGTACTAGCATCGTTGACTCCCAAAAAGCTTGGAGACACCCTCGGCACTCCCAAATCCTCATCTGTCCCCTCCGGCAATCCAGCCTCCGCAAACCAAGCTTCCTCAATCCCCGACTCTCTCAGCAACCGCTCATAAAGCGACTTGGTCGTGGACAACGAAAGCAAAGCAATAAAGTATCCCAAAGCGTCGGGACACAAAATCTCTTTACACGCATTGCTTGATATTTCTGCGTGTTCATGGGATCGAATGGCGACGCCCAGAAGACAACGGAGGGTGGATTCTGCAGATTTTCGAAGAGTGGTATGACGAATGCCCTTGAAAATGATGACAGCCAAGGAGAACGAGAAGTTGGCATTAAATGAGATCTTGAGCAAGTCATCCAGTTGCGAGGTAACCTCCTCCAGTGGCGCTCGAGCGTCCAACAACAGGTTCGCCATCGATGCATGTTCGAACATGCCTTGCTTCTCCATATTCTCCAGCGTGACTTGCAATAACTGCATAGCTTCTGGATAGAGCGCATAATGGCTAGACTGAAGAAGCGCAACAGCCAACCAGAACAAGGGGCCAAGGTACCTTGAGTTTTCCTGGAGCGCTGGAACGATCTTGTATATGCATCGAAGCATGCTAACCACCGACATCGTATGCGATTCGTTTGCTTTCAGCAACGCCATCCTCAGCGCAACGAGAATTTGATACAAAAAGTCGTCATCAACGTCCGCAGTTGCTAGTGTCCCAAGGGCAATGAAAGACCTCGCTTGGATAGCTGGCGAAAGCTGGAATGCTGTCGCTGTCACCAAGCTCATCCATCTCGCACGCCAGACGTTGAGCAATCCTGTAACACATCACGTCAACAAAGCTTTTAGGGGCCACAACACAGAACAAGTAAGGCTACCTTTGGATCCAGCCGTGGTGTCCAATATCTTTACCAGCATCTGCGATAACTTCTCCTGATTGTCCAGAGCCACCTTCTCAGTAGTTGGGTCCCACATCGCATATTCGCTCGTCGGAGTGTCCCGAATCAAACCGAACCACTTCCTCATCTCCGGCGTCTCACAATCCTGAATCAATTGTAACAAATCCGATCTTGGGCAATCATCTGTTCGTGCAAGGTACAGTGATTGCAACAGGTTCATGACAATGCCATAAACCGATTTGCGAACCAACGTAGGTCCGACTCCAGCTACCAAGCTGACGAGATGGACAATCTCGGGAACGTAGAGTTGGTGATGGCCCGGATGCTTCGCATGAGATCCAGCCACTAGTGCTAATCGAACTAACGTTGATATCTCGTTCCAATTAGCATGATCCGGAAGGGTGTTGGCCACTTTCGCTGATGCCTTGCTTAAAGCCTAGACATGTTGGTGAATAACGATCTCGGTCGAGCAATCTGGAACCATACCTTCCGAAGTTTGGAGTAAAGTCGTCCCCGGACACTGATGGACGACAACGTTGCAATTATTTGGGCTATTGTCTCGCATCTCTTAGTCCCAATACCACCATCAGCAGCCGCCCGGATGAGCTCGTCCAATATGACATCCACGACAGGAGTGTCCAGCTTAGCTATCTCGGACCAAATGTACTTCTGAGTGGTTGAAGCAACCTAACAAATAATCGATACACATTAGAGGAACTTTGATCAAGCGGACTCACGTCTGGGAACGTAATCGACAGATCCGCCAAAACTCTGATGCAATCTCTCAACCTCGCTCCGGATCTCTCAAAAAGCTTATGTATAGGATCCGCAAAGTAAGCCAAGTTCTTCACCCAGGGGCTCAGGTATTGCAGGCACCGGAGTCTTTGAGCGACAGCTTCTTTGCCCATGCCATTCATCGCTGCCGACACCTCCGAGATGAAATCTAGAGTCAACTGAGGCGCAAAATCAGCCATGGCTTCGCTCAACGAAGTCACGAAAGTATTTGGATCTCCAGGTATGAATCCAGCTGGCAAAGAAAAATATCAACAACTTCATCGTTCGAACAATTAATTCACCAAAAACACACCTTTGCTAGCCACAATGGGATTTTTATCGTAATTCAAGTAGACGCAAACCCCACCGAGGAGCTCATACGCCGCGCCTCTTAGTTCCTCATCTATTGGGTCCACGCTGAGCAAGCCCACATGCAAAAGTGTAGCAGGGACGTTAGAGAAGCGCGAGAATCGGTCCGTTAACGGGAGGTGAGTTTCCTTTAGCTTGCCCTTCGCCGATCTGATCGTCTGTTGGCAAGGGAAGGATTAAACCCACAAATCATCCCCGAGTGCGGAGAAACATACTTTAATGATTTGTTCACGATGTGGTGACGAGAAATAGACTGTGACACCTTGGCGACTTCTTCGAATGATAAATTCGTTTGCTTCGTGTCCTGTGGAAACGTTATAAATGTCGCTGACATCTGCAAGTGGAATAATTTCGGTGGATCTGCATGATAGCCCCGGAGAGATGGGCTGTGCTTTGACCTAGAATAGCCATCGTTATGACCGTTAAAGCGCGTCGAAATTTGGTCTGTGCTTACGGAAGTAATCCGAATGTGTGTTGTTCCGATGTCAAGGATGATAGGCATACGCATTTGAGGTATTTTCATCGTCACCTCTTTGAATGTTTCACTGCCTTCATCCTCCAGACGACCTGAATGTAGCGTGAGATGATGGAGAAATCGGTATGCTGGAGCATATACGCACTGGCATCTGTAAGGGATGGCAACACCTGTGGCGCAACATGATCCTTCAACTCGGTGACAGAAGTGTAGGCGCGAATATCTCCACAGAACCGCGTGCCTAAATTCACCATTGTTAGCGCTTAACCTTGCTTGCAAACAGCAATTAAAAAACTAACCAGCAGAAACATTGTACAATCTTCGCAGATATCGTTGAGCAAGAGCATTAGGGTTGAGGATATGTGTCGCCAAGATCTGGGATCGTATATCTGACGGTATCAACTCCGCGCAATATTTGAGCCACTGTAGCGGTACTTCTGACATAGAAGTGAACGAGGTACAATCGAGGATAACCTCGAAACATCGATCTCGATAGGTTGGCGTTGACATAATCTACAGAAAGGCACGCGAATCTCAGATCAGTATCCACTTGCTCCATGGGGAATAAAGCAAAACAAGCCTTCACGTACTTTAAATATATGATATAGCAATGATTCAATGTCTAATGCTTCAACATCGATTTTCGAGAGTCTTAAAATAAAAATAGCCGGTTGTCCCTGGGCCTCATAGTTAGAAACTGCTTTGTTCGAAAGGGACATCGACCATACCGCTGGGACGCTCGTTTCCTGGAAGATATCCTCCATCAACGATGTATCTCGATTGGCATATCTTTGCAAGAGATCTTTGTACTCTTGATGTTCTGAACAAGGAAGTGGCGAACAACGCGGGACTTCCATGGGTGCACCAAGATCCACTAACAGGGCACAAAGTGCATCCCATGCTTTCTTACCGCTCAACGACTCTCCTTCCATGTTTGTTCGAGACATGCTCAGAAGTTCTTTGCCCACTTTGTCTGCGTGCTTGTCGAAGAATCGATGCAAAACGATGAAATCCGTGTCATCAGACGTCGTACCAAGCCATTCATCATCACTTTCGTTGCCAACCACGGAGTATTTCTGGTAGCATGTGAGTAAGAAGGTTTTCTTAGCTTGAGGGTAATGGAACGTACGTGAATCTCACTCAAGAATCTCGTCACATTGGTGATGTTCTCCTGAAGGAACTTGTTGAGAACGGTCATATGTGCCTCCTTCCCAAAGAAGATATTATTGGCCAAGTTCTGGATGATTTTGGCGATGACCTTCAACCCTTTTCGCAGCATCACTGAATCATTCTTTGGAAGCTCGATGTCGACGATTTCAGGGGCAACGATAGACGGAGAGATGAACCTAGTTCAAGAACTGAAGGTCAGCAGGCGGGCAAATCCCCAATGCAATACTGACCGTAGGAAAATGAATGCTCCCATAGCAGCAAACTTTGAGTCGGGCCAGATCTGGGACCTGCGCCGAGTACGGCATCAGATACGGAAGAGCCCAAACTAGTCGAAGCATAACATACACCACTTTTGCTATATGTGCACAGATTTCTCGGAACATGCTGTAAAACCGACTATGACAACCAAGTCGCGGCGACAAACGAACAGATAACGTACGATGGCAGGATGGCGATAGAGGACGAGATGATCTCAAGGAAGCTTGCTGCAACGACCTTGACGTTCTGTACGTTTTGGGACAGCTCGGGTTCCGATACTTTGGTTGGGTCGATCTCGTATCCAAGTCCGGGAGGCTTGGAGCTCATGGTAAGGACGAGGGGTTGGATAAGACTCCTGAGGTAGTTGTAGCCGTGAATTTTGGCAAACGCGGACAACATTCTTGTGCAAGTTGAGTTACTTCGGAACAGATTTGCTTCCCCGTCTAGTTCAAGGCAAAATTATCAGGGCAGAGTTTGAAGCGATAAACGCCGTGTGATCACCGACCTGTCCGAAAGACCTCTCTTTCAATCATCAACTTGATGAGCGACATCAAGGATTGGCGCGTGTCGAATATGTTGAGCAGTACAGATATCATCATTTCAACCTCGGCTGGTGGACAAATTTCACAAATGGCCATGGCAACAGTCAACTGCCCACAACTGTAAGCGCATATACGATGATTTCAAATAAAATCGCCTACATCATAACCCTTAACAAGCTATCCCCGCACGATTAGCGTCATTTCCTTGAACAAAATTTTAACCCACATCATAAAGTCGCGCCGAGCGCGAACCACTGGCAGAGCGTTCTTCAGGATCAAACTTCGTACCTTGACTCAGGACCCTCGCGAACACGTGGGCGAAGATCGTTCGCTTCTTATTGTCTTGGTCGTAGGCAAGAGGAAGACATTGCTTAAACCCGCTTTCGGTATTTGCACTAACGAGGTATGACAACCCGGTAATAACCAAGTCCCTCAGCGTTGCCTCTCGCTGGAATATCTTCATTTTCTGATGCAACGACCCCAGATCCGATGCACTGTCAGAGTTCTAATGGAGCTGGTCAATAAGATGACATAGAAGCAGCATAGTGGGGCATACTGGCAGATCAACCTGGCAGAGTTCAAGTCCACGGAGCAAGGCGGTGGAGTACTTGTTGAAGTGCCTCGAGACCACGTGCATGGTATCGTCACCCGTATTTGATCCTTCCATTGCTTTCAACTGTAGACGGTCCAACAGTTTGACTGCCGTGCGTAGACACGCCATATTCAATTCTGTCTGGAGGGCTATGGTCTCTGGATCTCGATCCTACACGCGGGTTAGTCCCGCTTCAACGAGTATCAGTTAAGGACTTACGCTAGGCAACTGCATCCATTCCAGGACAACGTCCAGAATTGCTCGGCGCAACGTGCCGTCCTTGCGCAGAGTCAAAGTATTAGTGTGATCGCACACGCAATCACACATGATGCAAAACTTCGTCTTGATGCGCAATGATGGAGTCCTAGTGAACCTGTTGACAAAAACGACGACGTTGTACATGATTGAACTAATGTCAATCGTCATGACATCTTCCATGTTGACATGACTGTTCTCGACGATCATCTTGAGTATGATGATAAACTGTAAACCAGTCAGTCCAAGATTCAACACATATAGAGCTCTTATTTACCTCGTTGAGGAATACTAGGCACTTGTTTGTGTCTGGATCCTGGGCAACGGCATGCATATACCTACCAAAAAGATCATCACTAACCAACAGTCACAGCGAGTTTACGCGCTTACTCATCGACCAACTTCAACAGCTTGCCATACAGCCTCGGACTGAGTTCCGTACCAAGGGCCTCTCTTGCGGTTTCTCTAACTTGCAAGTCCACACAAACTGATAACTTCACCAACGCCTCGATGAAGTGCGTGACATACGGCCCAGGAGCACGGATAGCCCGCATCTGATCGGGGAGGTACTGCACAGGGATTAGCGTGCTGATGGCGTTCAGCTCGACAGGATCATCCAATACACAAGCACCACTTAGGGCTGCCAAGAAGAGCGTAATATTCTGCCATTGAAAGCGTTGGTCCTGAATATTATTTCATTAGCAAGGTGGATTAGATCGACCATGCAAATGCGAGTCACCTGAGGCGGATGAACTAGAGGCATGTCGAGATCTTCATTATAGATGTACCCAAACTTTTCCGACAATGCTAACCACCGCCAGTAGCAATCTGTCCATACGGCAACGTGTAAAGCTGTTGGCGAAGCCATCAATCGTATAAGCTTCCTGATGCGCTTTTGATGACCCACACGGCCTAAGCGCCCAGAACGGCACAGACGTCAGGAATCGGAGATCTCAAGTAACCTAAATACACACCTATGACAGCCACGCGAGGATCACCAAGCTGTTCATAGAAAGGGTTTCGCTTTGCCCTATCACTGTCTCGGACAATTGGGTTAAGAGGCGCTCCCTCCTGTCGTTCAGCATGCGAAAGTAAACGGAGACCTTTCCCAGCCAGTTGTGAAACACTTGTGTCCGCAGATGCGAGAGAGATCAAGAAGGCCATTTCTGCCATCACGAAAGCTGGTATGCGGCCAATGTCACATTGTATGTCTTTCACATGTGCAGCCTGAAGGAGCATGGCAAGTTAGAGTTGGTAGATATCCAGAGACTATTGGTCGGTAAGACTTACGTCCGATTTCCTTACGAAGAGTTCCGCTAACTGATGTGCAAGACCAATCCACATTCGCTGTGCATCGATATCGGTGGTAGCGTTCACTAAGTTCATGCCTATGCTCATAAAAGTTGCCGGCCTATTGAAAACATCCCACGTAAGTTGGGTTGCAAATGAGGAGGTTGTCGAGGCTCAGCGCCCTCCTTCACCGACTGAAGAATGGCAAACTCACAAGCTGGACTTGATGATGTAAACCAACATCTGATTGGCTGGTTCTCCAGGTTTTACCTGAAACGCCATTTCCGCAACCATCGTTAGACAGCTCGCAGTCGAAACCTTGACGGAATCATCGACGGAAGCTTCCCATAGTTTAATCGAAGCCGCGATCCACTCGTCGATATCCGGACCTTGAACACCGGACATATAAAACAAAGGATCTGCTCTCCACAATGAAAGAATTCCCAATAGCAATATCTCTCTGTCAGAGATGATCAACCCCGGTTTGCGTTTGGATTTAGGACGGGATGATATTCGCTTGGAATTCCCATACTGATCAATTTCTTGGCGCCTGACGCCAACGGTCTAAAACGATTATGGATTAGCAACTTGTGTGAACTCAAACGCCAGACAGGGATCATGAAGCAAAGATCGCGATACGGGTTGAGACCATCGAAAACGGATATATGATGCTTTCGACGGACATATATATCTTAGGTTGGCGTGCCTCACCTTGAAAATATCTCTCCACCTCCGGGCCATTAACTCTTCCAATTTAGCTAACGGCTTCTGCCAGGTCAGTCGAGGGGCCTGATAAATGTCCATGTGAGACGCTGTCAAGGGTGACGCAAGTAGCACCTACTTCTTGCACTAATGTCAAGCATGCTCTGGCAGCACACGTCTTCACTGCTTCTGAACGTTCAGGCTCAACGCAAACCCTGAATAGTGAAATTACGTCTTCGAATGGTAGGAAACGGTAACATGTAACCAGGGCCTCCGCATACATCGCCACGTCAATCTCCTCATATGACTCCCAGAATGGCTTCTTCCCTGTGCCGGTAATAGTGAGGACGCTCTGTATAAAGTTACACCAGGATTCAATACAATAAGATCCTTGTCAACAGATACGAAGGTCCCCCTGACCTAAGGAGCCGCATGAGGGGAGAATGAAACTGACCTTAATTTCATGAGCTATGTCATAGGCAATCATCCTGAGAGGAATCTCCCCTTCGGGTCTGACATGCGTTGCTGCTCTGCAAACATCCAACGCGCAAACCAGCGCGACTTCCCCGTGTCTTGAACTTGTGCCTGCATGTTTGATGATATCTTCACAAAATTTGGCTTCCTATAGCATGGGCCTCATTCAGACAACAGGTATAAGCAGTCGAGAAAGTAATCGTCGCTGACCTTTCTGTGTGGCTTTGAACCAGAGGATCCGTACCGCGAGATTTGGATATCCGCTGTCAGCCTCTCAGACGACATGCAATGAAGCACG